>JABCRI010000246.1:0-606608 GCA_015143295.1 Tetracentron sinense | reverse complement strand
AGGTCTGCATAACCATATCTCAGAGGTGGCTTAGATTGCCTCCTCTGTCTGTCCCTAGCAAGAGTCCATTGTTGTTCTTGCGGTGCTTCTTCTTCCACCTCTGGATGTTGCACATCTTCTTCCTCTTGCTCAACTGGAACAACTTTCTGAGTATTCTCTGAAGCTTTTATTTCAAACTCCACCTTCTCACTGACACCATGATCCTTTCCTGCATCAATACAATCCTTTTTAGAGGTGAACAAAGTTGACTCATCAAAAGTCACATCCCTACTGATAATACCCTTTGATGACTTAGAATCAGTACACCAAAGCCTATATCCCTTCACACCATCTGCATACCCCATAAATATGCACTTCTTTGCTCTAGGCTCTAGTTTACCCTCATTTACATGAGCATAAGCCGTACAACCGAAGACTTTCAAATCAGTGTAATTTGCAGGAGACCCAGACCATACCTCTTCAGGAGTCTTACATTCGATAGCAGTCGATGGAGACCTGTTAACCAAATAACAAGCTGTGTTAACAGCTTCAGCCCAAAATTCCTTGGACAACCCAGCATTAGAGAGCATACATCTTGCCCTCTCCAACAATGTCCTATTCATACGTTCTGCTACACCATTCTGTTGTGGGGTGTATCTTACTGTTCGATGTCTCACAATCCCTTCATTTTTGCAGAACTCATTAAAAGCACCCCCACAGAATTCCATGCCATTGTCAGTTCTCAACCGCTTGATCTTTTTCCCTGTTTGCTTCTCGATCAAAGCCTTCCATTGCTTGAACTTCACAAAAGCCTCATTCTTGTGTTTCAAGATAAATATCCAAACCTTCCTTGAAAAGTCATCTATAAATGTCAACATATATCTACCACCACCTAGAGAGGGGACACGAGAGGGACCCCAAATATCAGAATGAATATAGTCCACAGTACCCTTGGTTCTATGAACAGCCGTACTGAACTTAACTCTGCACTGTTTTCCAAAAACACAATGCTCACAAAAGTCCATCTTCCCTGTCTTCTGACCACCAAGTAAATCCTGTTTACTCAACAACGTCAAACCTCTCTCACTCATATGCCCCAATCGCATATGCCACAACCTAGTGGTGTCAAAATCCGAATCTGATGACGATATAGCAGCTGCACCTGTAACTGTATTGCCCTGTAACACATAGATACCATTCTTCAAATATCCCTTCATCACAACTAGAGCACCTCCCTTAAAAATCCTCATAACTCCACCATCAGCTTTATAGCTACAACCATTGGAGTCAAGCGTACCCAAAGAAAGTAAATTTTTCTTTAACTCTGGAACATGCCGTACATCGGTTAAGGTTCTCACAACACCATCATGCATCTTGATTTGAATTGAGCCTATCCCAACAACCTTACAGGCTACATCATTTCCCATCAAGACTCTACCACCATCATTAGACCGATAAGTAGTAAACCAGTCTCTATTAGGACAGATATGATAGGAGCAACCCGAATCCAGAATCCACTCATTACCCGAGCTACCAACAGTAATTGTGAGTACATCCCCGTGATCCTCTGCTACACCAGCAACATTCTCTGAATTATCTTTTTCTTTCCTCTTACGCTCTGGACAGTCTTTTCTAAAATGTCATTCCTTGTGACAATGAAAGCACTTCATTTTTCTGGGTTTTGATTTTGATTTGGACCGACCTCTACTATTAGAAGTCTTCTCATGTGTTCTCCCTCTTACAAACACACCTTCACCAGATCCCTCCACACTACTCTTAGACACTCTTTTCTTTAACTCCTTAGAGTTTAAGGCTGCCTTAACATTCTCCATGGTAAGAGTTTCTCTTCCATACATCATAGTGTCAACAAAGTTCTCAAAAGAATGCGGTAAAGAACACATTAAAATAATTGCCTGATCCTCATCATCAAACTTTAATGTCTATATTTCTTAAATCTTAAATAATTCTATTGAATTCATCAAGGTGGTCTTTAAGAGGCATACCTTCACGCATCTGGAGTGTATACAATCGCTTCTTTAGGTACAAGCGGTTTGTGAGAGATTTCGTCATATATAAACTCTCCAACTTGAGCCACAATCCCGCTGCCGTTTCTTCTTCAGCAACTTCTCGCAAAACTTCATTACTCAGGCATAACAGAATCGCACTAAATGCCTTCTCTATCAGTTCATCCTTCTCACTGTCATCCATTGTTGCAGGCAAAGCTTCTTTGCCCTTCAATGCTTTCGTCAAGCCTTGTTGCACGAGCACAGCCTTCATCTTCAGTCGCCAAAGACTGAAATCATTCCTCCCATCGAATTTCTCAATGTCAAACTTACCCGCCATTTAGATCTATCCAACCTAAAGCTCTGCTATCAATTTGTTATAACCAGTTCGACAAATCTAGAGAAATAAGAAAACAAGAAACCAAGCAATCGCACAAAAGAGACAAGATATACGTGGTTCGGCAAGGTGCCTACGTCCACGGGAGAAAACGGCAAGAAATCCACTAAGAATACGGGAGAAATACAGTGTACAGAAGCTCTCTCAAACCCTCGTTCGAAACCCTCGAAAAACCCCTTACTCACGCCGCCACAAAGAAAACCCTTTATATACTAGGGTTACGACGAAAAGTAAAACGGGTCGGAAATACGGGTCACTCGGGTCGCACACCGGGTCATCAAGGATCCGGGTAAGATCCATACCGACTTCCCAATAAAAAACCCATATTCTGAATTTGAGCCAAAACTCACAGGTTTATGATTAAATTTTATGTTTATATATAGGCCGACAGTTTAGAGTTATAAGATAAGTTAAGGATGTGAGTGTTTAGGGCTTCTAGAGAGAGCGGGTTGTTCACGTGAAGAGTCCTAATAGTTCTCATGAAGAGTGGTGACTCTTATGAGAATAAGAAGTGTTTGAGAAGAAGAGCAGGCTAATTGTAATTCTGTAAGGCTCTCTAGACTCTCAGTATTTGAGAGTGTATATTATTATACAATATAATCTTTGTATAATGAAAATTATTGATTGTCTTCACCTGTGGTTGTAGCCTTATTGGGGTGAACCCTATATATCTTGTATTGTGTGTTTTGATTCTTATTTCCTTCGTTTATGTTCTTTGTTTATCCTTGTATGGTTTGTTGCACGATCCCAACAATTAAATTCATACAGCCGATTTGATCTACCTTCAAACACCAATGGCCGCAAGGAAGAACCCAGAGAAGAGCATTGTAGATTTGGTTCCTTCTGTTGCGCTGTCGCCTGCAACCCAATTGTGAACAGCCATGTAAACATCGATGGCCGCAAGAAGAACCCAGAGAAGAACATTGTAGATTTGGTTCCTTCTGTTGCGTTGTCGCCTGCAACCCAATAGTGAACAGCCATGTCAGTAGAAGTGTTGTTGGGGCTGTTTATGTTACGGATACAGCAACATCCCTCACTGCAGCTGTTTCTATTGGCCTGCATACAACAGCGCGGCAGCAATCGCTGTTGCTGATACATATTGGTGATTCATGTTATCACTGTAAAGTACATATAATAATGAAAAATGATCTTATTTTTCTTATTGGATTACAATTCGTTTGTACAGGTATATGTAGAGATGAGTTGATACAACTTGTTTAACAAATTCTGTTCTAACTATACAACTGTTCTAACTATACAAACTGAACTAACTAACTAACTAACTAATTCCAGCTCATTAACTAACTCTTGGTTTGATCTCTTCTTACTGACTTGCCTTTATTTCTTCATGTGCAGCACTCTTTTCCATTACTCTTTTCAATTCGTGCTGTCTAATACTCCCCCTCAAGATGAGGAGTAAATATTATGAAGACTCATCTTGGACACTAAAGGATGAAAAATAGAGTATCCAAGAGCCTTAGTAAAAATATCGGCCAATTGATGTTGAGAAGAGACATGAAATGTTCGAATGATACCCATTTGAAGCTTCTCTCGTACGACATGACAATCTATGTCTATATGCTTCGTACACTCATGAAAAACGGGATTAGCTGCAATATGCAAAGCTGCCTTACTATCACAATAGAGCAAAGCAATCTGAGGAGTTACTTGAAGATCTTGGAGAAGAGCTCTAAGCCAAACAATCTCACAGCATGAAGACGCCATGGCTCTGTATTCAGCCTCAGACGAGGACCTGGACACAGTAGTTTGTTTCTTTGATTTCCAAGATATCAAAGAATTATCTAGGAATATACAGAAGCCTGTAACTGAACGTCTTGTATCAGAACACCCAGCCCAATCTGAGTCACAAAAGGCCTTGAGTTGCAGTGAAGACTTGGCTGAGAAGAACAAGCCTTGACCTGGAGAGGCTTTGATATATCTGAGAATCCGATTGGCAGCAACTAAATGAGTACTCCTTGGATTTGCCATAAACTGACTAAGCACTTGGACAGAGAAGGAGATATCAGGTCTTGTTATTGTGAGATAGAGTAACCTCCCAACCAGCCTTCTATAAGAAGTGGGATCATCTAGAAGAGTACCCGAATCCTTTGAAAATTTAACATTGGGTTCCATGGGAAAGTTTACTGGTTTTGAAGCCAAAAAACCAGTGTCTTCCAGAATTTCCAATGCATATTTTCTCTGACTAAGAGAAATCCCAAGCTCAGTTCGAGCTATCTCCAAACCAAGAAAAAATTTCAGTGGTCCAAGGTCCTTCAATTTGAACTTATCATTAAGAACCTGGATGAATTGTGAAACTGCTACTGAATTATCACTTGCAAGTACGATATCGTCCACATAAACAAGTAAGGCAATAAAGGAAGAATCCTGAGTTCTTGTAAACAAAGTATAGTCTGCCTTAGATTGAACAAAACCAAACTCTAGTAAAGCAGAGGAAAACTTTGCAAACCATTGCCTCGACACTTGTTTTAACCCATAGAGTGATTTATTCAACTTGCATACCTTGGACTCCCCCTTACTACTGAATCCGGGAGGCATTGTCATGTAGACCTCTTCATCTAGATCTCCATGGAGGAAAGCATTGTTTACATCTAGCTGGTGGAGGTGCCAATTTCTAGCAGCGGCAATTGCAAGAAGAGTTTTCACAGTGGTGAGCTTGGCTACGGGGGAAAAGGTTTCATAATAATCTAGACCTTCACTTTGATTGTACCCCTTAGCAACTAGTCTTGCCTTATATCTCTCTATAGTCCCATCAGACTTCAATTTTACCTTATAAACCCATCGACATCCAATAGATTGTTTTGATTGAGGAAGATCAACAACAGTCCAAGTATCATTCAGTTTAAGGGCCTTTATCTCAGCAGCCATAGCTTCGCGCCACTCTTTATATTGGACAGCTTGATGATAGTATTGAGGTTCAATAATAGAAGAGACCGAAAGGCTAAAGTTTTTCTGTTTAACAGAAAGTTTATTGTATGAAAGAAAAGAGGAGAGATCATAAAGCATACCTGAAGATGAAGGAGATGGGAAAGGTTTTGATGAGGAGTCAGCAAGATGACAATGATAATCATGCAAATATCCTGGTTTTTGTTTTACCCTAGACGATTTTCTAGTTAAGTGATGCAAGACATCTGAATTGGAAACTATAACTTCAGTGTTTAAACCAAGAACATCTGAAGATGGTTCTGAGTTGGAACGAATTTCAGAAGAGTCATGTTGTATAATCCGAGGAGAGGGTGGATTGAATGAAGATTCATGATCTTGAGCAGATAAAGGAATGACATAATTATGAAATGGTAAATTTAAAGAAGAAACAGGGTATTTGATAGCATATGGAAAGATAGTTTCATGGAATACAACATCTCGTGAAACAAACATAGATTTAAGATGTAAATCATATAATTTGTAACCTTTAATGCCATATGGATAACCAAGAAAAATGCATGGTCTAGCTCGAGGATCAAACTTATGCCTATTTCTTGTAAGTGTAGTTGCATAACATAGGCAACCAAACACACGCAAATGTGAGTAAGAAGGTGGCGATGAGAACAAGATTTCATAAGGAGTCTTGTTATTCAGAATAGGAGTTGGAGTTCTATTAATCAAATGAACAGCTGTAAGAATACAATCTCCCCAAAACGATAAAGGAAGGTGTGATTGAAATCGAAGAGATCGTGCTATATTCAGTATATGTTGGTGCTTTCGTTCAACCACTGAGTTTTGTTGTGGTGTATCTACACAACTAAGCTGATGTATAACACCTTTTGATGCATAAAAATCACTCATATTGAACTCAAAGCCATTATCGGAACGCAAACACTTAATCTTAAGATTGAATTGTGTTTCAATCAGATCAAAGAAAGTCTGAATGTGACTCCTAGTTTGAGACTTATTTTGTAATAGATGAACCCATGTAAATCTAGTATGATCATCTACAATTGTAAGAAAGTAAGAAAAACCACTAAGTGATTTTGTGGAGAAAGGTCCCCAAAGATCACAATGAATCAAATCAAAAGGATGCTGAGAAATGGATTCACTATGAGGAAACAATAGGCGATGTTGTTTAGCCAAAGGACAAATGCTACAAGATTTATTTGATGCATTAACAGACTGAGGAATTACATGAGATAACATTTTTAATGGAGTATCTGACAAGTGACCAAGTCTATAATGCCACAAACTATTGGCTACAGATTTATCAAGAAAACTAGTAGATGTTACATTATTGGAATGAAAAACATGAGAGTTTGACAAAATAGAATTCAAAGGGAAAACCGAAACTGGATTTTGCAGCAAGTAGTACAGACCTCCTTCATCTTTACCCACTCCAATCGTCGTCCATCTTGTAAGGTGCTGAATGAAACAGAATTTGGACAAGAAAATTAGACAACAATGCATAGTTTTGATCAATTTGCTAACAGATATCAAATTGAAAGAAAAAGACGGAATACAGAGGACATTAGTTAAGATAAATGTTTCTGAAATCTTAACTGTGCCAACATGAGTGACAGATGCATGTTGTCCATTAGGTAGTCTTACTGTTTTGGAAGTAACAGAAGTAATGGAGGTGAATAATGAAGTAGAACAGATCATGTGATTCGTAGCTCCAGTATCAATGATCCATGGAGCATTAATAGAATTTGTAAAAGAGTTTTTCTGAAATAAAGAAGATGAAGATGCAAAAACCGAATGTTTTGTATCTAAGTAAGAAGTTTGAGATGTAATCGAAACGTTACCTGCCATATTAGAAATCAAGTGATCTTGAGAAGAGGTAGAAGATACTTGATTGGCAGATGACATAATTTCTAGAGATGGAGGCTTGAACATGTTCATGAGTTGCTGACATTGCTCATAGGTAATTGGGAGTTGAGGACTATCACTTTCAGAAACTTGATTAGCTGTATGAGAGATATTCTTGCCTTTGTTGAATTTATACCCCGGAGGAAATCCATGGAGCTTGTAACACTTTTCAATAGTGTGTCCAGTGATACCACAGTGCGAACATGTAGGGCGGTCCTTGCGATTCTGAGGTGCTTTGCTATTGGCATATCGATTTGGAGGTGCAACCTTTGTGAGCAGAGCAGTGGTATTTTGATTGAATGAAGTGCTAGATACAGATATTGTACATTGCCTCTCTTCTTGAAGCACAAGTGAGAAAACCTTATTTATAGGAGGCAATGGATCGATCAACAAGATCTGACCCCTAATGTGTGAAAAACTTTCATTTAACCCCATGAGAAACTGGTAAACATATTGCTGCTGATGATAAGTCATGAGAGTTTTTAACGCACCACATGTGCAACTTGGAACTGGCTGATGATTCCCAAGTTCATCCCAGAGCCCTTTCAAGGAAGTAAAGTATGTACTCACCGAATCATTCTCTTGTGAAAGAGATGAGATAGCCTTCTGAAGTTGGAAGATTCTTGGTCCATTGTGTTGTGAGAACCGATCATGGAGATCAGTCCACATCTCTGCGGCAGTATCAATGTATATGATACTAGCTGCAATTTCTTTCGAGACAGAGTTCAGCAACCAGGAGAGTACCATATTATTGCATCGACACCAGATAGAACTCATAGGATCAGATGAGTTTGCTGGTTTAGTCAAAGAACCATCAACAAATCCGATCTTGTTCTTTGCCGTTAAAGCCATGACCATTGCTCTTTTCCATGAATTATAGTTGTCATCAGTGAGTTGCTGTGAGACGAGCATAGCACCAGGGCTATCTCCATGATGCAGAAAAAATGGATTTGAAGAATCCATTTCAGAAGAAACAGGAGAAAGAGTTTCAATTTGGATAGGAGTTTCCATTGAAGAAAGCAATGAAGAACACTCTGTTCTATGTGCAATAAACAGAAAAGAGAAAAAGAAACGAAAGAAGATGAAGTATTGTGGAAGAACTAGAGCAATTGCTCTGATACCATAATGAAAAATGATCTTATTTTTCTTATTGGATTACAATTCGTTTGTACAGGTATATGTAGAGATGAGTTGATACAACTTGTTTAACAAATTCTGTTCTAACTATACAACTGTTCTAACTATACAAACTGAACTAACTAACAAACTAACTAATTCCAGCTCATTAACTAACTCTTGGTTTGATCTCTTCTTACTGACTTGCCTTTATTTCTTCATGTGCAGCACTCTTTTCAATTCGTGCTGTCTAATATATAATGATACAAAGTTATCTTTCAGTTCTTTTGACACACCAAGTACCACTTACATCTTTTTGTGTTCATCGGAGGCCACAAGGACCTATGGGCTACACATGAGGGTTAGCCTTCGGATTCTTTCTGGCAATGCAGAAAATGTCTCGGGCTTCTACACAATAGGCAACATGTGGTGATAACTTCTACCAACTTGATATCTCTCTCCCTTTTTCTCACACACTTATCGTCATATATCTCATTATGTGTGGAGAAGCCAAAATCATGGGCCCCATGATTTTGACTTCTTCACCACTTGTCGCCTATTGTGTGATAGCCCGAGACCACCATTTCCTGGCATTGCCAGAGAATCCGAGACCCTCCCATAAACCACCCAACCCTGATGTACGTGGGATTCAATCACAAATCGCTTGAATGACGCCAAGATACTTTACCAACTAAACTAGTTGGCATCTACTGTACAACCTACATCTTATTTCTGAGGGTGATTTTCTTCACGGCCTACATTCTAGCATTTGGACTAACCCTTATGCTATGTTTGGTTGTAGAGAAAATATGTGAAAACATCGAAAAGAAAAGAAAATTCTGGATTTGTAATACGATATTTAGTTGTGTTTTGCCCAATTTTCTTTTCTTTTACATGTTTTCACTTATTTTCTCGGTAACCAACATGGGGTTAGGGTTCTCGCAGTTGGACTAAATTAGCTAAATTATATGCTAAATTGTAGCATATAATTTCCACTCGAAATACTCTCCACTGAGATAACAGAGTCTCAATGCCCAATGCTTGTGCCTAAGAACTTTTAATTTTTTGGGGCAGGTAAAATGGGACTGTAACCTGTCATTAATTCCCCTGATTTATTATAAAAAGAGAGGAATAGAGTTAGCACTCCCCTTGATAATAGCAAAAGGGGTAATGGATTTCCGCAACATGGTCCAAAAGAGAACCTCTTCTCTCAGGTCCAGATCAAGTGTGCAAGTGGGCACACAGATTTCATGTCCCAAGTAAGCTTATGGTATGTTGGTAAAAAGGCCAATCATAAAGGATAGTTTTCTCATTATAAAATAATCAGTGTTTTTTTTTTTTTTTTTTCGTAATAGGTTAAGACACACAACTCACACATAGACCAAGTCTCAACCGAAGCCACAACCACACACACCTCTCAAAAAAGAGAGGCATGGTAGGAGTATACCCTACCATCGTTGATAGGTTAAGACACACAACTCACACATAGACCAAGTCTCAACCAAAGCCACAACCACACACGCCTCTCAAAAAAGAGAGGCATGGTGGGAGTATACCCTACCATCCTTAAGAGTGTTTTTACTAAGGACAATAATTACCTTCTCATGGAAGGGGCCTCTCGGCTCTCCTTTTATTGCCACATGTCCCCCTTTTAAATCCCTCTAACAACTGTTAAGATTTACTCACCGGTTCACCCATTACCCTTAGTTTTAGAAAAACAATTTACCACAAGGTTTAAAAAAACTTTAACCCGAGTCCATGACATTTGAAAGTGTGGCTTTGTGAGAGCGAGGAGTGAACTATTAGAGCATTCCTAGCAGCCTCACCAAAATAGCCAAAACTCACAAAAAGTCATGTTGGTGAGCCACTTTTTTAAAACACTCCTAGCAGCCTCACCAAAATAGCCAAAACTCTCATTATTTTATTATTTATGTCCCTTCCACAATAAAAAAAAAAGGGAGAGAGAAACCTTTATTTTATTTGTGTGGGCCCACAAAGAAGGAGGGAAAGAGAGATATATAACTTTGGTGAGTGTACAGTGACAAACCAAAGTTGGTGAGTACTATACACTCACCAAACCGAAAACATCAAATTGGTGAGGTTGCTGGGGCGTTATTTAGCACTTTTTAAGCTATCTGGCTCACCAAAATGATCAAAAAGTCATTTTGGTGAGGATGATAGGAATGCTCTTACTCTTTACTAAGAGCATTCCTAGCAGTCTCACCAAATTTTACCCACCAAAATAGCCAAAACTCACAAAAAGTAATTTTGGTGAGCCACTTTTTTAAAACACTCTCAGCAACCTCACCATTTTAACCAAAAAAAAAAAAAAAACAGGAGAGAAACAATATTTTATTATTTGTGTAGGAAAGCGAAAAAAGAAGGGAGAGAGAAACATTATTTTATTGTTTGTGTGAGATCACAATGAAGGAAGGGAGAGAGAAACCTTTATTTTATTATTTGTTTGGGCCCACAAAAAAGGAGGGAAGGTGAAATTTTTGCTTTGGTGAGAGTATAGTACTCACCAAACTTGGTGAGTACTATACACTCACTAAACCCAAATCTTTATTTTGCTGAGTTTTGGTGAGGCTACTGGAGAGGGTTTTAAGCACTTTTTAGCCATTTGGCTCACCAAAATAACCAAAAGGCCAAAAGGTTATTTTGGTGAGGCTGCTAGGAATGCTCTAATATGCCTTAAATGGGGTTTGGGAAGCTCTTGGGTGAAGCTTATAAGGCTGCGTGTGTGTGGTTTGCATGTGTGTCGTGTGTGTTTCCTTTCTTTGCCTTCAGTAATCACCTTGTGGTGTTATTGAATATACCAAAAATACAAAAAACTTAAAATATTTGGATTTTAACATTTTTAAAGGAATCTTTTAAAATCACATAAATTCTTTAATTTTATTTTAGGGTTTTTATGTTGAGATTTATTAATAGGAGCTATGGATGCAGGGCTCCCAAAACACGTTTTGGTAAGCATTGAAATAATTTAATAATATTTTTTGTTCATAAAATTTTATATTTAAACTATGTTTTGGGTGATCAAGAAATTCAGAGAAATCTAAGAACTCTTGTTCATGGTTAAACTCTTATATATTTTATGTGATTCTTTTAAAATTAAATGAATCACATAGTTTCAAAACCCTAATTTATGACACGTGTGATGCTAGACATAGGGAACGTCTCTTTCTAAGTCCTCTTTGCCAACCTTTAAGAAGCGGAGAACAACTCATTTAGTTTATAGTTTTTAAAAGTTCTTTTTTTTTTAATATCATTCTACTAATAAAAGTACAAGGAGTATACAAATTTTATGTAGACGTAATTAGCCTTCACCTTATTTTATTGTTGATGAAGTAAACATTATATTACTAAATAGAGAGAAAAGTTTAGGATAAATTTTTATAGTAGATCCACAACAACAAAACTACCAACTAGCAACAGAAATATTCTATCTCCGATACGGTTTTTCTGTGTCTAATACTATTAGACATGGAAATAGTAGCCGTCTCTATACCGTTACGGATGTTCGCATCACTGATGACATTAGAGACGGAACGAAGTATCTATTTCTAATATGACATTAGACACGGAAATCTTCCGTATCTAATACCTTTATTCGGGAACAATGCATACATTTATGATGTCACTATTTCCGTCTTTAATGGAGCATTAGACACAGAAATAGTTTCGTCTCTAATACCGTATTTGTGACGGAACTATTTCCGTCACTAACTATTAATTAGAGACTGAAATATTTCAATTTCTAATATTGAAATACCATTAGAGACGGAAATATTTCCATCTCTGATGCTAGATTTTTATTTTTGCAAAACCAGTGACCTATAACCGAAAACCTGTAACCTATTCCTATTTTCAAATAGCAAAACTAATATCTAAATTCCACATCCATATTATAAACCCACATAATTAACATCTAAAATCCACATCCACATACATTCATTAACCTTGTCACCACATAAACCATGTTCTAATATCCACATTCCACATTAACATCCACATAGTATTACATAAATTAACAAGAAATAAAAAGTTCTTATTCAATTACTAACAACTACACATCTCCCAAGAACATCCCTTAATCCAAAATACTATAGAAATACAAAGAAGTGGAAAATTCAAGTTTTTGGTTTTCTACATCACCTACTCAACTCCAAACCATTCTCTCTCCAAAACTACCATTAATTCAAGTTATATACGGTCAAACTGAAAGAGGGGAAGACCAAAATTAAAAGGAAAGTCAATACTGAAGTGACCATCCAGATAATCATTCAAAAGTTATCATTTTTAACGAAAATATATATATTGAAATAATAGATATGCTAGACATGCAAAATAGAAATCGAGGTAAATGTGCGCATCCACAATACCAAATATATGAAAAAAAAAAAAGTATTGCTATAACAGTCTAAAACTTCACATGCCAACCAAGCATGTGAAGATAAATCTCTAACCAAGGGGGTCATTTGGGGACTGGGTGGCATCGTCATCCTGAGACCGACGAGACTGGGATGGTGGTGGAGTGAAGGATGGAAATATCCCACTCTGAAAGAAGTCGGCAACCTGGGTCATATACTGCCTGTATTCACCCATCTCAGCCTGCATATTCGCCAAAGCATCACGATGGGCAATCTCTTGTGCCTACTGCGCAGCCTCAGCCTCCTGCGTTTGCTGCCTCCAGTGATCTACATCAGGAGCGTAGAACTGTGAGGGGGTAACGCTTAGTCCATAAGTGAGGACACTTCCGTGTCCATTTGGACCCATCACTTTGGTGAATACCTCATTCCAGACAGTGCTACTCTCGATGCCCTCAAAATGTTGGCTCAACCTCTCAGTCATCTGCGTCTACAGTTATAGATATATTTTCAAGTTAGATAATCAAGTCTAACATTAAAAACACATTTTGCACCAATTACAAGAATATTTAATCATTAAATGCGTAAACATACGTGCAATAGCTCCGGTGTGTGATCAACGAAAATCCCATTTGTAAGTCCATATTTTTGGTATTAGCATATTCCGATGTCAAAACCATGTATCTAGTAGTATCTTGTGTCAAGTCTTCAACCTTAACTTTTAAATCATCATTTTCTTTGGTAGAGACTTGAGGCTTAGAAGTAATTTCATCTTTCTCATTTTTCAAAACATCATTTTCTTTTTGTAAAACATTATTTTCATTTAAGAGAGAAGAATTTGCTTTCTTAAGCTTTAAGTTCTTAGAAGCCATTTTTTTAAATTCATCATATAGTTCATTAAAAGTTTCTTTAAGTTCTTTAAATGAGAAAGATTCATCAAGTATAGAATTTACTTTATCCTCATGTGCCATGAGGCAAAGATTGACGACTTCCTCATTAGTTGAGCTAGCATCCAATCCACTTTCATCGGAGTTGTCCCATGTGGCCTTCATAGTCTTCTTTTTGAATCTATTGCTCTTCTTGAGTTGGGGACACTCGGATTTGATGTGTCCAGGCTTCTTGCATTCGAAGTAAATGATGGGCTCTTTCTTACTTGATTCGTCTTTGATGATTTCTTTGACGAATTCCTTCCTAAATGGTCTCTTCTTGAAATTCTTCTTATGTTGCAAGAATTTCTTGAACTTTCTTGTCATATAAATTATGTCATCATCCTCTTCACTATTATGCTCCTCACTTTCTTGAGTGGATTATAGGGCAAGTCCCTTCTTTGACTTGGGCTCACTGCAAAAATCAAGGTTTGTAACGGCGGTTCCAACCTGCCATTACAGTACAAATACCCGCCGTGATAATATATCACGGCGGTGGAGTAACCCATCGACGATTATCTTGTCAGGATATCATGTTGTGGCGGATATGGACGGCGGTTACAATGACCCGTCGTCTTATATATGATGAAAAGCCTGCGGTTACGAACCGCTGCAGTTCTATTTTAAATATGATTATTAAAATGGCCTGTTGCGTCGTATATTAACCGCCGTTATATATAACAATATGACGGCGGTTAAACCCGTCAATCTTTAGAATTTATTTGACGCCGTCCTTTATAAATTATATCACGGCGTCTACTACCGCCGTTATGCATAATAATAGGAAGGCAGTTCAAACCGCCCTTATACATTCCGGCGGTTAAGAACCACAGTCACATAGTTTTAATAATTTAAATTAATATTCAATATAACGGTAGATATAATCGCAGCCAATTGTAAAAAATAAAAAATAAAAAATTTAATTTCAAAAACTTTCGTTTTTTCCCCTATATTATTTGTATCTGTGAGCAATATTAAAATCAATAAACACGTATTGTACCTGTAAACAATATAATTCCAATTAAAAATAAAAAATTCATATCAGTCAATAAAAAAATGCCTCAAACATGTAATATGAAAATTATATATATATGCCCATAAGAATATCATAAAAAGTACACAGTCCCAAGGAAATAAAATCAAGAAGTAGTCGTCTAGGGCCCTCCTGGCGATGGTCGGAAACTCGATATGTGTGTGTTGCCGACTCCCTCCTACAAAAAAAAATAATATACAATTTATTAAAAATTATTTAGAAATGAAAAATTTTTAATTGTAATAATTAAGAAATATGCAAAGAACCAAACTCATAAACTCATCTCAGAATATTAATAAATTTCTCAAGTATACTTTGGCCTAAACCTACCATCTTCCACCAAATCCAAACCGGGGGTCGGATTTCGATCCCGTTTCTTCTAGCGCATGTATTTCAATATATCCTAAGTGTTGGAGTTAATTTTGAGGGAATCCGAGGCCGTTTGTCCGATTTGGGCACCAAGAAGACCGAAATCCATGTTTTTTAAGTATACTTCGGTCTAAACCAACAAACGCCCACCAAATCCAAACTGGAGGTGGATTTCGATGTTGTGCCTTCTAACGCATGTATTTTAATATATCCTAAGTGTTGGAGTCGGTTTCAAGCGTTTTCGAGGCCGTGTGCCCGATTTGGGCACCGAGAAAGCCGAAATCTATGTTTCTTAAGTAGTTTTGGCCTAAACTTACCACCTTCCACCAAATCCAAACCGGGGGTCGGATTTTGATGCCGTTTCTTCCAACGCATGTATTTTAATATATCATAAGTATTGAAGTCAGTTTCGAGGGAATCCGAGACTGTGTGCCCTATTTTTGCATCGAGAATGCCGAAATCAATGTTTCTCAAGTATACTCTGCCCTAAACCTACCACCTTCCACCAAATCCAAACCGGGGGTGGGTCGAATTTCGATGCCGTTTCTTCTAGCACGTGTATTTTAATATATTTTAAGTTTTGTAGTTGGTTTCGAGGGATTCGATGCCGTTTGCCCGATTTGGGCACCGAGAATGCCGAAATCCATGTTTCTCAAGTATGTTTTGGCCTAAACCTACTACCTTCTACCAAATCCAAACCGGGGGTCGGATTTCGATGCCGTTTCTTCTAGCGCGTGTATTTTAATATATCCTAAGTGTTTGAGTCAATTTCGAGCAATTCCGAGGTCGTGTGCCTGATTTAGGCACCGAGAATGCCGAAATCCATATTTTTTAAGTAGCTTTGGCCTAAACTTACCACCTTCCACCAAATCCAAACCGGGGGTTGGATTTTGATGGCGTTTCTTCTAACGTGTGTATTTTAATATATTCTAAGTGTTGGACTCAGTTTCGGCAGCATTTCTCTATGGTTCTCTAAGCACACAACTTAGACTAGGTGCAAGCATGTCACATAGTCTAAATATGTACCCAGAAAACAAGAGAAACAACTGCCAAAATTTTCCTCAATCTGAACAAACAATGAGCAACTGAATATATTAGAAATCATGCATTCCCAAACTGTCCAACCAGACAATTCAAGAATCATATATAGACTAATACACTGTATACAAACAAGACCGAAAAGTTGTTAACCTATATTTAGCCCCACAAGAGAACTAAATGACATAGTTTACAACTAATCCATTCATTTAGTCACTGATAATGTCCTAAATACGGTAATATGTACATTATCTGCTCCAACATTGACATATAACATAAAAATCAGATGGAAATATCATATAACCACTCAAATAGTTAACATAGACTACGGGGTTCAGTCATGCACTATACAATGTGTAGCAAATATGGAACAAGGTTGTTAACAAATAAGGAAGCACAAGATACATACAATCGAACTACAGATCTTACTGGGCATATATACCATAGATGAAACAACTGATTAAGAGATCTCATTACTTGAGCAAGGGTAGATAGATAAATCCTACTGCTGAGTCACTCTTAACCACTGTTCGTGGGAAATAAATGGAACACATGTTGACTTGTAGAGCCTTTTAATTGTGGTTAAGCATAATTAGACTAAGTTTTTTTTTATAAAAACCAAGGTTAGATGGATGACAACGCCCACTTGCACGAGATTCAAGTCCGGAACCTCCCTCGTAATGAGGAGACACACAAACCATTGGGCTATTCCCATGGTGTGTAATTGTTTACGTATTTAATTGGGCATAATCACAAGACAAGGGGACAATTGTACCCTAAAAAAATTATACTCTATTATTTAATATGGCATGGCTGTGGGGCAAAGAAAAAAAACCCAAGAACTTATAGCGTGTTTGGAAACTCTGCTCACATATAATAAGCTCTTAAAAATAAACTCTACTCTACTCACATATCTTGCACACGCATACAAACACACATATCTTAAAATATATGAACATACATGTATATCTCATTCTACTTCTAACATTGGTATTGCACGGGGATTTCGCTAGTATATAAACAAAAGACATTGAAAAGTGATCTACCAATTACATAGTTGGCATTTGACACAAGCCATTAAAACCGATGGCATTACACATTTATGAAGTAGTTTCCCCATCATAATTTAATCTTGGGTTAATTCCATATCAGAACCTAAGTTATCTTAAAATGACAAATAAGTGCCTACTTTAAAAAGATTTCTTTTCACAAACCCAATGTTTCAAGATTTGGACAAATAAGAGCAATGCCTTCGGACTCATAGCATCGTTGTGAACTGACTCTTTCCGCTTCTGTCGTTGTAAAAGGTAGGTCAGGTAGGGTAGCTCTATTAGCTCCGGTAGGGTATCTATAAGTTGGGGCTTAAGATTGGGCACGTCAACATTTATTGGGCTAGGTAGTTAATGCCGGGTTGGGTTGTCTGCCTGCTTTACTAATAGGGGGGCGTGGTTCTGTTCTCCCAAAGCGCTGCCGGCTAAAAACTGCTCTCCTACGGGTCCAATAAAGAAAGACTACTCTTGCCTAAGAGCAGTTTACAATCTAACAATTATGCTTCCCCTGACAGAAAAGAATGGAGTCTACTGGAGGAGCAGTCTTGATTTAATCTTAAGTCTATTCTCAAAAATACCCTTGGTCATCATTGACTGATGGGCCTTGGTCCTAACATATATAACATAAAGTCTCAACTGAGCTATATCCCCCGATGCTTCCAAGGGCTTCGGGACTTATGAGCTTGTGCCGACACTGGCAAGAGTCGGGAAAACTCTTCCAGTGTGGGCGGTACTCCACTCCTTATTGTCCGTTTTCCTTGCTCGTAGAGGAACGAACGGAGCATCTCTCGTAGCGCCGTAAGGCAACGAAGTTGCTGCATAGAGGTCGCTAAGATTGCTGGTAAGAATCGCTATTGCAAGTCTATCGCTAGCGCTAAGTCTATTCTGACTTGTAGTATAGCAAAAGCAACCTAAGCTGGTTGCCTTTGGATAAACAATATATGGCATGGTTTCGTTTTAAACGACTCTAAACGAAACGCTTAGCTATATCACAAGCTCATGTTTCTACGATCTCACTTTTTCAAAAAGCCTTCGCCCTCCTATTCAACGGGGCTATTAGAGAAGCAGCTTCGTTCCTTGACTTCTTTGCTCAGTCAAGCTTCCTTGTTCCTTAGTGTAGTCTCGGTCCATAGTTTAAGACTCCGTTCCTTAGCCTAGTCTATATCCACAGCTGACGTGACTCCGTACCAACGCCTTTCCCTTTGTAGACGGCTAAGTGACTTCGTAACCTTAACGTACTTATTTTCGTTGGAGTCAAATCCTCTACGGTTATCACTGTAACCGGATTTGCCTCACCCTTTGAGGTGGCCACGTGTCCCCTTTGACATCCCTTAACTGTGGTTTAGATTCACCCACCCTTAGGGTTCACCCAACCATTCTTGGTTTTTAGAAAATTATATTAATTCTATTTTTTTAATTAAAAAACTGTTTTTAAGGTTTTTTAATATTAAAAAAATAGAATTAATAATTTTTTAAAAAAAAACAAGGATGGGTCGGTGAACCCTAGTGGTGGGTGAATCTGAATCACAGTTAGGGGTGTCAAAGGGGACATATGGCCACCTCAAAGGGTGATAACCGGATTTGCCAAATCCGGTTATCACCGTAGAGGATTTGACTCCATAGTTCTTTAAGGTTTAGCAAAGGATTGAAATCCTTTATGGTTATAACCGGACTTGGGTCCGGTTACATCCTTGAGGTCACCACGTGTCCCTTTTGATACTCATTAACCGTGTGTGAGCGCGGGTTTCGGGGAAACCCTGGTTTGCATCTCACGGGATGAGTTAAGAGTCGCCACCTATTCATTCGGAATGGATAAGTCTCCGGGATTTGGATAAGGTCTTGGTCTGTGATCAGAGATCAGGGTAAGAGGTTCGGTTAAGTCTGGAGAAGGGGTTAGGCACCCAGGCACTTCCACTTTCAGTGGTTCCCTACTTGCTAAGATTAAGCCAAATTAATCTCAGATTTAATCAAATGCCTTAAGTATTTAAGAAAATGTTAATCTAAGAATGAGAAAATCCTAGACTAGGGTCGAACCCGGGTTGGACTGCCTACGTACGCACATAGGAGTGAGATCAGACCGAGCGTAGTTCTGACACATGAGCCCGTGCCAAGGCTAAGGGTGTGTGTGTGTGCACCAAGGGTGGCTTAGGGTCTAGCCGGGAGGCTAGGGGTGGTTGACCGGGTTGGTCAAGTGCTTAGTATTGGGCCCGGTAGGCCTAAGGTAAGTCCGATAGATTAGGGTTGGGCCCGGTAAGCCGAGAGTGAAGCCCGGTAGGCTAGTTTGAGCCCGATAGGTCGAGATGGGGCCCGATAGGCCAAGGGTGAGTCCGGTAGGCTAGGGTTTGGCCCGGTAGGCCGAGATTAGGCCCAGTAGGCCAAAGGGTGAGGCCCGGTAGGCCCAATGTGTCTTAACCAAGGGTTAGGATTGCCAACCGGGGTTAAGAAAGGTAATTAACCCTGGTCAGGGGTGCTAACCATAGTTAAAAAAAGTTAAATATCAGATTTTTTTTGTCTTTTTGCATTTTTCTTATTTTTTTGGGATTTTCTCAGATTTTTCCCAGTAGTCAAAGGTGCTTAACCGCGGTTAAGGAGGGGATGTCACCATGGTTAAGGGTTTTACCCATGGTTAAATGGTCAAAAGAGACAAATTTTGAGTTTCTCCTAATATTTGGATTTTTTGAGCATTTTTTCAGATTTTTTCCGGGTCAGGATTTTTTTACCCGTGGTTAAGGGTCAAAAATGGGGTCGACTCTGATTAAGTGTCTTAACCATAGTTAAAAATATAATTGAAGACGTTTCTGGATTCCATGTAATATTTATGATTTTTTGATGTTTTTTTCAGAATTTTTGCTAGGTCATAGGCCGCTTAACCATGGTTAAATGTTAACCACGGGTGAGTTTAACCATGGTTAAGGGGCCGACTGAAGCAAAAGTGGGCCCAAGGTTCATGGCAGGGCCTAGACTGGCCTCCTACCCGGTCTGGGCTCCCCACAAATATCCGAAATTGCAAAAAACTCCAAATTTTCATCAAATTTTTAACCATAGTTAACATGAATTTAACTATGGTTAACGGGGGAATCGCGGGAATCCGAGACCACCAGTGGGTAGCCTGATATGTGGGGAACAATTTGGGCCCTTGTGGGACCCAAGGGGATGCCGTATGTGGGCCCCACAGTGGCCCAAAGTTGCCCCGAAAAACACCACATAAAATGACGATTTCCACCAAAACAGATTTTTTTTTAAACTTTGCGGCGATTTTTCCGCTGATTGGCTCAACCCCCGGGGGATCCGAGACCATGGTCGCGAAGCCTGCTATGAGGGTAACAATTTGGGCCCTTGTGGGGCCCAAGGGGATGCCGTATGTGGGCCCCACAGTGGCCCAAAGTCGCCCCGTCGCACAGATTTTCACACTGTCGACCCCACTTTGGGGTCGATTTAACTATGGTTAGAGTGCGAGTTAGGGGCTGAAATTGTACAAGGGGATAGCCTGGAGTGTGGTGAGTCTAACCATGGCCTCGATGTTTGCTAAGGCCGGGTCTAACCATGGTTAAACCGGGGTTAAATGTATTTTCCTGAAAACAATTTTTTTTTTGAAAAAAAAGCTTGGGTGGCTAATTGGGTTGAGCAATGGGAGTCTAGGGGGATCACTCATTGATTGTGGACCCCCCAGACCTCCGGGAGTGGTCGTGTATGGTGGTGAGGGCTATGCCCGTGGCCACGCCTCAAGGTCGGCCTATTGATTTTTTGTTTTTTTTTTTTTAGCTAAAAAAAAAACAACAAAGAAAAGGCAAAATGGGGACCCTTGGAATGGGACCAGGGGTCCCTTACAATATCAATTTAACTGATAAGGAAGGGGATAGGGAGCGTATACCCTCACAGCTCCTTCGCGACCGTGGCGAGCTGGTGGTGGCGACTTCAAGTGTTGAAGGTAGTTGAGGCGACTCCGGTGGCGACCTATGGAGCTCGGGAGGGGATTGCAGGTGACTTATGGATCACCGGACGTGAAGTGGAGGGGGTCCAGGAGTAGTAGGTTGGCTGGCCAAAATGGGAGTGGCCACTGTAATTTTTTTGAATTCGGGTCTCTGCCGTGGACAGTAGCTATGGATGGGCTGTGGTGATGTTTATGAGAGCTTGTGGAAGGCTTAGGGGGATATGGGAGTACTCTGGGATAGTCTAAGACCTAACTAAGGCAATGGCTAAGTGGTTAGGTGGATGGGAGATAGGGTTGAGTGGCTGTGACAGAGTTTTTTTTATAAAAAAAAAAACGTTTGAACTGTGGGTGTTGTGGTGGTTGAGGGTGAAGCCTAGAAGGGTACAAAGGTGATGATATGCTTATGGGCCAACCTAGGGACTTAGTTGAATGGGATGTGAGGGCTGGGAGAGATGGAGGAGCTGACTGAAGTTTTTTTTTTGAAAATCTCCCATGAACAGTGGCTTCGTGTGGATTTTATAGATGAAGAAAAGAGATCGAGATGGAAGGATAAGGATGGGGGTGAATGGTGATGTGGCTACGCGTGGGGGACACGAAGCAGGGGGCAGGAGAGGCAGGGGCTGTGGCAGCAGCACTGTGCATCGTCCCTTTGACAGGGACGATGAACAGTGGGTTTTTTTTTTTTTTTTTAAATTGTGTTTGTTTGGTTCGGTTGTGTTTGGCTCTTACGGGTCCGGTCACGAGGGGTTGGGCCCAATCCGAACATGGGCCTTGCCCCTTCCAAAAATTTCCCCCTTTTTTATTTATTTATTATTATTTTTTTTTTTATCATTATTATTTTTTTAGACTAAAAAAAAACTTCTCTTTTTGTTTCTTTTATATATATATATATTTTTTTTTTTGCTTTTCCTTGGTTAAAAAAACTCTTTTTTTTTTTGTTTTGTTTTTATTATTATTATTTTTTGTTTGTTGTTTATTAAAAAAGAAACTCTTTTTTTTGTTTTGTTTTTATTATTTTTTTGTTTAGTAAAAAGCTCTTTTTTTTTTTGTTTGTTTTTTTTGTTTTTTATTTTTTTTTGTTTTCGATTTGTTTGGGGTTTTAAAACTTGGGCCCAATTGCATGTGGGCCTTGTCACATGGGGTTGGTACCCAAAAATTAAACCCCTTTAATTATTTACTTATTTTTGTTATTTTTTGCTATATACTTTTTGAATTTTAAAATTTTGTTTTGTTGCCCTTTTTGGGCTAAACCCCCACACATGTGGGGGAAAGCAAAAAGTATTTTACTTTCAAACAAAATTTTGAATTTTACAAAGGGGTAGTGTGGGTCCTACCTTAGATTTGGCTTAATGGGCCCATGCTTGGGCCCAAAAACAAGGTTTTATCCATTTTGGACTTGAAAATGGGCCTTGTGCCCATGGGACTTTGCCTAGGGCTTGGGCTGGGGCTAGGCTAGGGTTAGACCTAGGTTTAGGTCTAGGGTTTAGGTGAGCAGGGTGTAAAAATTGGGTGCTTACACTGTGGTTAGGATTCACTCACTTATCCTAGGTTTTTTAAAATAACATTTTTTTAACTATGGTTAGAAAAAATATTATTAAAATAAATTTTTTTTTTTTCTAAAACCATGAATAGGTGGATGAACCTGGCAAAAGGTTTACTCTGTTGCTCACCAGAGTATCCCTCTAGTGAGCAGCAAATCAATGGACAAAAAAATGTCACCTCACCTAGAAGTCATTCCCCCCCTCCCGGCATTTTTTGACTTCTTCCCATTTGAATTTTTTTTCCCTTTTTTTTTTTTGGACCATTGACCTGCTGCTCACCAGAGTAGAGTAAACCTTTTGCCAGTGAACCCTCGTGTGTGAATCTTAAGCACTATTAAAAATTTAAAAAAAATTAGACACGTGGTGACCTCGGGAGTGTAAGTGGACTCCCGAGTAGAGGATTTAATTTCTTTCCTTTAGCAAAAGCTCATTGAAAAGGTCACAAGATATATTAAATATGACCATGGGTTTTTTTAGCCGAGGTTGCCATGTGTCCCTTTTGACACCCTTTAATAGTGGTTAAGACTCACCCATCCCTAGGGTTAACTCACCTAATAATGGTTTTGGAAAAAAAAATTAAATTTATTTTTAATAATATTTTTTTCTAACCACGGCTTAAAAAATGTTTTTTTTAAACCTAGGATAGGTGGGTGTACCCTAGGGTGGGTGAATCCCAACCACAGTTAAGGAGTATCAAAAGGGATACATGGCAACCTCAAGGGTGTAACTGGACTTGGGTGGGTGTACCCTAGGGTGGGTGAATCCTAACCACAGTTAAGGAGTATCAAAAGGGACATGTGGCGACCTCAAGGGTGTAACTGGACCCAGTCCGGTTATAACCGTAAAGACTATATGTACATAGGACCAAGACCCATTAGTCAATGATGACAAAGGGTATTTTTGGCATTAGAATCAAGATTACTCTCGGCTGTTAACCGAAATAGATTGTAGGTCCTTATTTGTCTAAATCTTGAAACATTGGGTCTATGAAAGATATCTATTTAAACTAGGCACTTATTTGTCATTTAAAGATAACTTAGGTAACTAGGCACTTATTTGTCATTTAAAGATAACTTAGGTTCAGATACGGAATTAACCCTTTAATCTTTTTATAATTTAACCAAGATTCTAAGAAAAGACCAAAGCCTAAAAAAAAAAATTATGTGATTGAGAATTGGTTTTTAGAAAAAATATATATATATACTTGATTTTGGAAATATATATTAACCTTAAGTTGATATTATTGAACCACAATAGTTAGTTAATCAAAACCACGATTGATTTGGATTAAAAGGGACACGTGTTGGCCGATGGGTGCTTTTGAACTCTCCTCAAATCCAATCACAATTGGCTGTGATTCGATCTTTAGGATTAGGAATGGGGATAGGTGCTCCTAAATTTTGAAATTTTATTTTTTGAGTTGAGATCATATTCAATCACGATTCCCTAACTTGTTTTAGTTTTTTTTTTTCATAGTCTAGGGTTAGGGGTTAGTATATGTTCTAGCAAAGTGTGGAGAAATCTCAATAAGAAACATTTTCAATAGAACTTAATAACAACATATATGGTTTTGCATAAAAGTCATTATATGAAATAAAGCAGGAATTAGATGCATTAATGACATAGCAAGCACAAAAGAAATTCTTATATTGATAGGCACTTATGTGATTCATTATACTTACTTAAAGAAATTACCACAAATTAAATTTAAGCAATTACCACAAATTAAATTAAAGAAATTAAAATCCCCACAATTGACAACTATTACTTAGGATTTTCTATAAGTCTAAAATAATTGAAAAATATTTCAGGAATCCAGTTTAGACCATCAAAATCAAAACCTCCCCAAACAATAATATCTTATTGAATCAACACCAAACTACATCTAGTAATCATTAATGTTGCAAATCAAATCCCAACAAATGGATACCTTGGTTGAGGCATTCAATATTCAATTTGGATATATACATGTCCAAACAAAAGCTTTTACATGAGAATTTATATGAAAAACAGTAAATTGATCTGAAATTTCCAACACAAGACCATCATTCAAAACTTACTAAAGGAAATTACACACAAATCATCAAACCAAAAAATTTCATTAATCAAAACCTCTCACATGAAAAAATCTAGCAAGAAATAAAAAAAATTTCAGATAAAAATAATTTCAGATCAAAAGCTCTCACATGAGTGTGGCCGGAGGTGGAGGGGTGGAGCTACCATCGACTTTCCATATAGTTGTCGGAGGTGGGAGAGAGAGAGATTTAAGAGAGTGTCCATTTAACTATAGCTAAAACAAAAAAAATGACTTGCATGTCAGTTTCGAGGGATCATCTGAGTTGGCTAGAGGTTTCCGATATCGCCGGAGGTTCCAGATGTGGCCGCCGAGAAAGAGTAGGTCACTGGAGAGAATGCTGCAAGTCTCCGGCGCTAGTTGGAGGTCGTTGGAGATGGTGGAATGACCGGACTTCAGGTGGTCGAAGGTGGTGGAGTGGCCGAAGAGCTAGAGATCAGGGAGAGAGCAGGAGAGCAGAGAACAAGAGAGGAAGAAAGAAGAAACTATCGGGGTCTTATTAAAGAGATATGACAACGATTTAAAAATACCCGCCGTCATATATAAAGAAACAACGGCCGTTACCTTATATTTGCCGCCCTTACTACAAATTTAACGATGGTTATTCTTACAACTGCCATGACACTAAGCCCCTCGCTCAAACTTCCTGACTCGCATATTCTCCGATGCGATCAGATGTAGCGCAAACCTCAACAACTCTACAAACATGGCCTCATAATCGACCACAGACATCTCTCCCTTCTCTAGAGATAGAAACTTCATCTCCTTCTGCTCCCTGACTAACATGGGGAAGTACTGCCTATAGAAGATATCGAGAAACTCTTCCCATGGCCACAGCTTCCCTACCTTGGTGGCATTCTTTTGCCTCAGCATAGATCTCCACCAATGCTCAACTGCTCCTTCCATCATGAAGGAAGCCAAAATTATTCGATGCTCATCAGTGCAACGAAGCGCCTGGGAAATATTCTCCAACTGCATAATCCAAGTTTCAGCAACCATAGTATCCGTGGTCCGGTAGAAAATAAGAGGATGCAGTCTTCTAAATGCATCGAGTCCTGTAGTGTGGTGGACTGAAGGAGGTGTAGCAGCAGTCGGCCTGGCTGCAAGCATGACCATGGTCTCTGCTATAGACACCAAGACCTGTGTGAGGTCGGGTTGCTCATCACCCAATGAAGTTTCCCCTCCTCTTCCTTTAGTTTAGTAACCTCGACCCCTCTTACTGCGTCTCATGATCCGATCCTGAGAAAAGCAATAAACCATGAGTCTAAAATCAATATAGTATATTTAATCATTAATAACTAAAAATAATAATAAACATGATAAAAACATATAGTATTTTTTTTTTCTTTTGTTCTTTGCTTTCTTTCTCATCCCGTGCATCGCACGGGGTGTTTACTAGTACTAAAACATGTTGGTTGGTTCCATGTGGCATCTCTCATCATCCTCCATTTCTCTCTTCATGTTAACGTCACTTAATTGATCATCCACTTAATAAGAATCCTTAATTAAAACTGTTATTTTTTATAAATTAAATAAGATGACATTCACTTAATTAAATATCAAATTTGTTAAATGATATTACTTCTTATGTCACAACTCTCTAAATATTAGACCCTCCATCTCGCTTCTTAATTGATCATCCACTCAATAAGAACCCTTGATTAAAATCATTATTTTCTATATTAAATAATAAGTCATCCATAGATTACTTCCATCACAACTTTCTAAATGTTAGACACTCCATCTCGCTTCTTAATTGATCATTCACTTAATAAGACCCCTTCTTAATTAAATAAATTAAATGACACTTTGGTTTTGTATTATTGTTTAATATTACATCCCAATGCATGCATGTTGTGTTATGCATATCCATGTTGATGTTGATGATCCATTTTAAATTATTTTATTTCTCTTATTTATTTCATTATATTTCTTTCTCTTATTTTATTTTTAAATTTTTTGATTTTCCTTTCTATTGGAATGTCTAAAGATTATGGTTAGATATAACATAAAGTGACATTATAGGAAATCACATTTAGCAAATCTCAAAGTTTCATTTAAAGTGTTGTATTATTTCAACAAGAGCAAAGTTATCTGCAGTATATGATTTTGGGTGAGTAAATATTTAAGGCTTGAGTAGAGAACTGAAATTCAGGCATCTATTTGCTTTCCGAACTAATTGAAATTCTTAAGTTTTCAAAATCCAAATTAATTAATTTTTTATTTTTGTAGTTTGTCATAAGTTAGTTACTTAATTTAATAAATTGTTTGCATATATCTCTTTTCTCTATAATTTTTCATGTTTGAATTATAATAATTTATAATATTTTTTAAAATTTGCAGGTCTTTTTTCATTCATTTGCTAGTTTGGTTTGTATTTAATTTTTAACCCTAGACAGTTGTGAGAAAACCGCTTAACAAAAAAAAAACGACTGAGCCTATATATTTAGTAAATTCAATCCAAAAAATAGTGATTCAAAAGTTTTCTCAAGTTTCAGCACACTTGGTGTCAAATGGCGAGTTCTTTTCCCAAAAAAGGTCTTTATTATCATTGGGGAAAGATTCTCCCGCAGCAAGGTAGTCTAGTTGCTCTCTTTATCTTGATTGCCATTAGTTCGTCTAGCGCCCTTTCGGTTGGGGTCCGCCCAGGGTTAGACCGCTTGGGTTATATTTGATAGTCTCAAAGGAAAGTCAGGAGCCAAAATCACTGCACTTCTTGTGATATGATGAAATCAGATGCTGTTTTAGCGGTCTGCCCTTAAACAAAGATATCCTGGGCTTGGCTCAGATGTTGTTTAATTTTTAGGATTATGCAGTGCACTTACTAGGGATCGGATTTGGTCTTGCTCTAGCAAGACCAAAACCATCTTGTTCTCTGTGGGTATTCGGCATGTGGCGATAAAAAGGGGAGAAAATATCAAATGGGGAGGAGTCAAAAAATAGGGGAGAAAATTAAATAACTTCTACCTTTTTATCACCACATGACAGACGTAGCACATAGGCAAGATGGTTTTGGCCTTACTAGAGCAAGACCAAATCCTGTCCCACTTACTTAGTGGTGTTTTCTTTGGAACACGTTTTTGCACAAGTTTATCATTGGACGAATCCCAGTCCCCAGACACCAAACAGTAAGTTGGCACACCGCCAATTTTGTCAAACCCCAAGTGGCGTACATCTCGAGCTTAGGGTATGTCCAAGCCCAGCCCCAGCTCTCACCAACCCTAAAGACACTTGTCACATAGAGCCGATGAGAGAGTGAAATTACTACAATACCTCCATATATAAGCTTTTTTTTAGAATTATAACTTCAATAATAAAATTAAGAGAGGTGATAGGGATACCTATGAAATCCATTTATAAACCTAAGGCACAACCTTATTAGTGAAATACTCCCTCTTAAATACTCACCAACTGTAGTGAATATTGGTGGATGTCCCCCCTCTTAAATACTCTCCATAACTTTTCTAAAATTAAATGTAATATATTTATGGGAAATGCTACTGAGACCCCTTTAGGGCCAAGACCGTGCTCTAAGAGCACGGGATTTTCAAGTGGGGCCTATCATGTGAAATGGGCCCCACCTGAATCCCGTGCTCTTAGAGCATAGTCTCGGCCCTAAAGGGGTCTCAGTAGCAAAGTCCTATATTTATTAACAAAGTCAAGTAATATGTGTTGAATGTTGTCATGAATTCAACCCGGATTCATGATGACTTGTTTGGCGTCCCGGATGACTTGATAAATGGGTAATGTGTGGGGTTCCTCCACCATTACTGTGGGGGTCCGAGGGGTTCGCCCCCAGCCGAAATTTTGACCTGAATATTGGCCCAACCTATTTTGGGTATTTTACGCCTATTGTCTTTATGTTGTAACCCTAATGTTATAAGGAATTTTTAGGGTTTATTTTCTAGGGATAGTAACTCATTTTTTCGGATGTATTAGGAAGAGGGTTTTCTGAGTGAGAATATTGTAAACTCTTCAGTTGAATATAGTGATCAATCACCGCTGCCCCTGGACGTAGGCATATTGCCGAACCACGTAAATCGTGTCTCTCTGTTGGTTTGTTTCTCTCTTCCATTTGTTTTTGATTTACTGTTTTTTGTATTCGTTTCATCTTGATTTGCACGCTTTCGCACAACAATATGTGACTTGTAACTTTGTTCTATATATTTATTGGAAAATAGTTAACATACCTAAGATATGGATTTGTAAACCTAAGGCTAGATTGGTCCAAGCCCCTTCTCTTAAATACTCACCATAGTTGGTGGGTGGCATTTAAGAGGAGAGGCTTATGTTTGTAAATCCATAGTACGCCTCATATTTATTTATTTAATATATGAGAGTCGGGCCAGGCTTTAAAGGGTATTGCCCAAGGTCTGCTCTCATGTCAGTGTGCCAAAATTTTTAAGGTCAATTGAGACTACGAGCTTTAGGATGAAAAAAAAACAAGTCATAAATTTTGTGGGCGAGGCTGTGCAGGTACTCTCGTCAGATGACCGGATTAACGGCCCTACTTTTTTTGTTCAAAAAACTATATATATATGAGTGTTTGTATGTTGCCTGTGTGAATGAGTGTGTGTTTCTTTCCAATTACTACATCTCCGCCTTGTGGTGCTGTTGGCTTGACAACAAAACATAATAATTGCCATACAGCTACAACCAATCTTCCATGTCATATGCCCTTGTGAGGGATCGGATTTGATCTGGCTCTGTGCATGTCCATGTCCATGGGCAAGATGATTTTGACCTGCCAAGAGCCAGATCAAATCCAATCCCCCTTATGAAGTCTTAAGTAATGATGGTGGTTGGGTTGTAGTTGTTGATTTTAAGAAATACGGTTAGTAGTTGCACTTTTTATGGGAAATGGGCACCACCGCATGTTGTTTACACCTAAAAAGTCAAAACTATCGAGCATCAATACAATGAAAGCTCTCTCTTATATATTATTCGGGTCTTTTGGCATGAGATTTTTTTAAAATTTTTTAGAAACAGAGGGTGTCCCAAACCCTTGAGGCAAGGACTAATCCTTTCAGGTATCCACACCAACCCACTTGGAATTTTCCCTACGGACACCAAGACGCTGACCAATTGCACCATGCAAGGGCTTGAGATTATATGTAGATGCGAGAGCAAAACTCCTTTGTCATATTATTCCGTCTTTTGCTCCCTTCTTTAGTTATAATTATAAGGAAGGAATGGACTGTAGGATAATAACAGGAAAAAAGATCTGTCATTGCTCCACAGCAAGAGAAAATCTATCCATCAAAGTTCATAGCTTCAAAGTCCGTGGACCCCTTTCTCTCTCTCTCCGACTGAGAAAAGCAAAGAGCCCATATTTCCTTGGACAATAATGAAAGAATCCCTCACTCCTTCCATCAAATCACAGCTGGGTAAGGCCCAAAGTGGACCCACTACTGAAGCACCAAAAAGGAGAAGAATCAGCAACTAACTACCCAATTTGGCTCACTATCCTCCAAAGCTCCAGCAAAAGCAAATACAAGAAAATGTATCTTCTTTACGGGAGTTGGCCTCTGTGGTTTCAGCCATGCCGAATCCCTATGAAGTAATTGAAGTCGTGATGCTGGACCCTTAGCTGCTTAAGCCAAGAATCTGCTGTGCTAAACAGCAACATCAACCTTTCTTGGTCATGACCGCTCTCGCCTGCGACCCACACGCTTCCTTTCATCTTATAAGTGGCCAAACCGAATGGAGAAAGAGTGATGCCTTCTCCTTCCTTTCGCTTCCTTTCGGTGATCCCCGTGTTTTCTTCAGGGTCCATGTCTGTATTGATATCAACATCTACTAAGCATATAATATTTGTGGGGAGTGTAAGCCACGCTTTCTCCCTCATGCACTCTCCCCTTCTCGGGGCAACAAGACAAGGATTTTGTAGCAGGTCCTAAGCCAAAACAAAATCTGTCTTCTTGCCCCCAAAAGGAAGAGTGCAATAAGAGAGTGTCGCTAGCAAAATCCATTGCGCATTTATGTGATGACAAAATGAAAGGTGGAAAAGAAAAGACAGTACAACCATATCTAATAAGCATGGCATATATGGAATATAAAGAAAAGCTGGGAAGAGAGAATGAGAGATACCCTGGAAGGAAGATGAAAGGGTGTGGTAAGTGAGGAAGCATGTAGACAAGTCCTTTACAGTTCTCCCTGTGGGAATGTGATAAATTGGGTACCTGAAGGTATTAAAATGGTCATAGTTAGCATATACACACGAGTGCGCGTGCACACACACACACACATAGATAGAGAGAGAGAGAGAGACCAAGCAACTGCCATCCAACTGGCTGGTGAAAGATCTACACTCTTTGAAGTCATTAATCCAGGATATCTTCGAGCTAATCCGTTGATCTGAAATTGAAGAATCGAAAAGGAACATTAATGGTATTCACATAGTACTTAGGGAAGGTGGAGAATGCCAGTAAATGGTGTCAATCATCCCTATATTGCTATAAATTTCTGCAACTAAAAAAAAGAAGAATAGAATAAAGTTGTTATATAATAGACAACAGCATTAACTTTACAAAAGAGAGATAAAGAGAAGAAGTGTGTTGCTTCCTTTCAGTAGTCAAAAGTTTTATCAAAATACACTTTCAGCTGCCTATCATTCTTCTTTCAAGAAAAGGATGTCTAAAGATTAAAAAAAAAATCAATAACCAGCTTCATTAGTTCTATGTTTTAATTAAGGACATTTCTCTTACTAACTAGCATAGTAACAAAGTTTTTTTTTTTTTTTTTAACCCGAATAATACATGACATTTTTCGTCGAACACTTAAACGCGAATAATTCATGACTTAAAAAAAAATCTTGAATAAAAATCTAATGTATGAAATATATTTGTTTATAATTATTATTGTTTGACATTTTTTCAATTTATTTACGAATTTTTTCATTTTTCCGAAATTTTCTCAAACCAATAATTCTCGAACTCCGACTTGGTAACTATTCCAAAAATGGAATGAAAATAAATAAAATTGAACAGCTTGAATTATGGCTTGCAAGAGAGAAACATGAACAGAGAAAGATACCTTATCCATGAGAGGAACTCTTCCATAAGGAGCTGATCTCTCAAAGAACTGAAAATAAAGGTAACCCAGCCTGTCACTCAGATGCCAGAGACAGTCTTGCTCAAAAACCCCATCCTCAGAGGAGCAACCGTCCCATCTCCATAACTTCTCGCTCTCGCAGTCATCGCTACAGGAATCACTAAACGAATCCCTTGTCTCACAATCACCCGTCTCAGACTCTTCGCTGAAAAGCCCGTCATTGCATCACTTTCTTTTTGTTATTTACATGGTAGCCCAGTTCATAAAGCTAGATATAACATATTTGGTACACATAATAAAAAGGGATATGTATAGCTTATTGATAAATCTCATTAAAAATTATATGAATGTAGTAACTCATTGAAATGTAGAGTCTTGAGCTACAGCTAAAAAACAATATTAATATGGTGAGTAAATAAAAATCGAATGAGGGACATGGGTGTTTGAGGGGAAATGATTTTAATATGGCTGATGATATGGGTGTGACTGTTTGAACATAACAATGAGAAATGGCTTAAATCAATGCTACCCATAGTCACCAGGTCAGAGTTTGGGAATTAGGAACATGAAACTATTCATAAAAAATGACAAATTCAAGAATTTATTAAAAAAAACGGAGAAAATGTAAGGCGAGATATGAGAAAATTTTAAAAATAAATTTCTTATATTAGATACTTACTATGGACTTCTTAAAAAATTCATTAGAATATTTTTTAATTAATTCATGTAGTCACAATTTATACAAAAATCACGAATACTTCGTGAATTAGTCAATCGATGGAAAAGTTAGGATTTATATGAAACTTGAGTAAAATTCAATCGTAATATCTCAATTTACAGTTTCTCAAAGCTAAGTTTTGGCTAAGGCAGCTATGGTGATCATGGTGGCTATCATAACAGAAAAATATAAATTAAGAAGTAAAAACAGAAGATTACTGGAAACTGCTTAAGGAGGCATTGCTTGTGAAGATCTGAATTGCAGAGAGATATGGCACATAGTACTGAACAACAGTTTCTTTATTGTTCAAAACAATCGGAACTCCGGCCCCATAAGCGCTCCATTCATCATAACAGCTCCAGAGATCTCCCAATGTGAAATATTCCACTGTTTCTCTTTCCCATGGATGCCAAAGCCGATTAAGGTTTCTTATGGAAATCTGCAAAATGATTGAAAAAGCTAAATAAATTGGAACAAAAACATAAAATTCTCTGTAACAGAGAAGAACAGAATATCTGATAAAAAATCAGACCTTTGGTAGAAACTGTGATTGAATGACAGGCGTAGTACAGTCGATGAATCGATCAAGGTTTGATTGAATTGACCCTCTATCAAAAATCATGGTTGGAGGATAAAGGGGGAGACAGATTAGAGAAAAGATATTTCCCCTGTTTCTGTCTCTCAATTCAACAAACAGAGGAGGCTCAAAAAACAGAGGAAGAAAGAAATGGGAGACAGAGGGAGAGAAATTGGTGGGGTGTTTTGCTATTTAAAGAAGTGGGAGGAGAAATCGGTACGAGCTTCCTAATTTTGACAATTTGGACAGAGAATTATAAGGAAGGAATCGAAAAAGTAATTCAACATTTCTCATAAGAAATTCAATTCCCACAAAGACTCTTCAATGGCAGAATCAGTTAGATAGGAGAAAGAAGACCATGATATCCCGAGAAAAACTGAAGCTATGAATCCGAATATTCGCACCAAAAATACATTGCCCGAGAAATCCCTTTAAATGCCTCTTTTCTCTTCCAATTCCATCATTTTTGGTCACCGGAAAATCAAACCCAATAAGGAAAATAGGAAAAGATTAGATTTTTTGCCGGAAAACGACCGCTATCCATTCAAAAATTCATACGGGTACCGTTATCTAAACCAAATTTAGACTAGAAAACCCAATGAATGCTCCAAAATTTTGGGGGGAAATGAATTTGGAAAAAAAAAAACTCAACTCCAAATTGTCAGATGGGTTCCAAATTTAAGAAAAATCAAGCCGAGAACAGATCCCTAAAGTCATCAATTTAATCTCTGGCCAACCTTTCTTTATGTTGAATAAAAAAAGAAACCCACGTTTTCCGCTTAAAGCTGGATCGATTCCGGGAACTGGGGTCCTATAAAAATGATCTCAAACAGAAAGCTCAACTTTCTCAGAAAAGCAAAACAGAACAATGAAATCATGAGATTGTTGCTCAGAAAAAATCAAATTCAGGAAGGAAGAATACTATGGGATTTATCGTTCGGAAAGCGAAAATCCAAAAGAAAAGTAACAGGGATCGAGTTGTCTGTGTTCTTCAATGTAAGAATCTGAACCGCTTGAAATCCTTTTTTTTTTTTTCTCTGCTTTTTCTTCTCTTTGATCTTGGAATTCTAACAATTAAAGAAAAGGGAGTTTGAGGGTTTTGGTTTACCGCGTAAATGAGTTTGTAATCCATCTATATCCACAAAGGATGTCTGTAAATTCTTCTATGTTGAGGCAATCCTCTGACCAGGCAACGATGTCTTTTTCACGATAGGCCCTGGCTTGTCTCTGGCGGAGTCAGAAAGGGCTTATCTCGGGGTTCCATAGGATAGGGGGTTGCATAGGATAGGTGACAAGTGGTGAAGAAGTCAAAATCATGGGGCCATGATAAAGTGACAGAGGAGACACGTGCACTCAGGGCAGGAGAGGGACCCCTGAATCCACATCGTTCAATCGGTGAGCTATTGTATATCTAATGGCCCATAACAAAAAACCAAGAGAAATGTTTACCTTACCGCCCATTCCACTATGAAGGGGGAGGTGCGGTCTACATGGATCTCATTAATTGTGGTTAAGATTCAACCCTCATGTAGTCCTGGCTGAAAGACAAACCGTAAACCTGGAAATCTCAAGGTCGATTCCTGGAGGGGCTCAACAACCGTGGTTAAGATTTAACCTCCGAGGGTGTAGCCCGGTGTTCAAAAGACCAACTTTAGCCCAGATTCAACCATAGTTTTTTTAAAGCTTATCATAACAATAAAAACGATTGTTCAAAGGGGACATATGTACACAACATTTGACTCCATAATAAAATGTGTGGCAGTCTAAGTCACTGCCCCTGAAATATAAGGTAAAAAAAGGCATGGCAGCCTTATCCCAAAACCAAACAAATGTTAAAGATGAGACTCTTGACAAGTGTCTACCTTTTTTTTATTTTTTTTCATTGGTAAAGAGACATTCATTCAAAATCTGAAAGAGGGTCCTTTACAGAGGGTGTTGGCCGGACACTAGATGGAGGCGGCGGCTCTACATGGTTAGAACAAGAAAGTAGGGTAATACTATCATTAAGCGCACGTTGAGCTTGAGCATGAGCATGAGCATGAGCTTCCATGTTCGCCAGCCGGGGGATGAATCGAAAGACAAATGAACCACAGAGGCCTTTCAAAGACCGAATATCTTCCAGGAGAGTCAGAATTTCCCAATGGCAATGGGGAGAGGCTCAGTTCAAATGATCAATAATTTCTTTTGAGATCTCATCTATTGGAGAAAGCAATTTGCAATCCAAGGCGGATGCTCTTTGCCTCGGTCAGGCAGGCAGAACCCCGTATAAAGGTTTGGATAGCATACTGAGATACTCACCCAAATAATTTCGTGCTACAACGCCAATTCCAGAGCCAACTCCCGACAGAAGAGCTGAGTTGTCCACATTAATTTTAATCCATTGGCGGGTGGGAGAAAGAGAAAATGCATCGAGGGTGGTGCTAATTGGATTAACTGTGGTAAAAGGGTTTCGAACCTCAAGAGGTTCACCCGCTAAGGAATCTACTTGCCTAATTGCGAGGAGAGGGTCCGGTTTTGTGCCATTAAACCGGGAGTCATTGCGAAGCTTCCAAATTCTCTAAAGCATAGTGCAGAGATGGATAGCAATTCCTTTTTTGCCGGAAATGAAATTTGGGTGTTGCGACCAGCCATGCCAACAAGTCGGGAAAGAAGATGAGGCAGACTCTGAAAGGCGAAGGGAGAGCATAGAGCCAAACCACATTCGTCTTGCTATCGTGCATGCCAAAAATAAGTGCTCTGTGGTTTCAGCTTCACAACCGCAAAGCGAGCATGAGTTATCAACTTGCATTTTCCTCTTCCTCAAGTTAGAAGCAACTGTTATTGCGTTATGACAGGTCTGCCAAATGAAGACTTGGATTTTGGGCGGTAGGGGGATCTTCCAAATCTTATGCCAAGAGAGAGTTTCCGGAAGAGAATGACGGCTAGAAAATGGACGTTGGGCATCAATAAGTTGTTTAGCAAAGTGTGAGGCCTTCCCATGTCGGAGGACTAGGGATCTAATCCCAGTATGAGTAAGCAAGAGCTCCACTGCCCAAGCTAATCCCTACTGACAGTCTCTGACTCTACTAAGAATTTCTATAGTTAAAAAAAAAAAAAAATGGTAGTGTGAGGCTAAGCTGACTTTAAACATACCAGACTTGGTTAAGTGCCAAACTGACCATATGTGTCTTGCAAAATGGGCCCCATTTTTATCATTAAGTGATTCCCCATGTAAACAATAGGTGGGCTCTCATTTTATAAGACACGTATGCGCATCAGCGCAACAGCAAGGGCCGTTGCCCATCTGAGTTCACCATTCTGCCAGAGGAGCTAAACCTGCAGATTTAAATTTTTTGAATTTCAAGAACCGCTTATTAGAGCAGTAAGGTCGAGAGGCGGGCCACGTCCCACTGTCGAGAATCATTAATGATCAATTGAGAAACCTTCATGTCACTTCAATGAATACCTGGTAGTGGGGTTGGGATAAAGGATGAATAAAGGGAATCCAAGGGTCGAACCAAGCCCTCATAGACTCGCCAGATCCAATCTGCCATCTAAATTCTTTCGTGAGAATAGGTCGTGCCGAAGCAAATTACGCCATGCCCACGAGGGTCTAATACCCGGCTTGGCATCGAAAAATGAAGATCATGGAAAATAGATGGTTTTTGCCACCTGGGCCCAAAGGGAATTTAGGTGAACCAGGATACGTACGCAAGTCTTGTTTTGCAAGAAAAGGCCCAAGTTGAAGGCGTGGAGATCCCAAAATTCAAGCCCACCTGTGACCTTTGGCCGACAAAGCTTGTTCCAACCCACCCAGTGGATTTTGCATTCTTGAGATTGGGTATAAATTATAAATTACTCAACCTTAACTTTTTCTTTTACCATGCCATTGAGTATAAATTATAAATTCATTTTTGAAATTTTATTCTACAACGAGAGTTTGAAAAACTTTTAAATTCTTCCACTAGAGCTAACACTTCTCTATTTCTTTTTTGAGCAAAAGTTTGCTCCATGACGTGAAGCGAACTATTGCTCCTCGCTCTCACAAAGCTGCCCCTTCAACTACCGTGACTTCAGGTTAAATTTTTTTTTTAACTTTGTGGTTAATTTTTTTTATTTTATTTTTCTAAAAACCAAGGGTAGATGGGTGCACCCTATGGGTGAGTGAATCATAATCATAATTAAAGAGAATTAAAAGGAGGACACGTAGCAAGAAAAGGAGAGCTAAGACCCCCTCCTCGCATCACTCATCGAGGAGGTGATTATTTTCCTTCTTTTTTTTTTTTATGTGCATTGGACGTCATTTATCTACTGGTAAGTCTTAAGTCTCTGCTTCAACATCATGCCGCCCATAACAATTATGATCATACAGGCTTGATAGCTATTTCTATGGATGCATTTGAGCTAAGCTTGGTTAGAACATGCTCAAGCTCGGCTTGAGCTTGGCTTAAACCTGAGCTTGGTTTGAACATACTCAAGCTCAGCTTGAGCTTGGTTAAAGCTTGACTTAAGCTCGAACGTTTGGGCATGAGTTTAGCTTGAACAAGCTTGATCGAGCTTGAATTCCGTTCGAATTCAAACTAAGCCGAACTCAGGTTAGCTCAGGATTGAGTCATAGAATAATTTTGTTTAATTTTATATAATTTTAATTAAATTATAATACAAGAAATTAAAAAATTAATACAATCATAAACAAAAATAAGATTTAAGAGTAATCGTTAGTCTTGCAAATGGTGAGTTAGGGTTCTAGGGCTTTGCTTTTAACTTCATAACTTTTTTTGTTATTATTATTTCTTAAACTTATTTACTAAAAATAAAAAATTATTATAATCTATGATTAAAAAAATAAAATAATATAAATATAAATAGCATTATCAATAAATATTGTGTACATCTATATATATGTATAGTATTTCGAGTCGAGTCGAGTCTAGCCGAGCCGAGCTCAAGCCGAGCCAAGCACTAAATGAGCTGAGTCGAGACTAATCAAACAGGGTTTGGCTTGAGCTTGGCTTGTTTAAACATTCAATCTCAAATAAAAAGATTGGCTTGATTCGTTCTAGCTTAAAATGACAGCATGAGCTTGGCTTGAACGAGACAACTTGGCTTCTATGCAGCCTTAACTTTTTCTTATAAAAAAAGAGAGACAAATCTTTTACTTCTGTTAGTGTTGGAGCATGATTGGAACGAGTGGAACTGTGGCATGTTAGGTCACTTAATATAACTTCAACTAAAGTCATTTCATACTAACTAGCTCTTTCCTCTCGAAAGGAATGTTAGCTACACTTTCTTTAAGAGAAAGATGTGTTATTTACTCTTCCGTTAAGAGAAAAACTCGTGTTATGAACCAACACTCTCTGTTTAATAAAAAAGAATGTCTTACGATACGCTCCAACTCATAAATTCAACTCTCTTTAGCATCTCAGTGCTCAACTAGAAAAACAAATTCACCAAGTTCCAGTATCCAAATTCATCAAAGAAATTAATCATAAAGGTGTATATAAGTTTGTTTTTTTTTTTTTTTTTTTTTTTTGGGGGGGGGGGGGGGGGGGGGGGGGGTGACGGAGGATGTCTCCATCCCTTCGAGGCAAGCAATAGTCCTTCAGGTGTCCACACCAACTCACTCGAAATTTTTCCTACAGATGCAAGTCAAGGAATAAGAGTTGAACACACAACCACAAGGAACCACAAGGAACAAACACGGGATACTAGCCAACTGCACCAACCCCTCTAGTCATTTCAAATCAATCGTATCAGGAAGAACAATTTTTTTTTGTTATCTAAAAAAGGGAGGGGGTGACCTCCAAAAGATCAAAGATATGAACAAAGCCTTTAATTCACAACTGCATTTGAAGCTTGGGACCATCTAAATGGCGTCCATCTCTTTCCCTCATTTAGACGGCAACTGTGAAAAGAAACAGAGATCTATCTTCGATTTGGATTGCCATGCTAACAACCTTCCTACAACCTAGCTAGAAAAGACAATTAACTTAATATATTCTTCTCAACGAACGTATCTATCTCTAAATCATATTTATGCTTTGAAAAGTATTGCAGTGAGAGCAGTCGTGGATGTAAGCTAACACAGTTTCAAGAAACTCCTTGAACCGAATCTTGGTAATCTATCCGTAAGTGGTTTCTTTTCTAAGATCATTCCTAGCAGCCTCACCAAAATTTACTCACCAAAATAGCCAAAACTTACAAAAAGTCATATTTGTGAGCCACTTTTTTAAAACACTCCCAACAGCCTTACCAAAATAACCAAAACTCTCATTATTTTATCATTTGTGTCACTTCCACAATTAAAAAAAAAAAAGGGAGAGAAATCTTTATTTTATTTGTGTGGGCCCACAAAGAAAGAGGGAAAGAAGGATATTTAACTTTGGTGAGTGTACAATGACTCACCAAAGTTGGTGAGTACTGTATCAAACCGAAAACGTCAAAAATGGTGAGGCTGCTGGGGGGGCGTTATTTAGCACATTTCCATTGTAACAAAATTGCTGATTCCTTGACAAATTGGGCTTGTGATTCAAGATAAATTTTGATGTTTTTCAGTGTCTAACTATTCACATGATTGTAAAGGTCATTTCAGGTTTGATAAAGTTTTTTTTTTTTTTGTGGGAATGAGGGTATCCGGGCCTCTAAGAGCACCCTACTAAGTCCCCCAGCCGTGCAAACCCACTGGGTGGCCAACAAAGGGAAGGGACCTGAACTCAAGATCTCCACTTCTTGATGCGTGGTCTTGGCCACTACAACCCGTGTAATTAAAATTGGCGTCAAGATGTATTTTCGAGTTGGGTTATAGCGTAGGGATAAGGTTTGATGTCCCCTTTTGTATTTCAATTTATTGTCTCTAATAAAACAGTTTTTGCTAAACCAACCATCCCCACTAGTTGGCTTTATTTTTTCTGAAAAAATCTCATTTTTAAGGGAAAGATTACCACCTTCCCCATGCGTTTTGAGTAGGTCAATTAGGAGTTCCTAAGGGCCCAACAACTAGAACGGCCCTAATACTTCAAGAATTTTGCTAGCCTCAGTCTATTATTAGATTTATCTCTTACCCACTAATTAACTAAATTTATTAAATATGAAAAAAATCATTAAATAGAATTTAGACAAAATAACACACTCGGTTGTCTTTATATTATCTCTCATATTTCTCACTTAAATTTATTTATATGTTTTATAAGGGGTGGACGAATGTCATCATGTACAATAAAATAATTGAAGGGGAATATATTAGCTCCATCTGTACATTATTGTTGTTCTTTTTTTCTTTTCTTTTTTGGATAAACAGGGATATCCTGAGCTTTAAAGACTCTAACTAGTCTCACATGCTGCATAGGAAAAGTCATCACCCCATAAAACCCATATTTAGGAGAGCCTAAGAATCGACCTCGAGACCTCCAAGTTTACGGTTCATCCTTCGGCCACTGAGCTACACCCTCGGGGGTTTCTGTCATGGTTTAAAAACTTGCCAAAACTGATACGTATCAGTTTTTGTTGCACCCGAGTCCTAAAACCGTGCTTTTACTTATATTTTCTAAAAAAAATAAGACTCGTCCGAAACGGTTACATATCGGGCGAGTCCTACAATACTTAACGGTTTTGGCGTAGAACTCGTTTGACGTTTTAACAAATAAAGGTATTCCGAAAATCCCTAAACTCATTCCAAAAATGTCTTTTACCTTCATCTCTTCTTCTCTACCCACTTTACCTAAAATCATTTTGATTTTTGTTGATTAACAACTTAATTTGGGGTTTGAATCATCGATTTGAAGGAGTTGACATCAAATTCAATCAATCTAATTTCATTATTTCTACATTTTCAACTTGATATTAGCTTTAGAAGTATGTAGTTACTCATTTATTACAAGATTTTTATTATTTTTCTTATTTATTGTGTTTGTTTAGATATTTTCAAACAAAAAGAAAAAAACCGGCCGAAACCATTACATATCGGCGATATGTAACGGTTTCAGCCTAGACCGTTACGGTGGCCGAAACCAAGTTTTTAAACCTTGGTTTCTGTACATTGTTGTTGAAAGACAATAATATGTATAAATGCTCTATCTAAGCACAATGAAACTATTTAAATTCAAGCTCTATGTTCACTTTTGGAATCTATTCTACAAATAAAAGGAAGATGTTGGAGTTTTTTTTTTTTTTAAAGATGCATGATTATAAGTAAATTTATGAGAGAAAAAGAAAGAGAATAAATGAAGTTATAATACGAGGAAAACATAAACGCCAAGGAATTTTGTGATTTTAACGTAGATGTAGGACTCACGCGACTTAATAAAAAAATATGCAATTTTTAAGCCCTAATCCTTGAGGATAGGGCTTCAGCCTAGTTAGTTTAGGTTCTCCGAGGGCTAGGGCTAGGGTTAGGGCTGTCAAAGGGCCGGGTATGGGAAGGGCCGAGGTCAACCCTAGCCTTACCCTTCCCTATAAGAGTAAGGCCCAGCCCAGCCTTAGCCCTTCAAGGGCCGTGGTTGATTGGGCCCTAGCCAAAGGGCCAGAAGAGAGCGAGATTTTGTTCAAGAAAACCATTCAAATAGGTGATACAATCATATAACATATTGAACTCGTGAAAAATTTTGTGATGACTTTTAAGAAAAATTGGTATATAAAGAGGTTTGGTTATGAATACACCACATGTTAATATCATTGATGGGGGCTATATTAGTAATTTTAGAACTTAAATTAAGTATTCTTAAAGAGGGGAGGGTAGGCCGAGCTTGGAAGGGTCAGGTAGGGGTCAGCCTTAGCCCAGCCCTATTGAAGAAGGGCTTCTTGGTTTTGGGCCCTACCCGGCCCAAGGGCAGAAGAAGGGCCGGACTTTGGCAGGTTTGGAAGGGCGGGGTATCCTTTGACTAGGGCTTTTTTGATAGGCCTAGCTAGGGCGTCAGCCTTATAAGTGAGGTCTGGGCTTAGTAAAGCCTAGGCCCAGCCCAGTGACAACCCTAATTACTACCCTTTGGCTAACTATCAAACCGCTTCCCAAATAATAAAAGTCTAGTTTGTGTTGGATATTGCAAAATGCTTTTTGAGGATCTCCAGTGAGAGGTTCCTATACTGTGCCTGTTTTCCTACTTTTGGTTGTCGAACCAATGAGCCAGGTAGATGGTAGCCCAAACTAGGGCTCAGTTTGTTAGAAGGTACATCAAAGGCCCAGCCATAGCCCATGACAAACTAGGAAGTCCATTCATAGCCTCAACCCAGGATTCCAGTTATTTGGGCCAGGCTCAATCCTGACTCTAACATAAGCTGTAATTTGAATCAACAAGCGGAAATGTGTGAGAGATGAGAAAACCAATCTTACTGGCAATTCAAATCTTTATTTCCATAAATTTTCGAATATATAAGAATTCTTCATATCTGAAACCCAATACTTAGGAGACGCGGTTTACGGCAGCTAGAATCAGACAACTTCTTAGGTCATTGGGCCTATCCAGTACGATATTAGGTTTTTGTGATCATTGTAATTTGATCCATTTACTTCATTTAGATGGTAAGCCTCAAATTTCGGCCCACCCAAATCTATAGGAATAAAACTGCAGCCCAGCCTATTCCGAGGAAGGCCGGGCCTCAACACAACTTGGGCCAGCTAGTCCAGTTGCAGCATAAGTTTCAGCCAACGCTGTTGCCCATCCTTATTCCTTCAAAACCCTATAAGCCTAACGTGTCGAAGTTCTTACGGGCGCTGGTAATGTATTTAAGACTACACTCATAGCCACAACCAAACAACACAATCTACAAGCCAAACGAGTAAAAGCATTTATACGGAATGACAGTGTATTTAGAATAGACTCATAACTGCAACCAAACAACACAATCTAAAGTCCTAAGTTCCTACTCTTAGGCTCTTACCATTCATTAGAGATTCAACAACCAAATTATATAGAACATAAAGTTCTTTAACATCCTATCAAAGTTTTATCTTTTTAAAAATAGTGATAAAAGATCAGTCTGGTCAGACCTCTCACATGCTGCTTGTAGCTCAGATGGCATGGAGGCGCCCCTTGGCCAGGATCGGGACACGGGGAGGTAACATATCACTTTGGTAATGTGGTATGCAAAGTCCACACATCATTATTTACGGAACTACTAACCAACTAACAGTAATAAACAATGTCATATACCTAACACCCCCCCCCCCCCCCCCCCCCAAAAAAAGAAAAAAAGAAAAAAACACGTTAGACCTCTCACCACTCAAAATTTAATTCACAATTCCAACCCTAATTTTGTGTTCTCAAACTAAACAAAGTAGATAATATATAGTTATGGAAAAAAAATGCTTCCCCTCCATGAATTGCACCTTCTACCTTCCCCTCAATAAGGCTTTCTCTGCGGTCTCCATCTCTTCTAAAATCCTTGCCTTGCGCTTAGCCGGAATCGGAGCCGTCGGGCCGAAACTTATATAGTGGCCAGATACGGCATTGAGAGCTGAGTATATGTCCCGGAAAGAAGCACGACCCAACAATGCCTTCTCTCTCCTATATTTAGCCACCCATGAATTCGATACCTCTCTAAGGTCAGCTACTGCAGCTGCTACATTGGGATCACTCTTTTCCATCGTAATGGTTGTTCGGACCTTATTGATCACATCTTCTGCCTCCTTAATGTACTCCTCATCGGAAGCGGCTTGTGCCGGAGAGGTAGGAGAAAGTAGTGTCGGAGATAGAATTCCGGTGATCAACGCTACGAATTCTCGACGCCCTGTTTGCCAAATCGCCGCCGTGGAATTGGTGGTGTTAGCAGTAGTGGTGGTGGTGGGTTTGGATGGGACGAGAGCTAGTGGTTTTGGTTTGGAGGTGGGCATTAGGAGAGTTGGAGAAGCCATACTTTTTTTTGGGTAAGAGAGAGAGGATGATGGGCATGAAGAGAAGGTCGTTTGTAAGGAGGAGAAATGGGTTTAATATATGCCACGTGGCTTATCACCTTATCTTTATTTGAGATTTATGGATGACAAAAGATCCAATGAGATGCTATCTAGATATATTTACCTCTTGAGGCATTGACCTCATGGAAGGAGAGATGTTTATGTGATTTGACGGTTTTTATAGGATGTATGATCGCCCCATTAAGCATTTATCTAAGACTCGCGAAACCTGCCAAGTTGGTAAGGGCCTTAATTGTTGATTTAAGTGTCCTGCTTGTGGTGAAAATAACCTGCACATATGAAATAGAAATAAACAAGAGCACACAAGATTTGTGTGGTTCATCGGATGTGAGCTATGTTCACGGGAAGGTGACCTTCACTAATTAAAGTAAAGAGATTACAGAGATCACTCTCTCAAAACATCTAAAGTAATTTAGTTCCCGGCAAAATAGAAAAAAATCTTAGACTACATATTATATTATATTAACCTAACTTAAAACAAACTCCAAATTCAATGATTAGGAAAGGCTCAAAATTTGTGTGGACCAAGTTGAGTTGGAGTATAACTGAGGGGCCTGGATGAGCAGTCCTAAAACTGTAACAAGCTAAGCTGAATGCAAGACATTTTTAAGACAGAATTGTTCCTTGGGAGTGATACCAAATGGACCCTATTAACCTAGTAACAAATGTGGTTTCACTGTCTCGCCTCAAATTAATTATTTTCACAGATGGAGGATTGAGTCACTGTGTTTGTGTTTCTAGGGACTACTTTTTGCATTTCATCAGGTAGAGGCCTGCCTAACCCAACTTTTACCAGCAAAACAAAACAGAAATTGGCCGAATTGTGCTGCACCATGGCACAAAACATGATGTGTTCTAATGGCCTATGGCCATGGTTGATCCTGCTGATGAAAATTAGGACATTCTCAACCTGCTTTTACTGACAAAAGGGGACTGCGATTCAACTATTTAATAATGGTGAGAGATGATGCGACAATGCTGCCTAAGGTTGATAATTAAAGAAGACAATTACAAATATCATGTCGAGTCAACTCTATTATGAACACGGTGCGTCTTAAGTGGGGGTTAGGCAGGCCCCAACCTCATGAAAATGCACAAAGCAGTCCCTAGAAACACCAACACAGTGACTCAATTGTCCATATTTGTTAATACTTTGCAGCCGGAGTGTAACTGGTTACTGGGTAGCCATAGTTTCGGTCATGATCATTATGATAGAGAGATGGCCGAGTGGTTCAAGGTGCAGCACACGCCGAGCTCATTATAGAGTTAACCCGGCATGATGTAACTAGCTTCTCTAATTTTCAAACTTAGGCAGCATTGGTGGAGCTATTCACACTCTCATAACTCTAATAACCATCATTATGGAGTTGAATTGCAGATGCATTGTGTTGGTAAAAGCAGGCTGAGAAAGTTCGAATTTTCGTCACCAGGACCGACATGGTCCGATGAAAACAACATGTTTCATGCCATGGTCAAGCTCGATTCGACTTGTTTTGATTTTGAACTCCGTTCTGTAATAATCGTTAACCCATTCTTCCACAGAACAAGTATGGCCATGTAAATGCGCAAGAGGGTGTCTTGTTGATTTGGATTTTGGAATATCAAATCAGTGGGCTACCTAGATTAATTGTATTGATCAAGTGATAATAACCATCTAATCAATTGAATTTTTTTTTTTTTTTTGGGTGCATTATTATCTTTTTCAGTGATTATTCGAATACGGGTAATCTGATAGGCATGTAGTATATATTTATCATTTCTATAGACGATAAGTAAGAAGTTTATACTGATTATTCTCCACCTAATAACCTTGTTGATTTCTTATCTCTGACAGTAAAAGTTCTAACCTTTCTTGTGAAATACTGGACCTGTGACAGGCTTGGGCTTCACATACCAACCATGATTGGCCCTCTTTTTCACTACCATGTGCTATACACTTATGGGCCAGGCTTAACCTTAATTTTCAAAGGAATAACAGCCTAGGATAGGACTGGGAATAATTAAACCCTAATTGTATTCCCTCCCGAGCTGGAAAGCCTCTTTCAGAGAATGGCCCATCTGTACCCATATTTGTTCTCTTTTCTCTGACTATCTAAGTAAGAGAAAAATGTTAGAATCATGGCTCATATGTAAAGCGTTGGGTTACGGTTCCAGCACTCAATGAGCGAACCAAACACAAAACCCACTGAACACCCCCCCCTAACTTTTGAAAAAATAATTGTAGTGTACCTAGGCGTAGCTTGAGAGCTGGGGTGGAGTAAGGGACTAGAGCCCTCCTAAATTTTTAATTTGAGGAAAAAAGAAGCTAAATTATATTTATATTATTTAATTTAAGAGCATAGGCAGACACAAACCGATAAGATGGCCCATGAACTTTATCTTAAAAAGGGGCTACGGCCAGAACAACCCCCCACGCCACACACTCAATGAGCAAGCCAAACACAAACCCCCCCCTTAACTTTTGAAAAAATAATTGTAGTGTACCTAGGCGTAGCTTGAGAGCTGGGGTGGAGTAAGGGGATAGAGCCCTCCTAAACTTTTAATTTGAGGAAAAAAGAAGCTAAATTATATTTATATTATTTAATTTAAAAGCATCGGTGGACACAAACCGATAAGATGACCCATGAACTTTGCCTTAAAAAGGGGCTACGGCCAGAACAACCCCCCACACCACACCTCATGGTTAACCCCCTACAATGGCTCTGCTAATGCAACCCTGTAATCTATGTACATTGAAGGATGCTAAGCATACTCTCACAATCTTTACTCTCAATCTTTTTACATAATAAAACAAATGATTTCCGGTGTGGTTCACAAGTAACACAAAATTATTTGTTTTATTATCTAATAAGATAATAAAAATAAGGTAAGAGTCTGCTTGGGAATAGGATTTCATATGGTGCCCTCGCCAGATGAAACCATCTGGCCATCCTCTAAATCTGCCCCTTTTAACACCCACTAACTATTGAATTTAATTTCATTCTAAAACAATTTAACTAAATATAGTTTTCGTTATTTGTCTTTGACATATGTACACGAGAATTGTTATGGTGCATCTCATGATCCATTTGAGTGTTGGATCTTTATGAACACGTAACCCAAGGAGATTTGAAATCAAAGACAATGATGTGAGGCGGTAATTGTTCATTTGCAAGTCCTTTGAAATTATTGAGTTATGAAACCATCAATGCTATTAAGGCATGTAATATATTTAATACTCTTTTAAAGCAATGCTAGGTCTATTTTCCCGTCGTTCACTCTCCCCTACTTTTAAATGGAAATAGTTAACGTACCAGTGAGTTGGTGCCTTAGGTTTAAAAATGGAATTCATGAATACGCCTATCACTACTCATTTCTGGCCTACAATTGTTTCTGGCGCCAGAAAGGGTTCTCAGGGTTTCATACATTGTGCGACAGCTGGCATAAAAATGGGGAGAAGTTATTTCATTTTCTCCCCTTAATTTTTACTTCTCCCCATTTGATACCTCTCCCCCTTATTCTCCCACACTTATCGCCACATGTCTTATTTTGTGTGGAGAAGTCAAAATCATGGGCCCCATGATTTTGACTTCTCCACCACTTGTCCCCTATTCTATGGAACCCCGAGACAACCCCTTTCTGGCTTCGCCAAAGACAATCCAAGGCCCTCATTTTTATAGGGTACCCAGGTTCCCATTATATAACGGAAGGGCCGGTCTTCATTGGTCCACGACTCAATTTTAAATACTTACTTACTGTGGCTAGTATTCACACATTCCTAGGGTTAAGCAATCCAGTTTTGCGAAAAAAAAAATCAAAACCTTAGTTTTAATTTAGTTAAGCTTAACCAAGGTTAAAGAGGTGTTAGAAGAGACACGAGGACATGGGGTAAGATACGAAACGGACCCATAGGTCCGCTGGGCGCTGCTCATTTTTATACAAAAGATAAAATAGAATGCCACTTTTTGTGAATCCCACCATATTTATTTTCTTGTCATATAAAATAGTAAAAATTACGGTAGGTGGACAGCCGGAAAGTGGACCTAACGTTGCTCAATTTTTTATCACCCAAAACATGTAAATGCTTTGGGACTTTTGGAGTTGTGCTCTTTCAATGAGGTTTTGTCTTTACCCTATATAGTGGGTTAGAGGGTTAGAGAAGACCGTATTACACACTTGATAATTATCAAATAAGCCGAAAGCTTTGTAGAACTGAAATCGAAAACGAAGCAAATCTCAGTCTGTGATAGAGGAGATTGTGATGCTGTTGAAGGATTAGATCACTAACCAGACTCTAGAGACTATGTCTGGACTCATCTGACTAAGATTAATCATCCCGACTTTCGTATAATTAACCAATTTGATTGTCTTTGACAGACGGGTTATTCTACTTGACAGCCCTATAGGACAGTCTCCTGAATAATCTAATCAAATAGGTATTTGGATCCGTCTAACTTGACTTAGTTGTAAGAGATTTCGACTGGACAGGTATCTTGGACTAATCCTGCAACCTGAATATAATCAATATATTGGGGAGACTCCATCAATTTTGTGACTCATTTTATCATATTAAATGCTGATTTGATGGATGTTCTTTAACCTTGTGAAATTGAAAATTTCAGATTATATGAAGTTAGATAATTTAATTAGTTTTACTTTAAATTATTTCCTAATTGGGTTATTCTACATGACAGCCTTATAAGACAGTCTCCTGACTAGTCTAATCAAATAGGTATTTGGATCCGTCTAACTTGACTTAGTTGTAAGTGGTTTCGACGGGACAGTCATCTTGGACTAATCCTGCAACCTGAATATAATTAGTATATTGGGGAGACTCCATCAATTTTGTAACTCATTTTATCAGATTAAATGCTGATTTGATGAGTGTTCTTTAACCTTGTGAAATTGAAAATTTCAGATTATATGGAGCTAGATAATTTAAATAGTTTTATTTTAAATTATTTCCTAATTGGGTATTCTAAAAGAGGTTGGGTACCACTGTCTTCCGTCAAGTAGTGCAAGCTTCTATGGATAGATTGGAGTAAATCCGAGCTAAGATGAATCATGAATATAAAGTTATCATATTACTTGCATAATGGGAGACTTCGACTATCTTCAAGAAAGACTTTTAACAAATCATCATTTAGCAAAGTGATACACGTATACTTACATATAAATATTGTTGCAGTCATTCATGGGCATGGTCTCCAAATTTTTTTGTAATTCCTTTTTGTTGTGGTATAAAATAGTGGGCCCCTAAATTTTTTTGTTATACTTGGCCCCCCAATTTTTTGTCTTATATGTATAGTGCCTCCCCCCCCCCCCAATTTTTTTGTGATATATATAGTGGGCCCCCCAATGGAATCTGGTTATGCCCTTTAGATTACCACATGTCCCTATTGACACCTCTTTGGTTTAAATTCACCCCCTCTTAGGATTCACCTACTTATCCTTGGATTTTAGAAAATATTTAAAAATTTTAATCTTAAGAGTTAGTGAATTTTAACTAAGGTTTGAAAATTTTTGATTTTTTTTTTTAAATGCCAAGGATAGGTGGCTGAATTTTAACCATGGTTAAGGGGTATCAATAAGGACACGTGGTGACATCAAGGACATTACCGGGGAAAAAAAATCTCAAAATAAAAAAATTACCCCCAGAATTTTTTTGGGGGGCTATGCCCCCGAACCTCCAAGTTTTATACCCTCAAATCCATTTATCATATATTTTAGCACCCCCCCAAATAAAAATTCCTAGCTTCACCCCTATCTAGCTGTGCGTTTGAGATTAGAGTGTGTTACATGATAACTTTTCCATCAATATTTGTAACACATTTGTAGATTTCAATGTGGGCTTGTCCCAGTGGTTGTGTATCTCCCTTTGGGGAGGTGTGACTTGAGTTCGAGTGTAGATGTTTACCGTTGATTGCTAACCCTCTAACCTTTAATTCTTTTTTTAATTTTATTATTATTATTATTATTTTGCGAGTCCTACAATCATTGTCAGGGGTTAGAGGGTTAGGGATTAGAACTCAAGGGTGGGTTCTCAACAGCCACATCAGGACTCGAACACAACTCGCCACTCCCGGAAGGGAGATACACCACCACTAGGGCAAACTCTGGCGTGTAACCCATGACCTAACTAGATAAATGATTAAATCCTACAAACAAAAAATGTGGTGGTGGTGGGGGTGAAAACCTTAATAAAACGTTATGGCTTTGGATTGTCTCTGGGAAAGCCAGAAAAGGCTTGTCCCGGGATTCCTTAGAATAGGGGACAAGTGGTGGGGAAGTCAAAATCATGAGGCCCATAATTTTGATTGTCCCATGATTTTGACTTCCCCACACATAATAAGACATGTGGCGATAAGTATGTGAGGGGGGAGATATCAAATGGGGAGAAGTCAAAATCATGGGGAGAAACTCCCCATTTTTATACCAACTGTCGCCCAATGTAGGGAACCCCGAGAGGGTTTCTGGCTTCGCCAGAGACAATGGGAGGCCAAACGGTATATATGCGCGTCAGACCGTTACCACCACCTTTTTTTTTTTTTTTTTCCTCTTTTTTTTTTTTTTTGTTGAAACCGTTACCACCACCTTACCTTTTCTTTTTTGACTTACTCAGCCTCTTTTCCTTCTTCTTATGTTTTGATAAAATCTGTCCAAGAGGAATGCTGCCTTTACTCTTCAAATTTCTACAATAAATTTGCATTCTCCTTAGAAAAGTGTCATCTGACGATTAACACAGATTATGGGTCATTTTTTCAAATTATATTCAATCACTTATGTCAGAATTGTGATAGAATAATATCGTTTAGTTTGACTCATATTTAATAACTAATTATGTAAATAATATTTTTATTTTCCTAATTAGTTGAAGAGGGATTATGGGGGATGCATAAGCGTTTAAACACTTTTAAACAATTAAAATGTCTTTCTTTTTCTAAATGATTAGATAATTATTTATTAAAAGAATACTTAATAAAATAGAATTAGAGTCGTGCTAACCCTACTTTCAAAAGTTCTCTGATCTCAGTCAAAAGTCAACACATGTTAAAACATGGACAAGCATCAGGGTCTTTTATTAATAGGAGCCAAATCATCACCCTTGATAACCGGATTTGGAAAATCCAGTTATCGCCCCTAGAAGTCACCACGTGTCTCCTTTGACACCCCTTAACCGTGGGTAAGGTTCACCCACCTATTTTTGTTTTTTTTTTAATATTAATTCATTTTTTAAAATTAAAAAACTGTTTTTAATATTAAAAAAAACTCTAAAATCAGATTTTTAATTTTAAAAAGAGAATTAATATTACAAAAGAAAAAAAATAGGTGAGTGAACCCTAGGAGTGGGTGAACCTTACCCACAGTTAAGGGGTGTCAAATGAGATACGTGGCGACCTCTAGGGGTGATAGCTGGATTTGCCAAATCCGGTTATCACCGTAGAGGATTTGACTTCTCATTAACAGCAACAGCATGTGGTGATTTACAGTTGCGTGCAGGGAATGCATGAAAGTATGGTTAGCACGGCTCATAGAATAATTTTCGATTATACTTATTGTATAATCAATTACTATTATAATAATTCAACAACAAGTGATTTATAGTTGAGAGTATAGAATGTATGAAAGTAAGGCTAGAATGGCTAATACAATTATTTGCGAAAATACTTATTGAATAATCAATTACCATTGAAAAAAATTCAATTCAAACAAAGGAGACCTTAAAAGAAGAGAGAATCCGTGGGTTGCAAAAGTAACACCAAGACTTGCAAAAGTAGAGATTAAATCAGACCCTGTTGCGATTGAACTCGGGGAGAGTTCAATCACATCTACAATCAACACGTGTCCTTTTTAACCCCTATTAATTATGATTATCATTCATTAACTTTTATAATTCAATAATCTAATCTTAGTTTTTAGAAAAACAATTAATCATGAGTTAAAAATTCTTAACTAGAGTGAATAATTTTGTTTAATATTTTTTCTAGAAACCAATGTTAGATTATTGAACTCTAAGATTAAAAATTTTAACCATTGTTAATAGGGGTTAAAAAGATACGTATTAACATACATGTGGGTGTGAATCATGACCTCTCCCGAGATCCCAATTCTATGATTCTATCTCGCAAAAGTTACACCAATATATGTCAACTTTTTTTTTTTGAATTTCGAAAGTAAGTTACTACTCCTCATTTCATTTCTCTTCTTTTATTCACATTCATCATCTGGTTATAATCACCGACATTTGTCCCACTCCACGCGTTACCACGTGAATTGGCGTAGTAGAACCACGTGTAGGAAATGCTTGCACACTCATTACACATTCTCTATTTAACCTTCTAGAAGTTTCAAAAGCTCAAGCGACACGTGTCCTCTCTTCTCTTTCCGCAACGATTCCTACACCTATTTCTGCGACGTACGCCTTGCCACCGCGATTCTCGTTCCTCCCGGGGGCGGCTGTACGGTACGATTTATTCCAACCTTAATCCCACGTATCATAAGTTCAACGATGATTTAATTTTTAGTGGGCCCCACTAAGAAACTAGGGTTCTTAATCGCTTTGGTATATATGAATCACACAGGCATGAAACTCAAACAGTTCAAAGTTCAAAAACCTTCTATCTAACCCTCTAGATAGATTTTTCCTCAGAAAGTAAAGATCGCCGGGAAATGGGAAGAACAGAGACAGACCCAGTTTCACAACTATCCTTGCCGGCCGGATTCCGATTTCATCCGACGGACGAGGAGCTTTTAGTTCATTACTTATGCCGGAAAGTTGCCGGACATCACTTCTCTTTGCGGATTATCGCCGACATCGATCTTTACAAGTTCGATCCTTGGGTTCTACCCAGTAAGATTTTTACTGCAAGTTTACTTTTATAATCCCTGAATCCTTTTGATTTTTGTAATGTTTTCTTATTATTTTTATCAGGTAAAGCTACATTTGGAGAGAAAGAATGGTACTTCTTCAGCCCCAGAGATCGAAAATATCCAAGAGGTTCAAGACCAAACAGAGTAGCAGGATCTGGTTACTGGAAGGCAACTGGGATTGATAAGATTATAATGACAGAAGGTCGAAAAGTTGGAATAAAGAAAGCTTTGGTTTTTTATATTGGTAAAGCTCCTAAAGGAACTAAAACGAACTGGATCATGCACGAGTTTCGTCTTTCAGAGCCTTCCAGGAAGAACGGAAGCTCTCGGGTAATAGAAATATTGAATTCAGAGATACCCATTTGATGATTTTTGCAAAATTTACAATCTTCTAATAATAATATATATATTTATTGGCTTTGATAATGTTTCAGTTAGATGATTGGGTTCTTTGCCGTATTTACGAGAAAAACTCAAGTACCCAGAATCCAGATTTGAGTGTTCTAAGAAATGAACAAAGCAACGTTTCTTTCTCATCGTCTTCTCCCCATCTCGACGACGTCCTTGAATCTCTCCCAAATATAGACGACCGTTTCTTCGATCTCCCTGGAATGAATTCTCTCAAAACCTTACAAGAAGATGAGAAATTGAACTTACAAAATCTCAGATCCTGGGGCAATCTAGCCAGTGTCGGTTCATTTCAGGAACTCATTTCAAACAGTGAAGCTCAAGCTCATCGTCCGGTCAACGGCACTTACTTTCCGGCCATTCCAGCACTCTGTAACATGGACTCTCCGTCGGAGAAGTTTGGGAGTTCTTTGGAAGAAGAAGTAGAGAGCAGACTTAGAACACAGGGACAGAACTCGAACGCTTTCGCTCAGTCTGTTGCCCAACTCGCTCGACTCTACACACCAGGGAGGCTTTGGTTATCGGCAGTGAAGGCAGACAGTGGAGACATTTTTGTAAATATCTAGGATTCTTTGGGGCATTTATGTTTAACCAGTGCTCCAGGGGATACATATTTTGGGAGCTCCAGTTTTTATATTTATATTTTAAAAAAAAATTTCTTTTTTGTCGTCGGATTCTAAAAGAGGAAAGTTTGTAAGTTTCATGGTTGGTATCAGATTCCTGAAAGGAAATTTGCTTGGATTTTTCTGGATAGGTATACTGATGCAATGTGCACCAAGAAAAGCTGTTTGATTAATTTCCATTAAATTAGAAAGTAATGTTTTGTTCTTAATTTTTTGCGGCAGGTACATTCCCTCATGGAATGGAGAGCAAATCCTACACCAGAAGTATAGATCTTCTCCATTTCTTGCTGGCGAGGAGGCCTCCACAACCAATCCAAAGATGTCACATGTCCCGGGCATGTTAAACAAAGCAATAGTTTGCGTGCTTGTAGACTACACAGAATATGTGGTGCTTATGGGTTGGTGTTGGCGGTCCCCAACTGGAGAAGATCCCAAGTCAGTATATAATTTCGTCTCCGGTCCCCCACAACCAAAGAAAATGCGACAAGGGTCCTTTAACTTGAGTAAAAGCTGTGTTGGGTGATTTAATTATGGTTTTCAAAAGTCTCCGAGTGAAACTCGACAGGAATGGTCTTTGTAGCCTTGAGAAAGATTTACATTTTACTCTTGCCTAACCACTTAAACTCGCTACGTGTCAATTTTAACTCCCTTTCGCGCTGTGCTTAAGATAAGTTACACTTATCCTTAAAACATCTAACATTGGTTTCTTGAAAAAAATTTAAAAAAAAAAAAAATTTAACAATAAGGGCTAAAACTACATAACCAAAGTTAAAGGATGTTAGAGACTTAGGCCATTGAGAAATACAAGTGGCTTCCAAACTCCTAAGATACTGATGGCATGTGTCACAACTTTTCCCACTTATCTTTAAAATTGGTTGAGGTCATAACTTTCATTTTGAAAATAAAATTTTTCTACACTTGTTGAAGGGATGTATCAAAGACACATGTTACACGCACCTTGAAAGTTTGGAAAAAATAAATCTACAACTGTGGCTAGCACTCCTCTTGTAGCCTTTGTAACCCAATACTACAAAGGACGAACAAACTGCCCACACATCACAAGATATAACATTTTAAATTACAAAAAGTATATGTAACTTTTTTTAGCAATGTTAATTGAAATATTTTTGATGTGTGGGCAGCTTATCGGTTTTCAGTAGCTGTGGGCTACAAAGATCATTGTAGCCAAGTTTCACTTGGCCCAATTACGAAATTTTCTATTTGATTCTTAGTAGGAATTTGCACTATGTGGAATGTAGAATCCGAAATGTTTCTAGTCACTAATTGTTCAATTGGATATGGGAGTGAGGGAGAGAGAAGGTGGTCACAAAGAGGAACCCTAGATCGAGGTTAGTTCTACATTAAATTAGTTGTGTATTTGAGCCAAACTTGAGCTCGGCTGGAGCTTGGCTTGAACAAGCTTGATCAAGCTCGAGCTTTGTTTGAGCTCGAACATATTCAAGTTGAGTCGAGCTCAGGTTGGCTCAAGTTGATTCACATAATTATTTTGTCTACTTTTACAAGATTATAAAAGCAATTATTAATAAATTATAATATCAAAAACTATAGAAAATTAATACATTCGGTCCAAACAATAGAGAGTTACATTAGAGTTTTTCTTTTAACTTCTTAATTTTTATTATTATATCTTAAATTTATTTATTAAAAATTTTATAATTTATGATAAAGAAAGTTTAAAATAATATTTTGTATTAATATAAATAATATTACAAAAAATAATATATATCGAATCAAGCCGAGCTCAAGTCGAATCGACTAAATGAGCCGAGCTTGAAGCCGAGCCAAACCGAACCAAACAAGGTTTGGCTTGAGCTTGACTTGCTTAAACATTTGAGCTTAATTAAAAGTTTGCCTTGATTCGCTCGAGCCTGAAATGTCAGCTTGAGCTTAGCTCAAAATGAGCCTGAAATACATGTTTTTAAAAGATATATTATGCAATAAATTTGGTACTGGTGTGCTATATATATATATATATATTTTAAATTTATTTGTATAACATGGTTTTTAAAAGAGTAGTGATAGGCGTACCCATGAAATCCATTTCCAAACCTAAGGTACCACTCTCCCCGAGGTCAATCGTGATTGACTGTGATTCTAAATAGATAGATGGCAAGGGGTAGTTTAGGAATTAAAGTAAAACATTAAACCAAAGGCAAGAGTAGTTTGGGAATTAACGTAAAATATTAAAACAATGTTTTGTTTTTATATAAGGGTAATTTGGGAATTTCGGAAAAATCATCTACGCAAGCCTCTCGCATTATAATAATAAAGATGAGAGATAAGTTTGAAAGAATAATAATTAAGTGCATAAGGGATTTTATCCTATGCAAGGTGAGGTTCAACGTATGAAGAGAAATTAACCTTGGGTTGGTGCAATGAAATCGAAAGTATTAAAAACAAGGGTAAATTACAGTTAGCTCCCCTGAGGTTTGGTGAAATTACAGAGACCTCCCCTGTGTTTCTAAACTAACACTGACCTCCCCTGTGTTTCAATTGTGAGTAACAAATTCCCCCTTCTCTTAATATGTCGTTACTAACGTGAATGGACTTTTATGACCTCATGCTTTAAATATTTTAAAATGTCCAAATTATCCCTAAAATACCAATAACTTTAATTTTTTAATCCACTTGGTCTTTTCTCTTATCAGTACGTCGACTTGACGAAGCTCGACGAGCATGCTGATTGATATGAAGAGATGGTGAACTTCATGGAGAAGCTTGTCATCAAATCGTCCTCTGTCGAAGAGCTCAGAGTCGAGGAGAGAAATCTCCTCTCCGTTGCCTACAAGAACGTGATCGGATCTCTGCGTGCTGCTTCGCGTATTGTCTTCCCAAACGAACGGAAGGATGAGGGGCGTAAGAACGAAGAACATGTATCGCTCGTCAAAGAATACAGATCTAAAGTTGAATATGAGTTTTCGGATGTCTGTGCTGGAATTTTGAAGCTCTTGGATGCTCATATGATCCCATCAGCCTCTGTTAGCGAGTCAAAGTGTTTTATCTTAAAATGAAAGGAGAATACCATCGATATCTTGCTGAATTCAAGGTCAGTATCGAGCGTAAAGAGGTTGTTAAAGATATTATGCTCACCTACAAGGCTGTTCAGGATATTATGTTTGCTAAAGATACCGCAACCCGCCACACCAAGTAAGTCCGGGTAAACCCATATGGGGCTGGCCTCAAAGGGGGAGTGAGAAATGGAATCCAGGACCTCCCACTTGTAGAAAGGCCCAGGAACCACTGGTCCACCCTTTTGGGGTTTCAAACATGTCCATGTGATGTGCCGTACCTTGCATCTATGGAAACTTTTCGAGTTAATGCTACTGGGATAGCACTCCTCATTTAAAATTGGGGCATGGACTAATGGATTGGCTCTTCCGTTATAAAATGAGAACCCCGGGTATGTTTACTATTTTCTATTTTTTTATCCTTCTCTTTCTTAATGTATTAAAATTTGATTGGAGTGGTCTCACTTGGAAGACAACTTCTTGCTCCTCTAATTAAAACTCTTTCAGGACATTTACGTAAGTCAGAATCTTATTTCAAATAAAGACTTTGCTATTGAGACCGCAAAGAACCGAGACCACATCTCAACCGCACATGTGATGAGCAGATCTCATATTTTTCATAAATCTAATATATTTTTTTTTTTTGAGATCCCCTCATCATACGAACAGTCTCGGTGTAGTCTCGGCCTTTGCGGTTTAACTAGGATTTCCCTGTTAAAAATCATTCGCGGATGCTAACTCGCCGTTTTGAATTCAATGTCAAATACTTAAGATTAGCATTGACAGTTTAGACTTAATACTTTAGTATACACGTGGCGCCGACGTGAAAGAATAGCGGCCATTCCTTTCGATATCACACATGTGTTTTGTTTTGCGGCGCAACGAGAATATTAGCTTCATAGCATTCCTAGCAGCCTCATCAAATTTGCCTCACCAAAATAGTCAAAACTCACAAAAAATGAGTTTGGTGAGCCACTTTTTTAAAACACCCCCAACAGCCTCATCAAAATAACAAAAATTATCATTATTTTATTATTTGTGTCACGTCCACACAAAAAAAAGGAAAAGAGAAAATTTTATTTTATTTGTGTGGGCCCACAAACAAGGAGGGAAAGAGATTTTTTGGTTTGGTGAGTGTACAGTGACTCACCAACATTGGTGAGTACTGTACACTCACCAAACTAAAATATGCAAATTGGTGAGGCTGCTGGAGAGGGAATTTCATACTTTTTAGCCTATTGACTCACCAAAATATCTAAAAAACTATTTTGGTGAGGCTGCTAGGAATGCTCTTACTCGTAGAGAGTATACTATACCGACACAGCCTCATAGCCACCGAGGGTGCTTTTAGTAATTTTACAATCTGTAAATAGCATTTATACATGCATAGGCGCGTTTTCCATTGTAGGATTGTATGGCTATTTTTATTTCGGCCTCGATTTTCTGTGGCAGATGTGCAATCTCGAGCTCTACTCTTCAGCTGACGCGTGGAAGACATTTATCTATGGAGTGATAACATAGTTGAGTGTACATGCACACCTCCCAAGCTTGTCATTTATGCTCTTTCACACCCATTAACTGTGGTTAATATTCACCCACCCTTAGAATAACCTTAGTTTTTATAAAAATATCTTAAAAACATAAACCACATGAGCAAGTGAAATCATCACCAAGGTTAATTTTTAATTTTTTTTAACATAACAAAGGTTAGATTATTTAATCCTAAGTATGAGTGAATATTAACCATGGTTAATGAATTTCAAAGAGGACATCTGGCAAGCTTGGGAGGTGTGCATGTACGACTCAATAGAATGTGCAATGCATGTTATCACTCTCTAGTTAAATGCCTCCCACGGTCAAGAGTGGTGCAAAATGAGATCTCAGCATCTGTCAGAGTTAACCCGTTACATTTATAATAATCCTGAGAAGAGGAACGTAGTGTCTTCTTCTAAGCTGACAACAGTGTCCCCGTATCCCTTTTCACACCTCTTTAATCATGTAAGCTTAATGAAATTGAAATTAATAATTTCGTTTTTTTGTTTTTTAAAAAACCATGGTTAGATTGCTTAACCCTAGGGTGCGAATGAATCTAACCACAGTTGATGGATGGTAAAATGTGGGCATGGACCAATGAGATCCCGGGACAGCTTCTGGTCCGTTTTCCATTTCCCTTTATAATACTACGAGGATCCAAGCTCAATCAATGGGTGGGTCCCACACTTGAATGGATTGGTCCAAAACTTTCTTCTTAGTACTCCAAAGGATTACAAGTGATTGTTGTACAACTTGTATTATGCATTATCGTTCCGCCGGCTCTTCCATCAACTTTCCACCAAAGTTTTTAAATCCACTTCCCGCCAAAGCTAATCCCCTTGGCTTCTAAGAGAAGTAAAGAAATTACCTTTTTACGACTTTTTACTTCCGCGTGAAGTCAAATGAAAAATGGTAAACCAAACATTAATTTGTTAACGGTTGACTTCCCAAAAGCTAGAAGTTACTGAAGAAGTCTATCCAAATGACGCCTTAAAGCGACATGTGGTGGAGAAGTCAAATCCTTGTCCCCATGAGTTTGACTTCTCCACACATGTTACACATTTTGCATCTGCTACAGAGAATCTGAGGCCCTTTATTACGTATACGCTTACATCTTTAAATGCTGATCTGGCAGGAACCTTGGCATGAATGGAGATCCACTGCAATTAGGGTTTCTATCACCGAGCAAGACAACTGAAGTTGTCACTTCATCTTAAAGTTCTGGCTCCAATATCTCGTCTCTTTACACTTCTAATCTTTGTTTTCTTATGGTATGTGTCTTTACTTCTGCCTTAGGACAATGGAATCACAATTATCTACTTCTACTTTAGGACAATGGAATCAAAATTATCATAACTCGCTGTGAAATCTCCTGATTCAATCCAGATCGTCTTAGAAACTGATCAATTAGACTTGTGCCTTAGTCGCATAGACAGTAAGCTAGTGGGCCGCACGTGTGATGCACGTGAGAGAGAGGAAGGGGAGAGAGACTGGGATGAGGACCCTAGTGAGGATATTTTAGGATAAAAATAAAGAATTTTTTTGGGATAAAAACTTGAGAGATATTTTGGTTAGAAAAAAATTGTGAAGGACACATTAGTTATAGAAATATGAAAAATAGGCATTATGAGAATCAAAAACCTTTAAAGGCATTTTGGGTATAGCAAAGAAAAGGGCAGGCGGGGCCTTGGCTAGACGTTCTTCTTTCAAAGCGTTTTGCCAAGAGAGTGAGTAGTCCGGTTACACCACTGAGGTTGTCATGAGTCCCTTTTAACACTCTTTAATTGTGATTAAGATTCACCCACCCGTAAAGTTCACCCATTTCTCCTTGTTTTTAGAAAAAATTTACCTTAAGGTTGCCATATGTCTCTTTTGACCACAATTAGAGTCCGATTATGCCCTTGAGGTTGCCATGTGTCTCTTTTGACACTCCTTAACTATGGTTAAAATTCACCCACCCATAGAGTTCATTCACCTATCCTTGGTTTTTAAAAAAATTAGAAAAAAATATGAAAAAAAAATTAATCTTTAAGAGTTAGTGAATTTTAACAAGGGCTCGAAAGAATTAATATTTTTTTTCAAAAATCAAGAATAAGTGGATGAACTAGGGCTTGGTGAATCTTAACTGCAGTTGGAGTTCGGTTAAGCCCTTGAGGTTGTCATGTGTCTCTTTTGGCACCTCTTAACTATGGTTAAGATTTATTTACCTCTAGAGTTCACCCACCTATCCTCGGTTAAGATTCACCCACCCCTAGGGTTCACCCACCTATCTTTGATTTTTTTTTTAATTATTATTCATTTTTTAAATCTTGGTTAAAATTTACTAACCCATAGGGTTAAATTTATTTTTATATTTTTTTCTAGAACCAAGAATAAGAGGGTGAACCTTAAGGGTGAGTGAATCTTAACCATAGTTAAGAGTGTTAAAAGGGACACATGGCGACATCAATGGTGTAATCGAACTCCACAGAGTCCGGTTACAACCATAGAGAATTGTGGTTAAGATTCACCCACCCCTAGGGTTCACCCACCTATCCTTGATTTTTTTTTTAATATAAATTTTTTAAACCTTGGTTAAAATTAAGGGTGTATCTGAACCAGGCTAGCTCGAAGTTCAGCTCGGCTCGGCCCGATCAAGCCCGGCTTGAACTCAAAAAATAGGCTCGATCGAGCCGAGCCGAGCTATTTTTTGAGTTTAAAAATGTATTGATCAAGCCGAGCTCGAGCATTGATGAAAAAATTTCAAACCAAGCCAAGCTTGAGCATAGATTAAAAAATTTCAAACCGAGTTGAGGAGGGCCTAGCCCGGCTCGAATACATCCCTAGTTAAATGCACTAATTTCTATGGTTAAATTTTATTTATATATATTTTTTTCTAAAAACCAAGGATATGTAGGTGAACCATAGGGGTGGGTGAATCTTAACCATGGTTAAGGAGTGTTAAAAAAGATACATGGCGACTTCAATGACGTAATCGAACTCCAAGGAGTCTAGTTATAACCATAGAGAATTTCAGCTCTACTATTTTACAGAAACCAAGGATAGGTGGGTGAATCCTAGGGTGGGTGAATTTTAACCACGGTTAAGGAGTGTTAAAAGGGACACATGGGCATTACCAGACTCTAACGAGTCAGTTTAAACAGTAGATAATTTCAATTAAGGGATAGTTAAGCAAAATTAGTAAGGGGTGGTATAGTAATTAAGCAAAATATTTTTTGTCAATCTTTATCTTTACTATTATAATGCGAGAGGCATGTGTAGATGATTTTTCCAAAATTCCCAAACTACCCTTATATAAAAACAAAATGTTGATTTAATGTTTTACTTTAATTCCCAAACAACCCCTTACCTTTGATTTAATGTTTTACTTTAATTCCCAAACTAACCCTTGCTCATCTATCTATTTAGAATCACAGCCAATCCCCGAGTTCAATCGCACCCGCAGGTTAACACGTGTCCCTTTTAACTCCTATTAACTGTGGTTATCTCCTTTCCCTCGCTCTCACGTGCATCACACGTGCCACTAGCGAGTTCAATCACACCCGTGGGTTAATACATGTCCCTTTTAACTCTTAATAACTGTGATTAACTCCTTCCCCTCGCTCTCACATGCATCGCACATGCCACCCATTAGTGTATATATATATATATAAGATTATGTTAAGGGCAGTTTGGGAATTAAGAAAAACCAGCCTACGTATTTAAGAACAGAATTCTCGTTATATATAGTAATAGATACGATATTCAGTCTAGGGAGAGACACGTACACACAAATTGTTCAATAATTTAACCTTGATTTTTATTTTTTTAAAAAAAACTTTTAATTATTGTTAAAAACTTTTAATCCTTATAAGGCTAACATTTTTTAAATATTTCTTTGGAAAATGCTAGTGAGACCGCAAAGGGCCAAGACCACACTGAGACCGCGCATGTGATGCACAGATCTCAAAATTTCAACAACGTATTTAATGAAATTTTGAGATCCGTGAATCACAAGCACGGTCTCAGTATGGTCTGGGCCCGTTGCGATCTTAGTAGCAAAGTCCTATTTTTTTGCCTAAAAACCAATGTTAGATTGTTGAACGCTAAGAGTTAATGAATCTTAACCATAGTTAATAGGGATTAACAAGGACACATGTTGACTTGTGGATGTGATTGAACTCTCCCCAAATTCAATCGAAAGTGGTTGTGATTCGATCTCCCACTCAACATGTTGCTTGTTTTCCAAGTTACCGTTAGAACCAATTGAGATCATAACTTTCTCTTTGAAAATGAATTATTCTCCTAAACTTTGGAAGGGGTACCAACATCAGGTCCACATGAGAGCTTGGGAAAATTTTGAGTTGTATGTCTGGGTAGCACTCCTCCAAAAAGAAAGAAAACAAAACAAAACAGTAAAGAATAATATGAAAAGAAAGTAGTTAAGTAGCAGAATTTGTTGTAGCCTATTAAGCTAGGCAACCTATTGGTCCATTTTAATAAAAACGTAATTTCTAACATCAAAACATATGTTCATGTTTTTTAAAAGAATTATGGTGAACACACGAATCACTCACACACACACAACTGACCCCTTTTATTCATGTAATAATAGACTTTTGCCATTGGATTATTCTTCCCTTTCATATACCGGTATAGAAATGTCAGGTCCTAAAAAATAGCTTAACATTCAAACATTTATTTGAATAGATACAAGTGAGCCAGTCATGGCTGTCTGGATCTAAATATGGGCCTTAGGCTAAGATATTAACAAAAAGTTCTTTCTTAATGGGATGTGGGACTAAAGGCAACACACTCTTTTAAGGAAAAGGACCGATGCTTGGATCCTTCTCCTTGAGTACTCCCACACCACTTCTCTTTTTTGAGAAGTGTGTGGTTAAAGGCTTATGTTGAGATGAGTTATGGGTGAATGAACCAAAAAAAAAAATTATGAGTGAAATTTTGAGATAGAACTTTGCATCACAACAGAATAGAAGAGCTCCCATTTATACTAGTGTAAAGACAGTGACACTTTTTTATAATTATGGAGAAAGACAGTTGCAATTTTATGAAATATTTTTTCATAATTTCAAGTTTAGCACCACCATAACTAAAAGGGGAGCTCCACTTTTTTGCAGTGACTCATAGCTCCCCTTTGTATTTAAATTGTAAAATCATTATTTGAGATTAAGTATGAACAGGAGCTCAGAACACCGGTCGAATAGTCAACCGGAGGAACCCAAAAAATGCCTTGAGAAGGGGTAAGGGGTATGTATGCCAAAAAAATAGTTTTAAAAATACCCTTCTTTGTGTTCGTAATTACCAAACTCTCACTAGCCAGTGCATTTTTTGTGTTCAACTGGATCTCTTGTTCATAGTTAATCTCTTATTATTTTTTGTTTTTCATTGGAGTAGACAATACCTTGCCTCTACAGCTCTCGTTTGAAATATATAATAGAGGAAAGTACGGATATGGGCTCCAATTATGAAAAAACCTGAAAATGGGCTCCACTTTTAGGAAGTTATTTCTATAGGCTCCTACAGTGTCTTTAGTACAGCACGTACTTTCCCTTCTGTTTTTCGCTCCAAAATACCATCATCTCTATTCAGAGATCCCTTCAACACCGTGCTACCCTTCAAGTCTTCAATACAAACTGAGCTCAACTCAAGCTTTCTCATTCGTTACAACTGAGTTAAACTCTTCTGCTTCAACTAAAATCCTTCAACACAAATTGAGCTAAACTCTTCTGCTTCATCCGAAACCCTTTGAAGAAGAAGAAGAGTTCGAAATAGAAGAAGAACATAGGGTAAGTGTTTTATACATTTTTGATCCATTTTCGATTGTTACAATGGTCATTTTCGGTATTTTCTAGGGTTTTGTGCTCATTTCGGGATTTTCTGTTATTACAATTTATTTTCGATGGTTACAGTGCTCAAGTTCGATGGTTTTGTACTCATTTTCGGTGATTTTCTGTTATTACAGTGCATTTTTGATGATTTTGTGTTTATTTTTAATGATTTTGTGCTTATTTTCGATGGTTTTGTGCTCATTTTTTATGGTTTTATGTTATAACAGTGCTAATTTTCAAGGGTTTCCTGTTATTACAATACATTTTCGATATTATAGTGCTTTTCCGATGGTTTTGTGATCATTTTCAGTGGTTTTGTTATTACAATGCTCATTTTCGGGTGTTTTCTGTTATTACAGTGCATTTTCGATATTACAGTGCTTTTTTGATAGTTTTGTGCTCATTTTCGACGGTTTTCTGTTATTACAGTGCATTTTCGATAGTTACAGTTCTCATTTTTGAGATTTTCTAGATTACTTTAATGGATTGAATGTTTTCTCGATATTGCAGATAATGCCGATATCAACGCAGGAATTGATATCATGAACTTAAAAATATTGAAAATCAGGCAACTGGTAAGTAAAAATCCCGAAAACAGCACTTATGACCCTGTCACCCACAAAAATCCCAAAAATTAGACAATTTATAAGTAAAAATGTCAAAAATCATTTTTAAAAAATCACTATTAATATTCATACCGTTTTTGACCTCTGCTCGAACCTTCTCTTCTTCGTCAGAGATGGGAATGGACTCACATCATCATCACCATCACCCCCATCACCACCATCACCGCCATCACCATGATCACCACATCACTACCACCACCATCACTATCACCACCATCATCATCATTACCCTCCTCCCCCTCCTCACCATCATCACCCTCAGCACTCAATCATGCAAGCAAGCACGTCCTTCACCACCTGCTTATCCTTCTTTGCAGGAGTAGGCTTTATATTGCTCAGTTGGATCTATAAAACAACAAATGATATGTTATAAGTAAACATATTGTTTATGAAAAGTTGCAAGTTGAATATTGTAAAACAACAAAGACAATTACATACTTTACTTAAATTGAATATGGAATTTGCAAGTGACTTGTAGTTGAGATATGATATATTCGTCCATCGCAGTACGCATGGGAATGTCATCACACTTGGGAATGCATTACAAGAACAAAGTCTCCTAAGTACTAGAATGCACTCATATGCCCAAATCTGACATCAGTTATAAATTTTAGTATTAATCTAAGTAAACACAAATTAGCTAACACAGTAAACCAACATAATTAGTAAGTGATATGTTTACCTGGAAAGCAAGAGCACATCCGTTGATATTGTACTACTTCTTCGTAAAATGAACAGTTTCTAGGCCATCCTTGTACAACTCAAAACTCAAAGTGTCTCATGGGTATTTATTGAAGGCCTCTCAGTCATCCACTAGGCACAAATGGCCTGTGTTAACAGCCACATGTGTGTCGGTCCCCACGATCAACAACTCAATAAAAAGGACTAGTGACAGTTTCACCGCATCCATATCGTTGTCACATCCCTTCAACGCCTCAAGAAGCTTCGCATTTTTAATCACAGCCAAATTCTGAAACTTTCGAAACTTGAGAGAGGTTGGCAGCGCCTCATGTGTAAGGACTGGAGCCTCGGACACTTAGACATTAAGGCCCATCATCAGAGTAAAGTCCAACACTGTGAACTCTAGACTCTTCCCACATACTTCAAAGCGTAAGTCTCCTTTACGCCTCTGGAGAAAATGGTAGACTGTTTGGCCATACAGTGGTATTTTAGGTATGTCGTAAAGATGGGAAAAACAACTCTCTATCCAAATTCTTTTTCTCTCTTAATTCGCCTCCAATAATGGTTTATCTCCTCAAACCATGTTGCTTGGGAGCATTTAATTGAGGAAAAATATTTAATTTCTTTATCTTTTGCCTTTTTCTTTTCCCTACCAGCTTTTCTCTTCATACGAGGCATCTTGTAGCTGCAAAATTATAAAACAATAAGTACTATCATAACAATAACCATCAAAAATACCGACAATAAGCACTGTCATAGCAGAAAAATACCGAAAATAGTTACTGTCATAAAAGAAAAAATACTGAAAATTAGCACTGGAATAACTGAAAATACCGAAAATAAGCACTGTGATAACTGAAAAATACCGAAAATAAGCAATAACAGAAAAATACCGAAAATTAGCACTATCATAATTGAAAAATACCGAAAATAAGCGATAACTGCAAAATGCCGAAAATAAGCACTGTCATAACTAAAAAAATACCGAATATAAGCAATAACAGAAAAATACTGAAAATTAACATTGTCATAACTGAAAAATACCAAAAATAAGCACTGTGATAACTAAAAAATACCGAAAATTAGTAAAAACAATCAGCAAAAATTGTCTATAAGAACCATCGAAATTGAGCATCGAAATTGCACTATATTTTTTCCGAAAATAAGCACAAATCCATCGAAAATGCACTGTAAAATAACCATTGAAAATCACGAAAATGAGCACAAAATCAACAATAATACCAAAAAACCACTATCATAACCATCGAAATTGATAAAAGTAAGATTCGAAAATGCACTCGTTAACTATGGGGCCCATTTTTAAGTTTGAAATTTTTTTTAAAATGTCTAAAACTTACCGGGCTGTTCTTCTTCTTCTACTACTGTGGCTTCTTCTTCTTCTTCAATGCGATGTCCCTATAGTTTCGGATGACAGGGTAACCGAGGGTTTTACTTTGGGGAAGGATTTGAAGGGTTTTAGATTTGGGGTTTGAAGGATTTGAAGGGTTTCAGATGACAGGGTAACCGAGGACTTCAGTTGGGGAAGAAAGCAAGGTTCGCAAGGCAAGGGTTCGTAACAGAGGGATTCAGTTGGGGAAGAAAGCAAGGTTCGCAAGGCAATGGTATTTTAGAGAGAAAATAAGAAAGGGCAACACGTGCTGTAGGCTGCCACGTGTGGGAGCCTACAGAAATAAGTTTTTAAAAAAGAAGCCCATTTTCAGGTTTTTTCATAATTCGGAGCCCATATCCATACTTTCCTCTATGTAGTAGCCTAAAAATCTCCATGTGGAAGGCATAGGGACCCCAGCTATATCACTCTAGATTTGGATCCTATTCAATCGCAATTGGTTCGCACTCATATAACCCCATTTTAAATCTGGTTAAGAATTTTTTTTTTTTTTTTTTAAATCTATACTCATGATTAGTAATGAAGAACACTCTATCAGGACAAAATAGTTAATTCTTTTATCCACTAAATTAGAAAAATAAAAAGAATTTCATGTTATGATATATCATATATTGTGGCCATATAAATGCGCATCAAGAACGATTAAAATGTGGATATGGTCGAATGGTAAAATTTAGGGTAAATTATACTCACCTCCCCTGAGGATTGGTGAAATTTCAAAAACCTCCCTTCTTGTTTTTGAAATTACACTGACCTCCCCCTCAACTTTGGTTTCTTTAACATATACCCCCTTCCATTAGTTGGCCGTTACTTTTATGGATGAACTTTCATGTCATCATTTATTCATTTTAAAATGTCTAAATTACCCTTTACAAAGTCAACTAATACAATAAAATAAATTATAATTGGGTTTAGTAACCAAGGTTAGTAATATCAACTTAAGGTTAATATGTATTTCCAAAACCAAGGTTAATAGTATCAACTTAAGGTAAATATATATTTCTTTTCCTAAAAACCAATGTTAGATAGATGAACTCTAGGGGTAAGTAAATCTTAACCATAGTTAGTGGGTATTAAAAGAGACACATGGCAGCTTATAGAGACAATTTAATTGGGGTTAAATATAATTAACCTAAGGTTAATATTTTTTATTTTTTTTAAAAATTAAGGTTAGATGGATAAATCCTAGGGGAGAGTGAATCTTAACCACAATTAGTGGGTGTTAAAGGGAACACGTGGCGGTTTGTAGAGCCCCCTTTAATTGTGGTTAAGCATAACCGACCTAAGTATTTTTTTTCTAAAAACCAAGGTTAGATGGATGAATCCTAGGGGTGAGTAAATCTTAACCACAGTTAGTGGGTATTAAAGGAGACATGTGGCGGCTTGTAGAACCCCCTTTAATTGTGGTTAAGCATAATCAACATAACTTTTTTTCTTTCTTTCTAAGAACCAATGTTAGATGGATGAACCTTAGGGTGGAGTGAATCTTAACCATAGTTAGTGGGTGTTAAAAAGGATAAGTGGTGGCTTATAGAGATCCTTTAATTGTGGTTAAACATAATTACCCTAGGATTAATATTTTTTATTTTTTTCTTAAAACCAAGGTTGATTGATGAATCCTAAGGGTGAGTGAGTCTTAACCACAATTAATGTATGTTAAAATGGACACGTGGTGGCTTGTAGAGCCCCCTTTAATTGTGGTTAAGCATAATCAACCTAAGGATATTTTTCTTTAAAAACTAAGGTTAGATGGATAAACTCTAAGGGTGAGTGAATCTTAATCATAGTTAGTGGATGTTAAAAGGGACATGTGGCGGCTTGGAACGTTTATGTGATTTTTTGGTTTGAGCTTTCAAACTAAACTTACGTGTTTCCTCTAAGTAATAAGGGTAAAATTGAAAAATAGTATCATTAGTTAACAGAGTTAATTGGATGAGCCTAACAGGGAAGGTCAGTGTAAATTCAGAAGCAAGAGGGGAGGTTTCTGAAATTACACCAAATCTCAAGGGAGGTGAGTGTAATTTAACCTAAGGATATTTTTCTATAGAAGTAGAAGACGCTGGTTCGATTCCCATGGTTCTAAGGAAAGGGGTTGAACAACCTATTCCAATCAGGGAGAACCAGATGCTGAGATTTGATTATTATTTTTTATTTATTACTCTCAATCCTTCAAGAAAGACACATGATTCGGGATAAGAAGAAAAAAATATATTATTTGAAATATTTTGGTAAGGATCAGCTTCTTTTTCTTTCGTAGCTTCTTTTCTTTTTGTTAGAAATTATCAAAGGTACCAATTGATTCAGGATCATTGGAGTTAAGATTAGAGTGTTGAACCTTAAAATGAATCTTAACCACAGTTAATGAGAATAAAAGGGACATGTGTTGACCTGGGAGTACGATTGCAATCGTGATTGAATATGATCCCAATTCATCGCTAGAAGGTCAACAATCCCAACTCATCACTCCATCAATTTCTTTTATAAAAAAAAGGACTTTGCTATTGAGACCCTCTTAGGGCCGAGACCACCGAGACTATGCTCTAAGAGCATGAGATTTCAGATGGGGCCATTTCACATGGTGGGCTCTACCTGAAATCCCATGCCCTTAGAGCATGGTCTCGGCCCTAAAAGGGTCTCAGAAGCTTTATCCTAAAAAAAAAAAAAAAAAAGGTTCAGCCCATGAGCCATGTTTAGTTATCCGGGCTCGATGATATCCATAAGGTGAATTTGTCCAAATAGGATACAGTAAATGCGGAAAGGAAGACCTTTGAAATTTGGTCATGGAGGGGCCTTGCTTCCCATATTGGGGTGTCCATGAAGAAAATGCAGATGCTACTCAGCTGTCCTTGTATCCAAACACCAACTATGCGTCAATTCAGTACTGAGAATGACTAATGTCGTGCTAATCATGACTAGACCTACAATTTTAACCTTTGATTCGATGATCTTACGAACCATATTATTCGCTCGAGGAGTTTAATTTTAAAGCTTAATATATACATTGTAATTTTATAGAGGTTTTACAGGCTCTTTCATAATCTACTTATTTCATCTATGGGAAAAGATAGAACTAAGAGCCTTGAAGGAAGTCAAAGTCCTGAAATATGGTTTATTCTCTTCCAAACTAAGGGTGTGTTCGGTTGAGAGGTAAATGGGTAGGATAAAAGAAAGTAAAGTAAAGTAAAGTGAAGTAAAAGAAAAGAAAGAGAAAGTGGGTTTTCTTTTGTATGTTTGGATTGAGAGAAAAGTGGCGGGAGAAAATATATTTTTTTTCAAATATATCCGTTGTTCACATTTACAAATTTTTTTTGATAAAAGGGTAGAATTGGAATAATAATGGGCTTTTTTCACTTTCTCTCACTATTCCACCAAAAAGCTAGAATATGAAATAGGTGTAAGTGCAAGAAAATTTAGCACTATTGAGCATCTTGATTCTCTAGAAAGTGAAGTTTTATTGCAAACCGAACATAGGGTAAGTGGGTGTTTCTTTCACTTTCTTTTACTTCCCCCCACTTACCCCCAAACGAACACACCCTAGAGGGTTTTGGCTATACCGAAGACTGTTTGTTCATGGCATTAGATAGGACACTTTTTCCCCCATTTTTTTGTACTTAGGTTTATCAATCACATGTGTTCTTTTGATTCAACATGTGCTCCGAAGGAAATGGAAGATTTTACAGCAGATTGTATCAATTCATTTAAAAATTTTCACAATTTGGATCACAATTGCCTCCCCTAACACCATCATATTAACAATTTCACTCCAAATGCAAAACAGAAAAAAAAATTGGGAGTTCCATGTGGTATATCGCAACAAAAGACATTGTACTACAAGATTTTAAGAATCACTTGTGAGTCATGACCCTTTTCTTTTTTTTAATACAAACGAAAAATAAAAATAACGTTTAAGGAAGCGGAGGTTCGAGTTTCATTCCATTCCCCTTATTGTCCACCAGGGTGTTGGTGTGCTAGCAATGACTGTGCCTAGGGCTGCACAAAGCCCGATTGGCCCGTTGGTGCGACTCGGCTCGGCTCGGTTCGGCCCAAGATCGGCCCGAAATTTTGGGCTCGAACAAGCCAAGCCTAAAAAAAAGCCCAAAAGCCAATTCAAGCCAAGCTCAAGCCCACCCCTGTGCGGCTCGCCCGGCTAGAAGCCCGGCTCGATTGAGGTTCGGCTCGGCCCGAACTCAGCTCGGCTCGAAAATTATTTTAAAAAATAAAAATATATATATATTATTTATATATATATTATATATATAAATAATATAAAATTTTATTTAAAATAAAAAAAAGGGATTCAAGCAGAGCTCGAGCCAAGCCAAGCCCGGCTTGAGCGCCAATTTTGTTTTTCGGGCCAAGCTTCAGGCCGCACAAACGAACCTATTTTCGGGCCGAGCCGGGCTTCGGGCCTCGATCAAGCTACTTCAAGCCAAGCCGGGCTTGGCCAAGCCGGGCTTGGCCAAGCCCGGCCCGAATACAGCCCTTGCTGTGCCTCAAGAAGCACAAGATCTGAGTTGGATATACTTCGCCTTGTTCTCCATTCTCAAGGATTTATCCCTACTTGTCTGGTGCGTATAGATGGGGGGTTTACACGTGCTTAGGGGATTAGTCGAGTTCTCTAAGAAGCTCGGAGCCTCACCCTTGCTACAAAAAAAAATTCTGAAGCGGGATTTGTTTGGTGTCCCTCCTTGTTCTTGGCTACATGGACTGCTAAAAAAAACTAGATTTTTTCTTTTTGGTTTTCCCTTATCATCAGAGGCGGAGCCAGGATTCTTCTGCAGGGGAGGCTAACAATGGGAATTTGGAGGCACATACCCCAAAAAAAAATTTGAGAGTCAAGTTTATGGGGGCATTGCGTCTATTCGTAACCGTTGATAAAGAATATATTTTATTCTAAGAAGTTTAGGAGAGCTAGAGCACCCGTCCTCCGGCTCCACCCCTGCTTATCATTTTGCACCATTTTATTTATTTTTCATTGATATGTTATGATCAAGCATCAGCCAGTTATAACTTCGTCATTGCACCTAATGAATACCAAGCGTGGAGTATCTTTGTTAAAAATTATTTCTCATGTACGAAAACACACACAATCACCATACATAATGATAAGATCGACTAAAATCATATCTTGACAAAATAAATGAATAAATACAGATTTTAAAAAATATAGGTATCTTTATTATTAGAGAAGCATTGGGATTTTTTTCCAACTTATAGGAGTTGACAAATGAGAATAGATTTAAGTAAAAAATTATATGTTCTAAAGGACCACAATACATAAGGAATCACAATCACGGAGCATTTGGATACTCTTTTGTCTCTAGTAATAAAAAGAGATTTACGGTGTCAAAAAAGAAGAATAAAGAAACACCCAAAGCGGGTTAGTGGTTGGCGGGTCGGAACCCAAGTCTATGGCCTTGAATCAGGTCATACTTTTATTAATCTTTGATAACTACTTGGATCAAGACAATTGCCATTGATTTTGCTCTCCTTTGTTGAAATGGCAAGTGATGTTGAAATGGCAAGTGATGTTTCTGCATCCTATTACTAGTACTAGATTGAAATAACTATTAGTGAAAGAATCTCCTAATCACATAACTTCAAATGTTCTCTGTATAGAAAATCAAAACGTGGCCACTAGCACTACATTGATGGGAATTGTTAACCTCTATTTATAATTGGGTGACTATATCACCACTTCTTTTGTTCATACATAGCTTTCCATTTTGAAAAGGAAATCCATTATTTTGAGTTATTAGGACATCAAACAGTAGTTCTTGACTAAATCTTTTTTAAAAATAAAGTGAAAATAAAACAAAAGGTTGATTAGTAAATACATGTATCATGTAAAGTGAACTTAATGGTTTAGTATAGCCGCTCTCGTTTTCTCTCCTTTTTCTGGGTATTGAAGAAAACCTAATTATAGCATTTATAAAATGACGTAAAATTATGAAATTAGCATTGCGTAACCGAGAAAGGCACAATCATAAAAGTCATCTTTGACCCTCTATCTTTCAATGCAATCAGAAGCACGATCTAGCTTGCATTGGCGGTGCTTAGCAAGCATCCATGATAAAGACAAAACCACATCACAGGCCATCCAAGCGACAGACCGCCACGTGGATGGACACCAACGATGTTTATACATTGGACACCATCTCAGCATATCTCGCCAGATGGCGTCCATAGGTGGTTAGCCCAAGTCATCAAAGCCAGCAGAGTGTGACGTGGATGTAAGAGAATCTTATCACCAAAGAAGAATTACATTATAATTTATATAGATTGTGATGGTCAAGGGACCTTTGAGGTTTAGGGATTTCACACATGTGGTAGAGGGTCCACACGTGTATATAAGGTGTAGTTTGGTGTACTGGATCGAACTAATGATTGCGTGTCACTGTATGGAAAACCAAGTCCAACCGAATACTGAGTCATGCGTTTTGTGATCAGCCCAATCCGTTAATGGAGGGAAGTAGGCGCATTTCCCATGTTTGTGCCCTAAACTTGGTTGGCATCAAAGCCGTAAAAGAAAGAAAAAGAATTCTACAAAAGGCGTTGAATGGGAAAATTGATTCCACAGAAGAAAAAGAAATGTGTAAGAGACCTAACTATATAGACACAATGATCAAGGGTTTGTATACAATTCTGAAGAAAATGAAGCTATCATGGAAGAGAAATGCTAGCCCTAATCCCAGTCAAACTCTACTCTCAGTCTCCACCCACCACTTGTCCATTCTTGATGAGAGAGAGTGCTTCAACCACCATAACTGATTTGAAAATGGATAGGTGACTGGTAGAGGCTGAGAGTAGAGTTTGACCGAGAATAAGGAAAACACGCCTCATCATGGAAAATGTAAAATTAAGTAACTACATTCACCCAATTGAAAAAAATGTCAACAACAGTAAGAACCACTTGTGATTTATCAGATTTTTAAAAAAAATTAATTTTTTATTATTATCAGTTATTCTCACAGATATTGAATCTCATGATTTATTTTTGGTTTGTATACGTAGAAACTAGGGATGACAATGAGGTGGGTTTGGGCCGGGGCACTCCCAACCCTACCCTACCCGCCCTTAATGAGAAGACTCCTACCTCGTTTTTGTCCCAAACCGGTTTTGGGATAGGTGACTCCATCCCTTTTTATCAAAACCCTTCTTAGCCTTGTCCCCATCCCACCCCTACCCGTTTATGAACTTCCCAAACCTGTCCCAATAGGGGTTGGTCAGGACGGGTTACCCAATTAACCCGGCCCATTGTCATCCGTAACAGAAACTCAAAGCAATAAAGAAAACAGACATGCACAAAAACATAGCTGATTTACATGGTTCATCGTCGTGCTTACATTTACGGATGAGCCCCTGTAAATGCACGGCATTCTCAAAGAAGAATTACAACTGTTACAACAGTTTTTCACCTTTTATAACTTAATTCGATTCCAACCGAGAATGTATATATATATATACAAAAGTTACCTAAAGTACCCTATTCGAATTGGGCCCTTAGGTTGGATCTTCCAATCAGTTCTCATACAATTCGGTTAGGGGGCGCCACTGCCCCAATCCCATGCAGGGGGCACACATCCTACCTCATGTTGAGGCTTTGTCTGTAGTATTTCCCCGCTCTACAAAATACGGAAAAAGATTACCTCTAGTGGCTGCCCGAGCTAGGCACTCGGGCATCCACAAAACAATGGGCACCTGGCCATAATTTAAGGGAGAAGTCATTTCATTGTCTCCCTATGATTTTTTACTTCTCCCCATTTGATGTCTTTCCCATTTAAAACGCCACCCACTGGTTTGTGGATGCCCGAGCGCCTAGCTCGGGCAGCCACCAAAGATAATCTTTTTCCACAAAATACTTAGACACCTATCACAACAATAATCCGCGAGCTGCGTTGACAGGTATCGGTTCTAATGACCAAGACATTTACGCGCTTGTAAGAGAAGTCAAGGCATGAACACAAATCGCACTCTATGCAAATAATCACATTCTTCTTCCCCATTTGGTTTTACCTCCACACCCGTTCGAACTAAACCTTTGCAACCTTGCTAAAGTCAAACTAAGTGCAAGCCACACATGCCTCATTTACACATACCTCGCTCAGCAAAATATAAAAGGTCAAGTTAGGTTTACCAAATCGTTGATGAGAAATAGATATCGACTGATACCATACTCTTTCCGGGATCTTATCTCGAGTATATTACTCACACTAAGTCACTAACTAAAGGCACATGGGCTGGATTTGAACTAATATCCGACGTCTGAAAAGCTCCATCTCTTACATTGCATAACAGAAGATATAATACCCATTAACAAGCGCGTCGAATCGAGTAAAATGCTCTACGAACAAATGGATCGGATTGAATTGGAAAATGGAAAGGTATCACTAGCCCCCGCATGTTCCTCGTGTGATACACCATGTGTCCTAGTTCTACATTGTCTTAATGTGAATTTTTGGACTATACATTGACGATGATATGTTTTATAGTTTGTTTCTATTAAAATTTATTTCAGTTATCTAGTATAGTGCCATAAGAACCATATGTTATGTAGTTATGGCGAAATATAGAGCTTTGAGATTCCAACGCTGTTGATCATGCAATTCATGACTTCTACTTAGTCTAGCATGATTTGAACACCGTCCGTTTGCGGGATTCATAGAATCAGAAGGCCTCAGGAGATGAAATAGTACAGCAAGTTGACGAGATCTCGAGTAGCGAAGACTCCAGAAGCTTTTCATGTTTTGGGCACTGAGAAACCTGTTTTTTAGTGGCTCTTATTGATAATAGGAGCAACAAGAAGAGGTGATAGGTGAGAAGACAAATCCAACCTCATTCACATATATGGAGGTCAGTGAGAAAACAATTCCCCTAATAATAAACAATGCATTAAAACAAAAAGACAAAAAAAACTTGTTGGGCTATCCTTTGCAGCTTTTGTAGCAAACAACCTCTTTGGATTTTGGTAGTGAATTCATGAGATTGTGTGGTCAATTAATCTTGACACTTCCAAATATACCCATGAAAGAAAAGAGATTTATTTATATATACCATAGTTCAAAAACCCGAAAACTCGACTCGACCCAAAAGTTAGCCGGGTCGAGTAAGTCGGAAAACTCGAAAAAAAATCGACTCGGTCCAACTCGGAATATATATGTAATAACTTAAAAATTTTGGGTTAAAAGAACTCAAAGTACGTTGGTTTTTACAGTTTCAAACAACAAAATTAGGTTTAACAAAACCCATAGTAAGTTGTCTTTGTAGACCCTGAAAAATATGATGCAAAAATAGTGTGACATTTTAGTTTAGGTTTTAAAAAATGATAAAAATACCCTTCTATGACTCGACTTAGTATGGAGAGTCGAAAAACTCGGCTAGACTCGATCGAGTCACCTGAGTAACTCGGTAAATAGTGTCTCCTTGGAGTTTTGAGGCGACTCAACTCGAAATTCAGCCGAGTCGAGTAACTCGGCCAAGTTACTCGGATGACTCGCTGAGTTTTCGAACTATGATATATACATATATAGGAGCCAAATCATCTCCGGTGATAACCGGATTTGGCAAATCCGGTTATCACCCCTAGAGGTCACCACGTGTCTCCTTTGACTCCCCTTAACTGTGGGTAAGGTTCACCCACCCCTATGGTTCACCCACCTATTTTTGTTTTTTTTTTTTTAAATATTAATTCTTTTTTAAAAATTAAAAAACTGTTTTTAATATTAAAAAAACTCCATTTGTCTCCTTTGACACCCCTTAACCGTGGGTAAGGTTCACCCACCCTTAGGGTTCACCCACTTATTTTTGTTTTTTCTTTTAAAAAATATTAATTCTTTTTTTAAAATTAAAAAACTGTTTTTAATATTAAAAAAACTCTAAAAACAGTTTTTTAATTTTAAAAAAAGAATTAATATTTTAAAAAAAAACCAAAAATAGGTGGGTGAACCATAGGGGTGGGTAAACCTTACCCACGGTTAAGGGGTGTCAAAGGAGACACATGGCGACCTCTAGGGTTGATAACCGGATTTGCCAAATCCAATTATCACCGTAGAGGATTTGACTCCATATATATATATATATATGTACCCGCATGTATGCATTAAATTTCTTCTTTTACACTCAAATCACTAGCTCTCAGTGGAGCAAGCGTAGCTCGGGGTGGTATTTTGATCAATTAAACTACATGAGAGCTATTGTGTCTCTAGGTGAAAGGGGACATATAAGATGCCATTAGGCGAAGTGGGGTTATCTTGGTTACAAGAATCGGACTACACGAATTCACATCGATGGAGACCCGGGTCGCGCTTGCAACCACCAATGGGCCCACTTTTTTGTTTTGGTTATATGTCATCATTTAAGATTAGGATGGTGGGCCTACACATCAAAGACTCGAAAACGGGTCCACGTGCACAAGGGCAGAGCCATGAATTTTTCCTAGAGGGGTGGCCAAAATACATATATTATGAAAATTAATGGGATTGGGTATGGGGCTTGTGGATTGGGGGCAATTCGGGGGCGTAGTCCTTGAATTTCTTTTTTTTATTATTATTTTATTTTTTTTCAATAATAAATCTATTGTGATCATAAAATTAATTAATGTTACATTTCAAAAAGGGTCCGTAGTAAGAAAAAGAGAAAAACTTGAGCCAGTCTTCATTTGAGGAGCTCACCTTTTTAATAACCACCAATTGTGGTTAAGATTCACTCAGCCTTAGGCTTTGCCTATTTAACCTTGATTTTTTGAATTAAAATAATAAAAACTTTAAATTGGTTAAACTTAACTACAATTATAGGAGATGAAATGAAAAATTAGTTAAGCTTAACCACGGTTAAAGGAGATGAAATGGGAAGGCATTTGATTATGTACCTAGTCAAATGCGGGGTGGGCTAATCACTATACTAAACTATATTTTTATACTATGGAGATAGTTTTTTCACACCCACGTTTCACTCCCTACTTGACACATGTCCCTTTTAACACCCATTAATTGTGGTTAAGATTCACTCACCCCTCAATTAATACATCTACCATTAATTTTTATTTTTAAAAAAAATTAACCCCTAAGATAATAAATCTTAACTAGGGTTAAAAGTGATACATAAAGAATCAATCATTACATATATATATATATATATATATATATATATATATATATATATACAATAATTTTTAGGGGACCACTCTATACAAAATATATATATATTTTTTATTTTTTAAAAATATTATAAATAGAAAATATTAAAACATCAAAAAATCCCTTGCACGTGCATAAAAGAATTTGGGTTCCAACAATGCTTAATGAGCAATAATTCATTGCAGAAGGGTGGAAAGTTGAAACCCTAACCCTATTTAATTTTTAGGCAACGGATTACCACCGGCACATGCCCACGATCGACTCTCGAGCACCACTCTTCAGCTGACGCATGAGATGGTGTTCCACTAAAGAGATGATAGCATGCATCTCGCATGTTCCGTTGTACAATACGTGCATACCTTCACAGATCGTCACGTGTGCTATTTGACACCCATTAATTATGGTTAAGATTCACTCAGGGTTGAATAATCTAACATAGTATTTAGAAAAATATCTTTAAAAAATTAACCACATGAATGAGTGAAATCATAATAAGGTTAATTTTTTTTTAAAAATCTAAAAACTAAGGTTAGATAATTTAACTCTAGGTATGCGTGAATCTTAACCATGGTTAATGAATGTCAAAGAGGACATGTAGTGAGCTTGGGAGGTATGTGTACCACTCAATGGAATGTGCAATGCATGTTATCACTCTCCTAGTTAAATGTCTTCCCACGTGTCAGCTAAAAAGTGGTGCCTGAGAGTGGATATCGGGCATCTGCTAGAGGTAGTCCATTGCCTACTTTTTAGACGTTACGTCAGTATGTTTTTTTAAATGAGAGGGGAGCATAAACCCCAAGGGATAATGTATATCTCACACACACAATATGGGGTTCATGAGTCCATCCCATCTAGGGATGGCAATGGGTTGGGTTAATCGGGTAACTCGCCCCACCCCGACCCTATTGGGATTGGGGTAGGTTTGGGAATGCAGGATTAAAACCGAGTTGGTTTCGGCCTAAGATGGATTTAAGACGTCCCACCCCGACTTGTTTATAATGTAAAATTACTATTTACTCTTAAATAAATTCTAAAATTGCCTCAATATATTGTTTATAATAGAATATATCGAACCGCCCCATCCTATCCCGCCCTGACCCGATTAGTGCTTAACGAGACGGGACGGAGTGGGGTGAGGACAGGTTTAAGAAGGGTTTTAATAAATCAGAACTTGCACGCACCCCTCCTCGACCCGGGTTTGGGATGGGAACGGAGTTAGGGGCGGGGTAGGGTTGCGGGCGCCCCAGCCCAAACCTGGCCCGTTTCCATCCCTAATCCCATTAAAGTGTCAATGTGTCGGGTTCAGTTTTGGTATGGATGCACCCAATTCCTGGCCTTTTCTACGAATGGATCCGGGTCCTATTTATTAGATACGAAATAGTTTTACAACTTTATGTTCAGCCTTAGCTAGATGAAGATTGATTTAATTTTATTTATTTTTTTGGTATGAGACGCGCAGTTAGGCTGCAACCCGGTTAGCAAGTCTATTCTAAGTTAAAGGCGGGTAGAGAGTACAACCCACTCTCACCCTCTCGGAAATGGAACACAAATCTCCTTACAAACCTCCTTCCTAAGGAAGAGATACACCTACCATTGGGCTATTCCAGGCTGTAGATTGATTTGATTTCGAAAGAGAAATAATGGAGACCCATTAAGGAATTCTACCTCCCTCGGGTTTTTGTCCAAACTCGACTGGATTGTTGATAGGATCCAAACTCTTGGGTATAGACTATAGACTCTTAAGAGTCTAGACCATAGTGATCGATTTGAGTCTACACTTGAAATCATTTGTTTTCAACACTTATAGTTGGATGTAGACCCGAAACAGTATTTCCATCTATCAACTTATATATTTTATTTATTTTTTCATTTATTTTATTAAACACCATGATAAAATAGTATAAAAAATAGACATTGTATCACTTAGCACACCACTAAGAAAGATCAAACCATACTCTTGTACAAAATTTAATTTTTGATATTTGATAACAAAGACAATACTTACTCCTCTGAAACCGTATTAGGATCTCATGTCCAATTGTATCCAACTGTTAAAACCGTACAAGACAGAAGATCTTAACCTTTAAACCTTCAAGAATACAGGAAAAGTGGCATAAATATCACAGACGATTTTGTTTCTTTTTGTACACGTCAAACAAAGTCTTATTCTTAATCTTTGACTAAGGAGATATCACTACGGATGGAAGGTTACAGCATGTATAAAAATATAAGAAATAATAAAGGGTAGAAAGGGAAATAGCATGTGCGAACGTGCCACCTTTTGTTGAGGGAGGAGGGTTTTGGGATTAAATGTCCGTTGCATAAGAAAAGCATGGCATCAAAAGCGTACAGGCAGTTCCGACCCGAAACTTACATGTCTAAGCTCTTGTTGCCTTTCTGTGGAAAGTGGTCCCCACACTCTCTGAACACGTGTTGGCTTCTCCTTGGTGGGGTGACTAACACGTGTCGCGCGATTAACGGTGTATGTTCGGTACATATGCGGTATCAACGGCCGATCTAAGTAAAGTCAGCATCGATCCCCCACCCCCTCTGTAACAGTTTAAAACAAAGCTTTGCCACCTCTCTGCACCATTTCATCAACCTCTCTATCCTCTTCTTTGATTTTAAAAAAAAAAAAAAATTCTCAGAATCCAAAAAGGTATTATAAAAAAGAGTTCAATTCTATTTCAAATTCCAGAATTGATGGAGAGCACCGATTCATCAACAGGGTCTCAGCAACAGCCACACCTTCCGCCGGGGTTCCGGTTCCACCCCACCGACGAAGAGCTCGTGGTTCACTACCTCAAGAAGAAAGCGTCATCCGTTCCCCTCCCCGTCACGATTATCGCTGAAATTGATCTCTACAAGTTTGATCCATGGGAGCTCCCAGGTAAATCATATATAATTGAAAAAAAAACTTTCAATTTATTCCAGAATTATGTTTCAAAACCATGTAATCTTGAATTCTAAAGATTCTTAGGCAAAGCAACTTTTGGAGAACAAGAGTGGTACTTCTTCAGTCCTAGAGACCGCAAGTACCCGAACGGGGCTCGGCCTAACCGAGCAGCGACATCCGGGTACTGGAAAGCTACGGGCACTGATAAGCCTATACTAACCTCCGGAGGAACTCAAAAGGTAGGAGTCAAGAAGGCTCTTGTCTTCTATAGTGGGAAGCCCCCCAAAGGGATCAAAACTAACTGGATCATGCATGAATACCGCCTCACCGACAACACTAATAGCACAAAGCATCCTGGAATCGACATGGCCGCCAAGAAAAACTCCTTAAGGGTAATTATTTATCTCATGAATTAAGAGAAGAAGATATACATATAAACTCATTTAGAGCTAATGAATTTATGATTTTTCTTCAATTCCTGTATATATATAGCTCGATGATTGGGTCCTATGTCGGATCTACAAGAAGAACAATTCGCAAAGATCGATAGAGAGGGAGACTGAAGATTCCATGGAAAACATGATCACGTCGCTGCCTAGTTCTATAATTGATCAAGGCCAACAAAATCCGAAACCCCAGTCAGTGAAGGTCACAAATTATGGGGTGTTGCTCGAAAATGACGAGAATTTCTTTGAAGGGCTATTAGCCGATGAGGGTATGCATCAATTGGCGTCTTCCAGTGCAAATCCGGAGCTCTCTATGCTTCCAGCCGCCATGGCCAACACTCTCTCTCTGAAACGCACACTCCCATCTTCCCTCTGGAGCGATGCGACCGCAGTTAGCCCCTCATCGGCCAAGAGATTTCATAACAACAGTGGGACTGATGGAAACAATTCCATCGTTACTCTGCTTAATCAGCTCCCACATACACCTCCTTTCCACCACCATACACTACTTGGGTCTCTCGGCGATGGGGTTTTCCGGCAACCCTACCAACTCTCCGGCATGAATTGGAACTCTTAAGTTGGTTCCTAGTAATGGGCATGATGATAATACATATTCAATATGCATACACAAGGCTTCAATCAACAATCAAAGATAGAAACTTCAGTGCAAGTCTTATAAACCAATGAACGAACTCCGCCGCTGTTAGTTATAGGCAGTTGGATTGGGTACCAGATGAGGAAATTGTATGGACTCATTAGAAGACCTTAAGTTTCAGTGAGTGTAATTGTAGAAGGGATCGAAGCGAAGTGGATTTCAGGTAAGACGTGGTGAATTATCTCTATTTACATATATTTGTTATGGTTATATGTAGACTTGCAGAGAAGAAAGAAGATCAGATGCTCTTAAAGGTGAATTGATCATACTCCTAAACATTCAGAAAAGATTGTTGTTGTTCTAAGAGAAAATACTCAAACCTTGTATAGAAATCCTTACTGTAGAACTATACTTTTGTTTCTTTTATTTAAGATTAAGATAATTATGGTGATGGTTTGTTAAATTGGTGTTGTTAATCTTGATGAACCTCCGGGTTGCACGAAGATCTGTGATCTTGGCTGCTCAATCTTACCTAAGTAGTAATTCAAAGACATCATTTTGTGCCTGGTCTCTTTATCTCTTCTTTTTCCTACTAAGAGAAATCCTCTTCAAAATAACATGAGAGACTCCCAGAGAATAATATTTGAAAATCAAAGATTTACAGGTCTGTAGTTTCTTTCAGTCGGATTATTTTTTGTCGTTTTCGAAAACTAATTCGATTAACAAATGAGTGATTGCATGAGAATTGCAAAATGTAATTTTAAAATATTATAAGTAAATAATTTGTTGGTGAAGAAGGGAAACATAATTAGTGCTATGAAATAATCAACATGGCCCATATTTTATATAAATGATATTTTGATTATCCTATGTTCTATCAACTTTTGTTGATTGTAAGTAGAAAATCTGGTTGCAAATGTCACTGTGGTCGACATGGGTTCTAACGCACGATTGATGGTTGTCTTGATATTTCATAAAGTATATAAAGTATTGCATCATTGGATTAGAGTAAGCATTAGACCTAAATGTCGCGTTTTTCTGATTGTTCTTTGTCTACAGAGTGAAAAAAGAGTTGATCCCTAATTATCACTTTCATGTGATTTTCTTTTCAATTCTTCTGTTTGGTATTTACACCAAAAAAAAAGTATCTATTTTTTTCAAGTTATTTCAATATATATATATAAAAGGATAGACTTAAGCATCAAGTTTTGGGAGTGGAAGAAAGATCAAGATACTTTCAAAATTACACTCAATCACATCCCTTTGGTAAATTTCATCTAAGCACTTTTCCTTTCTTTCTCTCTTTTTTGAATCGAGAGTATCCAGGCCTCTTTAGAGCACCCAACTAAGTCCCTCGGGCCGTGCAAATCTCCTCATATTATACAACCAAGAAAGCCGGGATAAATCCCAGAGGGTGGCCAACAAGGGAAATGGACTCGAGCTCAAGACCTCCTTTTCCTGAGGCGTGGTCTTGGTCACTAGCCCAACCCCCCCATTGGTTCATCTAAAAGCTTGAAAATGAGGAAGAGCTAAGCCATGGTTCTAGAGATACCACCCACGGGATTTGAATTGAAAGTTGGTTTTCATTTACCTATCCTCAGAGTCACAGCAGCCTTGATTTTATCTCCAAGTTGTAGATATTTGTGTGGGGGTGTCATTTTCATTCATGGAGCCATAGGAGCTCACAAGTATATTCCATGACCCTGGTCACACATGTCGACAACAAGGGCTACCCCACAATGGTGTCCCATGCTGATTGTGGGGCCCTCTCACCCATCATCCTATGGAATCACATCTTAATCCACATAAATTAAAACCTCTAATCACTTTCTTAATCTAGGAAAGAGAACAAAAGTACTTTATAAGATTTCATATAATTACTGTTTATTTTTGGAATAGATATCAAAACAGTGAAAAGCACTATCATCCTCATTTCTTGTGGAGGATGCTTTCACTTCATCTAGAAATATTTCTGCAGCTCAGATGAACCCACCATCTAATCTCGATCCAGTACTGTTCAATCCCAGGCGGTGTCTTCCATGGGCCATAGTTGACAGATATTCAGTCGTAAGTTCGATCCTATCTAATTTGATTTGGACGTTTTTTTCAAGATAATAGTAGTTGAAGTTGGATATTTTGCAGTACTTGAACCTAATTAAGACTAAGACCATGGTTACCTAATTATAAATGAGCGGGATGTGGAGAGATGGACTTTATAAACTAGCGGTGACTACTAGTAAGCACGGTTGGATATTGTCCAGGCCATTCATGAATAAATCATAAAAATCAAGGAAGCTTATCAAGGGCTAACGTTTATAACCAATTACATGCTTGTTTAAAGGACCAATGTTTTAAAACCCAGACCGGACATTAACCCGATCAAGGGGGCGGGTTAGTCGAAATCGGTCGAACCGTCAATCCGGATTGACCCAATTAATGACGCTAAATACCATAAAAATATTTAATATTAATGGAAAAACCTACTATAAACTATTAAAATATAAGATTATTATTCGAAATTTCAAACTAAATTTTAAAAATAAATACAAACTCTTCAAATCAACGGAAAAAGTATGTTTACCTTATCTTGAGATATTTCTATCTCCAATCTACTTTCTTTCCTATATAACATTTCCCTCTTTTTTGGAGTTTTGTTTTAAAACTCCTACTTTTATTTAATATATTATGTTTTAAAATGAATAAGTGAAAATTTATCTTTTTCCATGACTCGGACGGTTCAACAAAAACCGCCCAGGTCGACTGGCTCATGCCGGTTTGGACGGTTTTAACTGGGTCACTCCGGTTTTGATAATCAACCACCATTAAAGGGTTAATCAAACTCATTAAAGTTATCGGGTCCTGGGTTAACCGGTTCGACCCACCGGTCCGAGTTTTGAAACATTGTAAAGGATCATGAATTGCAAGAGGGTAATAGAGAATAGAGTAGCATAATAACGTTCTTGAGAATTGAGATACACGGTATAACTATCTGTGTATCTCAATCACAATCTTTGATTACATCAATCAAAGATATATATTAGATTTTATTGACTCTAGTTTCCATATTTAAGTAAATTTCATCTCTATATAAACCCTACGGGACAAATGTAATGAGATATCCAAAATTCATTAGAATCATTGGTTTTACAACCTAGGGAGCGGCTTACTGTCTTTAAAAAAGTTTCAGGACTTCTCTTTTTGATTTGCTCTTAGTACACATATTTTTCATAGGAATGTTAATGGGCCGGCAATGCTGAGGCAACATTAACCAATCTGCCCAGTGAATGTATAAAATTGGCTTTCCACTGGTGGGCCTAGATCCCGAATTCTTCTCAAGATTCAGTCCCAAAACCTCCTACAGGGGCCTAAAATCCATTCCCGTACAGGCCCACAAGCCGGTATATGCTCTCCAAGCCAGCCCAGGGATTTAATCCCGTAGCAGGCTGGGCCTATTGACAGACCTGAGATTTCCTAGGTTCCATTTCTCACTCCCCCTTTGGGGCCAGCCCCCGCACCGGGATTAGTCCTGACCCAAAGGGTTAGGAACACCACCCTGAGTTCCAAAAAAAAATTGTAAGTCTATTTTACTCTCAAATCCTAATCCTTTAATTCAATTATTAAATGGTCAAAGATTAGAGCTTATGTGACATTATAAAAGACAAAATAAGCCTGGGACGTATTCTTCTCCAGTTGTAACCGGTTTTGCCAAAACCGGTTACGCCCCTGAGGTGGCCACGTGACTCATTTGGCACCTCTTAACTATGGTTAAGATTCACTCACCCCTTAGGTTCATCTACGTATTCTTGGTTTTTAGAAAAAAATAATAAAAATTTATGTTAACTGTGGTTAAAATTTATCAACTCCTGGGGTTAATTTTTTAAAAATATTTTTTCTAAAAACCAAAGAGAGGAGGGTGAACCCTAGGGGTAGGTGAATCTTAACTAAGGGGTGTAAGAAAGGACATGTGGTGACCACAGGGTTGTAACGGGTTTTGCCCAAAACCGGTTACAACTGGAGAAGATCACCAGTCAATTAGCCCATTCAAATCCTGACCATTAGTGGTTAGACAGAGACGGTTAACTTCTTTTAGTATGTCAGGCCCCATCATAAGTCGCTGGCTTGCACCCCTTTTAGTTGTAAACGCATAACTATACTTCTAATTACTTCGGAATCATTCAAGCTAGTAGTGCTTCAATAGAGAAATGCTAGAGACTGGCCTAATTCAACTAGGGCTGGACAGTACAAAATTTCACTATGAGATGTGTCTTGGATCATGGGCCCTAGCCCGGAGTGGCATGCCCCCCACCAATAGAAAGGGTGAAATCTGGCCCAGTCCGGCCTAATTTGACTGGGTTGGGTCTTTAGCATTTGTCTGCTTCAATACGTTTTGTGATCTTGCAAACCATTTTCATCTTACAATATTACAGCTTCAGTGACCTTGATTTATAAAGAATAGGAACCATGACCAAATCAATACCATTTTGATGCAGCTTGTGTTGGGTATTCTTCAATGGGAAATGATCTTCTTAAGAGAATACATGCCCTAACCGACCTTTTATTGGTTACTATTATGTAATTAGAATATATTGAGCAATACTAATTGATAAAAATATTGTTTGCATAAAGTAGATATCCAGGTTCACGAATACCATCAATATCCACTACTGGAGAAGCAATGAAGTCGATAATAAATACAGATGTTGTGGTCAATAAGGTAGGGATCATCAGGGTGTTTCTTATTAATGACTCATGACTGCTCCTGGGATTTGGAATAGAGTAATAGTAATATCTTCCATGTAAGATATAAAGCTTCTATATATCTAGGCTCTTTTAATTGAAATATGAGTACACTAAGTTGCAAAAAAAAAACAAATGTCAAGTCGAAGCCAGGATGGGCTTTTATAAGATTCAATAATGAAGTCCACATTGCCCTCCATCGCTTACCAAACTCAACTTTTGAGTAATTTTAGAGGATCATTCCCAGGATTACAGCTTTGTTAAAGGGGAGATGGGGAAAGGGATATGCTTGTCAATTTGTAAAAGGGTAAATTACATTGACCTCCCCTGAGGTTTGGTGAGATTACAGAAACCTCCCTTCTAATTTTTAAAATTACACTAACTTCTCCTGAGGTTTGGCGAAATTGTAGAAACCTTCCCTCTAGTTTTTAAAATTAAATTGACCTCCCCTAAGGTCTGCCAAAATTGCAAAAACTTCCCCTTTTATATTTTAAATTACATTGTCTTCTCCTACAAAACTCATCAAGTTGATGTCGTTAACGGAAGATGCTCTTTTACAATTTTATTCACATTGATTTACTCGAGAAAATGATGTCATATAACCAAGTTGACTGACTTCAAGAAGAGCACGACATAATCAAAATAGAAAATGTTTAACGAACCAAAGCATTCCACTATGTAGCAAAATGTCAATCCTCATTAGTCCACAGCCCCTCTTTTAACACCCACTAATTGTGGTTAAGATTCACCCACCCATAGGTTTCATCCATCCAACCTTGGTTGTTTGGAAAAAATAATAATTTATCTCAATTTAGTTAAGCTTAATCATAGTTAAAGGAGATTAAAAGGGAGACATGGACACGGCGGTCCACTTGATAGTCAACCGTAGGGTCATAATCACTACTCAATCCAAATCCATCTATTTCATTAACGACATACTAACGGAAGGGAGCGACAACTAGATTAGAGGTGATAGTAGTATAATTTCATAAACAACATAGGAGGTTTCTACAGTTTTACCAAACCTTAAGGGAGGTAAATGTAATTTCAGAAACAAGAGAGAAAGCTTTTGTAATTTCACCAAACCTCAAGGGAGGTTAGTGTAATTTCAAAAACTAGAGGGGAGGTGTCTACAATTTCACCAAATCTCATGAAGGATAATGTTATTAACCCTTCGTAAAATCATCTCAGTATGTAATTTTTAGCAAAAGAGAGCAGAACATAAGGAAAGTGAAAGCTATAGCTCATCAGTTTTAAGTTTCTAATTTCTGTTTTACTGAAAATGCAGTCAGAATATGCAGACATGGAACCTACTCTCTCTGTATATTTAAGGAGCTTCCGATTTTCTGTGGCGGACGCTCAAGGTGGGCACTCTCAAGCATCCACACATCATTGGACATGTGGCGATTAAAAAATATTGGGGAAGAAGTCAAAATCATAGGGAGAAAATGAAATGAGTTCTCCCCAATTTATTACCACATGTTCAATGATGTGTGGACGCCCGAGCACCCACCTCGGGCGTCCACCAGAGAAAATCCGAAGCCTATTTAAGGAGGTCGACGTGTACTGACACATCAGCACTTCAATTGTCATGTCATGGGTACATTTAATGGCCGTTGAAGCTGTTGGCGAAGATATATGGTGCAGTGAATAAGAAGGTCCTTGTGGGGTTGAAGGAGATTAAAGAAAAAAGATCAACAAGAGAATAGAGAACCCAATTAACCTCACATTGTATAACTTTCCTTCCGTCATATACTGAGTGTAGGTCTCACATTGCTTTGTAGCTTAATGGATGCATTTACTTCTGCTGTTGTGTGTGTTTTTAGTATTTTGACTATGTGCCCTACCAAGGGAACTATTATCTTAACTCACCGCCCAAAAATCACCCAACTCCCCAAATATTCTTAGTATAAAGGGAGCTATTCTCTTTTCATCTTCTCCATCACTTAAGCCTATCCATCTCTTTTCAATCCTCTCCATTAGCAATGGCTTATAACTCGTATTTTTCTCTTCTTCTAGTTTTCAGCATCCTACTTGCAATAACCCAAGTTACGGTTGTGGGGCGTGACGTTCCGGGCACCCCCATGATTAACGACAAGAAGCATCCTGAGTGGTTCATCGAGCCCGATGGCAGCGTGCTAATTCCGGGTATTGGACGAGTGATGGTTCCATCTTTGGGTGGAGCTTCATCTTACACGCCATATATGGGCGGTAGTGGAGGAACTGGGAGTTCTCTTCCTGGCGGTGACGATACATTTGCCCCACCGATAGATATCCCGAATCCTGCTGCTGGTGGTGGCATTCCTGCCTCTGCTAGCCCTTAAGTTTGTTTAGCATTTCTGCTTCACTTTCCAGGAGTCTACTGTAGTAGATATCTATGTTGTTTTACTTTCTCAGGTGTTTCTTTCTCAAGTTTATGTAGAAATGCTTTTGTTTCCTATGTGCTGGCAGTGATGTTTCCACGCTTTTTTTTTTTTTTGAACGGTATGTTTCCATGCTTTGCTTGGCCAGTATAAGTATGACGAATGTTACGTCCCTTTCCCGGTCGTCCACTCTCCTCTTGTCGTTACTAAATTTAAACAAAAAGATAAAACAAAAGTAATGGACCTACAAAAAAAAGTATCATAGTATTTTGTTTTCTTGTATAAAAGTAAGGGAGAGTGGAAGATTGGAGAGTGGACATAGCATTGCTCCTATAAGTATTGTAAGTACCCGTATAAATTTCATATAAATGGGACCCCATTTTTCCTAAAATAAATAAGTGGTGACTCCTAAAAGATATTTAGTGTTATTCCTCTTAAATCATTTCCCAGGGATGGAAATGAGGTAAATTCTCGTGCTAGGACGAGTTATGGTTTTTGCAGAGCTAGACAAATTACAATTTTCTCATACAAGATCCATTAATGAATTGCCATGATAAGGACACAAACAGAACCTTAATGATTCTGAGTTTTGACCCATAAAAATGGTATTTAGTGTTAAAACTGCGATATGTTACATGGAATCAAGTACATACAAACTAAGACAACTAAGAGAAGATCCGGAAAATCAGTTTGCTACTTTCATGAGAGAAATCGTTGTACAGTTGGAACTAAATGAAGATACTAAGCCAGTAAAATCAGACCACAAAGTCTCCCCTTCCAGTCTATATCAATGTTCATCTCCAATTGAAGTATTTCGGCCATTACATCAATGCCTGTCAAATAAGACTCTGGATCTTCTCAAGTAGTTGCTGGCGAGGATCGTCAGAATTCACTTCAAAAGTGTCACGTATCATGTGCACTCCAACACAAGCTTGATTGGTGTGCATAGAGTATGTGATGCTTCTAGGATGTTGCTAGTGGTCTCTTCGCAAGCAACTATGGAGAAGATCCCAAGTCATCCAATCATGTCTTGCATATCGAATACCATTCCAACAACTACAAACATACAGCCTATGTACAGTTTTCATCTTTATTTAATCTTTAATAACTAAAATGTGGATATAGATGCTCAAGTAGTAGTATAAACATAGTAACACAGCCCTGCATAAGCGTATCAAGGCTCTATTGAGTATGTCCAACATGGAGGACATTTAGACTGAATTTTAATCTGATGGGCCATCTGCAACCATCCAGTGTCTGCCATTTTACTGGTATTCAAGATGCATGAATGTGCCCCCATTACTCTCTAATATCACTATAAACCAAAATTAGCAATCAATTTAAAAGAAATGAAATATGCATAAGGAAAACTCACCAACAGCTGTGTTAACTAAATATAATCATAGGTTGGCTAAACCTGTAATTTTATGGGAGACTTGTATCACAGTACATATCGCGGATTTACACTAACCTAATATCCCTGTGTTTAGCTTCCAGAAGGTAACAGTTAGCCCAATAAATAGAACTGTTACCAATTTCCATGAAAAATCATTTCTCATGCTTACAGAGTTCGAATTTTTGAAAAAAAAAATCTGAGCAATATAGAGGAGATAAATCGACATGGCTTTTAGCTTTGGATTTTCTATATTTTTCTTGGGCCAGATCAAGACATGGTAAGGCCATAAAGAAATAAAAAGGACAATGTGGATTAAATATATAGGACTGGATCCTAGATCAGCTCATTAAAACATTACCTGCTAAAGTACACTCATCATCATAGATAGGAAGTAAGCTATGTAAATAACCACTGATCAACCATAACTCCAAACTTTTGAGATCATAACATGATAACAAGATGTTCATTGATGATATATAGCTTAAATTAGCTAGTATCCTTAAATTCCACTACCTTAAATTGACCAAGCTGGCACCTGCAATTCATCTTGTAAGCTTTGTCCCCAGTCCAAAACTGATGTGCCATAAATATCAAGAAGTCGTGGAGTTTCGGATGGGCAACAGTGCTTGTTGTTGCGTGCATTAAAGATTGTGGGCCTGTCATTGATTGATTTGATGTGGAGCCCATCTTTTTAATACACGGACATGTAACAATGCAATAGCGAGAGCTGTCGCCCCATCCAAAACTCTGTTAAAGGGAAATTAAAAATATGCACATAAGCGAGTGAAAAAAGCAGCAATTAGAATTTATAAATAAAAAAACTTCCGTAGGGAGATAGTCATGTTTCTCAATAGAGATATAATGTGTTGCTTTCACATAAACCACAACAAATGAGTCACAACAAGAAGTATTCAGAAATGAAGGTGCAGTTTCTGGTGAGAAAAAACAATCCAGTGGGAATGCTTAATGCTTTATTTTGTTATGTATGGAGCTGATTGGGCTGGCTCGAGCAAGCTGAAGTTGGCTTGAGTGGGATAGTTGACTCGAGCAAATTTTTTCTGGATTTACAGTCTCAGCAATTGTGGCAAAACCCATAGCAAAATCACTCAGGTGAGAATGGCTTGACTCGAGCAAGTCCCACGGGATCAGAATAGTAACTTGGGTTTTTCTGATTCTTTGAACCCTAGTATATAATATACTTTTGGGTTTAGGTTTTCTAATCACTCTTATTACTCAAGAGAGTTTCCAAAGAGAGATATAAAACTCTATAATTGTTTTGTATGTTTTTGCATTGGAACATAGTGGAACTGACATGGATCCGTGAACGTAGGCATCATTAGCCAAATCACGTATATTTGTGTTCTTATTTTTACATCTCATTTTTTATTTATCTTATTTTTTCTAATATGTGACAACAAACAAATTTTATTTATTTTTATTAAGAACAAATAAAATGACCAAGGGGTGAAGATGCAATTACCGGGACTTATCTTTGTTCATATATATTTTAGGGGGCCAACAAATTGTTGTGTACCTAAAATCTTTATATATTAGCACTAGTGGGTGGCACGTGTGATGCACGTGAGAGAGGGGGAGGAAGGAGTTAACCACAGTTAATAAGAGTTATAAGGAACACATGTTAACCCGCAAGTGTGATTGAACTCTCCCCGAGTTCAATCATGATTGACTGAGATTCTATTTTTAAATAGATAGATGAGCAAGGGTAGTTTGAGAATTAAAGTAAACATTAAATCAAAATTTGTTATATATAAAGATAGTTCCGAAATTTTAGAAAAATCAGGCTACGCCTATCCCTCGCATTATATTAGGAAAGATAAAGATAAAGAAAACTATGAATACATCTTTAAGACCATAACTAATCATAGCAATATGGTTGTAGATTTGATCACTCATTAATTTTTGGGGTTTTCACGTCAATAGCCCTTGCTTTAATTTTTTCCCTTGATCCCCTTTACACGTGTCACTACAGCAATAAGAGATTTAAAGGTCTATTATACCCCTGTAAGAAACTCATATATTTTATTGTCTATCTTCTCTTCTCTTCTCGTCCTTGGCAAACATCTATGTTTCAGCCACTGCTATTTTAAATTAAAAGGGTAGATGTAGTTGGAATCGCCAGATGAGGGAGTAGAAAGTAGTCTAGTGGCCATTCAACAAAGGCTTCCATTTAAAATTTCTCACTTGCAAATGGCTTTCTAACATCATTTAAGTCCATAATACTTGATTTTAGATGATAAATGTAATTTATAGAGATCCAAATCAATAGATTCTCTGAAAATGAAGATGAAACAAATAGTCCGATTCGCTATTTATAGTAGAGGTAGAATGCAGGAGAATAGTGATTGATCGCTATTTTGCAACCTACTTGACCACGGATTAATAAAGTGATCGGACATGAAAATTAGCAATCCACAAAAGATGTTTTCTTATCAAATGCGGATTATCCCTTAACATTAGTGGTCGATCACTAATTTTAGAACTCTTGATCACTACTGAAAATAGCGATGGAAACTCTCCAAAAATCGTAAAAACAGTGCACTGCTCCCACAATCGATACTCTGAATTTAGCGATCATAAAAATAATGCTAATGCCACCAAATGTCAATTGCATCTATAAATAGCAATCAATACTCTGAATTTAGCGATTTAAAAACAATGTACTCTCCACAATCTATACTATGAATTTAGCAATCGTAAAAACAATACTCATGAATGCCACCTATAAATAGCAATCGATACTCTAAATTTAGCGATTATAAAAATAGGGCACTCTATTTGCAAAAGCTGCAAAAAATCAATCAACCTCTAATATTAATTTGGTCACTATTTATCTGCATTCAATAAAAAAACATGTCTTTTGAATCGCTAATTTTCAATAATTGATCACTTATTTTCACTGGTCGATTGCATTTTCATGATTAAGTAGGCTGCAAAATTGAGATAGGTGTTGTGCTTCCCAATTCAATTAATATAGTAAATTATGATTCCTACTATTTGTTTCACCTCTATTTTAAAGAATTCATTAATTATAAAATAAAATGATGTAAAAAAGTCTAAGGGCTTGAAAATGAGAAGTTAAAAATGGAAACCTTTGCCGAATGACTACTAAACTACCGTTAACCACCTCTTTGTTGGGCGACCCAACCACAACCTACCTTTTAAAATAGTAATGGTTGAAGATGCTAAGGCAGGAATGAAGAAAAGAGAAGATAGGAGAAGAAAATGAGGTGGAAAGAAGATACACAACGGTATCAACCAGGAGTTTCTTTCAATGATATGGTGACGGGTAAAAGGGGTCGAGGGCCAAAAAGAATAAGGCTTTTACCTTGTGGTGTAGTTGCCTTAACCAAAAAAAAATATATTCAAAAGTCATCTACGCCTTTGTGCAAAACTTTGGGACTATATCCATAAAAATAAATCAACCTTAATTTTTCTTATAGAGAACCTAATAAATTTCTATAGGGTACTGTTACCACGAGCACATCAATATTTATTGACCCGACGTCATTTAAAAAATAACATTTTTTTAAGAATGTCTTATCTATACTCACTCCTAAGTCCTACCCCCTAAGACCTCTTCTAAAAAAATTTCACCTTCTAAGAAAAAACTCATGAAGCTCCAATTACCTTATCTTTAGAAAGCCAATGAGTTGCAGTAACATGAACTACGTACTGTAAATTTTTCCGTATTTTAATATTCTTAAATCTTAGGTTTTTCATTGTTTTTCAATTTTCCTTGTCTTAATAACATTAAATCCTAGGTTCTTCATTATTCTTCAATCTTCTTTGGACTTTCATTTAGGTTTTGATCAAGGAAGGGTAATGAATTATTATGTTTTAGGGTTTTAAGTTTAAAGTAGTGTATAAATAAATAAAAATTATGCCTTGGTGTGCTCGAAGCAGCACCCTTTCTTCCTATATCAGCAATTCGTTCCTTGTTTTTTTAGGGGTTAGTATCTGCTATATTCTGCTCTACTCAACAATTCGTTCTTAAAAGCATCAAAATTTCACTAAATCAAGAACCGAATCATAAGCAGGGGCGGAGCCACATGGGGGCCAGGGGGCTGAGCCCCCCTGAAATTTTGAAAAGAAAAATTCCCTATAGTATTCATAAGGGTGTAGCCTGGGAGAAGGGCGGAGTCGAGGAGAACAGGGGCTTTAGCCTCCCTAAACTTTTGAAATAAAATTTTTTCTTAAATAAAATTTTTTCTTTATAAATGGATACAAAGAGAGGTGATGACCAATGAACTTGACACTCAAAAAAAAAATCCGAGGGCGCCTGGAACCCCCATTGTTAGCCCCCCTACAAAGAGAATCCTGGCTCCGCCCTGATCATAAGCATATCAGAACTGTACACAAGGTTTTCCCAGTGCAGAAATTCAAATTATAAAAAGAAAGGCATTCACAGTGGCATGGATCCACAATCAAAAGAAATATCAGAAAAGAAAACCTATATTTCGTCAAGTCACATCCTCCTCAAACCTATATTTTCGTCAAGTCACATTCTCCTCATTATAAAAATCTCTATTTCTTGTTCATAATTTTTTAAATCAGGTTTCAATGTCATGTACACAAAACAGTAACAGAGCATGAGAGCAAGTATAACAGAGATTTCAACAATCACCTCATCCCATTGACAGAATCAAATCACCCCTTCTCTCATCTTCAATTCCAATATCAAATCTCTAACATCATAAAGAGGAAGAAACAAAGGAATCGAAGAACATGAGGATGAACAACAGATAATCAGACAAAGAGGAAGAACGTCATGGATCCATGGTTCCTCTTCTTCCTGTCCTCCACTAGTACAAGCTTAGCCATTGATGAATTTCACATCGAGACCTAGGGTTTTCAGGTAAAGAGATCTGCAGAACTCTTCAGGGAAGCAGATTCAGATATCCCAAAAGCCTGAATAGATGGGAATGACGCAATCTAAGTTTTTATTGTTGAGACCATAACATGCTACCGAATTTAGGAATTTTTTTTTAATATGTTATTCAAACTTATTAAGATCGTATACCAATTGATGCATACCTAACACAATCACTAAATCACTGATCCTCAAAACCCCGAAGTGATAGGAATGACGCAATCTAAGTACTTACGCACCCCAATCTAAGTATTTATCGCAGACAGTAACAATTAGTCAAATCGTCTTTGGTAGGACCCACATCAAAAAGTCAGTTCAGTTCACCTTATCTATCTATCTGGAGCCAAATCATCTCCCGTGAAAACCGGATTTGGCAAATCCGGTTATCACCCCTAGAGGTCTCCACGTGTCTCCTTTGACACCCTTTAACCTTGGGTAAGGTTCACCCACCCCTAGGGTTCACCCAACTAATTTGGTTTTTTTTTTTAAATATTAATTCTTTTTTTAAAATTAAAAAACTGTTTTTAATATTAAAAAAAACTCTAAAAACAGTTTTTTAATTTTAAAAAAAGAATTAATGTTAAAAAAAAAAAACCAAAAATAGGGGGGTGAACCTTAGGGGTGAGTGAACTTTACCCACGGTTAAGGGGTTTCAAAGGAGACACGTGGAGACCACAAGTGGAGACCTCTAGGGGTGATAACTGGATTTGCCGTAGAGGATTCGACTCCTATCTATAATGCTCACATACTGTATCGATATGCTTTGTTCTCTGGTATTTACTGTCAATCACTTCCCATGGTTCTCATCTCTAGCAATCTCCTAAACGTACGCCACCCCATAGCTTATTCTTCTGTTCGTGTCTCTAACGAATGCCCGACAATTTTCAGTAGTAATTTCCAACTTCCCACAGCTAAAAACAACGTTTCTCCAATTACACACAGTGCTACACCGTTGGTGGTTGAAGAACCACACCAGGCCATTTCGTTTCTTCTCGATCGATCAAAACGATACACCCTTGAAGAATCTAAGCAACTCCATTCCTATATCGTTAAATTGGGATCTTCTCCAAATATTTATTTTATCAATACCCTTATTCATTTATATGCTGTTGATGGTCATTTAGTTGATGCCCGTAAGCTGTTCGATAAAATGTCTCATAGAGATGTGGTTTCTTGGACCACCTTGGTTGATGGGTATGCCAAATTTGGAAAGATGGGTGATGCTAAAGACTTGTTTGATTCGATGCTGGAGAGAAATGTGGTGTCTTGGAATGTTATGATTTCTGGGTATGGGAAATGCGGCGATGTCGAGGCTGCACGCCAATTATTTGATCAGATGCCTGAGCGCGACATTGTCTCTTGGAATTCCTTGATTTCTTCTTATGTGTGGAATGGATTCTCCGAGGAAGCATTTGAGATGTTTCGAGATGCGATAATTGAGAATGTATTACCGAACAAGGTGACTTTTCTAAGCATTCTTCCGGCAGTTGCAGATTTGGGATGTGCATTTCGGGGTGGATATGTTCATACACTTATTTTCAAAACCGGAATTGATGTGGATGGTGTGTTGTGTTCGGCTCTTGTGGATATGTATTGCAAGTGTGATTGCTTGGAGATGGCTTTTCAACTTTTTGCAAGCAACCCAGCTAGACGAAACGTGGCTTCTTGGAATCCCATGTTGGCGGGATTAGTTCGATGCAATAGTTTCGAAGAGGCCTTGGATTTATTTCGAACAATGCAGTTGCAGAACGTTGAACCAGATTATGTTACTATGATCGCTATTCTTCCTGCAATTGCAAATTTGGGAGCTGTTGGTATTGGCAAATGGGTTCATTCTTATACACAAAGGAAGAAAATTAGGGTCAATGCAACTCTTGGTTCTGCACTCGTCGATATGTACTCAAAATGTGGATGCATAGAGCTCTCCTTACAAGTCTTCACTATGGTTGAACATAAAACCATTGAATTATGGAATGCCATGGTTGCTGGGCTAGCCATCAATGGTCAGGGAAAGGATGCCATCGAGCTATTCTATCAAATGTGTGTAGCAAATTTAGAAATTGATGATAGATCATTTGCTGCCGTCCTTAATGCTTGCAGCCATTCTGGCCTAGTTGATGATGGTCTCGAGTTCTTTGCTGCCATGAAAGATGTATATAAGATTTCGCCCAAGATCCAGCATTACGGATGCATAGTTGATCTTCTCGGACGAGCTGGAAAGCTAGAGGAGGCAAAGGACCTTATATGTAACAACATGCTTATTAAACCTGATACTGTTATCTGGAAATCACTGCTTGGGGCTTGTAAAATACATGGGAATGTCAAGATTGGTGAGTTTGCAGCTTCCCATTTAATTGAGCTTGATCCTAGTGACAGTAGCTCATATGTGCTTATGTCAAGCATATATGATGCTGCAGGTCAGTTGAATGATGCAATTATGATGAGGAAGATGATGAATGAAGCTGGGATAAGGAAGGAACCTGGTTTTAGTTTGATTGAGTCAGGAGGTGTGGTTCACAAGTTCTTTGTAGCAGATAAGTCACATCCAAGGTCAGAAGAAATTTACACCATGTTGGATGAGATGGGCAGTAAGTTGAAGTCAATTGGGTATGTACCCAACACAAAGCTAGTTTTGTTTGATATTGATGAGGTAGAAAAGGAAGCTGCCATTTATAATCACAGTGAAAAACTAGCCATTGCCTTTGGTCTCATCGACAGCGTAAATGGGGCTCCCCTTCATATAGTTAAGAACATTCGGATGTGTAGCGACTGTCATGACTTCATGAAACTGGTGTCTGATATTTATAACCGTGAGATTGTTATTAGAGATCAGCGTCGCTTTCATCATTTTAGGAGTGGAAAATGTTCATGCATGGATTATTGGTGATTGCTGGATCCTGTCATTTTGTTCTAATTTCTTCACACATCTAACTGCCACAGATAATTACTCACATCCAAAACTATTGGAGTTCTTCATACGGACATAGAACCTATCATCCCATCTATAGAGGGTTTTATCTAACACTTACTATTGTTGGTTCGAATTAGTGGATAACCTTTTGGATTGGCCATTGTCCAAAGTTTTCACCAATTAGACTGATTTTCGCCTCTTGATACCTCGGGTGAAAAAAAAATACACAACAAAAGAAAAGAAAGAAAATGCTCGGATGTATGAGAATTTTTATCACTGAACAATTTAGATCATCTATATGCTGCAAGCTCAGCAACTCACTAATTTGAAAGGAGGAGATGGGTGGCCAGGTGGGGTATGGAATATATCCCAGGAACTATATATCTCTCAACTCCGCCATGCCGCACTCTGTACTACATTGCTGATCCCAACCTCAAGTAAAAAAGGGTGTCAAGTTTGCATATATCATCTATGGTAACAAATATTTACAAAATCCTATGATATGGATTTTGAACAGTTGTCCAGATTTAGTCAAAATGGAATGGCAGAACAAGTCTGGTGTTGCAAACCCCAAATGTTGGGACAGCAATGATGATGAATAATTAACCGTCATGGAAAGGGTTGGGTTTGTAGAGAAATTTCTCGCTATTATACTGTTATTTGTAAAACCTTAGATTACATAAGCTCTCTAATGTCAAGGTACAATGATTTTTCAGAGAGGCAGAAAAAAAATTGAGATAATTTTGCATAACATATAGGGAAGGTTTTTAGTAAACCATCAGCAGTTTATCCATCTGCATTTCCCCATCACTGCAGCTTTGAACCCCACTTTCTATTGGAAGGACGAGGAGATCTTTCACTCTTTCAATTCATAACCAATGCACATGAGTTAGCTAATATTCCCTTCAACATGATGTTTCCCCACTTCATTTACTCCTGATGAGAGAAACCACGAGGATATGAGCACTTTAGTATTAAAAAGTTCAGCACATATACCCAGAGATATAAATACCATAGAAACAGTTTCCATGTAATACCTCAGGAGGATTGATTGATGGAGAGTTGGAGCTTGATTCCAGTACGGCATCAGAGTTTCTTGATTCTGAATTTTTGTTTGAATAACTAGAAAAGATAACAAGTGTTAGAGGACTGTGTGTAATGTTATTTTGGCATGATATTTGGGAATATTCGAGGTCATCATCTTAGATACAATCGGAAAAATGCAGAGCTGTTTACATGATGCACAAGCAAGGATCAGGAAAAAGGATTCAATGGGTCCTACCTAAAAGATCTTATACCCCCAAAATGAACCCCAACGAGGCAATAATAACCACCTAATTCATTATATTCTTTCAGATGATCACATAAATATGGCAGAAGATCCAGAAAAAGTATATTCATGTAAACTGATCAAAACCAATATAGCATAAGGAGCACCTAGAAGGGTAGACCTGATGACATCTACAGTCAATCCTCTAACAAAGGCACGTGTCAAGGATGCGACACTGACCATTCAATGGGTTTCCATCTAGGAGACCTTTTCTGAAGCTGAAAACCCCAACCTGATTGGACTTTCGGAACCATTTGAACTAAAGACTTTTATGCGGATAATCCACCTAATTAAGGTAGCTGCCTTATCTAATGCAGTTGAGTTTTTCGTAACGATCTCCTAGTTAGGACCATTGTATGGTGGGCCTTTCCCGCCTTGAACATGTCCCTTATGAGAAAGTAAGCATGCGGTAGACCCTCCTTTTACCATCCTTTTGGACTTTTGGAAATAGATCAAAAAAATATGAGCAGCTGGTTTGGCAGTACCAAGAACAAAGAGAGATAATGAGGCCTCTTCTAAAAGATGTGTTCACATTTGTCATATGTTTTTGCTTGAGAAAACAACCTTCCTTGTTATGGTGGTTATCAGTTTCATGATTCCATGGATCATATTAGCTACTTACGTTGAAAGTATAGTCACCCAGACGAGCTCCACACAGTCCACCCAAAGGAGCCTTTGTTCTACTGGGATCACGCCATAGGTGACCAGGTGAGCAAAAGGCCAAAGCTTCCAACCTGCCTGTCAAGCAAACCACATTTTTAAAAAAAAAGTGTTAATTATGAGGTATAGAAAATTATATATAAATTATTAATGTTGAATAAGTGTTTAACCTCATCAGTTTCTAAAGAAGTAATGGCATACTCTTTCATCTTTCTTAGAAATGCCCCTTCATTTTGGAATTCACACTGATGCCCTTGAAGCATGAATCTATTTGAAAGAAGGCATAAAGTTTGAAATTTGACTTGGACTCACAGATTTCCTGACCGAGGGAAGTCATGTACTTAAGCTTAGATTGTAGTCCAAAAAAATGGTAATTTTTCTTTTTTCTGAGAACCCAATCATGCATTTTTACTACTAAATTACATATTTAAAATACTCAATCAAGTCTTTCAAATTCTGATTTCAGCTTTTTGGGTACTATAATAACTGAATTAATTCCTTTACTCCAATCTAGATTGAGTAGAGTCGACCTGAAAGAATTCATTATGCACTTGACCAAGTTTGAAAATAGAGCGTCAAATCACTTGGTGAATAATGAACTGTTGGACTTAAATTCCTTTCGCTTCATTATGACAATAAGACCACTAATAATACGAAACAAAGACAAATAAAGAAAAAAGTTCTCCCTATACAGACAAATAAAGAAAAAAGTTCTCCCTATATTGGGTATTAAAACAAGAACAAGTTTCAGATCATGAGCTCCAGCAGAAACTCAAATTCTTCATGTAGTAAATCGAGGGTAATTTTGAGAAAACATCACTTTCCATTTCGTTAATTGAATCCTAGGCATGACAAAGATGCAATAATATCAAGAGCAATCCCCATGGAGTCCCAGATCACATCTTATAGTTTTGAATAAAAAATAATCATATCAGATGATTGTAAGTTGGAACTTGCAACATCAAATTTATATCATTTCTTGGAACCACCAAAAATGGCCAAAAAAAAAATATCTATAAATTGCGAAGCTTTGATAACCTTTCAACCAAAAAAAATCTGATAACCTGACTGGCCCTGACCCAGTGCATTCCACTTTTACAACAGAGGGATAAGGAAAATGTGAATCCTAATTAAGCTTCACCTTCTACAAATGTTTGGAAAATAATAGCCTCAATAGAGATGAATTTACAGAGAAGTTTTCTTACAGTCAGCATGGGCCAAAATGTCGCCTTCAGTTCGCTAAAGATATTGGCCGGGGATTCGAAACGCAAGAATCCCAACATCACGTAGTAGATGCTATTCCAAAGTGCTGCCCATGCAGTTTGGTCAAAGGCAACTTTGGCAGGGACCACCCACCAGTCCTGGAAAGGAAAAAGAGCCTGGAAAGCATAGAAAGAAGAGTCAGCCTCCGCATAAAATTAATTAAGAAGCTGGAATAAGCCATTTTGATAAAAACTTCAACTGTAAGTCACCTCGCAAAACTGGTAATAGTAATGAGAAAGGGAGCCATGGAGAGAGAACCCAACAAGGCCTGATCTAAACATGCGTGCCCGATCAAATTCAAAAAGAGGTTTCCCTTCGACGCACTGCAAAATGAGTAGACATAAGAAAAAGAAGCATGAAAACGTTAACGATCACCAAGAAACAAAGTTCGTGTTCTAAGTCGCATGCTTGCCTGTGCAATCCAATCTCCTAGAGAGTAGACCACCCCACTTATCACCATTTTGGCTAAAACAGGGTTTGCTTTCAGAGCTTCTTCATAAGCAGTCCAGTTGTGCTCGGGTGCATATCTTAGTATCTCATAAAAGGTCCATCCCTAAGAAACATAAGAGTAAAGAAAATGAGTTTTAACAGACAAAATATATGAAACAGTAGTATCCTTTATAATGGCACTTGATTTCTTATAAGGTCCATCCCTAAGGATATAATGATTTTGAGCTCCCTCAGAATCCAATCATTACAGATCAAAGAGAGATCCAAATATTCCTTATAAGAAACCAAATTCAAAAATAACAATCTATCACCCTCAAACAGCCTTTGTAACAAAAAATTCCGTATTTTTCAAAAATTCGTGAATTATTTGCGCATTTTTTGGTTGCCGAATTATTCGCGAATTATTGGATTCCCGAATTATTCATGAATTTTCCGAATTATTCCCAAATTTTGCAAAAATACTACTTTTGTATTTTTTTTAATCAAATTGTTCGGTATATTTTTTTATTTTTTCCCGAACTTGACCCCTACCGAATTATTCCCGAACCCCAGCTTTGTCCCTATGCAAACAGCTAGCTTGAAATGCTATATTGTGAAACGTGCAACAACCCACTATGATAAATGAAAGACAAAAAAGAAACGGAAATAAGAAGCAAACAAGAGAACACAGAATTTATGTGGTTCAGCCAAAGATGCCTATGCCCACAACAATAAACGAAAGACAGAAAAGAAAACAGAAACAAGATGTAAACAATAATACACATAATGTACGTGATTATGCCAAAGATGCTTACATCCATGGATCCACACTGGTTTTTTTTTTATTTAATGGTAATGGAGGATGTCCCAACCTTAATAAGGGAGGACTAGTCCCTTCGGATGCACGCAATCACCCGCAAACCGCGTGCATTGGGTAAGACCGGGGAGGAGTTGAACTCGAGACCTTGGGGATCCCTCCCAAGACCCGAACCAACTGAGCTACTCGTGCGGGTTGGATCCATGCTAGTGCCACTATGCTCAGAGGCAAAAACGAACAAAGTTGTTATAGGGTTCTCACATACTGACTCTCTCAGAAAATCATTTTTTCGCTCTCATAGAAACCCTAAACACGAATATACTTTAGATATTCGGTCTTCAAATTCAATAGCGCAACCATACATAATAATTGACCTGCCTCCACTCCACCAATAAAAGAAAAAAGAATCAACATTATCTAGACAAAAATGAATTAAGATCACAAAACCCCACCTGACCACTGCAAAAGAAAGCGGATAAAATACATACTAATTAATAGGTAAATTTTAAATTTCAAAACATCCAATATATGACACTGAATTCTGCTAACTCCAACCAAAATATGAAGGTCTTTTTACACATTACAATCAAAATCACATACAACAGCTGAGAATGCCAATAGGAAATAAGCATACAATATACAAAATGGGAAATAAAAATGTTTGAAATGGTAAAAAGAATATACAAATGGAAAGAACTCAAGAATTCCACCAGCAAACCATGAGGAAGCCCAAAAAAAATCTACAGATCAAAGAGATTCAAATATTCCTTATAAGAAACCAAATTCAAAATTAACATCCTCCAACAGCTAGCTTGAAATGCAATCAACCAACACAAATCATATATTTAGACAGAAAATGAATGATGATCACAAAATCCCACCTGATCACTGCAAAAGAACATGAAAAAAAAGGCATACAAATTAATAGCTAAAAGTTATATTCTCAAAATCACATATACGCAACTGAGAATGCCAATAGAAACTAAGCATACAATATACAAAATGAGAAAAAAAAAAGAGTTTCAAATGGAAAAAAGAATCATATAGATGGAGAGACCTCAGGAACTCCCCCAGCAAACCAAAGGGAGTTCCACAGTGTTTTAACATCAAAAGATTTTATTATTTTCTCTCAGAACCAAAACAAAGACCCATTCTTGAATTCCACAGCCCAGCCAAGAAAAAACACCCTGTTAACATATAAACTTCTCATCACCAAAAATCAAACACCAAGAATCCCAAAAGATTTAAATGGAATACCCCTCAAAACCATAACAAATATACAACTAGCAAGAAGCACCAACAACATACCCAACTGAGACTAGAAAGAGAAAACATACAACTGAAATAATTTAAATTAAAAACCCCTCAAAATTTTCATATTGCCCATAACCAGTGATATCCAAAAATCATAAAAGAAAACCCATCTAAGAATTCTAAATATTAAATCACTTACATGCCAGTAATCATGGTCGATTGTGAGCAATTTAGTGATGACAAAAGTACCCGCAGCAAGAACAATAGTTGCATTAATCGCTCTATCGATTAATTTATAAACATTTTCCTCCTCTTCCTTCCCTTCCGATGGAACAGACGAAGAAACAGCAGAAAAACCCTGAAAATCTCCAGATCCCTTGAACGATAACCTACCCTCATTAGCGAACCCACGAACCTGAGTTTCGATCTCTCCTTCCTGTTCTCGTTCAATTGGAGCTACGACTCCATCTTGTTGATCCGTCAAATCACTGCTCTGTACTGGAATCACGTCAAGATCTTCTGTAACAGACCCAACAGCAAAATCTCTTCTATTAACTCTCAAGAAACTCGAATTCGTCAATTGGTGAGATTTGCAGAAGCTTTTCAGAGACAAACCAGGGAGCCCCTTTAAAGGAAAATTGAATTTGGGTTTTAATTCTCTGATGGGTTTAGTGGCTGGAAGAAATATTTGAGCTGTTATGCCATTTACAGAAGCCATGGCTGGAAGAACAGAACTGGAACGATGGATTACTTGAAATCAATGGAGGTTAGTCAACGAGGGGACTTTATATGTCTTTAAAGACCAAAATACCCTTTTGTAGCTTTCGATTTATATCGTGCTTTGGTATGGTGCTACATTTTAATAGGTTGTCTGCGAAGTAGGGTATCGAGATTTTGAAGATGATCGAAAATCCACTTATCTTCGTTGGTTGTCACAAGTAGGATGTCATTGGACACTGATATTATCGGAAATATTTGTATTGGATTTATATTCGAATTTGTTTATTTGGAATAATATTTGAAGAAGGATTCAGCCTAGTGAATTCAAATAATAATTTTAATATGTATTCATAATCAAACGAAATTTTTTAAAATTCTCTTACTAGAGTCATTCTCCCTTTCTTCTCTCTCATATGCATCGCAGGTACCGCTCACTAGTTTATTTATAATCAGATATGAATAGAGATTAATATATTTGTTTAGATAAATATGAATAAATATTTGACCCATTATACAATATATTCATATATAATATAAGGCACAACCAAAATATATATATATAATAAGGCTAACATATTTTTTATTAATATATATAATTTTAAGATATTAAATTATTATTTTTAATATAAATAAAAATAAATATTAATTTATTATTCTAAAATAGAATTATATTTTTTGTATTTTTTTCATTTCTTTTAATTTACTTTAAAATAATCAGATAATTCAAATATTAACGATTTAATATTTTGCATATTCATCGTATATTTAACTAAATTTAGATAGTCGAATATGTATTCAAATATATCAATGTCCCTTCTGGGTTCTGTTTCCTATTCTAATCACAACTTCTTACCATGGATGTCCATAGCCTAAGATAGTGTTGGGCTTCATAATGCCTTCCAAAGATACTATAGGCTTTGTTTAAAGATTTGAGCAATCCACATTGGAGGATCATGACAACATTTCAATAAAAGATACAAAGGGTTTCATTAAAAGATCTTACTATTGAATTTTGTTTATATATATATATATATATATATGAATAGCGTTCTTAATAGGGGTTGATAGGAGACTCTCGTTAGCGACAGAAAAAGAACCATTAGATCTTGGAGTTGGTTTAATCCAATAGTGAATGCAATTAACTCCAAACAACAAACCGCTTTTCTCAAATCCCTGCTTTTATGGTTCTCTAATTCTCTCCTCACCTTGCCAATAAACTCCCCTTCACTCCTTCCTCTGACTCTCTCATCCTCTCCTAAACAAAACTTATTCAAGACATTGGAGAAGATCACATCGGTTATGTTCTTTTTTTTCTTTTCCCTGAAACTTAATTTCTACATCCATAGATATTCCTTTCTTTTCCCTGATCCGTCCACAACACTGCAAAATATGATCCTTACCCTTAGATCAATGTATTTCTGTGGAGTAGGAAATGATTATAACCAGTTCTACCTTGCAATTTATTAGTTAAGACTCGTCTCTTCCGTTCCTAGCTGTTCTACACTTGTACAAGCAACAAGCATAGGCAGTCATTAACTGATAGGTGTTTGCTACATTTGCAGACACATACCATATTGAGATATTGTGAATTAGAAATGCCTTACGTACTTTCTTAGTCTTCTGTATACTTAAATGCCTTGCAATTTTTTTTACTTTTTGAAACTCCGGGCATCCCCAACCCTTTGCGTTAGGACTAATCCCCGAGGGTGCAACGTGAACCCGCCACATTAGGTAAGTCCAAGTAAACCTATGCGGGACTGGCCCCAATGGGGGATTGAGAAATGGAACCCATGACCTCCCACTTGGGGAAAGGCCCAGGAACCACTGGTCCACCCCTTTGGGGTTAATTTTGTTTATATTCTCTTTGTAGGTTTAGATTTGGTTATAATTTAAATGCATCAAGCACCATTCACAAAGCCTTGAACATGTATGAATCACAACTATGAATCTATATGGAGCGAATAATGAAATATTTGAATTTGATCCAATAACATTGTGCCCAATTACGTTGTGCGAAGAATTCAATATCATCCAAATAGGTAAATATCGAATCCTTATTAGATTGCAGTTAAAATATTCAAAAAGCAAACAATATCCAATTACTTACAACATTTTTTTTAAAAAAAATTAAAAAGGAAATTATGATAAATTATCATTTTATCTTCTTTTATACTAAAATATCAATTTAATATATCTTAAATTATGGTTTTTTTTTTTTTTGGTGATAGAAATTCCTAGTAGAGTCAAACTATCAGTAGGGGTGTAGCTTGGGAGTGGAGCTCTTGCTTACTCTTCCCCTACCACTCACGCAAGAGGTGAGGGTGTTATATCTTAAATTATGTAAAACATACATATCCATAAAGATATTTTAGCATTATGAACTTTGAGGAATGCTCTGCCGACTAGTACTATTTATTCAAATAAACGGATTCAGAAACGTAGCGGATACGAATCATTTACAATCCTAGTTGATATACCTCGAAAACATGTTCTCCTTTCATTGCAACCTTGTTGGTCATATAATGACCACACAAATTTGGGGTTAGTAATCATGGACGGTTACACATTTGCCATAATCTTTATTTGGATTTGACTAATATTTTGTCGTGTAAGGCATAATAGAATAATAGATAGCTGTCTAAATTTTTCGGTGAGACGTTTAATTTGTGGTTAGCTTGAAAGTTGGTAAGAAAATCTCAAGTTGTGATCCAAGAAGTACACCTTGTTGGGCCCACTTCTCATTTCCTGTGGCCATCTCATGGGCTTACTTGAGCTGTTTAGGTCCATAGGAGTAGGAGCTCTTAAGAGGGAAGCGTGAATAGAAACATCTCGTAATGGACCCATGTGCTACCCGACTGTGTGTGGACATGGAAGAATATAGGTACCATGAGAAACTTCTTTCTAGAATAAACGAGTTTTTCTTGGTTCCAGAAAATTTTTATGAATGAATAAGTAGGCTCAGTGACCAAAAAACAAAAAAAAGTAGGCTCCAATTTATGTGAGCCATTCACATCTTCAATGTAGAAATCGTCCGGTTCGGTAATGAGTTTCGAGTTTTGCACCAAAGGACCATCAATTTATCATCTAAATATTGGAGATTATCTAGCAAAAAAGGATTTTAAACCTTAAATGGTAGCTCAGTTGGCAACGGATCACACCTTAGGAAGCGGAGGTCCTGAGTTCGACTCTTGCATCCCCTTGGGGCAACCCGCACAAGGTTCCATGGTTCTCATGTGCCTTGGGTATACTAGTTCATGTGGATTGTGGGGTCTTGCATGCGACTGGATTTACTAGGTCTACCCAAAGTGTGCGTTTGCAACTCCTCGATAAAAAAAAAATCTTAAGAAAGCAAAGGAGTCCGCTTAGGTTGAATAGGGGCACTACATGGCCAGCTCTTTTTAAGGCTACAAATGTAAGCCCCTGGTATTCTTTAAACCAACCATTATTAACCTGTTTTTGGTGGCACCTGTGCAACGGTATCTTGTATCCGGTTTGAATTTTGAACTAGTCCTTTTATGTGATTTCTTATCGTATGGGGTTATTTTAGGTATTAAATTGAGTAAATATATTGTTATTTTTCGCTTACCCTATGTTTAGTTGCCGGGAAAATTAGTAAAAACATAGAAAATAAAATAAAATTGAACAAAACACAACTAAAAATAGTATTAGGAATCCAAAATTTTCTTTTCTTTTTCATGTTTTCGTTTATTTTCTCAACAACCAAACATAACACTAGGGTATGTTCGTTTGACAATAAAGTGAGGGAAAGTAAAAGAAAAGTAGGTTTTCTTGAACTTTTTTTTTTACGTTTGGTGTGCAAGAAGTACACCTTCATTTTCTTGCACTTTCTTAATAATAACAAACCTTCTCCTAAAAAATTCCTCCATCTTTGATGGTTATTTTATAAGAAAATTTAAGTTTTTTTTCTTTTATTTTACCCACTTCCTTGCTAGACGAATACATCCTTAGGGTTTGAAGAGAGACAGTTCAATTCGTGAGAAGAGAGAGAGAGAGGAGAGAATCGTTTTACCATTTGCCTGTGACTAGCGAGGAAGACAATCACTACAAAAATTATGGGTTTTAGCGGCGGTGTTTTAGCGGCGGTTACTCCCAACCACCGCTTAAACCAACCTGTAGAGGGGTAACTAATTTCTCACATCCCCTTAAAACCGCCTCGCAACTACTTTCACACGTCACCTTAGAGGCGGATTTGAAAAAACCGCCGCGAAACCAGTCTCCGTGAATGTAGCCCACTTGATCTGTGTATTTTTTATCTGTACCAAGGCCTCCATGGCATGGTGATAGGCAGTCCCAAAGCATTTAAACTATCTCTTCCATTTGTGTCCCACTAGTCATCAAAATAAGACGTGGATTAACGCAAAGATAGTAATATGACTAGGGAACGTGTACCTGTAGACCCATATTCTTAATCCTCTGGCAATAAGCTACTTGTATATGGGAATTAAGAACAGAAGTGTTGGAATTTGCTTAGAATTCTATTTGGTGTGAATTTGCTTAGAATTCTATTTTGTGTAAACTGAGGTATTTGTTTGTAAACTGAGGTATTTGTTAGAGTTAGAATTTAGAAATTTCCTAATTACTTTAGGATTTGTTTATGTTTATAAAAAAAAAAGGCCTAGGGTATTGGCTTGTTAAGTATGAGCTGTTGAGATTTGAGTTTTAGGGTTTTTAAGAAGAGCGAGTTTGCTCTCATGGAGAGCACTAGTTTTAGCTTTTGAAAGAAGAGCGTGCTTATGGCTTATCATGGAACTCTCAATATTTGAAAGTGGGTATCCTTACACCTTAAAGAATTCGAGTTTTAAGTGGTTATCCTTATACCTTAAATGATTCAATATTCTGTTTTTGACAATCTCGCTCGAGTGAGATTGTGTTAGCTCAAGCAAACTGCAACAAGTTTTGGAATTTGTTCTATATTTCGGGATTTTCAAAACATATCTTACCTAGGGTTTGTTCGTGGGAGAGAACAAGAATTTGTGAGAGTTATTCAAGGGTTGTGTAAGAGCTTTTGGAGTTGAATTCTTGATACTTTTCTCTTTTGTAATTATCTTTATTATAGTGAAGATTTCGTATCATTTTCGATCATGAATGTTGCCCTAGTGGGTGAACCATGTATATCTTGTCTTGTTCTTTTTATTTTGTTTGTCATATTATCTTCAAATCCTAAGATCACAGTGTTTCACATTACAAGAAGGCCTTGAATTTGACAATTCAATAATTATTTTGTTACTACTCCCACATAATTGATAAACAGTTTTGTTATGATTTTGATAACCCTTGATTTTCATAAGATTAAATTCTCATTAGATGTCAAACGATTGAAATGACAACCACATTTCTAAGGTTATTTTTTGCTTACTTGCAGTCTTGGGGTATGAGTCTCTATTAATGTCATTGTGTGTGCGCGCGCGGGCGTGTGTATATATATATATATTAACTAGAAGGTTGAAGTGGAATCTGCAGTAGCACAAAAATGATAAAAAAAAATTAGAACACCAATTTTTGTATATTTCAGAACCCTATGCGCTTGTTTGATGGTTTCTTTCCTTACCCCCAATCCTAAATTTGTTTGATCAGCATCTCCCAAATTGCACTACGACCATCTTGATCGGAGATATGTCTAATTAAACTCTTCAAACTAGACCATGAAATGTATATTACTGTAGGCCATATCCTCCAACAAGATAGGGTGTGGCCTATGTCATATGGCCTACCTGTACAAAGTAGTAGAATCTTGTGCAAGACATAAATTTCAAATCGATGCACAAACAGATGTTAGGAAAAGAGGTTGTTTTTCAAAGTTTGTAGATTGGCAGTCAATATTGTTTAAAATTTTATAACTTTCTACTCAAATATTGGATCTAGCTAGGCGCATGTAGAGAGGGCTCTGCACGTGCCCGGGGAACTTAGTTAGGTGCTCTAAGAGGCCCGGATACCCCCATGTCCAAAAAAAATATTGGATCTAGAATCTATTAAATGTCCTACAAAAGAATTTTTGAGATTTACAACAGCTATTTTGCGAAACTTTTCAAGATTTTAGCATTTATGTCAAAACAGGGTTGTAATATTGACCCTAAAATTAGGGATATATTAGGTATTTTAAAATTATGATTAAGTTGTTTTAGATGCTGGGTTCAAATTTGTTGTTTAGCTTCTAAGTTAGTTTTCAAGGTTTTCTTTTTAATTATAAATAGTTACTATGAGAACATTATTGCGGAGACTTTTGAATTATTGAATGAGAATTGGCCTTCAACTACTCTTTGAGTTCTTTTGTAAACTTTTGGGTTACTTAGATTAGCACCTTGTAAGAGAGTTTTTCTAAGTTTGCTCTAAAAAAACTTAGGCTTCGATGATGATAGAAGATTTTATATTTTTACCTCCATACTATAGGATTGTCCTACATCAAAATTCATCAGTCAATCATTGATAAAACGGTTTGGGGATTAAGCACAAACATCAAAATCTTAAAAGCATCTAAAGTCAATGATCAATGGTAAAAATTGGCTCCCACCACTTACCTCACACCACCAGATAGCCCAACTCGTGAAAGCTCCCATTTTTTAATGGGTAATTGGGTTTTCGTACCCAAAAATAATTCAAGAATTCGGTTGGGTCGGGTTGGGTTTGAGAATTTTATCATTAAGCTTTTTTTTATACTGATTTGTTTAGATTTTTTTTCACATTAAGATGAGCCAGAATTGAAATAGTAAACATTGAAATTATGTCTTGGCTTAAAAATTAAATAAAGAGTATCACATCATTTATAGAGTGCTAGGTCAAGAGCCAGACAGATACTACTATAAGATCAACATTAGCTCAAGAGCCATACAGATAATACTATAAGATCAACATTAGATAATAGTAAGCTCCTTTTTACTGAGTAATTGGGTTGTCGTACCCAAAAATGATTCAAGAATTCGGTTAGGTCAGGTTGGGTTTGAGAATTATATCATTAAGCTCCTTTTTATACTGATTTGTTTAGATTTTTTTCACATTAAGGTGAGCCAGCATTGAAATAGTAAACTTTGAAACTATGTCTTGGCTTAAAAATTAAATGAAGAGTATCACATCATCTATAGAGTGCTAGGTCAAGAGTCTGACATATACTTGTAACGCTTTATTTCATCTTGCGTGTCAAATTGCCTCAATTGTTATATGAAGTTTATTATTTTGTGTGGGGGATTATCCTTCCAATCTGAGTAAACTCAGATTATTAATTATCTTCTCGATTTGGGAAAGAACCTCTGATTAAAAAGAAGAATAACAAGAAGTATAAATATTTGAATAAAATATATTTATTTATTCAATGAGGTTGCCCAAATCCCATTTAAGCATTATAGGATACCTCATAGAGGTCTTTGCATCCAAAAAAAAAAAAAAAGAGGTAGCCATATTAAGGGTTCACCTGATGTTCTCCATTGGTGGGAGATCATTCTTCTCCTCTTTGGTTGTTTTCCTGCTTCGTTGGTTCTCTACTTTTTTGCTTCCCTTATTTTGGTTCGTTTTTGCACCATCATATCTTTTTCATACGTGAAAGTTTCTTGTGAGAAACTCCCTTTTTATATCTTTTGGAGAATCATTTTTGGACTCCCCTTTGACTCCATCCTTTTAAGGAAATCAAAAGAGTTCAACTCTCTTTAGAGAGAGTCATCTGTCCAAGCCAGTTGGTTTCTCTTATCTTTAGAGATACCTGGTATGCATGGGAGTCCCCTTTCTTGAAGGACTCCAAATTGATTCCCTTTTTTGGGAAACCTGTGAAGATAATGCATCCCTCAAAAGTGGGAAGAATCTTATATCCCCAAAAAAGGAAAGATATTACTTCCTATTTCAAATAGGGTGTCATATAGCACTCTTTTATTGAAGGAAAAGAGGAGATTTCTATCTCGGGACACCCTAAAGCTGACAGAGAGTCCTTTTTTATCAAGGATGTTTTGCTACTTGGCAGTCAGTATTTGACTGCCAGTTGGGAAATGACTGACCTTGGTTAGTCCGCAAGTTAAAGGGGTGAGACCATGGGTCTTACTCGCGGTCTGGGTCAGGTCCAAAGCTTATTTGGGCTGTAGACCAACGTCTGACCTTAGTCAATCCGCAGACCAATACAGGGTGGGACCATGGGTCCAACCCTTGATCTGAGTTAGGTGCATGATCTTTTATGGTCACGGACTGGGCTAGTCATTGACTGACCCGCAGATGAACTTATAGAGTCTATCCGCAAAGCTTGAGTGGGGATCTGTCCGTGAGGGCAAACCCTAACCACGTGTCCATCTCCTATGGACTGACACAAAGGGGTATCCGTAGGGCATTATTACCCTGCTGCTAGCATTTAATGCTAGGTGAGCTGGCGGTGAGCCAACCCATGGCCAGCTGGTGCGTGTGCCTTTAGCATGCGTGAAGTCTAACCGTCCATTCTATAGGTGGTGACCAGGTGTAGACAAGTGTATCATACACCTATCTTACGGACGATGAGATTTCATTACCCACAAATGCCCCTCAAGATCTGAACGGTTGAGAATGGTTCAGCCATTCAAATCTTGTAATATGGCAGTGAGCGTGGGGAGGCTTATTGTCTCCCCACTACGCGGGTTGTACCTTAACGAACAGCCCACTACCCAGTAGTGGGTTTCGAGAAACCCTCACAGTTTCAAGGAGTCCCCATAATGAGGGACTCCAATTGCCAATGCAAAAGTGCCTGGGGAAATTCTCAGCCATCTGAACCGTCCATTTTGAAATGGATAGCCATAACTCAGCAAAGAGGGTCCCTATATAAAGGACCCTTAGCATTCAAAGAATGCATTTTGCCTTCTCCTTCTCTGAAATCAGAGAGGACTCTGGTTTTTCTTTCAAAGTTCTATCTTTCTTCTATTTTCTCATAGAAGAATTCTATTTCTTCTCTTATTCGATCATTCCCTTTTTTTAAGAGGTGAGTTTGATTATCTTTCTAATTTCGAAGGAAAGAAACTCTTTCTTTGGGTTTCTTGAGTTCACAGAAGAAGGGGGTGAGAATTTTCCTCGTCCAAAAGCTTCGGAATGTCCTTCTGGACATTCTGTTTCTTTTCTGATAGGACTTCTAGTGCCATTACTGGAGTTCTAAGGTTTTCCGATGAAAAAACCTGAAGAGTCATCTAAAAAGATAACCTCCTGTCCACAGACTTGTCTGCGGACTGATTTTGCCCAAGGACCTTGTCCGCAGACTTTAGTTTAGTGTTCGCGAGTACCATACTTGCGGACATTAATTATTCCCCGCGGACATTTTGTCCATGGACTTGGACTTTTCCAAATTTTAGTTAAGCCTAAAAGAGTAGATCTTATGTTCTTCTATTGAGATAGAGAAAAAGAATTGCATAGGAATGTAGCGGGATAACATTTAAAAGTTGAATTTAAATAAAGGGTTAAAATCGTTAGATCAAAGTCTCAACTATGGGGTAACAAGATTGTATCACTATCACAATTGAAAAGATGTAAGGAACAAAAAGTAAGGGGTAACAGATGAGCAGTGTTGGGATGGAAAATATTAGTTCTTCAAATTGGATGTGATCAAGATGAAATCATTTGTATATGATACAAAAATGCATTGCATCATTTCCATGTCGTGAAAACGATTATCTATAACTTTGAACTTATGTTTATGGCCTACACGATATTGTTTTACTGTGAATGATGTTATTGGAACCAAATTTCTACAATTATGTTGTGTTAAATTGAGGAGTTAAAGGATATAGAAACATGAGATTGCAAGGGTTGGTACAACAAACATGGTGTAAGGACCTGACATGGTTATATGCTACTCACAAGAAAACTAGAAATAACTAAAATGAGAATTATTGTGCGCTAGTGAAGATTCCTTGTGTCCTACACTACACATTTAACTCCATGGATCAACCTTATTAAGAGATTTAAGGCCTTGACTTATCGCTCAAATTACACTATCTCATAATACATTTATAAATGGTATAAGTTCTAAAGCATCTAGGTTGACAATTTTAAAGTAATGAACTAAATTTCTAGGCAAGGACACAAGACATATGACTTGACTAAGTTTTGACAATGGAATAAGCCAATACAAAATATGGACCTTACAAACCAAATTTCAAGCTCGAAAGAAAAAAACTCATCTAATCTCAGCTCAATTGAGCCAAAAATGTCATCATGAACTCTACTTGATCAATCCAAGCCAATGAACCATCTCGGTTTGGATATAACCCTAACTACAAGACAATTCCTGTTGGGGGTGTATTCAAACCGAGCTGAGCCATGCTTGGTCAAATTTGAGCTTGGCTTGAATATGCTCGAGCTCAACTTAAGCTTGCCTTGGGCTTGATTCGAGCTCAAATGTCTAGGCTTGAGCTTGATTCAAGCTCAAGCGTGGTTTGAACAAGCTTGATCAAGCTCGAGCTCAAACTTTATTCAAGCTAAGTCGAGCTCGTGTTGGCTTAAGCTTGTGATTCTCTGAATTGTTTATTTAATTTTACATACTTTTAATAAAAGTGTTTATTAAATTATGATAGAAGAAACTATAACAAAACAAAACAAAAAAAATCAATCCATTCATATACGAAAATAAGATTTGCGAGTAGTCTTTGATCCAAAGAGTAGAGAGTTAACTCGGAGATTTTGCTTTTAATTTAATTTTTCTTATCATTATTTATATATATATTTCAAGCTGAGTCGAGCTCAAGCTAAATTGAGCCTTAAATGGGTCAAGCTTCGAGCCGAGGAAAATCAAACAGGGTCTGGTTTGGGCTAGGCTTGTTTAAACATTCGAAAGCTTGACCTGAAATGCCAACTTGAGCTTGGCTTGGTTCAAACAAGAAGACCCATCAAGCTAGCTTGGCTCGAGTGCAGCCCTAATTCCTGCCATGTTTCACTCGCTAGAGACCAGTCATTTCCGAGTCTCCCGGTTACCGAGTCTAACTCGAATCAGTAAAGTCCTCCTCCCCCGACCCAAAACCCTCCAACAACCTCCCCTTGACGCAAACAGATCTAGCAGCACCACTCCCAAAAATGGAGAACCCCCCAAAACGCCTCCATTTTTGGGGAAACACACCAGAATCTGAAGAAGACTACTACAAGCTCCAAGGCATTCGTGCCTCCAAATCCCAATACACCTCTCCTAGAGGCCTCTCTCTCTTCACCCGATCATGGCTTCCTCTCTCTTCCCCTCCGCGTGCCATCATCTGTATGGTCCATGGCTACGGCAACGACATCAGCTGGACCTTCCAATCCACTCCAATCTTCCTTGCCCAGATGGGTTTTGCTTCTTTTGCCCTAGACCTTGAAGGCCATGGCCTCTCTCAGGGTCTCAAAGCTTTCGTCCCCAATGTTGACCTTGTGATCGACGATTGCTTCTCCTTCTTCAATTCAATCAAGCAAAAGCCTGAATTTCACGGATTACCTTCATTTCTCTTTGGAGAATCCATGGGTGGAGCTATCTGTCTTTTGATCCATTTCAGGGATACCCGGGCATGGAATGGTGCGATTCTAGTCGCCCCCATGTGTAAAATCTCCGATAATGTGAAACCCAAATGGCCAATTCCCGAGATTCTGACTTTTGTTGCAAAATTCTTGCCGACGTTGCCGATTGTCCCAACTGCAGATCTTGTGGATAAGTCGGTTAAGGTTGCCGAAAAGAAGATTGTTGCAACAATGAATCCGGTGAGGTATCGGGGGAAACCGAGATTGGGTACTGTTTTGGAACTTTTAAGGGTTACTGATTATTTGGATAGTAAGTTACATGAGGTTGAATTACCATTTATAGTCTTACATGGGAGTGCAGATGGTGTTACTGATTTGGAAGTGAGCAGAAATTTGTATGAAACTGCAAAATGTGAGGATAAAAGCATAAAGATTTATGAGGGGATGATGCATTCGTTGTTGTTTGGAGAGACCGATGAAAATGTTGAAATTGTTCGCCGCGATATTTTATCCTGGTTGAACCAAAGATGCGGAGGAGAAACTAAATAGGTTTATGTGATGAAATATTGTCTTCTCTTTTGCTAATTATATTGCATTGTTATTATATTTGTTATGACCCATTCAATTATATTGAAGAGTTATATGGTTTTCTGTCAATTTTTTGCGGGAGATAGTGATCATTCATGAATGTATTCGATTCAATGGTATATGTTTGATAAAAGTTCTCAATGAAAGATATATTTTTCAAATTTGTAGACAACTAATTAGTTTGTGCAGTTTGAATTGGGAAGGGCTGTTTTATTTTATTTTTTGCCTCTGGGAAGGGCTATTTTCTTATTAGCCATTTTTTGAGATCTTAGTCTTCTTATGTTCTCTAAATTGGTATTTTTCAGAGATTTCTATTTGAGTTGTATTGTAGATTGCATCTTCTTTTGTACAATTCTTTGCTTCATTTAGGTGAAAAGTGGAAAAAACATATACTAAAAAGTCACTTGATCAAGACGAAACCAAGTTTTTGAACTTTTTGCATTAAGCAGATCTAATTGAAATTACAGAAAATTGTTAGTAGAAAGAACCAAAAAACACGAACCGTGACCAAAGGGTTGGGGATACCCGAGTTAACAAAAAAAACATGAACCGTGAAAATGATGGCGCCTAATCTTGCTAGAAACAGAAAATATAAGTGGGTTTGGTTTGGTGATTGGGTATATGCAGAACCCATATTATCTGTAAGCTAGGGTGCTTTGAGTTATCAACATCCACCATGTCACATGGCTCCATCTCTTTCCATCTTGAGAATTATTTCCTTAACTGTTGTTTTACAAAAGGCATTATTGCATTTTGCACTCCTTTTTTGTGCAATTGCAAGACTCTTCTACCAAGATTATTCTCACTGATGCCTTCGGATCTAGCTTTTCTATAATTATCTTACTCCATTCTCGTTGTCACTCTCCTGCTTCTGGCCGCTTGTTGCAATTAAGCATTGTGCTATGACATGATACCACAAATTGTCTTCACTACTATGTGGATCAAACTTCTCAACTTGATAAGGCTTCAAATAGAAAACCTGACCTTGTTCATAAGTCATGTACTGTATGTACTGCTGCCATTGCTTGACTAAGTGTTGGTTTTCTCCATCTTCCAAAATATCTCTAAATTGTTAAGGTCTACATGAATTTTCAGAAGGCTATGAGGCATACAAAATGATTGAAATGACAAATTACTTACATCATTCATGAATCTTTCCAAATTCCTAGATCCTAGCTTTAGAAACAGTATATTGCAAGATTGAATCAATGAAGAAAAAAGTGCATTGTATACTATTAAATATAATTAGAGAAATAGCAAAGGAAACATTAACAATGCTCCGTTATTCTTAAGTCATAGTAACAAAATTCTCTGATTTTTTCAACATAAAAAAAAAACAAGCTAAATAATTCACGACTTTTTTGTTGAACAATTAATTCATGAAGCATTCGTGAATTTTTAAAAAACAAATATGCCTTTTGGGGAAAGTCACGAATTAAACGCTTATATATGAATTATATTTTTATATAATTTTTATAATTACTAATCTTTTTTTTATTATTATTGCCAAACATTTTCTTTTTTTTTCCCGAATTCTGCCACTTTTTTCCATATATTTCCTTAGACGAATAATTTCTGATATTCCATTTGGTGATTATATTTCCAGTTAGTCCATAAGGATCGGACACCCATATTCCAGGACCGTACAAGCCTGTTACATGAAATGCGCCAAACCCGAAGCAAGCCACCCCTGAGAGAAATAAATGAATTCCAAAGATCTTGGGCAAATCCAAAGAAGGTTTTCCTGTACGTTCATCACAAAATATTTCTAGATCCCAATAAACCCATATAGTCAGTATTTTCTCTTTTCCCATTTCTCTTTCATTATAATCTCATGCTGTGAGAGGTTCTATGGTCCTTCAATAAATTTGTCGAATATCCGAGTACTAACAATCAGTTATTTACTTGACTGTGAAAAAGCTTAAGAATTCAAGAGAAGTCGGGATTGGCATCCGGTTTTGTTAGATTTTGAGTGCTAACGGTAACGAGTTTTGTTCGATTTTGAGTCGAATATGGAATTTTTTTACTTTAATGGGAAAAATATATGCATGAGAAGAGACCTCATGGGAAATATAGAGGGGGGCAAGGGGGGAGGAAGAAGAAGAATCAATTGGCTTGAAAATTGCATGGGCAAAGGTTCATGCATTGAAGTTTAAGAGCTCAAACAAAAGAGAATCTTTGGACTGCTCCATTGCTGAGAGTTAAGCTTCAGTGGTGCAACTTCAGGTAACTCACGGCTGTAGCTACAGTGGTGCATGCAGATGGGGTAGCAATAGTAAAGATAGACCATAGAAGAGCTCGACTAACAGATTTTTAGAGGGGTGTTTGGTTTTGCATGTAATTCTAGTCCTAGTTAGATTTATTCAGCTTATGCTCCGTTTGTTTTGATGTAAAATAGGGGAAAACAAATGAATTTCACGAAAAATATCCTTTTTCGCACATAATTTATTTAGGACACATTTGACATTTTCCGTGAAATTTATTTGTTTTCCCCTATTTTACATCGAAACAAACAGAGCCTTAGCTAACTTTATTCCAGTAAACCAACGAGGCGTTGGGCTAGTGGTTAAGATCATGCCTCAGGAAGCAGAGATCTTGAGTTCGAGTCCCTTCCCCTTGTTGGCCGCCACCCTTAGGAATTTATCCCGGCTTTCTTAGTTGTGTAGAGTGAGGGTGTTTGCAAGGCCCAGGGGGAATTAGTCGGATGCTCTAAGAGGCTACAAAAAAAAAATCTTTGCTTCAGTAGAGATAGCATTGTAAGTTTTTCCTGACCCACTTGGAATTTTTCCAATGAACATCATGTAAATGTAAAAGTTGAGGAGTGGGAGTTAAAACACAACCACCCCGGTGAGTTTGCAACCAAATATTCCTGAAAAGTTGCAAAAAACAAAATAGGTCCCACCGAGATTTGAACTCGGGTTACTGGATTCAGAGTCCAATGTCCTAACCACTAGACCATGGGACCATTGTTGCTACAAAAAATATGTTTTAAAGTATTTGAAACAGTTTTGACAGATGTCATTTGCCTTCCTTCCTTTTATCTATCTTCAAGAAGCACAGTAATGCTCTGGAGTTTTTAAAACCCTAACAAAAACCTAATGAGAAGAAGTGCTTTAAATTTTCTGGCTTCTTCTCCTCCTCCCCTTCAATTCACAGAGAATCTAAGCCTCTGTGAAATCTCCCTCTTTCTTCTTCAGAGTACTCGATCTCTCCGTCCGTACAACAATGGCGTATCTCAGGGACCTCTGCTCACACCACCACAAGCTTCACATTCCAATTCGAGCTCATGTTTCTGCCCTAATTCGAGGTGCCTTTTTACTTCTTCTCTTCCTCCTCCCGAATGGATAGAACCCTTTGTTGATGTCTCCGATCTCGTCGTAAGTCCTAAAAATCTTGAACCCTCGCCTTGGATCGATCGGATTCTTGAACTTTTAGATGATTCGCTGAACATGGAAACCAATTTAGACGATTATTGCCGGAAGTTTTTAATCCGATTATCGCCTAATTTTGTGGCGTATGTGCTAAGATCGACGGAGCTCCGGGGAAAATCTGAAATTGCTTTTCGATTCTTTTGTTGGGCTGGTAAACAGGAAAATTACTTGCATAAGCTTGAATCATATGTTTCCTTAATCGATTTCTTGTCATCAGTGGGAGATTTGGAGAGAACTAAATATTTAGTGACTGAATTCAGAGATACGAATTTGGTTATGACTGTTTCTGCAACAAATTCATTGATTAAGAGCTTTGGGATTCTGGGAATGGTTGAGGAATTGTTATGGATATGGCGCCGAATGAAGGAGAGTGGAATTGAACCAAGTTTGTATACTTATAATTTCTTGCTGGATGGGTTGGTGAACTCTATGTTTATTGAATCTGCAGAGAGGGTTTTTGAGGTTATGGAAGATGGGAAAATTCGACCAGATGTCGTTACCTATAATATATTGATGAAAGGGTATTGTAAGTCGGGAAAAACCCGGAAAGCTATAGAGAAATTTAGGGTGATGGAGGGAAGAAATATTGATCCTGATAAGATTACTTATCTAACTTTGATCCAGTCGTGCTATTCAGAGGGGGATTTTGATTCGTGTTTGAGTCTTTATCATGAAATGGAAGAAAAGGGCTTGGAAATTCCTTCTCATGCTTATAGTTTAGTGATTGGAGGGCTCTGTAAAGATGGTAAATCTGTTGAAGGATATGCTGTTTTTGAGAATATGATTAGAAAGGGCTGCAAAGCTAATGTGGCAATCTATACTGCTTTGATTGATTCATTTGCTAAAAGTGGGAATATGGAAGAAGCTATGAAGCTCTTTGAGAGAATGAAGTATGAAGGGCTCGAACCGGATGAGGTCACATATGGAGTTGTAGTTAACGCTTTCTGCAAGACCGGGAATCTGGAGAAGGCCATGGAGTATTTGGAGTTCTGTAGAGAGAATGGAATGGCAGTTAATTCCGTGTTTTATTCTAGTCTCATTGATGGTCTTGGGAAAGCTGGGAGAGTTGATGAAGCTGAGAAGCTTTTCGAAGAGATGGTTGAGAAGGGATGCACACGGGATTCCTATTGTTACAACGCGCTCATTGACGCCTTGGCTAAGTGTGGAAAGATTGATGAAGCTTTAAATCTCTTTAAGAGAATGGAAGATGAAGGTTGTGATCAGACAGTTTATACATGCACAATACTCATTAGTGGACTGTTCAGAGAATAAAGAAATGAAGAGGCATTGAAACTGTGGGAGATGATGATGATAAGGGTATCACACCCACTCCAGCTTCTTTCAGAGTTCTTTCAACAGGGCTTTGTCTTTCGGGCAAGGTTGCTAGGGCTTGCAAGATATTGGATGAGCTTGCACCAATGGGATTTATTCCCGATTCAGCTTTTGAAGATATGATCAATGTGTTGTGTAAAGCGGGCCGTTTTGAGCAGGCTTGCAAGTTGGCTGATGGAATTGTTGATAGGGTCGTGAGATACCGGGAAAAATACGTACTATTCTAATCAATGCCTTGAGGAAAGCAGGTAATGCCGACTTGGCCATGAAATTGATGCATAGTAAGATTGGTATAGGCTATGACAGATGGGGTAGCGTCAAAAGGCGAGTAAAGTTCCGGATACTCTTAGACATTTGAGTCGTCACCCAAATATGGTAAGACATATCTGCGAGCTTAACATTTTATCTTGTTAGGCAACACTCTGTGTGAGGAGAACCCATCTATCATTGTATTTATTGTGAAAAAATTAAAAGGGCTGCTGCTTATTTGGAGACTTGCCATCTTGAGAGCGATTTTGATGTTAGCTATGGATTCAGGATAGATATGTGTTCCTCGCATTTTAGGAAGGAAGAAGTTGGAATTGGATTAGATAGATGATATACATTGTCCCAGCAGCTTCCAATAAAGTATCAGTTAAGATAAAGCTGCCATGGATTTGTTTTGAGAAGTTATATAAAATTTCTTTTCCATATCTCATAAGTTTCCATTCAGGTGTTGATAATGGAGAAATTTCTTAAAGAATATCAATCAATGATTCTCTCTCCAGGGTCTGTTAAGATTTGATTCAAGTAGAAAACAGAGGAGTCGGATCAAGTAGCAGGGAGAAGGTTTTGCAGACCTGCCGTTTCAAGACACCAACGACACCGGTGAAAAATGTCAGATTACTGCTCTCTGGCATTTTACTCTCATTGTCTTTTACCTTCTGAAATTCCACATTCCCATGTCGGCCAATAAAAGGCGGCAAAATGAAACAGCCATGTTGAGCCTTCTTTTCTTTTCTTCTTGGTTAAATTAGAACATTGAAGTTGGACCAATTCCCAGCTGACCGATGAATGATTCTTGTCCAACCTGCCATCTCAAATTTGAAAATTTAAAGGATTGAATCGCAAAGGGATCACCTTGTCCAACCTGCCATCTCAAATATGAAAATTTAAAGGATTGAATCGCAAAGGGACGTAAACAGGATTAATGAATTGGATTCAAAAAGGGGTTAATCTATATTCCTTATTTTGTATCTGTTGAGCATTTTATTGCTCCTTCCATCAATTTCATCAGAATTCAAATATGTATCCGTTGAGACAAAATCAAATTCTCAACTAAAAAGGGTTTCTCAACCAACTAGTATAATGATGTGAGTTATTGTAGGTAGGGTTCTTTATTGAGATATTATTTGGAAGATAAGTATTCTCAGGAATTGTCAGTGAAATATTCGTAATATTTACATCCGCGGGAGTAGAGAGATAGAGAGAGACCATGAAGTGTAGTGCCCCACTGTATGTCAGCTCTAAGTTTAAACTATAAGGCATTGAAACCCTCAAAACCAGGACGTTTTAAGAACCGACCGGAACCAGTCAGAATGGGAAAAAATTAGGGAAAAAATGAAAAAATAATTAGACTTTTGTAAAAAGTACACGATCAAACAGGTGGAAACAGGAACCGGCCACTGGCCACTTTACCGGTTCGATTTCCAGGCCAATTCTGACAACTCTGGTTCAAAGGCATTGACATTGTGTCTTACTAAGTGTACAATCAGGATCGTATTGGGCGACATCCCGTTATCAAGTAGATGCTGACAAATACAAGGTCAGCTATGAGAGCTATGGGATGTTAATCTCCTCGAGGTAATATAAAAATTTTGCTGAAAATAAAAAATTTAAGCCCTCAAACCTTCTAAAGTCCAGTATACATTTAGCAGCCTTTTTTCTTTTCTTTTCTTTTTTTTTTGGGAATAAGGGTATCCGGGCATCTTAGAGCACCCGACTAAGTCCTTCGGCCGTCCAGATCCCCTTATACTATCCTAAAAAGAAAATTCAAATTAGATAAAGTTTTCCATTGCATATGTCGAGATATTGGCAACTGTGTTTTGTGGAGTACTAAGTTCACATCTCAAAATAGAATAACCACATCAGAAAACCTCAATAATTCAGCAACACCTATATTGAAATGACCACCATCTCCAAACCAGATCATGTTTTGATTATTAACACAGCAGGTTACTTGCAAAGGGTAGCAGAGAAACCTCAGTGGTACCTTCCAAAAAAAGAGCAAACCTCAGTGGTGATTTCCCAGAAAGCTATCCATTGATCGATCATTGAACAGTTCTCAATATTCCGCCCTGTTATGCTGCCTATGGTGGGTTGTACCAGTTTGGAGGACAGGTGACAACTGATTGAAGGATTCATAAAATGATGATGGAAATCATGAAATTATTTTTCTGCTTTATCACTACAAAAGAAAAAAAGTAAGATAACAGATTTGTACTCCATTTGAGAATTATTTTTTTTTGTGTGGCCTTTTCTATCTTGAAACTAAAATACAAAGTGAAACCTGTTCCATCATCCAATAAGAATCCAAATTCATGGAAGCAATTCCCAAATAAAAAAATAAGCAACACCGAGGAGCCGGATCAAATGCACTAATTACATTAATATTTCAAAAATCAAACACTTCTTTGTATCAGAAAACTCTGATTTACATTTCAAGAAAAGAATGTTCATTGAACTTCACATCTTTTGTTTCTCTGTAGAGTAATGAATTCAACATCCTAAACAATGAGAATGAAAGAGTAAATATTCCTCTCCGAAATATTTTAAAACAAATGTGTGGCTTCTTCGAATACTATTCACATTCAAGAATCTGTGGTTAATGAGCCTTTTTTCTGTGTTTCTCCCTGGTCCTTAAATCTATTGTTAGTCAATGCCTCTACTATCTATTCTCCTCAATCCACCCAAAGCAAACGGTTCCAATCACCTCTATAGTTGCTGAACCCTTTTACAAAGTCTAGGTGCTGCCCCTAAGATCCGAGGCACTGGGAGATCTATTCAGTTAAAAAGAGTGTTGGTTAGTTAATTGGTATCCCTGGAACATTGGAAGATCGCCAAGTCACACCATAAACAGGTACTTCAAGTCATCCACTGTAAGGCGAGTCTGACGACTACCGGTTTCATCCTCTCCAAATGCAGATTGCAACCATCTCTCTTTTCTTTGCTGCAAAATCCAACAACTACTTGCATTAATATTATCACTTCAACAAGAGATGGGGGAGTGCATGTTAGGCAGAACTAGGTAAATAAAAATTCCAGTGAGGTGACTAGTCAAACTACAAGAGTACTAACAGATTCCTCTTTACCTGAATAACAGAGCACAGTTTGAATAACAGTAAATGCCAACCAATCAGAACGAGAAACAAAAAGAATGGTCTATATATATACATAGCACAAAACATGTAAACAAGAAGAGACTAAGCTCACATACCATAGAAAGTAAACTAGTCATAGGCACACGCGCGCACACACATATATATACGACGTTTCATAGAACAAAATTTGTGTTGCTGACACAAGTATTTGGGATGATGATGATGATGACGACGTCTGTATGTATGTCCTTTTGTACATATTTATGCGTCTAAAGATAGGTAGGTAGATGAATAGACAAGGCTTCATTATCTACTTCTCAATACCTGTTACACGAAAACATCAATCCCAAGATCCAAATGTCAGGCCAGCCCTTAGACTGACCACGAACACAAGTTCATATTGTTCCGATCATGACACACCTTAGGCTGACCACGAACTCAAGTTCAGATTGTTCCGATCATGATACAGAGCTCTCATGAAAAAATATATGGACAACACTCCGGAATTAACAAGATATAATGAAAAACCTGCATCAAGGACTTCCGTTCAGACAACAGGCTAGCCCTCTTTTATCTATTCAATTCTTAGAAGCCAAAAAGAAAAGGGCGCATTCAAGGATTTAAAAATATGGTTTTGAGGGATGTAGGGATGTATCGGTACCAATCGCAACCTATATGTATAGGTTTCGGGATCAGTTTCAGACGATACATATAATTTTTTCTTTTTTACAAAAAAATTTTTAAAAAAAATCAAATGAATTATAGGAACCAAATAGAAAGTCATGGGAAGCAACTCCAAGACAAAGTAGCAAACACAATTACAATTAATTAAAACATACATAACTAATAAACAATACGTATCGCCCGTTTCCTGTCAGAATAAATATCGTACAGGGGGCTACCGAAACCTACCGAAACCTAAACGTATGCCCGTTTCGTATCCGTTTTGGCAATTTTTATTTCCATGTTTGCATTTGTTACAGGCCACTTTGGCTGTGTTCCTAACTGCCAAATAAGAGCCCTTCGTTTGGGTAGGAACCAAACCGTGTAATTCAGCAATCAATATTGTATTGACCGGCAGGTAAGAATTGTTAGTACATTGTGATTTTTGGTTATGGCCATTCTAGTGGCCAAACAATTCGATGATCTGGATTGAGAGACATGTGAACCACATGTTAGAAGATCCTTACAATAGCATGAACGAAAGCCTGGACCATTCATCCAAGAACCTAGTCCTCGTATGTCTGTGTATGTGTGACACACACAAACAAGGGGAGATTTTGTGTGACACATAGGTAGCGTTGACTATGCTTTTCACTCTGTTGGGCACCACATGGCGCATGTTTGGGCCTACAAATTCCAACTTGCAGGTCCTTTTGTGCATAAGCCGTCCGATTAGGCTGAATTGTAAAATGGAACACATCAACAGGCCAACACCCCATGGGCCTGGTTAAGGGAATTCCAATTTGAAGTCTCTTGCCATATGATCCAGTGACCTTCCCCATTCCCACTTGAAACTGGACATAATTCCAATATAAATTTGAAAATTCCTTTCCAGATTCCTAGCCCATGACTGCCCTCCACCTCTTTACTTTCCTAAACACTTATGAGCACCCCACAATGACTTTCCTCCATAAGCTGTTCCTTCTCTCCCCAAACAGCCCAACCATTTTCCCATGGGAGCTATGCTCAATTCTCTGAGAATTCTCACCCTCCAATCGACTTCCATTCAACTAGGTGATATTTGCTAGTATCCTCCTCGCCATTCCAAAGGAATTCTCTCTGGTACTTTTCTAGAAAGTCTGCTACTAAAGCAGGGATGGTAATAAGCAAAAAGATAATAAGCATGCTAGAGAAGTTGCTACTGATAAGTGTGAGCTTTCCTTCTTTACATTATAGATTAGATTTCCATGCTGCAAGTCTTCTTCAACCCTCTCAATCACCGAATCCCAAGAGGACTTATTATAGTTTTCCCAAGAGAAAGGCATATATATATGGAAGGGAAAGAGCGCAGTTTGCAATCCATACATAGAGCCATTTCACCCAGGTTGTCCACCACCACACTGAAGATTTCACTTTTACTAAGGTTGATTCTCAAACCCAAGACTGCCTTGAAGAACCTCAGAATGCACCTAAGAAATCTCAGCTGAGAATGGGAAGTGTCACACATCACCTCAGAATTTCCTGCTGGCATCTTGAACAAAGATAAATATGAGGAATGCAAATGTACATTGAACGAGGGAATTCTACGTTCCACCTCCAAGGGATAGGTGGCCTCCTTCCAGCTTGCTAATCTTCTTTCCATCCTCCCTACAATTGGATCCCAAATGCTTTTGAAATCAATAAGTTATCACCACCAGTGCCCTACCCAACAATTTGGGGTCACCAGGCATCTTCCGCTTAAACCAAGCAAACAAGTTTCAATTTATTTATCAAGATGAGCAATCATTACCAGAATCTGTCAGTGGTGCGCTATGCGCTACATCGCCGCCTTGACATTCCCAAGCGACCAAGCCCAGATGGAGAAAATTTATGTCAGGTTGGCAACCGGTGTAAAAAAACTTCGCCGAATCTTATCCTAATCCATTGTAAACTAGAATGGAAGAATAGGATTTGTGTTACCAGCCCCAAATATAAAAAGACTGATAAATAAGCATAGGACGTACTCTTCGTAAACTAACTAGAAGTAGTTAATATTCAAAGATAACATAATTTTGGTATATTGGATATCATAGTTACAAAACCGAGAAGCGGAAAACGAGGCTCAAAAAATCCTTTGAAAATGGGAAGCGAGAAATAGATATAGGTGCCTCGTTCCCATTATATTAGGATGACTAATCATACATTAAAATTTATTTTACATGAGATATTCATGGAGAAGTAGGTGTCATACAGCCTTAGGTTTCAATTCAACGATACTTGCTGAGGATCTATGTCGTAGGCTTTTTACTCAAGTATATCCCGTTACTTCCTAGTTCCTAGATAAATAGCCCCCTTTGACCACTAAATGGGAATTGATGGAAGCGAGCTTCCCACCTTGTACATAGCTTCCCGACAACTATGCTTGATACCTCTAGAGTAACCATAATGTTAAACAAGTGATAACTGTGTTCACACAGGTACCGGTACAATGTCTGCTAAGTTGGGGAACATTGGATGTATCATAGTTCATCTCATAATATCGAAAGAGTCCAAGATGATTCAGTGTTGTCCAAAATCTAAACCTTGGGCATTTAATGATTCTCAATTAAATAGGGCAAAAATTAAAAAATGATCCATAAAATAAGACAGGAAGGATACCTGAAGGGCTAATATACGATCTTCAACTGTATCGTTCACATGTTAACCTCAAACTGTAACAGGGGCGAGTTTGTCCAATCCTATGTGCTCTATCAATTGCTTGATCTTCAGTTGTAGGATTCCACCATAGGTCCAAGAGAAGAACATGACAGGCTGCAACCATGTTAAGCCCAAGGCTTGCAGCTTTCCAAAGACATGATCATAACAGAAACCTACAAGAAAAAATGAGGAATAAAATTTTGGTAGTAAAAACCAAGGAGAAATGCAGAACAGTGTCGATGTAATTAGATGGCAATACTTGGTACAGTGCTCACTTAGATCTTGGAAAATCTAAAAACAAAGAAATATATAACTAACGTAAGATTTTGCAATCAAACCTCTGGAAGGGTGTTAAAAATCCTTCACGGCTTGATCTCTAGCAACATGGACATTGTCCCCATCAAGTCTCCTGTACTGTATAGAAGATCTTTAAGACGAACTTCAAGCAGATCCAGCATCCTTGTCCACTGGGAGAAGACAATTGCTTTCTCTACTATTTTTGTCTTCGAATCAATCGAACCTTTGTCCACATCAGCATTTCTTTTTACAGACATATCCTTAAATGATCCACCTGAAGGAGTATCCAAACGTATTTTTCTGGACACCCGGCAATCTCATCCTTAGATCTCAAGGAAACTATCATTCGAAGTACAATCTCCAGGCTTAGATAGTGATTGCAGACCTCAAGAGCAGCTTTGATTTTCGAAGAAATCACGATGATATACCCTCGAACACAGTGCTCAGTGTCTAACAAGTTCGGACTACAAAATTGTCGGGGAACAATCATGACCAGAGCTGGTCCGAAAGAGAGCTTTTTAATGTGGCTCTGGAAAACACAGAAGTTTAAACTTAAGTGAACGTTTGCAGTGCGATTGGGGCACACATTATCATCACCTGTAAGGTGTTCACAGATACAGGTTGGTTGCAGAATACGTGACCGGCAGATTGGAACAACAGCATCTTCAGGTGGATCCTATAGGGAAAAAAAACAGCAGGTAAATGTCAACAAACAGAAACCTCAACAATTATTCTGTTAGGAATGCAAGACTCAGCCTTTAAGTCATAGAAACAACTCGAGGAGTTCTACAATACACATAACAGTGAGCATAGGACAACAGTAACTGAAAAATGTGCAGAGAGTTGATCATAGATACAGTGAAGGTGAATGCTCTACAAAATCTAATTGACAAAGAAACCTTAATAACAAACTCCTCAGCACAAAGATTCAAACTTATCAAATCAATCAAACAAACAGCTATTTCAGAATTCCAATTATCAATAGCAGTCTAGAGACAGGCAACACTCCGCAGATAAAGCAAAAACAGAGCTTAAAGATCATGGTACAAAAATCGGTCCTCCAGAAATATTAATAAAAACAATCCTCGACCTCAATTGATACAAGCTGTCAACCAAAAGCAGATTCTCTCTCAAAGAATCTTGTTATTAACGGAAGTAGAATTGAGCTTGAGCACCTAGCAAGCAAACTACAAGACCTTTATTTTTTCCTTAAGATAACCATCCAGTGAGGATGGAGTGGTTAGGCAGACCCCTACCTATTTATTAGAGAAAGACTAATTTACAAAGGAAAAGGGAGCTCATCATAGCTGGCCCCTGAGAACAAATCTAATGTTCTGAATCCGTGTTCTATCAAGACAAGGATGCAACCCTACAGGACCTGAGTCACCTCACACTACAGCTAAATGAAAACATGCCTATAACGATCTCATGATCTGATGTGCAAAAAGATCTAATGGAACCCGAATGCATAGACAGATAGCATGTGAATCCATATTTTACTGGATAAAACAGAGTAGACCTACCTAACTCTAAATCATGAGAAGTACTGAAGAAAGAGTTTTGAGGTTTCCTCCCCTATAGTGAGAGAAATCCCACTACTCTGACTAGAAAAACAAATAATAAACCAAGAACTCTTCAATCAAAAACCCAACTGAAAAAGAAACTCATAGAGCATTAGTCTCAAAAACAGAGAAACAGAAAATATATATATATATATATATATATATATATATATATATATATATATAAAAACATAAATTCTAAATAAACATATAATATTCACCAAATACAAAGCACTCCAGCCAAACACTTAATCAGATGTAAATTAATTTAGTTAAAGCATCCAGGCAATTGGGGTTCCCTATTTGAGGCGTTGCCATGCTGTTGCTTAGGTGATTTATTAAATTATAAATATTTAACATATTTATGTATTTTTTTTATCAGTAGATATTCATGTATTATTGAAAATAAATATTAAAAATTCAGAAATAAAACATAAATAAGACGAAAATGTCACTGTAAAATATAAAGTGAATAGTCTAGAGAAGAAGGGAGAGCCAAATATTTTATTATTATAATATACATGTACATATATATACATATATATAACATTATGCAGGTCATTGTCACTAGAGATTTAGTTCCCATGAGACGAACGAGGCCTAGGCACCACTTGATGACCTCGGGTCTTAACGAGTGCCCACCAAGAACCCTAGCGTTAGCAATAGGGGTCCTAATTTCCTAAACTAGGCAATGGAAGCCTAAAATTTGCCTAAGTGACATTTCGACTACACACTAAAACCAACCACAATAGACAAACTTCTTCCTTCTGCCTCTCCAATATATCCTCTCATCTCCCCCCACGGACCCAAGTCACGACCTCCACTAGACCCGTCAAAAGATAAGACTTTTACTTAACGAAATCTTCTAGGATTGGGTAGGCCACCATGCTAGGGCTCATTCAATGTTTAGAATGACAATATGTGGTTCAAACAAGGTTCAACCGAACGAATTGTTAGGAACTAAAGGATTACCAGAGGAACCGAAAATAGATTCGAAATTAAAATTTTATTGTTAATGCCAGAAGTACGGGTTTTTTCCACCAGATTATACTGCTAAAGGAGAACTAACTTTATTTCGAAGATCATGGATGGCAACTCTTTGGTGGAGGACCAAGGGGAAATTGAAAAGGACTATAATTGACTTTAGCAAGTTATACACCAAAGATGATAATCATAAGGCCTGGGTGAACAGTCTTGGATTGGGGGCAGTTTTTCAGATGACAAAAGCTATTTGGTTTGAGCATTAGTTTGAAGAGGAAGAAACCAAGCCATTGTTTAGGATTTGAACATGGATAAAGCCCCATGATTTGATGGTATCTATTCACTTCTATCAAAAACATTGGGATCTTTCAAAGAGGATATTTTGAAGTTCTTCAACGGGTTCTATGAGAATGGGATAGTTAACAAGAGCATCAATGTCACCTTCATCCATTGACCCCTGAACCTATCAATTTGGTGGTATAAAAATGGAATTAGTCTTTGGTATTGAAGAGTACAGGTATCCTATAATTAGATTCACAGGTATCCAAAGAAAAGTCTTATTCTATATAGGCGAGGTGATGCCCAAGCATTGCTTGGCGATGCCTAGGCGACCGAAATTTACTTTTTCTATTTACAATTTTACTTTATATAAGATTTACCGAGTGCCCGCCTAGATAATGGTATAGGCAAATAGGCAATAGGAGTCTAGTCTAGGCATGGCGGTGGCCTATACGTAGCCTAGACGACATTTGACTACACTGATCTCGTCTTTTACTGACTGTGCTTAATAACCTTTCCACCCACTGGCCATGGTGAGACCCTCTGGAAATGCAATGGATCTACCTCTCTTGGAGACTTCAGTATCCTCAACAAGACACCAAAGTAATTGCTTCTATTCACTAAAACAACCGTTCTATCCTTCAACAAATTTTGTGTCTAGAACCAAAAAGATCACAAAGTTACCAACTGTCGCCTAAAATATCTCCACCATCCAACGCAGAAGGCACTGGAAACTTTTTTTTGATAATACAGTAAGATATTGAGTTTATTTCAACAAAAAAATGAGTTTCTTTCTTAGAAGTGAGTTTACTTTTACAAAGAAACGAGTTTCTTTCTCAAGTTGAAATGGGTTTTCGGAAGTGTTCAGAAACATCTTGAAAGAGTTACGTGCCAGCCCCTGGTATTGGTAGGTATTGGGACTAGTACGGAGGGGTACCATAGACTAGGTTTCTTTGTAACTATGATTTATTCACAAATAATTAGTACGGAGGGGTACCATAGACTAGGTTTCTTTGTAACTATGATTTATTCACAAATAATTGGCATTTAATTCAGAACTTTTTGAAAATTTTCTGATTGTTTCAAAAATTGGGAATTATTATCAACCATTTTGCAGTGCGTGCGTGCGTGTGCGCGCAAGCTCGCATGTCTGCATGGAGTGCGTGCGTGCGCACACATATTTATGATACAACACATAATATTTTGTATTTATAATCCATTACATCCTTATTATTACAATAATTTTTCTAACATACTTCAGACTACAGTCCAAATCCAGGAATCCTTTCTGAGTAAGGGTTTCCCAGTCCAGTACTTCTTACCGATGGCTAAGATTCTGACACTCATTAACAGTACCAACACAATGACATTCATTCACCTTTAGCCACTCGAGAAGCACATCAAGAGGGTGTCTTTTTCAATTAGATGGATGAATAACAGGTTAAACTTGGTGATGCAAGAGGACATATGCTAAAATTCAAGCATGGAAAAACTCTATTGCCGTTAGGGTAATTCTACACATGCTTTTGACGATATGTGGAGATCACTTGAACTATCATATATCCAATCACTTTGACCGTCCAATCATGTGAAGGCATGTGGTAGATCAGATGCAAGAAAGATGATAGGTAATACAGCAAACAGATAATGTAGCTAGCATTGAATAAGAACGAGAAATGAACAAAAAGGCTGCAAATTCTGCCAAATTTTATTGAAAGCTCAGTAAGCATTTTGAAGACTAAGAAAGATGCACCAGCTAATGCAGCCCTGCACTGAAATAGAGTCCCACTCGGAGTCTGATTGGAAAGCCAACAGTCATTGCAACACGAAACAAGAAAAGGCGATTAAAGCATGCATTAATGAAGAATGGAAAGAAAGCTAAGCTTCTTCTACTATTGTCCAGTTCCTAGGTCTCAAAGACTAAGTATGGACTTAGCTCTGAGGAAATCGGCACAACCCAGTCACCAATCATCACAACACAGATTCAAGCCCATGGGGTTTAGAGTTTAGACACAGAGTATCATATTCATAGAGTAGTATTCACTAAGTTTCTCAAACTTCTATTTGATAGTTAGGACAGTCAATTGTCACTCCTTACGGAGGAACCATCAGAAAACCCACATAAATATGGAAAGTGAAAATAAAACATTTGACAATTGGAGCATAGAAAAAAGTATGCAATAATAAGCTATGCTTTCAATACACACTCAAAATTACTGGTAAACTGGAAGAAGAAAAAAAAATAAACTTTGTATATAAAACAGCAGAACTGAAGTACTAAGAAAATAAGTTAAATTGCCAATAAATGAAAAGTAGAAAAAAGAATATATATCATAATGGTACCCACAGTTACAAGATCCACCACAACTTAATTTAGACGGAAATGTTGTGTTAACCTTTAATGTCAATTTTTCATTAAAAAATTGTCACACACTGAAAACAGTAAAGATTACAAAAGTACTCACAAAATTCTCCAAAAAAATAAGGACTTATGAGAGATTTAAGCAAATATTTCAGCCAAATGCCGTTAACATCAATATCTCAATTGACATGACTGCAATATGTACATAAAAACCCTTAGGATCTTTATCATAAAAGGAACTAATAACGCAAGAAAGAGAAAGAAGGAATCTGTCCCGAGAATAAACAGTGAACACATACATTGCAGATGCCACAAATTGCCAAAGCTTCCAAACATTCCAAAGACCCAATTGTTTTCTCCTGAGGAAGTTTTCTTGCCATTTCTATCGGAGGATCTCCAAACAGCACTAGAATCATACCCCTTAACAGAAGAGGGTGATCACAAGCCTGTCTATAAGGCGCAAGAGCATCAAACAAATGTTAAACATAATTTTGCTTCACAGTACCAGCAGCTGCATAAACCTGAAATAATAAACAAACATTCAAAGCATAAAAAAATATCAACTTATGGATTAAAAACTAGCCTATAACTAAATGGGAACATAAAGTACAAAAACCATTAACTTCAGGAATATATAAATGAGACGTGATAAAAAATAAAAAAAAGGAATAGTACACGCATACAGCATGCAAAAATGAATCTAATATCAATTACAAATATTAATCCCCCAGTAAGAACACACCTTAAATTGTGCACGTGAGTCAGCCTCTAATCTGTTGTAGAAATCTCGTTCCTCCTTTGAGAACACTACCTTTTTCAGTTCTACCCGTTTTTGGTGGTAAGTTAATAATCGGCTTCCATCAAGAAGTGTGCCTAGAGCAAACAATTACCAGCAAATAAGCAAAAGTCATTACATAAGGGTGTACACCATTGTAGTCCTAGTTACAATTCCACAGTCAGTAGAATATACAATCTGATAGAAAACAAAAACAGATGAATCAACATTCATAAGTGGTCAACAAAGCCTGACTTCATAGCCTAATACAAAACATAGCTAAAAGACACATAAATCCAACAATTTTTTTTTGATCGATAATCAAGCACATTGTATAGATGAAGAGAAAATATTAATACAACCAAGTACACAACTAAGGGAGTTTACAGAGCAGTAAACTCAAACAGAGGAGTACAAATGGAAAAATAGTCTAACAGAACATACACCCCCAGAACCAGAAACAAAAACCACAAAAGCAAGTGGAGTAGGAGCAATCTCACCCAAGAAACTCTCCCAAATCCCTATCTCCTCGGCAAATTGAGCACCATTCTAAGATTAAGTTGCTCTGATATGCGAGAAAATAAATCCAACATTTACATGTTATCATAACCTTTAGCAAAGAGAACCCCCATTTAGAATCTCAGGATCAAGAATCCAAGTGGTAACCTACCAAACTAAACGATCTAAAAACCGTGAAAAACCAGGAAAATCACATATATTTAAAGGCTCTTCCAGAAATATTAGAATTGAATATGTGAAATGAATGTTCAAAACAATTAGAATTAATTAAAACGGAAACAGAGGAAAAACAAATAGGTCTGAGAAGAAGTCAGGTAGTTTGTTCACAATTTACTGAGAAGGTTAAAGGAAGACAATTAGAATGGCAAGCACAAGGAAAAAATAGTACAAAACATGCAGACTCACAAATACTGGACCTTATAAATAAGATAACCACAAGCACAAGATACTAACTTCCTAACACGTACACCATCTAACCAACAGCAAAACCCATGCTATGCAATGAGATTTAGCAAACCCTAGTTTCATCACTTCATCCCTGATGGAGAGTGGAGAGCTAATCTATCAACACAATACGTGTCCGGATGGAGATTTGTTTAGTGACAATGAAGAATCCTCAAAAATGCGCCATGTTCCTATCATTCCAGATAGACCAGGATATAGCTCCTGGAACTAGTAGAAGAAAATTTCTTAAATAACTGCAAGTCTCCCAAGACAACCAGGACCTATTAGGGCACAAGCGTAAAAAATCATTTTCCAGAAATAAAATTATCCCTTAAATATGTGCCTTTTCGGAATAGTATGCAATAATTCAAACCTCCATAATCCTCCTCAAGCAATACAAAAAAAAAAATTCATAGAGTAGTAGGGTTACCCCAGCAACCAAGCTGCACCTAGAAGAAAACATGCCACCCATTCCTGGAACCAGTAGAAAGACAAATTCCTAAATATTTGAATGTTTCCCATGATTCCAGACAACCAGGACCCATCTAAGAAGATCTATGTTAACACGCACGGAAAAAGGTTAGGCCCCAGCCAAGCCAAAACCTCCAAAGGAGACTGGAAATGAGAATTCAACACATCCTTAATAGGTGCAGTTAAGGGAGCTGTAGAATTGATGTTCTGATCCAAAACAACCACTGACAGATAATATGAAGTTTGGATAATCAAGAAGGTACTAACTTTTTAAAGTAATACAAACCACAGTAAGTAATAGATTTAACTTTAACTAGTATTAACACTGTCATTAATAGAAGAACTCAATACAGTAAGGTATGTACAAAATACTATCAGTAATCACCTTTTGTGCGCCGCAACATTATTGTCTTCAGGACAGCTTGCAGTTTTTTATACCCATTTGTTGGATTCCTATTAATCGGAACCTTTACCATAGAGCAGAATGACTTATAGACAGCATATGGATCATATCTGAGGAATCTGAGTAGCTATAAAGATCATCAACGGCATCTGAATAGGGGTCCCTGACAAGCACCACCTCCTTTTAGCTCGAAGTCCCCAACAGGCCCTTGCAACTTGAGTTCTATGATTCTTAATGCTCTGGGCTTCATCCAATACTACTCTAAACCATCCAACCCTCGCAAGAGGACGAGCAACAGAATCAAGCAATGCACCGTCCATTCCCTTTTTGCCCTTCAGACTTTTCCTAACAGAACTTGGGGGATATTTCCTTTTTCTACTAGAAGAAAATTCCATAAGCGGCAAACCATGAGCTTCTGGTTTCCCTTTCTCGACATCATCTTTATCAACAAGTGGCTGTTTTGGGACCTCCATGCTTACTATGGCATATGTTGTAAGGACAACGTCATACTTGGCGAGCTCACTAGGATCCTTTGTTCGATTGCTTCCGTGGTATACGAGAACAGAAAGATTAGCTTTGCTTGTGACCTTATTATGCAGCTCTTCAGCCCATTGTCGAAGGACACTCGTGGGACATACAACTAGTGTTCCGGCAGCTGGCCTTCCCTTTGCTAGAATAAAGCATTTTCGCTCTTTATTTGCCTTCCATTCACCATAACATGGCCAGAGTGTCCATCTCTCTTCATTCCATCAGGCTCGGGAACCCCATCCTCATCCAGACTTAAAGCTTCTGAATCACCTTGTTTTATAGCCATTGTACTCACTTGGAAGATGGAGATCTTTCCTTAAGTATAAGCGCAATTGTTGATACCGTTTTTCCCAATCCCTGCCAGACAACGATTATTTAAGCCAAGAAGAAAATCAATCCCAGCTCCTGATGCACCCTCAAAGTGGTGTTAACAGATAAGGATCAAATTATAGCACGGGCAATCAACCTGATCATCTGCAAGTATTCCTCCAGAGCAGTGTAAGCTGGTTGTCTCCTTTTGAACCATCCATGACAAAGCGATTCGCTGTTCAGAACTTCAGTTAAAATTTAAGATGACAGCATAAAATAATACATAAGCAACTAAAACAAGGAATGATCTACAGTTCTGGTCTAATATCCCATAGTTAAGGTGTACAAACAACAGCAATGTGAATTGAGCACATACAGAGTTACGAGACACCATTAAAAGGGTCCCACTTAGGATATCATAACCATACCAATTGGATTCTTGTAAAAATTGAATCTACACATTCTCCCGATCATTTCATTACTCTCATTGGTTTTTACCATCCCGAAGAATGTGATAGACCAGATGTTACAATCACCCAATTAGGTATATAATTGCCTAGGAGATCTCTTGTTGGGGCCCATTGAATAGGTTACGAGAGTGTAGCCTAGTGCATGAGTATGCCACTTACACAGTCTTAACTACTATCTCAGCTAGGACCCCCAGATTTCCCAAATAAATAACCTAAAACACAAACCAAACCTGGTGTCTCAAAAGGGGAACCGCCAAAACACCATCTGGTGGACTAGCTTCTGATTTTGGCTGAGAAAGACCCTGCAATGTATCTCAACCTTAGTTCCACATTATCAGAAATAACAGCATCTTTGGAAGGTGATATAAATTATAAACAAAAGATAATATTTTTTGTCACACACACATAAGGAAACCACTATGTATGAAGCAGGCCTGCAACATAGTATCCTAGAAGCATGAAAAGGCAGTCTAGTTTGGATTCAAATGCTAGATACAGAAAGGAAATTTAAGCAAAAGAACAAAAATAAGCAGTACAAAGAATAATTCAGTCCAAGAATTTAACAGTCACTACAGATATATAATGCAATTCAGCATTCGCTCTTTTTATAGTGAGAGAATCAAAGCATACGGTTTACTGGGATGCACTGGACGATCAATGAGCCAATAGAAAAATATCACCATGCCTTATTATCCATTCAGTCACTCCCTTTCAAATACATTTTCCAACACAAATTTAACACTAAATTAAGAGAGATTATTAGTACATCTCAATGATAATATATGAGCAGATAATTTTATTAAAAAAAGTGAGATCAAATACAATATGTAGTATCAAGAAATTAATAGATTTGGGGGCTCGGGGTGTAGCCCCCGAGAATTATTTTTTTTTTATAATGGGTCCATTGTAGTCATAAATTTCGTTAATGTTACATTCCAATAAAGGTCCAATAATATGCCTCTTTTGATAGAGTCATTATATAAATAAAAGGGAAATAGATAATAGACTGCGCACGGTCTTCATTGGTCCACGCCCCCTTTCTTAACACCCACCAACTGTGGTTAAGATTCACTCACCCCTAAGGTTCATCCATCCTGTTGGACATATATGCCCTCGAAAGCCAATAAGAGATTTTTCTATGATGATTAGATAAGCATCATATTCACACAACCAACTATAAAGGGTATTTATATTAATTATTGTCTCATATGATGAAGACATAAAGTTCCATAGGTAACATTGTAGGAAAATCATGCAAAGGTTGCGAGGAGATATGATTTTCCAGTTCCTTGTAAACCTAGTGGATACCCTATGGAATACACTGTCAGATTATATTAGGGTTATCCATTTGACAAATTGTCCTTAGACCTAAGAGGTTAACATCTTCTCAGACATTTGTCTATATGGCTTTGATGTGCCAATCGGCAATGTCCAATACACAGGACTAACTCCGGGTACGTTGGGTCATGTACACTATGTTTGGAAAAGTGTGTAAACACTCAATAAGGAATCCACAACTCCTTAATTGGAGATAATGATATCAAGGTGATACTTGCTGAACTGAACTGTTAAATCCAGTACTGGTGCTTTTCGGTAAAATGGTCTTTATCGAAGTTGATATTTTCAATATGGAAATGTATATATAAATATATATATGTCAGTTCTTTTCTAATGTTTCTTCAAAAGTGTTTTGGAGGTTCAGTTCATTGAAAAAGTAATCATGAGAAAGGGTTCTATTCATAAGCTAGGGACTAAGACAGTGGAATTGTTCCAATCCCGGAAGCTTACAAGTGATATCGGAATGTGGAATGATTTATTTGTAAATATATTGTGAGATGGTACTTACAAGCAATTCTCTAATTTCTGGAGGTTAATCACATTGTGTTAATGGACATTAATTGTGATTGGTGGAAGTCCAGGGATATAGATAAAATTTTATAATCCTAATGGAGTATATGAAAGGTGTTTCCTAGTAACAATGCTTTAACCAAAAGGTTGAGTACTTGGTCCCACAACCGGAAATAGGAGATCCCTTTAGATCCCACACACAAGAACCTTCTTAAAGTATTTAATTTAATTTATAATTAAATTAATTAATTTCTCTAAGTAATCACTATATGGTATAGTGAAGCTCTAAAAGGTGGAATCACATTAGATGTGAAAAACCAAATGGGTAGGACCCATTGGGAATTATTATATAAGAATTATTCAAGTGACCAGGAGGGTTTTGGAAACCCTTTAGGTGTGTGGGGTGGGGCCCACCTAGGGTGAGACGCCCACTTCAAGGAGGAATAATAATTGTTATTATTTTAATTAGTTTCTAATAACTAATATCCTTATTCGATAAGGTTAGTTAGTTAGTTAGTTACTAATTAAAGATTCCCTAATTGTTAGGGATTCCATTAGTTAGTTACTAATTCAAGATTCCTTATTGGATAAGGATAAGATTAGTTACTAATGGATGGTTAGTTTCTTTTAAGATTAATCCTAATTGGATTAGGAGAATAATCAATAAAGGAAACTATTGAGGAATCCTAATTGGATTAGGATAAGGTTAATGAATTATAATTGGATTACAATTCAAGCAACCAAGAGGGAACTTATATAAAGGATTGGATACCCAGCCCTTTAAATAATATATAATTCTCCAAAAAAAATTTCTTCTCTCCCTCTCCTCAAGTTTACGCCCAACCCTCTCCCCCTTTGAGGGTGTAGAGTCACCCTTCCCATTCTTCCTTTTTGTTTGGTTTTTGATCTCGATGATCAAGAACAAGTTCTTTGAAGATCAAGATTGGATCTTGTTTGATCAAGAAAGGTTCTTGTATCAAAGAAAAGAAGAAAAGATAAAAGAGCATGAAATTTGGAAGGGCCATTAGCTTCCATTAGAGAAAGCTTTAAAGGAAAAAGAAGGTTTGTGTGAATCGACAGGAGACTTGACACTTGTGAAGTTTTGCGAGTACTATTCTTATGTGGATTTGACTTAACAATTTCAAAGTCGCAAAGGTGAATGTTATTCCTACCTTCATTTAATAAAATCAATTAGAATCTTAGTCAGATCTTGGGATTCGATGTATGCCCCCCAAGAACTGTTTTCCAAAAATAAAAAGAGGCATACTTTCACATCCAACCTTAGTTTTTTAAAAAACTTAACCTTAATTTAGTTAAGTTTAATCATAGTTAAAAGGAGTATTAAAAGGAACACGTGGACCGGCATTCGGCTGCTCTAAGTAAAATTAGCTATCGTTCTAAATAAAATTAATTATATTTTTAATTTTTATATTATACATATAAAAAAAAGGTGCAAATTTTTTAAGGGACCAAACTTCCCACATGGTAAACTAGCTATAGTTTTTTTTTTGGGGGGGAGGGGGGGGGGAAGGCACTATATAGTCAATAGTAAAAGTAAATTTTAAAACTATTTGGGGGGGACCATGGCCCTCCTGGCTCCGCCCCTGATTACATTGCAAGAGTACTTCACTTTCATACCATGTATATACGCACTCTTATATGGACACATAACATGTGAGCTTTCCCACAGATATTTTAGGCCATAAGGCATGTCAATTATCACTTTCTCAAATCAATGTCACGTTGCCTAACCCCGGAATCTCACCAACTTCTTACTGGTACCTTTTGTAATCTAGGTTATATTTTCACAGTACGATTGTGAATTCCTATTTTAATTAAAATCTAGTATTGTCATAACAAGTGTGATTTAAGGTATTGAGTATTGAACAAACAGGTGAAATTAAGATTTTTTATACATTCCATAACAGCATCTATTCCACTACTTTTTAGCCATAACTCAGAAACTGCAATGGCAAGCAAAGAAAATACCCAAGTTCATATAGATCACCTGCAACGCAGCCCGATAAGCTAGTCTTTCATCATTTGACTTGAGCCTCGTGCCTCCCATTTCAGTAAGATGAGGAGGGTCACTAACTGCAGAACGTTGCGAGGTAATAAGGGACTTTCCATGCAGTAGAGAGAGAGATGGATGTACAGGGTCACTGATATCTTCGAGAATACATATATCAGCATCATCATCAACATGGAAACTGTTCCATGAGGGATTACTCTCAACTGCTTCACCAGTAACTTTTAAAGGGTCACAACCCATGCTCCTAGGTGGAAGAAGTTTATCCTCTCTTTCGTCCTTTATGCAAACAATTTGCTTCTTACTTGAAGAGAATGAATGAATACCAGGCAGCAATTGCTTTGAGGAATGGTCAGCAGAAAGTCTATAATCAGTAACAGTAGGATTTCTAGTAGCAGCTTCATCAATGACTTTTACTGAATGACAGGTGCTTTTAGATGCAAGCAGTGCATCTTCTCTTTCATCCTTTACACGAACCACTTGCTTCTTACTTGATGTGAATGACTGAATACCATGCAACGACTGCCTTGAGGCTTTGTCAGCAAAAGGTCCATCATCAGCACCGGGATCAGAGTTTGTACTGATAGCTTCATTAATTTCTTCAGAATGATAATACATGCTCTTAGGTTCAAGCATGTCATCATCTCTGTCATCCTTTACGCGAACTAATTGCTTATTACTTGAATTTAATGACTGAACACCAGGCAAAAAATGCCTTGGGGCATTATCAGCAATATCATCAGCAGCATTGGAAGAAGAGTTTCTACTAATTGGTGAAAGAAAGTTACTAACTTCGCACTTGAAATTTGTACCCTGGCAATCATTTATGCCAGTGTAACCCATCATAGGTACTTCTGGGACAGATATACCCGTTCTACCTTCCTGTGCTCTTAAATTGAACTTACTAGTACTACACACATTCCAAGGTGGAAGCTCCTCTAATTCACCCTTTACGCGGATTGCCTTTTCTTCACTACTTGACATGAATGGAAGATTAATAGTATCAGGCAGGAATTCCCTAAAGGAGTCAACAAGAAAAGCATTTTCAGCACTGATGCTGGACAGTGTACAAAAGGGTAGCGCTGAACAATGGTCACTTGCTTCATGAATAATATCAGAACCCTGATCACAGTTGAGTTCAGTATGAGCTGCATTATGTAAAGATGTATCTGCATCTATGAAGGATGCTTCCATAGGAGATGCAAAGGAATTTCTTTCCAATGCTCCCAAGTCTACCATGCTACTTTCACTTAGAGCGCTAAACTTTCCATAAATCAAGTCCGAATTCTCCATAGTCGTGCAATGTGAATCACCTGAAACAATAACCATAAGTTAGTGCATCCAACTCAAGTTTCAGAAACCATAAAGCACATGCAATGACAGGCATCTGCAGTTGACTATTCACTTCCTATGCAGCACCTAACAAATGACGATAGTGTAACAAGATTACTCTCTCTAGAAGACTGACGTACAATTGGAAAGATGATCTCCTCCCACATGCATGAACTCATCCTCAGTTTCACCCTTGAAGTGAATGAGACTCGCATAGTCGGTACGATCTGAAGCATAGTTAGTATCTCCAGCAGCAAAACTAAATATGGTGCTACAATTAGGTAGCTGGTGGTACTGTAGTTCTTCACTATCAATGCTGCGATATGACGGAACCATTTCAGAAACTCCAACCCTATCCCTGGAGCAAATATCATGATCCAATGGCATCCAGTCTGTAAGAGAGCAGCTATGCACAGGAGAACTTATCTGTGCTGAGGTTTCCAACTTCCCATGGTCAAAAACCATGCCACAGTTTCCTGGAGACTCGAACAAACACTCCGAGCCCATCCCTGTCCTAGAATGTAACAGTTCTGAGTAGTCTGAAGGATACCAAATAGGGGAACCCAATAAATCAACTCTTACTGAAGGTGCTCCCTCTTTTTCCTGGATACCTAAAAGGCATGCCAAAAGAGACAATTAACATGCAGAAATGGGGCATTACAAATCACTGTATATTTTCCCACCAGACCTCATCTAGATATCAATGTCCCACTGAATTATGTAGATAAACGAATATTAGATATCTCAGGTGCAATAAAAGACGAATGATGAGTCAGAACCGACTTAATTACCAATTTGACAGTGGGAGTCCTCGTGATTGACCACATCAGGAGCTGGCTCGCCTTGTAAAACGTTCTTACATGATAAATCTTCTGGACTACTCTGTAAATAAACCCCAAATCATCCAGTATTCAAGGCACGGATGTTCATTAAAAACTAAAAGAACTTTATGACTGAGAGATAAGAAAAACTTAAGGAGCATAATGATAATTAAATGCAAGTATGCCACTCAGGAAATTTATTCAGAAAGAAAAAAAGAAACATGTCCACCCTGAAAAGATTACTGTTTAATAAATGCTAAAAAAAATTAGTTAATTAAAAGAAGGCAGGAAGGCAAAAGCAATGCATGATTGACGGAAACAAACTTCATTGAACTAAAAGGAAAAGATGAAGGGAATAAAACTAATTAAATGAAAAATAATAAAGATCCAGTTTACTGTACTAACAAGGAAGTTCCATTAGTCCTACTCATATTGGATTATGCTATGTGACAGACTTGGTTTTCAATTAGGAGTGTAACCGAGCCAAGTAGTAGGGTGTTCAGGCTCGGCTCGTTAAGTTACAAGGGTGCTCAAGCTCAAGTCGAGCTTCACTATTCTTGTTCAAGCTTGGCTCATGAAGAAAACTATTAGCTTGAGCTTGGCTCAGCTCGGATCGGTTACCTTTTATACTTTTTAGATCAAAAGTCCAAATTCTTTTATTTTAGATCAACGGAAAATATCAAAACTAAAACATGTGTATTTTCTTAGATACTTAACATCTATCTATAATATAAAGAAATAAGTGTCACCTAACCCCCTCTCTTTGCTCTCCAATATTCAATCCCATGAATCCTACGAGTTCAGTTTAAAGAATGCCACGTGGCACCCTTCTTTAATCTCAACCGTTAACTATTTCACTCACACACGTCTCCTTCTCAATTCAAAAACCATTTGAGAGATTTTAGGGGATTGTGGTCCTCTATTTTTTCGCATGGATAAGGGTGTATAGAGACTTGTCCCTCCCCCCACCTTTCTCTCTCTATCCTCACCTATTAAGTCTCCTCATTTTCATCTCTCACATCTATACTACAATTCCCAACGTGGCTTTCCTCTTTAATTCCCACTTTTTGATCCCAAAAAAACCTCCAATGATCTCTTCCTAAACATTCTCTCATGTATCTCAAATTCCTATTTTCTCTCTCTGAAAGGACACGACTCCTCCCAAGAGTTCTCTCACGTTTATCTCAATTGTATTTTTTAGTTATTCTCTTTTTCATTTTTCTTTGTACTCTATGCATCACACGGGAGCTTTGCTAGTACTTAAATACATATAATAGATACCTAAATCAATAATTAACTTAAATACATATAGTAGATACTTAACATCGTAATTATAATTATAATTATATATGTATATATATAATTCTAAATGAGCCTACCATTTAACGAACCGAGTACATGCATGTTCGAGCTCGGCTTATTAACCAAACGAGCTCAAAAATCAGCTCAAGCTCGGTTCGTTTATTAGATAAACAAGCTCAAGCGAGCTCTTATCGAGTCGGGCTCAAGTTGTTCAATAGTATATCGATTGATTTACCAGTGCTATTATCAATCAAAGCCTTCAAAATGTTATGATAGCCCTTGGATTGACAAACAAAATGTGATATTCAATTGAAGCATTCCAACCAGAAAACAATATATATATATATAGAGAGAGAGAGAGAGAGAGAGAGAATGGTCAAAATTCAACAAGCTACTACAGTAACAGTTGATACACAAGAGCTGGTGTTTGGTTGAGTGGAAAGGAAAAGAAGAAAATAAAGAAGAGAGAAAAGAGAGAGAGTTCTTAATGAATAAGCCTCCTCTATTCCTTATATTTATATATGGTGGATTATAGAAATACTCTTACTAAAGTGATGACATAAATGCCCTCATCCCATTACAACAAAACATTCTCAACACTCCCCCTCAAGCTGGTGCAATATGTCTTACAAGCCCAGCTTGTCAGATATGATGTGAAATTGAGGGTTTCCTACTCCTTCGGTAAGGATATCTGCATGTTGGTCCCTTGTCCTCACAAAGGGTGTACATATTAGCCCCAAACTAAGCTTGTCTTTGATAAAGTGCATGTCGACCTCAATGTTCTTGGTTTGATCATGCTGAACAGGGTTGTGCGCAAATGCTAATGGCTACCTTATTGTAATAATATAACCTCATTGGTCTTTGTAGGGGAATGCCAACATCTCCAGCCATAGTACTTCACATACACCATTGGCCATAGACTTGAACTCTGCCTCTACACTGGATCTAGCAACAATGGCTTCTACAAAGGTACAATACCCGAATGTAGATATTCTATCAAACAATGACCTTGCCCAATCAATATCTGTATATGCCTCAGTCCTTATACAACTATGGAGGCAAACATGAGGCCGTTACCGTGAGAAGACTTCAAGTATTTAAGAATTCTATATATGGCCTCCAAGTGAAGTCCTAAGAGATGTATATTATTGTGACTAACCACACTCACTGCATAGGCTATGTCAGGATGAGTGAGAGAGAGAGATAAGTCTACCTACCAACCTCTGGTATCTCCCGATATCAGTCAAGGAATCATGAATGCCATCCCCCAATCTATAGTTTTGCTCAATAGGAGTAGCAATGGGTTTGCATCCCATCACCCTATATCCTTCAATATTTCCAAACATATTTTCTCAATAGATATAAAGATACCCTTCTTAAATCTAGCAACTTCAATTCCTAAAAAGTATCTTAACTCCCCAAAAATCCTTAAATCTCAAACTCCTCTACAAGATCAAGCTTTAGCCTTGTCAACTCTTCCTAGACATTACCTGTCATAACAATGTCATCAACATAGACTATGAGGGCCAACACTTTGCATTGACTATGTTTGATGAATAATGTGTAATCAGTCGAACTTTGCTTGTACCATACTTCACCATAACTCTTCAAAACCTATCAAACCATGCTCTCAGGGAGTGCTTCAGCCCATATAGGGCTTTCTTTAATTTGTACACCCTTCCTCCAGCTATAGAAAACTTGAACCCAAGAGGCATCCTCATGTACACTTCTTCCTCCAGCTCGCCATGAAGAATGACATTCTGTTTACGTCAAATTGTTGTAGGGACCACCCTTGATTGGCAACAAGAGAAATGAGGACTCGAATTGAGTTCATCTTCGCAACAGAAACAAAAGGGTCCTAGTGTCAACACCGTACGTCTGAGTTTAGCATTTTGCAACAAGCCTGGTCTTGTACCTTTTACAAATCCATCATACTAATATTTCACAATAAATATCCACTTACATCTCACTGGCTCTTTTCCTGTAGACAAATCAACAAGATCCCACGTAGCATTCTTCTCGAGGGCCTGTATCTCCTCACACATTGTTTGCCCTCATTTAGGATTGAATAAGGTCTCAAAAACATTGTGTAGCACAGAAACACTAAACAAAGACAAGACAAACGCACGATATGATGGAGACATAGAGTTGTAAGTAACAAGGCGGGAAATAGAATGTTAGGTGCATGTATGAATTCTATTTTCTAATTACAATAAGAAGATGAGTATCATTAACAACAAGAGAAATAGGAGGAGTGTCTGTGTTATCTGGGATAAGAAGATCAAAGGAGACTTCTTGGTAGGGGAGACGAGTGTCCTTTTTTCTTTGTCTTGAATACACCTACAATTCCTCAAACAATTGTATCTTTGCATGCTTCATCACCCCCAAATCAACCACAAGTAAAGGTAAGGAAGAAGACATCTATTCATCCTAATGCTCCCCTTGAAGGCTTTTTTTTGAGCTAGAAAAGAAATGAGTAGTTTCGCAAAATGTGACATCAAGAGACACAAAGCACTTATGACACGAATAATTGTCGCTAAAACGGTCAGGGCGATAGACATGGACATAACAAACACATCCGAACACTTAAGGTGGTATAGGAAACATAGGAACATCAAGGAGGGTTTTAAATCCCTCTAGAAGGCATGCAGTTCATTAAAAAAGTGGTGGTGAGTAAGGCTTCAGTCCAAAATGAGGAAGGAACATGCATAGTAAAAAGAAGTCTCGGGTGATCTCTAACAAGTGACAGTTTTTTCTTTCAAATACGCCATTTTGTCCATGGGTCTTAACACACGAAGTTTGGTATTCAATCTAATGTGTAGAGAGGTAGGAGGCAAGGTCACTCGACAGTCAGCATGTACTCCCCCCATTGTCCGAGTGAAGGACTTTAATAGAAGTGCCAAATTGGGTGCGAAACATGTTATGAAAAATCTTAAACACAAAGTATACATCACTTTTAGCTTTTAAAAGGTAAAACCAGATGAGACATGAGTAATCATCCACAAAAGTAATAAATTACTTGTAACCAAATAAATAGATAGTGGAAGATTGACCTCATACATTAGAGTGAACTATATCAAAAAGAGAACTATTATGATTTCCATGAAATGAGTACAAGGATCTACAATGGTTCGCAGGTTCACAGGATTCAGCAGGTATAAGCCTCCTTCCTCACGATCACTGCCAGATCCTAAACAATGAGTGGGAAAGAATGTAACACTACAGTTCAAAGACTGAGTGATACTACTGGCAGACATAGGATTAGTAGCAAAGTTAGGAACATGTAAAACATATTCGAGGAGCATAGAAGACGTAGCATCAACACTACCCTTCCCTAATATGGAGGAAAAGGTATCATCGGCAACCTTAACTCTATATTTCCCAAAGCAAATATGATACAAGGAGAAAATGGATGACATACACATCATGTGATCAGTAGCTCCTAAATCAATGATCCAAAAGGGGCTAGTTAGGAAAAGAGAAGCACTATGTGCAGAAGCAGATTACCTCAGTCCTCAGTGAGAAAACAAGGAAGCAATTGTAAAATGAGTCTCCAAAGTCCAACCAAGACATGAAGCGCTGACGGACCTCAACTTCCTCTCAGGATAGCCCAAAACTGTCAGTTAGTGCAGGATGAGTGAGGCTACAAAGGAGCAAGAAGAAGACATAGAACATGTAATGGAGTGGGCAAAGGGGCAACCCATACCACCAAAACGACCTCTAAAGCGACCCCCTCTAGTTGCAATTATATGTGACCTCGGAGGACGACCATGGAGGTTCCAACAGGTCTCCTTGGTATATTGGGTACAGCCACAATGCTCACACTTGAGCTTGCCCTTGCCCTTATCATCCATAGTTTGCCCTATTTCCTGCCTCTACCACGGGTCCATGACCACTACTCCAACCACCTTTTTGAGACAAGGTGGTCAAAGCAGACCTCTCATGGAAAGAGTGTTGTTGCATTGCACATTTCCTACTTTATTCACTCAATAGATAGGCATTCACTCGATTGAGTAAGGAAAGGGGCTCTTAACTCAACACTTGAACTTGAGATTGCTCATGCTCAAGATTTAAACCAATCAAAAATTCAAAGATTTGATTCCTCTCTATCATCCTTTTAACTTTCACTACATCATCCAATTTGGAGGATTGAAGATCCTGATAATGTTCCTCTTAGCACATCCTTCTCATCTAAGAGAAGTAGTTAGCAAGAGTTTTCTCTCCCTGTCGGAACTGGCAGAAACTTTGTTGCAACTAATAAATGCGTGTCATATCCCCTACTAAGGAATGTGTTTGCTCCACAGCATCCCATAGGCCAATGGCAATGTTCAAGAACATTAAACCACCACTGATGTCTAGCTCCATAGAGTGAAGGTGCCACGACATAACCACTAAATTCTCATAACTCCACTTCTTATAGTTAGCGGAAGATTGATCAGGTTCAGCTATCTTTCCGGTAATGTAACCCATTCTTCCTTTCCCATTAATGTACAGCTTGGCCGATTGAGACTATGCAAAGTAATTGACTTTATTCAACAATACCGTAGTAATCTTTTGGTTTGGGACATCAACACTATGTCCACTTGACCCATGGTAGGAGCCGTTCAAAGGTCCCACTTTGGATTGATTTACTTCCGACATGTTTCACTCTTTACTAATCCACCAGGACAAATTCAACAAACAAATAACACAAGGAGTATACTCCAACACCCCAACAAAACCTTCTAGATGAAAAACAAACATCAACACTTCAACTCATCAATACAAACATCAAGCACTTCAACTACACTTAAACTCATCAATGCAAACATCAAACAAGCCATTTCTAAGTTGTTCCAACCCAAACAGCCAAAAAAAAACGGCAGCATATATACCCCTCTAGAACAGTCATAACTTCTTAAAATCACAGTGGCTTACCACTACCATAGGGTAGATGGGTAAAAAATGGTCCGGGGGGGCATTTTCTTCAGCAAAAACAGGTCGCACATAGAGGAACAAACAAAGTTCACATACTAGACTTTTTTTAATTTTTTCTGAATCTACATAAAAATTCTCATAAGTCCTTTGATAATTATGCGCATTCTATGAACTAGAGCTCAAAAAACTCAGAAAAATAAATCCTATCAAACCATACCTTCAAAAACAGACCAGGCACCCTCTGGTCCGTATGGCTGACAGTGACAATACTAGTTTTGCATTCACCTCTCTTTAGTTTCATCCATTATCATATAAATACTGTCAAAAATACAAATTGTATGTTTTCATTTCATAAAAAATTTAGAATTTGTAAGCATGAGTGATCATTGTGTCTGAATGTGGGTATATATGCAAATACCTATTTAGATCCATAATATTGCTAGAAAGTTGAAATTTATTTTCATACATTAAAATATCAAATTAGTGAACCAGGATCTTCAGTAATCATAACTCATGCGAGAAAGTGAATTCTTTTTTCCTAAACAGAAATCAGATATTTCTAGGTGTTCAATGCCAGATTAAGAGGGATCTAAATCATCCATATAATCTCCCAACACGATTTGAACAAAATTTGGTGAAACCCTAGAAAACAAAGTACACTGAACTTAAGACAGGTTGAAACCATCCCTAATTCCAATCCAAAACCAAAATATGAATATTAAAATTCCAACGAAAATATAAAATTTAATTTTAAAAAAGGGTCAAACTTACCCGCGAATGATCGAGAAGCGGATCCGGGGATTCAAGAATGGCAATAAAAGAGTCTATATCGATCGATAAAGCATCCGAATCATCGGGAAAAGAAAAATCGCTACCCAACCAAAAGGTAGAATTATCGTCTGCCTTCAACATCGGGAAAATAACATAGGAAAACCCTAGCTTCCCAAATTTATAAACCCTAATTCTACAGTAAAAATAAATGAAATTTAGAAGGGAAACGATTCGACCTGACCTAATCCTGCAACTGCAAGAACACAAATCGAATTTTCGAGAAAGCAACGAAAGATTCAATTAACGGAGAAGAAAATAAAGATTAAAGAGAGAGGAAAGAGATTTGAGGAAAATTCGTTGAGGTTTCCTGATGCGACTTTTCCTTATTTCCGGGTCGAAATTTAGAGAGAGAGAGAGAGAGAGAGAAAAGGGAGCGTGTGAGATCAGAAGAAACAAAAGTTGTGATGGCTGTTGTGGCGCATGTAAAGGGCCAGGGGTGCGTAGGTTATAGACTTTCTTTTTATCTATTTTAAAGTCAGAGAAAGAGGGAAAGAGAGAACTTTGGTTATTCTACGCGCTGTGCGATTTGTCCTTTTTCGTTGTGGAAGAAAAGGAAGAACCGTAGAAGAGATGTTTTGGAATTAAGCATTATTCTATTATTGTGCCAGGTTTTCTTCTCAATTAAATCCTCGGAACCCACGTTTTTTGAACTCGGACTTATGTCCCCCCTTTGGGGGAGGACACGTTTTGAACTCGGACTTGTGTCCTTCTAGTGGGAGTCTGGGACGTGTGGTGGTTGCGAGCCCCACCATTTCTATTAACCTAACAGCTACTAATTTAGAGATTTGATTTGTCTATCTTAAAAAAAAAAAAAAAAATTAGTGATTAGAAACTCTTGTTATTAACTAGTATGGAGAGCTAGGCCATTTGATTGACAATCCAACAGAGTTAGGCTTTAAGTAGGGCCTACCATTTCATGCATATGCACCTTCTGAACGGTTGGATTTTCTATTGGACGGTTTGATAGTAGGTACCATGGAGAGTTTCCATCACTTTCCCAAAAAAAATGGAAAGTGATTTTATCAACTCGATAGCAGGTGCTATTGAGCTAATAGCCGCCCGATCAGGAATCGAATACGCCAAAATCGATGACTGACATGCATTAATTCGATGGGCCCCCACTTGCATGATTTTAGTGTGTTGGATTCTTGATCGGACGGCTATTAGCTTGATTGATACAATTACTTCCTAAAATAAATTTAGTGTAATTTTGTGGTGGAGCTCTACTTCATGGTCGAAAAGCAGAGCTCCCTCATTAGAACAAATATAGTGGCATTTTGTAATTGTGGAGAAATATAATGATATTTTTAAGAAAATAATTTTTCTTAATAATTACAAGATTGTAACCATCATAAGTAAAAGGGAGAGCTTGTTTTTCTTCCGTAAAAGCAGAGCTCCGCTTTGTGTTTAAACTAAGAAAAAAGATCTTAGGACTTCAACTCATGTCCTTTGGATTTGGACTCCGCAAGCCTTGAAATATCTGTAACAATGCAAAGATCTCCTTCATGGTATTAAACAAGCTATACAGTTGACAAATGAGTATTGAATAGCATTGTTGTTTGGAACTTATAAATTATAGTCCTATTTATTTATCAAATGAGTATTGATCAATAGCATTGCTGTGAATGAGTGATGAAATGTTAAAATGGAATAGGGGTAAATCGTACATAAATAACGGATTTGATGTGTTAATAAGAATGCTTAGAAGTGTTAAATTCAGAAGTGTTGTTATTGAACTTGTGAAATTATCTTAAATCGATATTAATGGTTGACATGATAAATTATGCCATATCTATACTATATGGTGATCGACATTCGGGTAGGCCAAAGCTTAGAAGAAGTCTTCTAGTTCGGGAATTCTCTAATCAATAAGTAATGAACTTTATGGAGTTTCCTGGCAAATGATCAGAATCTAAGGGATGACCGATTCAAATTATTAATCACGACACTCAAACACAAGTTCACTTGTGTGGTAGTTTATAAGTCTCATGTATGCAAGCATAACTTGGACCCCGCATGAAAATTATATATGCATCATTTTACAAAGACTATGTGCATCATTTTACAAGGATATTGTGCATCATTTTATAAGGACTATGTGTATCATTTTACAAGGATATTGAATCATGGACACTGAATTACAAGGAGTTTCGGAAACCGTTGATGCTCTCCATGGATATGATTGTAAGTCCTGGATAATACATCATGAATTTTGATCACAAGGAGTTCTGGGGGCATAGGCTTGCCATCGATGCTCTCTATGGATACTACATATATCCTAAATACCATCTCATAGGAATATAGATGCATGAAATTCACCATTCAAGTCCAAGTGTCACACAAGTACATGAGTCAATGTGTTGTCATGTTATGCTCACATGTTTTTCGCACTCTAATTATGTACATGTCGTATGAAACTGTTATTGATTATATAAACTGTTGCATGAACCTGATATTTATTATATACATGTATTATTACTATTGTTAGTTAGCTTGGATATTCGATGAGTTATTCAATACTTATTCAACTTGTTATTGTCGTTAAGTTTAGAACAAGAGTTTGTCACTGCGGCTTAGGTCGAGGAGGATTATCGAGAGAAAGAAGAAAAAGGTGATCCCTTTGCAAAGGGAGTTTGGGACCTTGACTGTTTCCCTTATTATTAGATGTTTATTATGTTTTAGTGAGAGGGGATCTGTAGTAGACTTTTATTACTATTAGTAGATGTTGCTTTAGACTTGGCTTTTACTTTAGAGATGGTAGTTAATCCAAACTACGAGTGTTGTGTTTACTTTGGTCGTATGATATACAGGTTGATTTGTTTATATCGAAATTTTATGGTTGCCTTTTGGAGATTTATTATCTAGCTATTGCCTTGTATGCTCGAAAGTCAAGCAGGGATATGTAGAGTCTCGGGCCCAAAGCCCCATTATGACAAAGGTGGGGTTTTAGGGCGCAACAAAAGTTCTCTGCTTAACTACAAGTCTTTCAAGGCTATAGTGCTTGACAATGTCAAAATAGGATGTCGTCTCTTCTACTATTTTTATACACCGTTAATAAATGTGTATGGGGTGTAAGGTGGGATTATCCACACTTACTATACCCCTATAGCTTTGTTTGGGTGCAAATCGTGCACACCAAAACTAACATTTGGTCTGATTTTTGCAGTCATTAGGACTGAACACCCATGTGCATTGCAAATGCATTCCACTAGTGTGTTATAATTACAATGGAAAATTACCTAATGTTGTCCCATTTTTAAGTCATTGCTCTAAGCTTTCTATAAGTTTGTGAATGGGTTCTATCTACCTCATTTTGGATTGCAGTCAACAAAAGTGATATTTCGTTAAGTGTTTTTTTAATCTTAAATGACAAAAGTCATCATCACACAAAAAAAGTTGTATTGGTTGGTGGCAACGGTCTTTGTTAACTAAGAATGCCATACGGACCCTACTAAATTGACGATAGATGATGAGAAAATGAATAAGTGTTGACTTTCAGAATTTTGTGAGAAAAAATGGATGAGTCACTAGAGAGGGAATTTTGCCAATTCATGACAATAACTTAGTGCCTTATTCTTTTATTAGAAATTAGGCAACTTCAATACATTTACAAACTTATAGGCAGTTCAAGGCCAATGACTTATAATAGACGAAGATAATTTTCCCTAATTACAATGTATATGACAAAATTGTCCATTTATATTGCTTATATTTACTAAACTAGTAAACTTAGTAACCTTCACATATACATTTTACAGTTATATTAATTATCAAACTTAATAAAGTATATTGTAGTTTAGTCTTTTCATAGGGATTTGACCACCATGTTCTTAATGTCTCTTCCATTTAATGAATTGTTTATTATAAAAATATCAAACTATCACTATAGATAACTAATGGGTCGCAAGAGCCTCAATGCCCCAGCTAACTACTGATCAGCTGACTCTACTGACGTAGGTAAATGATATCTGCCCCTGTAGGGCCCTCAAAAAAAAAAAACTAATGGGTCGCACACGCGATGCATGTGAGAGAGAGAGAGAGAGGATAAGGGTAATGACAATACTGTTAATAGTGGCAAATTTCAATAAACGTTTATAAGTGTCATATTCTTATTATAGTAGAGATAGATAAGATATACGCGTAAGGGTAGTTTTTTCATTCTCATTATCATCTATATTATAATATAAAGAAACAAGACTCTTCTCTTTCATCTCCAAACTCCAATCCTTGGGATTCTACAAGTGCTGACGTGACATCTCTAAAAAATAGAGTAATTTTAGGGGATTGTGATACGAGGGAGAGAGAGAATGTAGAGATGTATTGATTCATTGGAGGGATTTTAGGTGATTGTGATAAGAGGAGAGAGAAAATATAGACGTGTTGATCAATTGGAGGGATTTTAAGGAATGTGATAAGAGGGATAAAGAAAATAATGTACAAAGTATTAATCCATGGGAGAGATTTTAGGGAATCGTGATTAGAGGGATAAAGAGAGAGTGTGTGTGTGTGTAGAGCCCTATTGGATTTTCTTTTTTTCTAATTAAATCTTAATAATTTCATAATATTTGTCTTATGAGTGGTTAGTTCTTATATATTTTGTTTTTATTATTCACACTTGTGCATTGTACGGAGTTTCTGCTAGTAGTATAGAAGATATAAGTGCAAGACCTAAAGGGGCCTAACATTTATTAAGTGATGATAAGGGTCCAGTTGATTACAATTTCTATTATTAGCTTGAACTAATTAGTTTATAGTTAATTGATACCGTTAGAGATAAATCATTTGATAACTTAGAGTTAATTGATACCGTTAGAGATAAATCATTTGATAACTTAGAGTTAATTGGCATGGTATGCTCATTAATGTTTTAGAAAATTATCCATCTTGTTGCCATTAATCACAACTCGTTGTTAGTCCTTAATCGTCTCTTCCCCTATTTTCTTATTTGTAACAGTAAAGTTGAACGATTTAGCACATGCACAAACCTAATAATTCAGCACATTATATATTGCATTCAAATGACAACTTTCTGCTTTATATCAAGTGACATCTAAGAATCTTTCTCATTCTCTTATTTTTTTTGGATTTTTTGATCCAGAAGCGATTCAGGGTCGATGGAAATTCTATAATCTTTTTCTTACTTTTTTTAATGTTAGAGGCTCCACGATTTTTGAAATGGGTGTCATTTTTATGGTAAATTAATGCTAGTGGATTTTCCAATAATTTTTGTTGATTAGTTATGTTCTATATTATGGTTGAAGCGCATGTCCTTGTCAATGGACTCCCCTTGCACCCAAAAATAAAATGCATATTAAATACTACATAAAATGAGTACATGGGTATATTTTGTTGAATATGTTACTTAATAGTTAATAGAGGAGTTGGATCTTACATTGGAGAATCGTTCTAAAGATAAATGAAATGAAAAAATTTACAAAATTAAGATAACAAATTTAATAGTATATACTACACTTTGTAGCTATGGTTTATGCCATATTTGCTATAAATTTGTCCTAAAAAATCAGTGTAAACTGTAAGCTATTTCATGTATGCCGTTGATAAAAGAAATCATCCAATTTAATATTATATGATATTTTTTATAATAATTTTTGCTCTTTTATTTTTCCCGTGCATCACACGGGGTGTTTGATAGTTCTTATAATAGTAGAGATAAAGGAGATATGTGTAAAAGTAATTTTTTTTCATTCTCATTACAATGGTATAGAAGATATAAGTGCAAGGGTAATTTTATTAATACTAATTATAATAACAGAGATAGATAATATATAAGTGTAATGGTAGTTTTGTCATTCTCATTACAATAGTACGAAAAATTATAAGTGGGTTGTGCGAACATCCGAAGGGACTAGTCGTCTTTGCCTCAAATGAAGGGTTTGGGACACCTTCTGTTACTAAAAAAATAGATAAATAATATAAGTGTAAGTATAATTTTGTCAATAGTGACAAAATTCAATCAACTTTTTAATGGCCCTATTCTCATTATAATAGTAAATGAAATGATATTTATAATTAGGAATAGTGGACTAAGTTCAAATAGGGAACCAACCGTCAGTAGACATGTGACATTAACCTCAAGAGTTGAGAGATGCCACGTGGAACGTCCGTCATATAGTATTACTATAGATAGATTAAGGGAATCATATTATTTTAATTAAATTTAGAGTTCTATTATTTAATTGAGGAAAAATAATATTTTTAATTAATGGTTCTTATTAAGTAGATAATCAGTTGATAAGGGAGATGGAGTACCCTTAGGGATTAGTCCTTACCCAAAGCGTTGGGGACACCCCGAGTTCCAAAAAAAAAAAGTTTCAAATGTTTAGAGAGTTATGATAGAAGAAGTATCTTTTAACACATTTAATATTTAATTAAATGGAAGTCTTATTAATATTTAATTAAATGAAGGTTTTATTGTTTAATTTAAAAAACAATATTTTAATCAAGAATTCTTAATAAGTGGATAATCAATTAATGAGGGAGATGAAGAGTTCAAAAAATATCAATTTTAATTAATGATTCTTATTAAGTTGATGATCAATTAAGAGAATGTGTCATATACCAGACAAGTGACATTAACCCGAAGAGAGAATGAAGGATGTTGAGAGATGCCACGTGGAACCAATCGACATATAGTATTAGAACTAGTAAACCCCCATGCAGTGCACGGGAAAATGTAAAAAAAACAGCAAAATAAATAAAAGAGTAAATTTTTTTTTGAGATATAATATGCTTTTTGATAAAAATACATAAATTTTTTTCATACCATTTTTTTACATCAAATTGTTTATTTAATATGAAATTGTAGAAATATATATGTAGCTCGTCCTCATCTCAATCTCTATTATTGTAGAATAATAATAATAATAATAATATTATTATTATTATTATTATTATTAATTAATTATTCATAGGTGCCAGCTAGTTTAGTTTGTAAAGTCTCTTGGCGTCGTACCAGAGACCTGAGATCCAATCTCGCTTTCATCAGAGTTGGGGGGTTTATGGGAGGGGGGCGACTACCACTCATTGTGTAGCCCATAGGTCCATGTGGCACAATGTTTTCATAACCGGATCCCAATCATCAAACCGGCTGGTGGCTGGTTCCCGGTTTGACCGATTCACCTGGTTCGACTGTGTCCTATTTTATTTGGGAAAAAAATTCCTCATTTCACCCAGTTCTAGCCGGTTCTACCATTGGTTCTGACTGGTTTTTAATGTGGTCCGATTTTGAGAGTTTTGGAAACCGATGAGAGGATCGGTTCCCAATTTTTCCAGTTTGATCAGCCGGTCCGATCTGGTTCTAATAACACTGATGTGGCCTCCAATGAGCCAAAAGAAAAGATTAATAGGAGAGCTGCCACAATTAATGAGGGGAGGACAAAAGTTTGCAAGGAACGTTGTCTTTAAAGAGGAAAATAATGAGGAAAAAATTATAAGAAAGATAAGAGGTTGTGGGTCCTTCCCATAAATTCATGTTTGATGATGTGGCCTCATAAATGAAAAGAAGTTCTATGTGGCATCAAGAGGAAAACATAGGTGGTATTCATAAAAACACTTTAACTGTGTTATATAGTAGTAGTATAAATAGATAGATTGATTTATACAATGTAGGCACCCCTCTTTGATCTCCCTTTTTTTTTAGTCACGTCATTTCCTCGGTCCCCATAACAAACAGCTTTCTCTCTTATTCATCTCTCCCAACGAAGAGGCACATCCTATATTCCCTTTAATTCTCACATAACTACTTTCTTATTTTCAAATAGTTTTTCCATGGAAAATGGAAAACGAACTACAGGATTCTCTTCCAAACTGACCACCCAAATGCATATTGACATGTAGCAGTGAAACTTTTGTTCTATTTCTATTTTATTTATCTTTCCCAATGTGTTGAAATTTGATTGGGGTGGTCTAGTTAGAAGAGGACCTTGCGGTACTCTAATCATAACTCTTTTTCCATCTATGAGTCTTTCCATCTCCCAATGAAGACCATTCTTTCTCCCTTAAAAGTTAAACCTGCATTCCCTCTCTAACCACTCCCCATCTACTCTGGCTCCCTTAATTGTGGTGACTCTCCCTTCCCTCTCTCTACTCTTAAACCTCTATTAGATATCATGGATGTTAACTCCGGGAATCAATCGAGCTTTAGAAGATCAGTTCTTGTTTCCTTGCATTTGTCTTAAGTTATACTCAATATGTTTAACATACATCTCTCCCTCTCTTTGCATGCAATTTTGTTTTAGTTATGCTCTATCCTTTTACTTTTGCATGATTGTATTGTATTGAAATACTTATAGAGTATTGTATTGAAATACTTATAGAAACCGTGAGTTTTGATTTAGTTTTGTGAAGTAGGGATCTTATAGAAGAAGGTGAGGGAACTCTGGAAAATTGGGTTTTTCTTTTATTTTTCAGTCATAATAGCTAGAAGAGGGTTATTCTTTGGTCATCTTGACTCTACAACAAATGAGGTGAAATCCCACCTGTTACATGCTCTATTTTTTTCCAACCCGTATAAGCATGCTCTATTTTTTCTAATTTTTAACTTTGCTCTGTTAATGATCGAGATCTTAATAATGGCATAAGCTCAAGACTATTAGGTTAATGCTTTCTTTGTTTCATATATAGTCTATAATTAAAATAACCTTCTCCATTGCTTTAATATACTATATAGTTACTCTTTTTTTAGGATAAGAGGATCAAAATGGAGAGTTCTTGAGAAGTAGGGAAGGAAATGATTGTGTGGGTAGCAAATGGTAAGAGAAATTGGCTTATTGAAAGAAAAAGAAAGACTTAGAATTCAAAGAAAGTTCCATATTATGAATAAAGGGTTCACCTTCTTTTACCAGTCTTGCATTCTTTGTCAAAGAAAATTCCATATATAATCTGTTAATATCTTTGTTGGGGGACTTTTAAAGATTGAAGAATGGGGTAACTGGGGTCCCATCTAGAATATCTATTATGCCCAAATTCAGTTCGATTTGTTGATGGTAATGATCTGACCGTTACTGAGTAGTCTGGCCAGTGGTGCGGGGGCAGTGGTAAGGTCCGGGACCATAGAGTTTTTTTTCATCAAGCGGTCTCATCGGCCTTTGTGGAGTGGCAGTAGTCGGGTAGCGGAGGTGGAAGCCGGGCCTCGAAATCATATTAGCTAACCATTGGCCCCAGAGGCTAAGGTCAGCTTGCAAAAATCTAGTGTTTTGTTTCATTCCTAGACTTGCCAACTCAGAAGCCCACTCCGAAGCTCAATGTTCCAGCTATGTAAATGCCTCTTGTAGGTCTTTCCCCAAGTTGCACTCTCGCGAGCTGACTTACTGTATTCGGGTGTTTCTGTTCTTTAATATGCAGTATTTCTTTAACCCAAAATATATATATATATATATATATATAAAAGAATATCATAGATATGATGATCACAATCAAGCAATGGGGTCAGCTTTGTATAGTAGATCTGATTAGGTGGATTCCCTAATTTGCCTATTTACAAGAGAGAGGGCGTTAAGAATTCCCTTTTAAAGAATACACACACACACACACATATATATATATATATATATATATATATATATCTTTACTATTATAATGCGAGAGGGAGGCGTAGCCTGATTTTTCTAAAATTCCTAAACTACCCCTATATAAAACAAAACTTTGATTCAATGTTTTACTTTAACGTGTTAATGTTTTACTGTAATTCTCAAACTACCCATTATCTATTTAAAGAATAGAATCATAACCAATTATGATTGAAATCGGGGAGAGTTCAATCGCACCCACGGGTTAACATGTGTCCCTTTTAACTCCTATTAACTGTGGTTAACTCCTTCCCCTCGCTCTCACGTGCATCGCACGTGCCACCCGCTAGTGTATGTATATATATGAATTAGTCTAGGGATACTCTCAAAGTGTACTCCCAAATTCTAGTCATTTATCCCAATTATTAAACAGTTAGGATTAGAGCTGATGTCCACAATAGAAAAAAGACAAAATAAGCCAATTAATTAAAATTTTGGCCCTTAGGGTTGGTTATAAACATTTAGGATTGGGGAATATATTTGAAATATAAAGTAGTCTAGGGATACTCCCAAAGTGTACTCCCAAATCCTAGCCATTTATCCCAATTATTAAATGGTTAGGATTAGAGCTGATGTCGGCACTCCCAAATATTTCCCCTAATCCTAAATGTTTATAACCAACACTAAGGGCCAGAATTTTAATTAATTGGCTTGTTTTGTCTTTTTCTGCTATGGACATCAGCTCTAATCCTAACCGTTTAATAATTGGGATAAATGGCTAGGATTTGGGAGTACACTTTAGAGTATCCCTAGACTAATTCATATATATATACATATAGATAATTCACATATTCCCTTTGATATGCACTCCTAAAGGCTACAAGGCTTAGGTCCACATATGAAAGAAAAGTCAGCCGTATTAGCTCATCAACTCGCCTTAACGCACCTCAATCTTTACGACACTTTTTTCTTGACTACTTCTTTATCGGCTTAGGGGACTGGTTGCTGAGGAATGGGATCCATTCTTAGGATCTTAGACCGTCCCTCCAACTCGCTCTCGATGCCCGATCAATTCACTTATGTAGCACAATTTGCCAATCTCTTTTTGCATATCTAAGCCTTACTCCTCCTTCTAGATTAAGAAAGAGACCTTTTGCAGGTGCTCCAAGATGAAATATAACCCTTATACCTTACAACAAGCTCATGTATCAATTCTATTGTGTTAGGATATATTTCCCAAAAGTACATTCCTTGCAATACCTGTGTTTATTTATTTCTATATTCCATACATGTTTCATGGGGTTTTATTAGCATGTGCAGGTGCAGGTTTGCAACAGACAGATCTTACATGACAAGAGTTTCTAGTGTCCACAATTTGAGTTGTATTTCAATTTGTGTCATGTAATTGTATTTGAGTCGTATAATGGCCTAATTATCTGTTTGATGTGTTTGGGGGGAGTTTGTGCCAAGTCATCTACTTCAGTTTGGTTTTGCCACGAAATTACCAAATAAGGAAATTATAAAGTTCATGTTTTAGTGTTAACTTAATTCCGTTGTCAAACAGTGAGTCTAGTGTGTCTTGTGTAATTGCCTACAAGCATCCAAGACAAGTGAATATGACGACCAAGAAGATAAGTTGAATACATTCTGATCATAGCCTTCGTTTCACTCATAGGATGACAAGTGACTTAGATACAATGCTACCTTAGGTGGAAATTATTGACTTTGAATAATTATATGAATCTTAGGTGACTAGATATGTAGCCTTAAGAGTGTTAGGGGATCATAAAAACCAAGTTCCTTGTAAGGGGCATAATTCATTGACCGTAGCTTCGATTTTGCTCCATAATATATCAAATCGGTTGTATCAAAAAAATCTACAACTTTCATGAATAAAGCAAGAGCAAAAATCGATTTTTAAAAGTCGGTCAATCGTATTTTATGGGAAGTCAATCAGATGGTCAAAATAAACTACTGTACGTGATTTTTTCCCAAAAAATTGACAGTCCGTTGACCAACCATAATGGAAGGTCGATTGGGGTGCGCGATTTAGTGTTTTAGAATGTTTCTAATCTTGATTTTGCTTCTATATTAGTTGAGTTTGATTCCCCACTCGAACCAAGGAAGTTTGTGAGAGTTTATAGTGTTTCTAAAAGATTATTGAGGTTGTTCAAACTCATTCTCCTCTCCTCTTCCACCCTAGAGATTGTAAGCTATTCTTCCATCGTTGCTTGCTTGATTGTGATACATCTAGGGATCGTATGATTAAAAACCATCAACCCGTTATGTGAAAAACACTTTGGCTGGTGTGTTTTGGAGCTTTTGCGAAGGAGATCGATGCAAAAAGGATCGTAGATATTTAGTTGGGGGAATTTGAAACCGTCATTGACGGAGATAGATCTTTGGAGATCGTGGTTATCGAGACCTAAGAGAAGTAGAGGCTGCTGAGGTTGTTCACAGGTCTTGCGAGAACGTGATTACTTATTGAGACATGTAGGACTAGCCATTGATCGATGAGTTCGAGTCCTGTTTGGGTGATGTTTGAGTCTGTAAGTATCTTTACTTTGTCTTAGTGATCTCTTTGCTGGACTACGTCCCGTGATTTTTCCCAAAAGGGTTTCTATGTAAAAATCATTGTGTTGTGGTTTGCTTGTATTCCCTATTTTCGCACTTTATTATTCATCATCAATTAGTTAATAATTTAATTGTTAAATCTTAAAAATGGTAGATAGACTTAAAGGGAGACCTAACCACCCCCTTGGCTTTGTAAGTTCTCAACCTAAAAATATTATTTTTGGGGTTCACCAGATTTTTCATACTAGTTGACCACCTCATTGATAGAGCATAACCCCAAAGGGGTGGACCAGTGGTTCTTGGGCCTTTCCCCATGTGGGAGGTCCTGAGTTTCATTTCTCACTCCCCCTTTGGGGCCAGCCTCGCACGGGTTTACTTGGTGTGGCGGGTTGCGGGCTCACGTCGCACCCTCAGGAATCAGTCCTGACCCAAAGGGTTGGGGACACCTCGAGTTCCCAAAAAAAAAAACCAACAAAATTATTTTTGATAGATTGGAGGGCCTTAATATGCATATAACTAAAATAGTGGTACCCTTAATTTCGTGCATGTTGAAGGATAGTGTAAACATTGAAGCAAACAGGCCCCAAGATTGTTGCTTCTTAGGGCACTTGATGATAAAGTTTAAAAAGAGAGTAGTCTTTCAAGAAAATAAAAGAATAATGCTATCACTTATAATATTCATAATATGAATTGTTAAAGGAAGGAATATTACTAACCAAAAATGATAATTTTTATTTATTAAATAAATGAGACAGATAAAGATTAGTGCTGTCAATTTTTTTGTTTTATCTTAACTTTTGTACCAGATTGTTTGCTAGTATATATATAAATAATATGGCAATGTGGGCGTTGATGATCATTTTTACATAAGCCAACATGTTTTTCTTTTTTAAATTTCTTGGGATTAAGTATCTTTAATCCTTAGGTTATACTCATAACTATTTTTAATTTTTTTTTATATCAGCTACTTAGGTTTTATCCTAGTTTGTAAATACACATTTACGTATGATAGATTTATAAATTAACTCATCATTTTTCAACTAGTAGACAAAGAACCTCAATCATTAGTTTCGTTGGACTTTCATTTATAACCGTTAATAAAATACTTATTATGTCCTCAAGATATTTCATAACCTCATAAAGCCCCTTTAATTGCCCTTGAACTATGATTAATAAGTTTTAACTATTGTGGTTAATTTTTTATTCTAAAAACTAAGGTTAGATGCTTGGACCTTAATGGTAAAATGAAACACATGCAACAAGGGGATTATAGTCCACTAAATGTCACAAGGGTACTATAGTCACTTTGTAATCATTTTTTTAATGCAATTCAATTAAAGTAGCATAATGAGGTTCAAAAATGACGAATTAATTTGCTAATCGGTTAGACATAAGGGTGACAATGGGCTGAATTCAAGTTTAAATTTTGATAATTTTCAATAAGTCCGACCCGAAGCCCGACAGATATACAAAGGGTTTGAAGTCGAAAACCAGTTTGATTGCCTCCCCTATATTTTTTTTGGGGGTGGAAATGTTGTCATATAACTATAACACTAAACTCACTCACAGAGCCAGACTTAAGGTAGCCGCTAAGGTACCATAAAGATAAGTCCAAGCAACCACTGAGGGTGCGACGTGAGCCCGCAAACCGCCACACCAGTAAGTCTGGGTAAACCCGTGTGGGGCAGGCCCCAAAGGGGGAGTGAGAAATGGTACCAGGATATCCCACTTGGGGAAAGGCCTAGAACCACTTGTCCACCCTTTGGGATTAAATACATAACAATGTTTTTACAAATTAAGGGCAAAAAATCTAAAAATTTGGAAAGTAACAGGTGTCATTCTCTGATAATAGCGTGAGTGGGTAATATTTGTGTCACTGTCTCTCACGTGCTTGCCACGAAGTAACACACGCAACGCAAGGGCCATCTTTCTGCCCTAAAATAAAAACCGGGAAAAAGAGGGAAGGCGGTGGAGACTCATCGGAAAACCGATCTGAAAGGTAAGTTAGTCTCCTAAATTCGCTGGAAACCTCCATTAAATATTTACACTTCTGCCACCATGGCTTATCTCTTGTAAGAAAGAAATAGATATGTCTATTACGAAATCTTTGTAATATCTGCAAGATAGTGTTTCTGGAAATCAAAGAGATCTGATCTTCTAAATCCACTTACTCAACAATTCTGTCTACCATTTTGATGTTCTTTAGTTTCTGAATTCAAGATAGGATTAAGGTTTATGAACTGCATTTTAAGATTCTTTCATCGGATTGGATGTTTAATTGGATTTTCATATGGAGATTGTAGAATTAGTTCTACAATTTCGATGGATTTCAGTGAGGCGTATTGATGTCAGTGTTCTGGTTTGTCTCCCGTCAGCTCGCAGCAATTGAAGCAATGGTAATTGTCCTCTCAACTTCATTTTAAAGATGAATTTCAGTAATTTTTTTTTAAAAATTATTATTATTATTTTCCACAGTATGAAAAGAGCCATTCTAGGGTTTCTTTTAGGCTGTGTTTGTTTGGAGGGAAATAGGTGCACTGGATCATTTACCGGAGAAAATCTAATTTTTGTGTTTTGAGTGATGCAAAATGAGCTTTTTATTGCAAAATATCACTTTATATTTGAGGGATAAATTTATCTAGAAAATGATGAGAAACCATTTCTTAGATTTTTTTTTCTCCATTTCGTTTTCCTTCCAAACAAACAAAGCCTGAATTGAAAGAAAATCTGATTTTGGGTCTGGGGTATGGTTTCGGGTTACATTTGAAATTATGATAAATGGGTGAATGTGCCCTTTTGTTATTGCGATATGGTTAAAATGCATGTACTATGCAGGCCACATCGAAGAAAGTGATTACCAGGGAGGAGTGGGAGAAAAGGCTCAGTAATGTAAAGATTAGGAAAGAAGATATGAATAAGCTGGTGATGAATTTTCTTGTCACGGAGGGTTACGTTGAAGCTGCAGAAAAGTTCTGCATGGAGTCCGGCACTGAGCGTATCCTCACCCCCCCCAATTATCCTTGTTTTTCAGTTGGTTTGTTTTTGTTTTTTAAATTGAAGATGGCTTCACTTGTTTTTTGTTATAAGCTTCTCCTTATCAATAAATAGCAGACATTGATCTTGCAACAATAAAAGATCGCATGGCCGTTAAAAAGGCAGTGCAGTGTGGGAATGTCGAGGATGCTATTGAGAGAGTTAATGATTTGAACCCAGAGGTAGCATGCTTCATCTGTTACTCTATGATCATCTTAATGACTAAATATATGTCGTTTTCACTATGATGATATAAAGATGCTTTTTCTTTTACATCAACCATATGCTTTTACAAGCATGCAAACTTTTTTCTTTTGGTGGGAGACGCACCTGCAACGGGTGCAATAACAATTTATTTGAAAAGAGTTTAAAGATATTGTAAAATTGAAATTGAAAAGGACCTATCTACATGTAGTACATATTCGTAAGCCACCGCTAAGTGCTATCTTTTACTTTGGCTAGAGCATATGCAGATGATTTGTAGTTACAACTTACAAGTATCATTTGCCTAGGGTCACTCCAATTCAGATCCTTGCTATTGTTGGAAAGTGGATTTTACCGTGCTTCCTGGAGGCCTTTTGATTTCTTAATGATTAGGAATTCCTTTTGGTGTTTGCTTAACGAGTTTAATTAGGAGTAAAAACTAAAAACTATAACCTTTATGTCTATAGAGAAATAGGATATGATCATATATGCTTTATGAATATAGAGAGTAAAAACTATAACTTTTTTGTGTTTTGTGTGCAAGGATTCGACAACTTATTCTTTTTTATTGACTATTGTTCTATATGGAGAGATATTGAGGGATTGGAAGTATCTGGTTTATTTTCTGATTAGATGCTATGATCTTTATGTAATATGTTGTTAGTTATTAGGCGTGGTTTTTGTTGGTTCACTTCTTGTGAACTTGTTGCTTTCAATGCTTTGTACTTATTCTTGTCTTAATGATATCTTGAATTACCTTATTTTCTTAAAAAAAAAAAGTAGGATATGATCATATGAGAGCTGATTCTGAACATAGAATTACCCTTTTTTCATTCGCGTATGAAAAGAAAGGAGTGCTGGGTTCTTTTATGGGGTTCGATAGGTGATCTGAATTAGAACTTATTAGTGTTTTTGTCGATTTGTCCACTCTTATGGAGGGTTAGTTGTATTTTACTATTTTTGAAGAGAGAATTGCTTAAATGGTTTTTTATTTAATATACATATATATATATATACACACACATACACACATTCATATCTTATTTTAATTTTTCTTGTTTGAATGCCTTGCTATGTTACTTCATGCCATTAATACACTGATCTTGATCGGAAACCAAATGCCAATGAGAAATTAATTTTTCCCCAAATCTTTATGTGGGTGTTGCATTATAATGTCCATTTCGAAGGATGAGATAATACTCTATAATAATGCTTCCTTATTTTCAATATTCATGCATGCTCATCCATATGTACCGTTCAATTAACAGGACACCATTGAAAATAAATGGGTGTACAAATCACCTTACTCAAGCATTAGATGGATGATATACATTAATCCGGTATAACAAGGAATGAAATTCCACTAACGATAAAATGGCGGCCTCCAACTAAAGACAGGTATACAATTAAAGAATTTAATTCAAAGTGTTAAAAACTAAATTTTCAAATCTGCTAATAATAAATATAGCAAAGTTATATATAATAATAGTAGAAAATTTAGAAAGTGATTTCACTAATGATAACATGACTTCCACCAATTAAATACCAGGTAAAAAAATGAAAGAATTATATTTAAATGTTGGAAAATAAACTAAAATTCTTATATGAAGTTGTATAAATATTGCAAAGTCATCTATAATAACAGTGTTTTTGTCGATTTGTCCACTCTTATGGAGGGTTAGTTGTATTTTACTATTTTTGAAGAGAGAATTGCTTAAATGGTTTTTATTTAATATACATATATATATATATATACACACACATACACACATTCATATCTTATTTAATTTTTCTTGTTTGAATGCCTTGCTATGTTACTTCATGCCATTAATACACTGATCTTGATCAGAAACCAAATGCCAATGAGAAATTAATTTTTCCCCAAATCTTTATGTGGGTGTTGCATTATAATGTCCATTTCGAAGGATGAGATAATACTCTATAATAATGCTTCCTTATTTTCAATATTCATGCATGCTCATCCATATGTACCGTTCAATTAACAGGACACCATTGAAAATAAATGGGTGTACAAATCACCTTACTCAAGCATTAGATGGATGATATACATTAATCCGGTATAACAAGGAATGAAATTCCACTAACGATAAAATGGCGGCCTCCAACTAAAGACAGGTATACAATTAAAGAATTTAATTCAAAGTGTTAAAAACTAAATTTTCAAATCTGCTAATAATAAATATAGCAAAGTTATATATAATAATAGTAGAAAATTTAGAAAGTGATTTCACTAATGATAACATGACTTCCACCAATTAAATACCAGGTAAAAAAATGAAAGAATTATATTTAAATGTTGGAAAATAACTAAAATTCTTATATGAAGTTGTATAAATATTGCAAAGTCATCTATAATAACAGTAGAAAAGAATTTATGAAATTTCACTAATGATAACATCACTTCCGCGGATTGAATACTAGGTAAAAAAACATAAAAGAATTACATTAAATGTTGTTTTTTGATTGGTGTTGCAGACACCCAATTTTGCACGGCCAAAGGCCCTTTTTAGCTCCAAGTATCGAAAGATGGACTCAATGAAGAAGATCTGAACTCCAAAATAACCCGAGGTTAAGCCAAAGCCAAAGCCAAAGCCCAATCCAAGTCCAAGTTAGACCGAGCCCAAAAGAGGGGAGAAATTCACTCTTTAAAAACTGTTTGAGTCTTTGACAGAAAATTTAGTCCCACATCGCTTAGAAAAGAGAACCTCCCTCTATTTCACATTTATAAAAGGCTACACATGCCCTCCCTTTGATTCATTCAGAAAAACCCTAGCCTTGGGGAATCTTTGGAATCTCTTCAATGTGAAAATCATCTTAGAAAACCCCAACCTTTGGAAACCCTAGTGGAGAAGAGAGCATGAGCTCACATACTAGCCCGGAGCAAGATCGGAGTTCGGACTCTCTTTATTGTTTTTATCTTTAGGTGCTTAGAGCGCCGGAATCCATAGGAGTACGATCGAGAAAAGGTTTGCAACATTTTTTTTTCTGCTTCATACATTCATTTATTCTCCTTCTACCCATCCAAGTCTTTTCTTCATTCGCTTTCTCATAGTAGTCCAAAGATTTCCCTCCAAATGGTCGTGAGGAAGTGGAAATCCCGATGAAGGAAAGTGTAGGAAGAAGAGATCTTCGATTTCTTTTTCCATCATTATTTATTTTCTTTTATTTTTAAATTATTCCTCCCCTTTTCCATCAATATAGGCAGGGCCTCTCTCGAATCGGTCGAGGAGAGAGTTTGACCTTCGCCGGTGTAAGGAAAAGGGTTTGCCGCTCAAGTAGAGAGAATCACCCTGATTTGGTCGATGAGGGGTATGTTCCAATCTCGAAATAAAAGAATAAAAAATTAAGTAGGTAAGGGTTTGCCTCGATTCGGTCGAGGAGAGGCATTCTTATCTCGAAAAGGAAGAAAATAATTACTTAGTTGATTTGTTAAATTCAATGAAAAGAAAATTAAATTAATAGAGAAAAGCTAAAAGGCAACCGTCGCTTGATGGATGAGTTGAGGTGCCTAACACCTTCCCCGACTCATAAAAGAACCCCCGAACCCAACCTTCGAGTTCTCGGACCAAGAGGAATATTACTGGGTGACCAATCACACCCTTGTCTTTTGATTGGTGGTGACTCTAACTTCTCGGCTTCTTACTAGGGCAAAAGTGCTAGTGTGGGGTTGAGAACACTCGAGCCGGGTGTATTTAAATGTTCGAAAATAAATATTTAAATTTGATAGCAATGAATATAACAAAGTTATATATAATAATACAAAATAATTTAGGAAGTCAAAATCAATTTTATACGTATGGGTATGAAATTACTGTTTATAAAACTAGGAATAATAAAATAATTAGCTTACTCATTTATTTACACAATTTGATTTGAAATATTTGAGTTAACATTATGTTGAAAAAATAAGGATCACGCAGAGAAACTTATAAAAATTTATAATAAATAAGAAAAATAAAGAGGGGCTTGAGTCCGTAGCTCAGCTGGTTAACTACCAAAAAATAATAAAAAGTATTTATGAAAATATTGGATTGAAAAATATTTATTTAGAAAACAATGTCTAAATGTTTAATAATGAAACATCTTAGTGTTGAACAAAGCTTTGTGTTGAAATCATCGTCTTCTTATGTTAGATATAATATTAAAATATATAATCTTTTTAACAAGTTAAAATATTTAGGTATACTTGAAGTGTTTAAAATAAGAACAAAAATAAATATTATACGGAAAACATATTATTCTTTAGTTATTGAAATGTATAAATGTAAATCTAACGGGTATTATTCTTTAGTTAAATTGAAATGTATAAATGTAATCTAGCTGGTCAAGGTAGTTAGCATTTGCTTTTTTAAGAGTTTCTTTTCATAAATAAAACTATCTTACACACACACACACACACACATATGTAAATATTTGTATAATCATATTACTTTCTTTTCTACTTTTTTCACACCCATTCCATTTTTTTTTCATTCCTCATGAATCATACGGGTTGTTCGCTACTATTCTTAAATACCTAAACTAGAACCCTGAGAACCACATAAAACATTACCTCTGTCATTTGGGTTCATGTTGTGAAAAAGTTATCTGTTTATCATTTAGTCAACTAGCCTATGTGTGATATTAGGAATAGTCTTTGTATTGGGGATGTGGATTTCACTTTATATGATGGTTCTGTATGCACTATGCAGATACTCGATACAAATCCCCAGCTATTTTTCCATCTGCAACAGCAGAGGTTGATAGAACTGATTCGCAAAGGAAAAGTAGAGGAGGCTCTTGAATTTGCTCAGGAGGAACTTGCACCAAGGGGCGAAGAAAATGTAATTCTCAGTTCCCTTATGGCTTTATTCTGCATGCTTCTTGGTCTATTGTGATTTTGATAATTTTGGAACTGAAGCCTCATCTCATTTTATTTTTCACACTAAAATGTTAAACTTGAATTCATGATTGGAAAAATCCCGTTCGTCTCTAATGGTAAAATGCCCAAAGTGTAGGTTAGTATGTTGCTTTCAAGGATAAGAAAAAGCATCAGTAATCATATACATGCTTATTAAACCTGCAAATTATGTTTCAAGTTGCTTACGAAGCATTAAGCAAATTGGAATGTTCTGCAGGAAAGCTTTCTAGAAGAATTGGAGAGGACAGTTGCACTGCTGGCTTTTGAAGATGTCTCCAATTGCCCTGTTGGAGAGCTTCTGGACATATCACAGCGTCTGAAAACAGCAAGCGAGGTGAATGCTGCCATTCTCACTAGCCAGAGTCATGAAAAAGGTTCTGAGAACTTTCCTTCATCATCTTTTACTGCTTCATTTTTTGCATTGTTTTATAGAATGGAGGTAGTAGCTTTGTTGTTCTCGGCCAATCCCCAAAACCATTTTAAAAGTTTTTTTCCTTTCCATTTTCCATAGCTACTTAAAAAGTTGTTGATCACTGTAATAGTGACAATGTGGGAGTTTCATGTGTCAATTAATTATTTTGATTTTGACAGTAAATTATAGGCGGTACTGGATTGCTAGTAGGGTAGATTATATTGGTATCTAGTATCTACATAGGAGACGTGCTGTATGTATATTGCGCACCCATAGGCCTCTGGTTGTAATGGTTCTGGAATCTCCTGTGAAGGGATGGTGTGAAGCCAGATCAATTCTTGGTGTGAAGTCAGGTTATACTCTTCTTTCTTCTTCTATTTTCTTTATCTTTTATTTTCTGTTTATATCTTGCAAAACCCTAATTTCCAAACCCTAGACCATTCCTATTGCAGCCGACAGCCTTCCCCAGCCTCCACCTCCACCTTCACTGTCACAGCCATTTAACCCCATCCCTTCACTGCTGCCAGCCTACGGCCCCCTCTCCAGACCAGCACTGCCGCCAGTCCACCCGGCCTCTCCAGTACTGTCGCCATTCCTCCCCGGCCTCTCCTGCACTGCCCCCAATCCCCCTAGCCAACTCCAGCTGCTGCTGCTGCACCTGTTCTTGGTCCCTAATAGTGCTGCCATACCAATTCCCCTTCCCTTGTATCACTGCCACACTTGTCCCTGCCCATAATATTGCCGCTGCACCCCATTCCAGCCATAACCCTTGCTGTCCCAGATCTATACAGCCCCTGTTTTGCTGTTACAGACCTTTATTCCATTCTCCATTGCTATGACAACCACCCTAGACATCTCCTATTGCCATTGCAGCCATCCTACTCCATCCTATTGCAGCTACATTACCCTAAACCCTAAAACAGCAATGCCCTAAAGCCTACAACAATTCTAAACCCTAAAACAGCCACCCGAAAATCTTTACCCTAATTTACAATTGCTAATAGCTTGCTGCTGGGTTTTCTTTAATTTAATTATACATTACTCGAAACCATAATTTACATGCATGAACAATTCCTAATCATTTTTGAGGCCTAGACTATTCTTTGAAATCTTAAATTGAACAAAGAAATCACAATTGCTTATTAATCTAAATCCCTAAGCTAGTGGAAGTTCCCACTTCCATTATAATCACCTGAATCAAAATTTAAAATTCATTATTGTGGGATTGTAACTTGACCTAGGGTATTACTAATTCCCTTTTGACTTTCTTTATTGTAATTATGGAATCTTAGGTATTTTATGATTTTATTTCTAGCTGGAATCATTTTTTGATCTCTTAATCATATCATCCTAAGTTCATTGCATGGTCCTGCATCGCTTTGTAATCAACCTTTCCTCTTCACGTGGTCCTGACCCAATGCCCCGGCAAATAGTGCACATGCAAGGGCAAGCAGCTACACCCCATTTGATCAAATGGCAGTCGAATGCTTAGATGTCGGCGCAGGTAATGGTTGCTAAGTTAAGTTGAACAAAAAAGTGAGTACCTTACGATCTCTCTCTCAAAAATAGAAATGAGAGTGAGGCAATTAACGAACAACAGAGGTGTACAACGTTGGTGGAGAAGGGTGTCGGACGATCCCACCTATGGCAGAGGAATGGGGCAAGTGTCAGGGCCTGTTCTGTAAGGGGGATTCTATGTTTTGGGTGGTGAATGGGTATGCAACCGAGACCCACGAGAGATTCCACTAGGATGCCAAGTGATACGACCCCGCCTATGGATCTGGGTCCAAGATAAAAGACATGTGGCCATCATCAATGCCAGACCCAGGGCCACCTCGACCTCTACTTTTAGTGAGCTATGGCAGTTTATGAGCTGCAGTAGTGGTGGTGGTGGGTGGAGTAGAGGGGCGTTAAGGGGAATGGCAGGAAGGAGAAGAAATGGAAGATGAATGGCTAGGATTTCGGATAGCATGATCTGATCAATTCTATGTGTGGTTCAAATCATCCTCAGACCCTCTACATATGTGGTTCAAGTCGGAGGACAAGGTGGAGATCATCATCATCATTGGATCTCTGCGATGGATTCTGGAGATGTTGATATGTAGAGGAACAATTGAAGACAAGGGCATTGTCCATTTATGTTTCTTTAGGGGTTTAGATGTAAGTTTTAATAGTAGGGTGGTCATCAAATTTTGAGGTGTGCGTATTATCACACCCTTTAAAAATCAATTGAGCTCATTTGACCAACTTTGAAGTAAGACATTTTTGGAGGACTTATTTTAGGTGGGACCATTAAACGGTGAGATAAACTTCAGTCCTCACTGCAGCACTGCTTGCATGTTGCAAAGTTCTACACTATTTGCAAATGACTTCATTTCGTGTCTATATGCCTCCTTAGAGTTTGAGTTACCTTGGAAGTTGAGTTTGCTAGTCTATAAATTGGGTTTGGCATATCATATGTAGTAGGCTTTATGGTTAGGAAAATAATCACCTCCTTGGTCGGTGATGCAAGGAGGGGCGTCTTGGCTCTCCTTTTCTTGCCACGTCCCCCTTTTAACTCCCTTTAACTGTGGTTTTTTTCTCACATGCATGCTGAGAAATATTTATCCATAAAAATGTATAATTTGGTTTCCTTAATCATTTGATTTTGAATCAAATGAAGGAAGGAAAGACACCTATGAACATTCGATGTGTTCTGCATTGCTGTTCTAAACACTGTTTTTGAAGAATAGTAATAGTTCTATTTGCCCTGGTACCTGTCTTGATTTTTCTTTGTATTTTCTATTCCGGTAAATCTCTCGATGTATAGAGTCATGATTAACATCATCGGTTGCTATGTTGAACAACAGATCCAAAGCTTCCAAGCTTGTTAAAAATGTTGATATGGGCTCAAAACCAGCTCGATGAGAAGGCTGCTTATCCCCACATCAACAATTTATCTACTGCCGTGCTTGAAGATCCTCCGGTTTGAAAGAACGTAAAAACTTCTTATATGAAAGACTAAGGTCAGTCTATGTTGTGCTGCAAATTGAGTGAACAGAATGAAGAGTCATGTGAATACTTCTTACATTCAAACCGTAGCGATGTTTGTTCCCAGATGTTGGTTTCTTAAGATTTGATTAGAATGATTTTTTCACCCCAAAGCAGTTCCGTATCTTTAGTCTTCTGTTGTACAAACACTTGTTGACACTATTTTCCTTTATAAATAATGTGATAGTCATAAGAAATTCTCCTCTTTGTGGTTTTTAGCCCATCAAATTTCATAACATATCATGGACAGGATATAATGCAATTAGAAGTACCTCTATTGAGTTCTAATGGGTGACTGCCAAATTCTTCTTTCTTCCTATTGAGTTGTACCATTACGCTCATCTGTGAAAATTAGTATCCTGTTTCCCAAGTGTGTTCCAACTCTTCTCGGCATTGACTTCTGAGAATGTTGAATAAGGAATCACAGAGCCCCTTTAACTGACATTTTTACCTTGGTTAAGAAATTTTAATTCTTGTGGTTAAAATTTTTTAAATGTTTTTTCTCTAAAAAGCAAAGTTATATGGTTGAAGCCGATAAGGCGAGGGCAAGATGAAATCCCATCCCATTTCTCTGATATGTACTCCCACACTGTTTTTACCGGTGTTGTCCAGGACCAGTGTTGTCAGAACTGGACCGGACTGGCTGGTTGAACCGGGAACCGGTCCCCTTGCCGGTTCCCAAAACCCTCAAAATTGGTACTCTTTAAGAACTGGTCAGAACTGGAAAAATTAAGGAAAAATGATTTTTTTTTTTGTAAAAAATACACGGTTGAACTGAATCAGTGGAACCGGAACCTGCCACTCTACCGGTTCGATGCCCGCACCGGTTATGACAACACTGGTTTTTACAGGTTTTCAAAACAATTAGGAGGCTAGGTATATTACATCCCATTTCTCTGATATGTACTTTTTGCAAATAACAGCCACTGTTTTTACAGGTTTTCTACACAATTTGGAGGGTAGGTATATTAGTTCTCAAATTGAAGGAGCAATTAAATATTTCTGTCTTGCCTTGTTATCCATCGCTGTTGATCATATGCAGAAAAATTGTCAATTTAGGTCCGGGTTGGGTTGCATTTTTATTTTCTACAATAAAAAAATTAATTTTTTTTTGCATGTTTCCTTAAATTGTTTTTTTTTTAATAAAATCTAATAACAAATATTTTGAAAATCAAGGAACATAATTTTTTTCTTACATCTATTTTTAGAAATGGAACAAAAGTAAATAAAAACATGGAGTGCTCCACAACACTACCACCACCACCACTCACCATTTACAAGGATTGAAATTGTTTACCTAAATTATCATGTTCATTATATTTACCAAATGTACCAAATGTGTTTTTCTGTTTTTTTTAAAACAAGTAATGCTTAAGAATGCCAAAAACGTTTCTTGCTAATTTTTTTTTTGAAAACAGAAAGTACTTTTCAGTTTTTAAAAACAGGAAAAAAAAATGGTAGTGTATCCAAACTGCCCCCGAGTGTCTGTCCTCTAGTTGAGGGTTATAGTCAGGGGTGGAGCCCGGTGGGGGCACGTGTCCTCACTCAACTTTTACAAACTAGTGTTTTTTAAGGAGTCAAATCCTCTACGGTGATAACCGGATTTGGCAAATCCGGTTATCACCCTTTGAGGTAGCCACATGTCTCCTTTGACACCCCTTAACCGTGGTTTAGATTCACCCAACCTTAGGGTTCACTCACCCATTCTTGGTTTTTTTAAAAAAATATTAATTCTATTTTTTAAAATTAAAAAACTGTTTTTAGAGTTTTTTTAATTTAAAAACAGTTTTTTAATTTTTAAAAAAGAATTAATATTTTTTTAAAAAAACCAAAAATAGGTGGGTGAACCCTAGGGGTGGGTGAACCTTACCCACGGTTAAGGGGTGTCAAAGGAGACACGTGGTGACCTCTAGGGTTGATAACCGGTTTTGCCAAATCCGGTTATCACCGGAGATGATTTGGCTCATTTAAAAAAAAATAAAATTATATAGGGTATGGATAGCACGGGAAGAGATCGAATCCCAGCCAATCACGATTGAACTCAGGGAGAGTTCAATCGCACACATAGGCTAACACGTGTCTCTTTTTAACCCTTATAAATGTGGTTAAGATTCACTAATCCTTGGGGTTCAATAATATAATCTTGGTGTTTGGAAAAAAAATATGAAAAAAAAAATTAACCTCGGTTAAGAATTTTCAGGCTTTAGGGTTAATAGTCTTTTAATATTTCTTTTTAAAAACTAAAGTTATGTTGTTGAACTCCAAAGGTTAGTATCTTAACCAAAATTTATCGGGGTTCAAAAGGACACATGTTGGCCTGTGGTTGTGATTGAAATCTCTCCGAATTCAATCATAATAGGCTATGATTTGATCTCACCCGTATGCTATGTTTGATTGTCAAGAAAATAAGTAGAAACATGAAAAAGAAATAAAAATTGGACAAAACATTACTAAAAATTATATTAGAAATTCAAAATTTTCTTTTCTTTTCCATGATTTCACATATTTTCTCAGCAACTAGACATAACATAAGGGTTAAAAGTTATTAACCAGAGTTAAAAGGGTGGCTATATAAGTGCGATTGAACTATTTGAATTCAATCGCAATTAGACAAAAACCAAAGTTGTATTTTTTATAATAAAGTGTACGTTTAAGTATTTAATTGGACATAATCATGGGAGAAGAGAGTAATTGTCCCCTAAAAAAAATATACTATATTATTTAATATGACATGGTTGTGGGTAATGGGTTAACTGTCTCCTAAACTTTTAAAAACAAAATATATCTTTTATACCATATGAGGACAATTATCACGTAAATAAAGAGAAACAATACTAATAAGATATGTAGAAAATGTATGGACGAAATGGCTCGAGAACTTAGTTGTCAAAAAAATGGTAGCTATGCCCAGAACCTCATCCCCTTGCACCCATTATATTTTATACCCGCCTAATCTTTCTCCACAAAATCTATCAACAATTACTACTATTTTCAATCAATCATGAGTGCCCCTACTACTAGAAAATCCTGGCTCCGCCGGGTTATAGTTGTGAACTGGATTCCTCATATTATTTTAACCTCGTGAGGAAAATAAAGAATTTGTGAATTTCTTCTTAAACTTCTGACTACAATATGCAAGTCTCCACTATCAGAATCTTTCTCGAATCAGAATAATTCAGCTTTTTGGTAGAGCAACTTATAGGGCAAAAAAACCCACGGGTAGTTCAGTTGGTTTGGGTCTTGGGAGAGATCCTAAGGTCTCGAGTTCAACTCCTGCCGGGCTTACCAAATACAGTGGTTTACATGCATCCGAAGAGACGAGTCCTGCCTTACCCTGTTCGGATATAGAACTTTCTTGAGGGGTTTGAAGATTTGCAATGACTGAGACACTCCAAGCACTCTAGGCTTAGGAACTCAGAAATTCTTTCTATTTTCATCTTTTGCTACGTTTGTTTTGATGTAAAATAGAAGAAAACAAAAGAATTCCACAGAAATGCCATTTTGTGTGTGTATTTTATACAGGACAATTGACATTTTCCATGAATTTCATTTGTTTTCCCCTATTTTACATCAAAACAAATGGAGCATTTGTTACAGATGCTACATTGAACAAAATTTAGGAAACTCAAAGACCAGAGGCAGTTAGCAATTTTTCTGAGGCTTTGAAACATAGCCTCAGAAATGCAAGAGACCCAGGAGTATATGCATACAATAAGAGTTGTAAGCAGCCCTGAAGGAGAAAAGCAAAAAGGCTTGAAATCTTATGAGGAGATTGAGAAGAAGCAAAAGCAAAATGCAATCTTCTTGGGCTGTAAAGAAACTGGGCATTACCGCATTAGAGTTTGCATACTCGACAGTGCTTCTGCTACTCAGTACTCATACGGGGAGATGTAAATATGTAGGGATAGGATAGTGGGGCTTGAAAATATTTTACAGTGAGAGTTGGTATAAATTGTCACAATACCTTCACTTTTGAATGGTTAAACTTGGGGCGAAGCCAGGAATTTTTCCTTGGGGGGAAGTACATGTATAAAGAAAATTAATAGAATTAGGGTAGGGGCTTTGGGGGTATAGTGCGTAGTCTGGAGATTTTTTTTATTTTTTTGGAGTAATGGGTCCATTTTGTGACCATAAAATTTGTTAACATGCATTCCAATAAAGGTCTAGTAATAAGAAAAACAAGGTCTGCCTTTTTTTTTTCCTTTCAAGTTAGGGGTATCTCAATAAAATGCCAAACTAATCCCCTAACCCCCATGAGACACACACCACAAGCCCCATGATGCGTTAAGAGAGGGAATCGAATAACGACCTCTGGGTTTACGGTTTGCCGACCATTGAGCTAGCTGTCGTGGGTGTAGGTCTTCCCTTTTGATAGAGCCATTATATTAATAAAAGAGCAATGATTAGCGTGCCCCTCGGTATGTTATCTAATGTACCTCTCTGTCCTCATGTACCTTTTAACACCCTTTTAACCTTGGTTAAGCTTAAGTAATTTAAAGTTAAGATTTTTGTGTTTTTTTTCCTAAAAGCCAAGGTTGAATTGCTTAACCCTAGGGATGAATGAATCTTAACAACAATTGATGAATATTAAAAAGTGGGGTGTGGAATGACGACTGGCTATTTCGTTACATAATGGAAACTGCTGGTATATTAAGCATTTTCTTAAATAAAATTAACTATATTTTTATATTATGTAGATTGTTTTTTCCAATGTGCATTCTATCATGGGTGGAACACATGCACGTCCCCTACTTGACATGGGTCCCTTTTAACATTCATTAACTATGGTTAAAATTCACTAAGCCTTAGGATTTATACATCTACCCTTAGTTTATAGAAAATAATTTAATTCTTTGAGTCAATAAATCTTAACTAGGGTTAAAAAGGACATATAGACCGCGTAAAGAATTAAACCCTTATATTATACATATAATAAAAAAAATTACAAAATTTTGTTTGGGGGCCACTATATAGAAAATTTGATATTATATATATATATATTTTAAAAAAATATACCTAGATATATATATATAGTAGCTTTCTAATATGCTCAGTAAAGTCTTTAATGAGAGGTCCCTAATAATGTGATATGTGGTGGGTTGTTTTGAAATCCAACCGTTGGAAGTCAAAACAGATCTACCAAAAGACACGTGCCAAAAATCAGCTCAATAAGATATTTATAGATCATCCGATTGAAGATGGGAACATTAGCTATTTCTATAACCTAGTTAGGGTCTAGTGAACCCTAGGGGGTTAATGCTGATAAACTAGGGTCAAATCGAACGATCTAAACACGTTAATTTAGATTATTTTTTGACACATTTTTCTCAATGAACCCACTTCAATATCCAACCGTTGGATTTAAAAAAGATTGCCACATGTCATCTTTACTAGAGAGACGCTCATTAAAAACTTTAATGAGCATGACTCATTAGTATCATTCCCTATATATATATAAATAATACTATATTAGATGAGTGAGGGCCAGGGAGGACCGGGCCTAATCCTTACACACCCGGCCCTCAAGTTAAAGAGCCTTTCAAATTTAGGCCTAGCCCTACCCTTTGGGCCCTAGGAGAGAGAAAAAGCCATCCGCAAGGGAGGGCCAGGCCCCCTCATCCCCTCATCAGAGGGCCGGATTGACAGCCCTATTTCCATGGTCGTATCACTTTCTAAAATCATTATCGGATATGGTCTTTCATGACGTCTCTACAAGGGGCCATCAACCATCCTTAAGACATGTCCTTTTAGAGTGGTTGCTTGGACTTACCCTTCTGCACCTTAGTGGCTACCTTAGGTCTGTATGTGTGTGTGAGTTTAATGTGTTAGTTACATTACAACATTTTCATTAAAAAAAAAAGAAAAAAAAGATCCTCGTATAATCCAGGAGATTCTGCCACGTAACTGCTAATTCAATATTTTTAGAAGAACACAATGCCTATGAGATGAAAACGCATCTTTCCCAAAAAAAGAAAAAAAAACTCTTCTTAGTTGGTGGTATTTCTAAAATGTCATGCATAATTGAACATCACTCTCCTTGATTCTACAAGGATATGATTCCTTGTCTCGACTCTCATCTCTCCTCTCACTTATTATTTCCTTTCCATCTTCTCACGGCACTCTCTCTTTCCTCTCTCACTATTCTCTCCCTCTCCTCATTCTGCTATCCCTGTCCCACGTCATTTCTATCCCCATAGATCGTGAGAACAGAGGAAAAGGACGGAGAGAAGGGAGAAGAGTTAGGATCATAGTCAATTGATACTGGCACAGGTCAACACGTGTCCCTTTTAACACATTAATTATGATTAAGATTTATTAATTAATCTTTAGGGTTCAATAATCTAATCTTATTTTTTATAAAAAATATTAACATCCGTTAACTATGCTTAAGAATCACTAATCCTTAGGATTTAGTAATATAATCTTATTTTTTAGAAAAAAATATTAATCGAGATTGTCTCTTGCAGACGCCAGAAGCCAGAAAAATGGTCTCTGGCTCCACGCATCATCCGACATGTGATGATAAAAAGGGGGAGAGATATCAAGTGGGGAGAAGTAAAAAACATGGGGAGAAAATGAAATGACATCTCTCCCATTCTATCCCGTTTCTTGTGAAATGAACAAACCTTCGGGCTCAACAATATTACCTTGGTTTTAGGGAAAATATTAACGTTAAAGGTTAAAAATTATTAACTAGAGTTTAATATTTTTTAATATTGTTTTTTTTTTAAAACAAGGATATATTGTCCCCTTTATTACATGTTATTATTTAACATTAATAAGGTTTCATGAGCCTAATTGAGTTAATTTTCTATTGTAGGTGTTTAAAGTCTAATTTGTAAGAAAAAGCCCAAAAGGAAGCAATTTAACAGTTGATTAGAGAAGCAATTCTAAGAAATTAGAATTTTTCTAATTGAGAGGGATACAATTGGAAAATTACAAAAAAAAAAAAAAAGGTTTCTTACGGAAGGAGAAAGGATAATCTCTCAATTTTCTCATTTACGTAATTTTTTTCTTCTCTCTTTCCTCACACACATTTTCCCTTCTCCTTTTCTCTCTCCTATCTCAGATTCTCTTTCTCTTTCATTTTTCAAGTTATTTTTGAGCTTTGATGAAGATTGTTCTATGCCAATGGTAGGCTAAAACCCTAGCTAAGGCAAAGGGTGAAACCTAATGATTATAGTTTTTTTTCTTTTTGATTCAAACAAATTGGGATTAATGTTTAGTTTTGATTAATTGATTAGTTGAATTATGTTGGATAAATATTGTATATCTATATATTTTCTTTAATTCATTATTTACAATTTGTTACATTGGATGCTTAAAGCTCTGTGATATTTTAATAAGGTTAAATTGTTTCTTCTCTTCTATCAATTATTCAATCACATTATAATTTTTAAGGGTTTGATTGTTATATTTTTCGGATAGATAGAATCTTCATTCAATTCTAACTGAGAGAAATTTGATAAAAGAAAAATCTATGAATTATTAGCTGGATCCTTGATGCCTTAGCACATTTTATTTGTATTTATCTTTTTATTCATGTTTGCTCCTTACCAAAGTGGGGAAAATTTTCTATTATTTTCATAGCTTAGAATTACTTTCCTCTCCTCATAATTATTTTTGTTTACCAAATAAATTAATCCCTATGGATTGACCTCAGACCCCCAACTATTTTGTTACCGTGCTACACACCCTTCACTTGCATTCATAATGGTTTAAAAAAAGTACACTCTAAGAAAATTTTCTTTGAAGCACACTATTAAAATTGTAGCAATAACTTTTTCAGGAGGATAGTAAGCGCAAGGGGTAGGAGCTAGATTGGATGCATATGTTTAGGGTAACCCAGACATGTAGGAATGAGTCATTTGTAGATCAGACATCTGAGGAGATGATGATATGTTTATGTAATTCAAATTACAAATTTTAATATTTGTGATTAAATTTAGGATATATATATATATATAGCTCACCCTAACTTGAAATATTAACTATAAATTGCAGACTCAAATGAAGCATTTGGCCAACCAGCGTTCCCAGGGCAGTGATAGTAGCACTGATGATACCTTGGATGAGCAGAATACTACCTCACATTCTAGTCTTATTTTTAAAACTATTTTTATGTAATATTTCTTCTGACTATTTTGATTACTTATGTAGGTTATGTGTTCGACTGTGAATGGAATAAAACAAAGTTTAAAATGTGATTAATGGAACTATGTTATTTTTGAATGTGAATGAACAAGTTTTAAATTGTAATGTAACTGGTTATCAGTTTTGAATGTGTATACCACATCTTAAAATTTAAAAATACAGCTTTTAGCGATGGAAACTATCACTCGGTAGTTGTCTAGGAATTACCGACTGGCAAATTTTTGTCACAAAGTTTGGGTATTAGTAACATAAATTTATCCGTCGGTAATTGTTGATGGAAATAAAACCATCGCTAATAATGAATTGGCAATGGAAAAAAATGTCGTCTATACGATATTAACCGTCGCAAATTCGATAACATGTCGCTAATTCCCTGTAAATTAAACAACCAAAATCAACCCTATAGCAACAGTCATATATAATCCGTCGCTATATTAGCGACAACCAATATTTCCGTCGTTGAAGGTATAAGCAACTATAAAGTAAGAATTAGTGCCTAATCGGCATATTTCTAGTAGTGCTGGGGAGAGTTCAAAAGCAATTGACTGTGATCCGATCTCATTTTTAGAGTATGGTAGCATTCATCATTATATTACTATAATTTGGGATTAGCAAGTAACATCTGAGATAAACTCTTGATTTATACTAAGTTAAACATATGGTGCTTTGCTGTAATCATACCCAAAGAGTTGAAGAAATGCCCGAAGTAACCTCGAAAATTTGGTGCAACTAAGGGGCTGTTTCACTTCTGTTTTTCTGTTTTTATTTTATGTTTTTAAAAATTGGAAACAACTTTTTGCTTTCAAAATTTTTAAATAGGAACACGTTTGACATTACTAATTGTTACTTATTTAAAAAAAACGAAAAAAGAAAAGAACACGTTTGGTACAATCATAGTGGTGTTGGGGGTAGTGATGGTGGTGGGTGGGTGGTTTTGGTAGTATTGTGGTGGTGGTGGTAGTGATAGTGGTGGTGGTGTTGTGGTGGATGGTGGTGGTATTGTGGTGGTGGTGGTGTGGTGGTGGTTTGGGTGGTGCTGGTGGTGGTAAGTGAGTGGATGGTGGGGGGTCTGAGTTTTCCATTTTTGTCTTTTGTTTTCAAAAACAAATGTAACAGAAAATTTTCTGTTACCTTGATTTTCAAAATTTTTGTTACTAATTTTTAAAAACAGAAAATTGAAACATGTTTACCAAACATGTTTTTTCTAAAATTTTTTCAAATTTTTGTTTTTAAAAACAGAAAGCGAAAGTGCAACCAAAGGAGCCTAAATTTCTCATTTTTTCAAAACAGTGCAAGATCTCACAATTTTCATTATTTGTTTATGTAAAGGAACACATCATATTCCAGCTCTTAAGAGAATGCTTAGACTTTCTGTATGTATCCAAGTTGTAGCTCAAGATCACAATCTTGAATTCCTCTCATAGTCTCAAGCGGTGAGTAAGATCACATTTCTGCCTTAAGTAGATTTATTTTTGAGGAACTAAACTTTTTTTTTTTTTTTGGTAGGTGCCAGCTAGTTTAGTTGGCCGGTAAAGTCTCTTGGCGTCGTACCAAGATCTGAGATGGATTCCCACCTACGTGAGGGTTAGGGGGTTTATGGGAGGGGGGAGGGCTACCCCTCATTGTGTAGTACATAGGTCCATGTGACCTCCAATGAACCCAAAGAAAAAGCTTTAAGTTCTTTTATTTATAGGAAAACTCAATACAGAAGATAGAAGTGACTAAGATAAAACCAAACTAGCTTGGAACTGCTCTTAAGATAGAAACGTTCTTCTAATTAAACAATTTTTTTTGGAGAGAAGCACTTCGTTTATCACTTTGTCCACATTCAAGTGAGAGGACCCAACTGGTCTAGTGGCTTCTTCTGCTATCTTCTTCCACTCCATTGCCTTGTTCTTCATTTCCTTACCCTTCTCTCCCTCCATTAACTCTCTCACCAACCTCTCTACTTCTTCTCTCCTAACATTGTTATCAATCTCCATGCCGATACCCCATTCCTTGCAAGCGTAACGACAGTTCGTTTGTTGTTCTGCGAAGAATGGCCAACAGATCATAGGCACTCCACCACATACACTTTCAAATGTCGAATTCCACCCACAGTGTGTTAAAAATCCTCCGATTGATCTGTGCTTCAGGACTTGTTCTTGTGAGCACCAGCTTGCTAACATACCTCTTTCTTTGGTTTCCGTTACAAACTCAGACGGCAGAATCGCCGCATCACCCACGACGAGGTCTGGCCTAATTATCCACAAGAAGGTTTCCTTGCTATTCGCCAGTCCCCAAGCGAACTCAGTCAAATGTTGGGGTGTCATGACTGTGATGCTGCCAAAATTCACGTATACAACTGAGTTGGGTTCCTTCGAATTGAGCCACTCTAGACACCCGATTTCTTCTTTCCACAGATTTGACCCTATATTCTTCAACCCATTATCCAAAATCTGATCTTGAAGCAACTGAAGTGGACCGATAGTGTAAATAGGAGGAACAATCGACGAAAGCGCATCCAATGCATCACGTTCAAAGGCCTCAAATGTATTGATTACGATTGCAGAAGCTTTAAAAGCTCTCTCTACTTCTTCCTTGAAAAAGTTGAGCATGATATCGCTTGGATCACTAGTTCGAATGAAACTCGGGAAGTCCCTCAAACGAATATCCTTCATTCCTTGTACCCAGTCAATAACGGTGTCTAAATACCCGTTTGTCAAGTAACTCTCATCTGTACAAATGGATAATTAGTGTCAATACCGTGTAAGCGTTCATGTATGAAAAAATCCATCTTGGGGTTCGGGGATATATGACACACAAATATGTAAATAATGTAAAAACACAATACATAATATACGTTGTTCACTCCAATAGGGTTACATCTACGGGGGAAGAGAATAATTTTTTTTCAACCGCTCTCTGGGATAACCAATAGGATAGTCCACTATTTTTCTCAAGAGTTTCTTGTTCTCCCAAGAATCACCATGACTCTTCCCGGAGAGTCATCCATTCTTCTTGAGAACTATTAGGGCTATCCCTAACCCTATGTTTGGTTGCCGAGAAAATATGTGATAACATGGAAAAAAAAAAGAAAATTAGACAAAACACAACTAAAAATTGTATTAAAATAAGAGTTTTCATAAATTAGATTATTTTTATAGGATGTCTCTTTAAAGAGAAAAAAAAACCGAGAAGCTTCCAAATTGATGAGAAGAGGGGCATGGTTGGAAGAGAGCCTTGCCAAGTGTTGCACTTTTGTGTTGTTCAGTGAGTTCAATCCAAAATTTTCTTTTCTTTTCCATGTTTTCATCTATTTTCTCGGTACGAGCATCCAAACATAGCATAAGAGCAACTCACTTTTCCCATAAGCTCTACTCACTGACATAGCTCACCTTGTAAGACTACATCCCAAATTCTAATTATAAAAAATAAATTCATAGTAATACAATTTTACAACAAAATAGAATTATAGGCTAATCCCAACAAGAAGCACAGATGTTATAGTTAAATCAAGAAAAAAAGTGAGTTTTAATTTGTTAGTTTATACCTTTGAGAGGTGTAAGGCCTCTTTCAATGAGATGGCAGTAATGAACATAGCCCAAGAAGCCGCAAGCACTGGTTGTCCAGAACAAGACTTCAGGAATGCCAAGTTCTTCAGCGACTTTGAGAGTAAAGGTCGTGATGCCATCAGAGACTATGCAAGACACGGGAGGGACGTTAGACGAAGAGGTGTCGTTGAGGTGGGTAAGGAGGTTGCGAAATGGAGCTAAGCAGTTCTTTGAAGTGGATTCACAAAGAGATGGGATGTCTTGGGTGGCGTCGACATCGGACGGAGGAAGACCGTCGGGAATGGTATGGAACTGGAAGTTATGCAAGCCTTTTAGAGAATCTGGGCCCCTGGACTTGAGTAAACGTTGATGGTTGAACTCTGTGTTAACGAAGGTGATATGAAAGCCTTTGTAATGGAGAAGCTTTGCTAATTTGAGCATGGGGTTTATGTGACCTTGAGCTGGGTATGGAATACAAACGGCATGAGGCTTCTCGGCCACTGCCATAGCTCTCTTCAGGTACTGCTCAATAACAGAAGATCAGCTCTAGCAAAGATGGAAACTATTGGGGCCAGCAATATTCCCCAATAAATAAAGGAAATGAATTTTTAACACCCGCTATTTATAGTTAAAATTCACTCACCTTTGAGAGTAATAAGAGCAATGCTAGGTCTTCTTGTATAAAAATAATAAAAACTACATGAGAATGGGCAATCGGAAAAGTGAACTAAACATTGCTCAGATAAATAATTTCATCCATCTCGTCAACTTTTCATGTGATTTCAAAAAATTATTGAAAAGGTTTTATTAATTTTTTTTCTTGAAGTGAACCAAACTACATGGGAATGGGCAATCGGAAAAGTGAACCAAACATTGCTCAAATAAATAATTGGGAGTGGATTCTCTCAAGTTGGAACCCCTAGAGGTCACCACGTGTCTTCTTTGACACCCCTTAACCATGAGTAAGGTTCACCCACCCCTAGGGTTCACTCACCCATCCTTGGTTTTTTTTTATTTTTTATATTAATTATTATTTTTTAAATTAAAATAACCATGAGTAAGTTACAACTTGAGAGAATCCTGTGCCTAAATAATTTCATCCATCTTGTCAACTTTTAACATGATTTCAAAAAATTATTAAAAAGGTTATTAATTTTTTTTCTTGAAGTGAACCAATGGGTAATCTGCTGTAGCCCAATGGGCTACAACAAGGGCTGCTGGCTGCTGCCCATAACTGTTGTAGCAGAATGGCTACAATATGGGCTGCTGCCCATCCATTCTCAGAGCAGATGGGTAGCAGTGAGCAGCCCTTTTTGTAGCCCATTGGGCTACAACTGCTAGCCCATCCGTTCTTCTCACCCTTTGAGTTCATTAATTTAACCTTAGTTTTAGAAAACATAAGAAAAATATTAACCTTGATATAATTAAGTTTAATCATAGTTAAAGTGTTAAAAGGGACACGAGGACACGACAGCTAGTGGTCCCCTTTCTCAACGTCCATAAATTAAAGCCACATGTTAAAGGTAAAAGTAAAGACATGTTATCCTCATATGGTCAAATTACCATTTTTAGGGTAATGCACAATTATATTACCAAAAGGGTAGTGCCCTTATCACTGAATACAGTCCAAAACAATAAGCCTTGGCAGTAGCGCGGGCCAGATTATGGGCCCGGATGGTTCCCCGAATATGTTAAATACAAAATAGATAGGGAAATCTATGGTCCATGTTGATGAAAACTATGTAGCAAGTGGATGACTACTCACTAGGCTAGGATGAGAGATGGCATCAACTACAGCTTGAGCGTCTGACAAAAACCTGGATAAGAGGCCATCGGAATGCCATCAATATAGCTAAGGCTCCTTCTTTTGGTGGGATTTTTTAAAAGTCTTGAATATTAATCTTTTAACCCTTTTTGTCATGGTATCTTAGATTTATCGAGTTCAATTTAATTAGAAGTTTTATATCTATGGAACTTATAAAATCAAAACTTTTTGGTGGAACTTGAAACTTCCACATTTTTAGAAATTTTGTACTCTATGAAATAACTAGTGGGCGGCACGTGTGCGATGTACGTGAGAGAAATGAAGGAGAGAGAGACTGGGAAGAGGGACCCTAGTGAGGGCATTTCGAAAAAAAAAGGAAATATTTTTAGTATAGAAACTTTAATGGACATTTTGGATTAAAAAAATTGTGAGAGACATGTTGCTTATTGAAATATGATATTGGGATATTTTAAGAACCAAACTTTTTTTGAGATATTTTAGGAATAACAAAGAAAGGAGGAACTTGGCGAGACTTTCTTCTTTTAGAGTATTTTGCCAAGAGAGCGAGGAGTCCGGTTATGCCATTGAGGTCGCCATGTGTCCCTTTTAACACTAATAATTGTAATTAAGATTCACCGATCCCTAGGGTTTACCAACTTATCCTTGGTTTTTAGAAAAAATATGAAAAAAAAATTAGCCTTAGGAGTTAGTGAATTTTAATTAATGTTTAAAAGAATTAACTTTTTCTATAAACCAAGAATAAGTGGGTGAATCCTAAGGGTCGATGAATCTTAACCACCGTTGGAGTCCCATTATGCCCTTGAGGTTGCCATGTGTCTCTTTTAACACCCTGCGTGGTTAAGATTCATCTACCTCTAGAGTTCGCCCATGTATCCTTCATTTTCAAGAAAAAAACATTAATTTTTAAATCCTAATTAAAACTCAATAATTCCTAGGCTTAATTTTTTTTTTCATATAGGTTTTCTTAAAATCCAATGATAAGTGGGTGAACCCTAGAGGTGGGTGAATCTTAATCACAATTAAAGAGTATTAAAAGGGACACATGATGACCTCAATGGCGTAAGTCCGATTATAATAGTAGAGAATTTCAAACCTATAGATAGATGAGTGAGGGGTAGTATGACAACTAAGCAAACATTCAATCAAGTGTTTGTCTTATATAATATTTATGATAAGGGTAGTTTGGAAAATTTGCAAAATTTCATCGACATTGATATAAGATAAGAAGGAGAAAAGTATTCCATAAGAGCAAAAGGTAGTTTTGGAATTACAAAAGATTCAATCAACGTTTTGTACATGGGGCATCCTCTTTATATTAGTAATATTAGTACTAGTGGGTGAAACATACAATACATGAGAGAGAGTGGAAAGGGAGACAGTGGGAAGAGAAACCCTAATAAGAGCATTTCAAAAAAAAATTAAGGAATATTTTGGGTATAGAAACTTGAGAGACATTTTGGATAAAAAAAATTGTAAGGGATACGTTGCTTATAGGAATATGACGTAAGGACATTTTAAGAACCAGAAAACTTTGGAAACATTTTGGATATAGCAAAGAAAGGGGGCGGGCGGGGCCTTGGTGAGACGTTCTTTTGGTTGCCAAGAAAGCGAGGAGTTCGATTACGCCCCTAAGGTGGTCAAGTGTCACTTTTAACACTCCATAACCGTGATTGAGATTCACCCACTCCTAGGATGTTAGCTTTTAGGTTTTTGACATAAGGTAACATCTTTGATTTTGATGATAACACAATTATAGAATGACAATTGTGTTACTAATGTTCTATTGAATTTAAGTGTAATTCAGCTTATGAAGAGTATTAGCACATCATTCAAGACAAAAAGATGAAAATGGCAACCAAGAAATAAAGATTCTCCATCAAGCCATGAGAAAGCAAACAGATCAAAATTGAATCAAGTTGCACATATTGAAGATCGGATCATGAAGCTTAAAGTGAAATCAATTCAAGATCAAGACTAGAAGAACGAAGATTTTCAAGAAAGTTTAAATTGTTTCATTTAAGAGTCTTAGGATTTATGTAAGAAATCCTCATAGTTTGGTCAGTTGAATTGCTCAATACTTAGATTGACCATAGGTGCCTTAAGACCCATTTGCATATCAATCTAAGGGTCTAAAACATGATAATTATCTTGTTAAATATAAGGTATATAAGACCAAAGAAATCATGCCCATCTTATTGGTTAAGTTAAGATGAGTTTTTTGAGAAAAATCAGAGGACTCGTCGACGAGTGGGTTTGAGTAACTCACACTCGTCGACGAGTGAAGTAGCAGAAGCTACTGTTCTATTTTTTATCACCTGACTCGTCGATGACTAAGGAGTGCACTGGTGCACTCGTCGACAAGTGGTTGTGGGAAAGGCCTAGAACGGCTAGTTTTTAACGGTCATATATTTTCCCAATGCTTCCCCAACGGCCATATCTTTGCAAGGGCAATAAAATGAGATGATTTGTGAATGAAATTAGGAACTCTAATATTTCCAATCATTCAATCCATTCACTCAATGCTTAGATTTCTAAATCTATCGTGAATAACCTAGAAATCCCAAATCCAAGTTCTTGGGTTTTTTAGCTCCAATCCTTGAGAGATTTTATAGAGTGCTAAAAGTGATCTATCAGCTCGTGTAAGAAGCATTTTCAGATTGTAAACTTATTTTTGTAAAAAGTGTAAAAGAAATCAAGAATCCGTGGGTGTCTTGTCTTTGAAGCGGGGAGCTTTGTAAAGGTGTGATCCTACCCGGAAAAGGATTGTAAAGGTTTGGACTTTATTCGGAAGAAGTTTGTACAATTGGGTATAAATTGTGGTGAATCCTCTAGCGGGTATAACTTGAGGCGGGGTCATAGGCGGGTTGCCGAACTTCGTGAACAAACTCTTTGTGTTTGCATTCCTTAATTCTTTTCCTCAATTCTTATTTAATTTCATTGATTGAATTACTTAAGTAGGATTGCATAAATTCCTATTCCTTTTAACTTATTTAAGTTGAAATTCCGTTTAGGGAATTGGAATAAATTTTTGATTTTCCATAGAACCTATTCACCCCCCTCTAGGGTCCAATACTTGGGCAACATTGGGTTCACCCAAGAATAAGTGGGTGAACCCTAGGAGTAAGTGAACTAGAGTTTTAAAAAATTAATATATTTTTTTTTCTAAGAACCAATAATAAATGGGTGAACCCTAGGGGTGGGTGACTTAACCATAGTTGGAGTCTGGTTACACTCTTGAGATTGCCATGTGTCTCTTTTGACACCCCTTAACTATGATTAAGACTCATCTACCCTTAGAGTTCACCCCCCTATCCTTGGTTTTTATAAAAAAAAAGATTACCTAGTTAAGATTCACTAATTCCTAGGGTTAATTTTTTTTTCATATTTTTTCTAAAATCCAAGAATAAGTGGGTGAATCCTAAGAGTCGGTGAATCTTAACCACAGTTAAAGAGTGTTAAAAGGGACACATGGCAACCTCAATAGTGTAACCGGACTTCAAGGAGTCCGGTTATAACCGTAGAGAATTTCAAGCCTAATAGATAGATATATGAATGAGGTGTAGTATGAGAACTAAACAAACATTCAATCAAGTGTTTGTATTATGTAATGATTATGATTAGGGTAGTTTGGAAATTTTGAAAAAATTCATTACGATTTTAAGGGAGAAATCTCATATGAAGAAGATAAGAAGATGAGGTAAGAGCACAGGGTAGTTTTGGAATTCCAAAAGATACTCTCTTATAAAGAAGATAAGAAGATGAGATAAGAGCAAATGGTAGTTTTGAAATTCCAGAAAGATTCAATCAACATTTTGAACATGGGCATCGCCTTTATATTAGTACTAGTAGGTGTTATATTAGTACTAGTGGGCAAAACATGCGATGCATGTGATAGAGAGGAAGAGGAGAGAGACTGGGAAGAGGGACCCTAGTGAGGGCATTTTGAAAAAACAATTAAGGAACATTTTGGGTATAGAAATTTGCGCAACATTTTGGATAAAAAAAATTATGAGAGACACGTTGCTTATTGAAATATGATGTTGGGAATTTTTAAGAACCAAAAAGCTATAGAGACATTTTGGATATAGCAAAGAAAGGGGGCGGGCAGGCATGGCCTTGGTGAGACGTTCTTCTTTCGGAGAATTTTGCCGAGAGAGCGAGAAGTTCAGTTACGCCATTGAGTTCGCCATGTGTCTGTATTAACACTACTTAACTGTGATTAAGATTCACCCACCCCTAGGGTTCACCTACTTATCCTTGGTTCTTAGAAAAATACATATATAAAAAAAAATTAACCCTTGCAATTAGTGAATTTTAATCAAGGTTTAAAAGAAATTAATATTTTTTCTATAAACCAAGAATAAGTGGTTGAACCCTAGGGGTCGGTGAATCTTCACCACAATTGGAGTCCCGTTACGCCTTTGAGATTGTCATGTGTCTCTTTTGACATCCCTTAACGGTGGTTAAAATTCATCTACCCCTAGAGTTCACCCACCTATCCTTGGTTTTTAGAAAAAAATATTAATTTTTTTAAACCCTAGTTAAAATTCACTAATTCCTAGGGTTTAATTTTTTTTCTTTCTAAATTCCAATGATAAGTGGGTGAACCTTAGGGGTGGGTGAATTTAACCACAATTAAAGAGTATTAAAAAGGGACACATGACGACCTCAATGGAGACTCCAAGAAGTCCGGTTATAACCGTAGAGAATTTCATGCCAAATAGATAGATGAGTGAGGGGTAATATGTAAGCAACATTTAATTGAATATTTGTCTTATATAATGATTAGGATTATGATAAGGATAGTTTGGAAATTTTGCAAAATTTCATTTATGTTTTCAAGGGCTCATTAAGCAAAATGGTAGTTTTGGAATTTTGTAAAATTTCATCACGTTTTAAGGGCTCATTATGCAAATGGTAGTTTTGGAATTTCAAAATATTCAATCAACGTTTTGAACATGAGAATCCTCTTTATATACAGTAAAGAATGATTATGATTATGATAAGGGTAGTTTGAAAATTTTGTAAAATTTCATATACGTATTCAAGGCCTCTCATTATGCAAATGGTAGTTTTAGAATTTTACAAAATTTCATTACATTTTAACTTGTAAGGGCTCATTATGCAAATGGTAGGTTTGAAATTTACAAAAGATTCAATCAACATTTTGAACATGAGGAATCCTCTTTATATATAGTAAACAAAGAAGTAACGAATAATATAGTTCTAGACATCAAGTAAAATTAGGCATGAAATAATGGAAGTTCTAGACTTTAAAAGTTCCACCAAAATAATGAAACCTACACGTATAGTCAATATCTCAGCTACTAGAGGGTTAGAATCGTTAGCACAAAAAGAAGCTTGTCCAAATGCGATTCTGGCTATTTAGCCCAATACAACCGGCAACCACAAAGTGCAGAAGGGGGTTGATTGCTCCATCCACCTCGAGACTGGGATCTAGAGCTTTGAGACTGGTGTGGTGAGGCAAGGAGAATTTTCTGCGCCATCTTGAATTGTTGGTGGAGAAATTCCAGCTGCGTACATATTATGCTCATATTGAGCAGTTATTAGCCTACCCTTATCTAATGTACCACTATGTCCTTGTGTCCCTTTTAACACCCGCATACCCCTATCTAATGTACCACTGTGTCCTGGTGTCCCTTTTAACACCCCTTTAATCTAGGTTAAACTTAACTAAATTGAAGTTAAGATTTTTGTATTTATGTTTTCTAAAAACCAAGATTGGATTACTTAACCCTAGGGGTGAGTGAATCTTAACCATAGTTGGTGTGTGTTAAAAACTAGGACTTGGACTTCAGTTAAGCATTTTCCTATGATATATCCAAGATAAAAAGGAATATGCTTGATGCAAATTAAAATCTCTTGAATATGGAATGGAGTGGAATGGAGTGTGATGAAATAAAGGTTCCCTATCACTCACTTTCCCAATAGATCATGCACTGTTTTCAAAATGCTAGCAAGATGGATATGGAACCACTTTCTTTCAATTACATGAACTGATCAAAACTATCCCATAAGCAAAATATAATATAGCAATGGCACCGTAAATTATTCAAACTGAAGCGGTGTTTGATAACACTGATCTAAATAAGTAGAACTTATTTGAAAATTGTGCTTAGTTCGCTAAGTTAAAGATTAATTATATGCCTACATTTTTTTGAAGTAGAGATTTTATTGGTAAAAATCTCTACTTTAAAAAGTAGCTCATAGCTTTTTTTTACTTTAGAGGTAGAACCCCTACTTCATAAAGATGTAGACATGCAATTAACCTTCAACTTAACAATCTAAAGTTTATGCATAATTTTAAAATAAACTCTACCTATTTATATTAGTGTTACCAAATGCCACTGGAGTCTACATAATTTTTTTTTTTATAAAATGACTGTTCTCTCTAATATTAGTATGATTTCACCCAGAGAATATAAACCCAAGTAGAGTTCTTTGTTGCAGGACTGTCCTGAGATCGAGTCTGTTGGATTGCATTGCTTTCTTATCTCGGGTTGTAAAATCATCAAAGTTGAGAGCGTAGCTCTAAGGATTTATCCTGAAAGTTGAGTTGCTGCTTGCCACCATTCTTTATAACCTTCTTTATCACTGCTCTCATTCTTCAGCAAAGGTTTCTGCAGTTCTTCTTGCTTCAATCATTTAACCATGCCAGTCTTCCGACACAACCCATATTTACTGATATTAGTCTCACCTTGAAGACCCAGATGAAAGTTGCCTTGAAACTTACAGACCAAAAACAGAAGAATGGGATATAGAGCTTCCTTCAGGGGTTTGAAGATTTGTGATGACTGAGAGTCCCCTTTTGGCTCAGGAACTCAGAAATTCTTTCTAATTTTTTCTGGGTTGTTGCACATGCTCCCTTGAAAAAACTTTTACCCTATGTTTGGTTGTCGAGAAAATAAGTGAAAACATGGAAAAAGAAAGAAAATTGGACGAAGCACAACTAAGAATTGTATTAGAAATCAAAAATTATCTTTTTGTGTTTCGAAAATTTTGGATATCTGAGAAAATTTCACTTATTTTCATCTTAAAGAAGCTCAAAAGACCAATTTTTCTGGGGCTTGGTAACATAGCCTCTGAAATGCAAGAGAATTAGAAGTATATGCAATCATCTCGGGCTTTAAAGAAACTGTGCATTACAGATTGCATTATATACAGTGCTTCTGCTACTGACATGGGGAGATGCTATAATTCCCTTATTCAGAGATTGATTGCAGTAGGCAGAGAGCCTCTCTGTGGTTTCACTTTCTAAAATTGTTATCGAATAAAGTACAGACACCGAATTGACGAATTCATCGGCTCTTCATTCTTCCTCTACTCTTGAAGGGCTTACAAACAATGGATCTGATCATCAAATTCTATTGGAGTGGATATTGATCTGATTGTGGATCTGTCAGATCGGATACAAATCTTGATTTTTGAATCCGATTATAATTGGATAGATTTAGATCTATGGTGATCCGACTTGATTATATGTTTTCATAAATGTATGTATGTATATGTATATAATAACTTGATATTTTTTTTGAATGCAATACTATGCTTGTTTTTATTTAATGTATATGTCTAAAATTGTATGATTCATTCTCTCCCACAGCAGAAATCAGATTTGCTATACACCTCTTAATTTGATCTATCTGCGCTGGTGGGAATCATGTATACTGCAAATCATGTAGAATTATTTTTGAGGAACTAAACTTACGTTTTTTTTTACTCAACACAAAAGATAGAAGTGACTAAAATAAAACCAAACTAGCTTGGAACTGATCTTAAAGATAGAAATGTTCTTCTAATTAAACAATGTTTTAGGAGAGAAGCATTTCATTTTTCACTCTGTCCAAATTCAAGTGAGAGGACCCAACTGGTCTAGTGGCTTCTTCTGCTATCTTCTTCCACTCCATTGCCGCCTTCTTCATCTCCTTACCCTTCTCTCCCTCCATTAATTCTCTCACCAACGTCTCTACTTCTTCTCTCTTAACATTGTTATCGATCTCCATGCCGATACCCCATTCTTTGCAAGTGTAACGACAGTTTGTTTGTTGTTCTGCGAAGAATAGCCAACAGATCATAGGCACTCCACCACATATGCTTTCAAATGTCGAATTCCACCCACTGGGTGTCAAAAACCCTCCGATGGATCTGTGCACCGACGATCAGGTCTGGCCTAATTATCCACAAGAAGGTTTGCTTTCTATTCGCCAGTCCCCAAGCGAACTCAATTATATGTTGGGGGTGTCATGCTTGTGATGTTGCCGAAATTCACGTATACAACTGAGTTGGGTTCCTTCGAATTGAGCCATTCTAGACACCTGGTTTCTTCTTTCCACAGATTTGACCCTATATAATTCAGCCCATTATCTGAAATCTGATCTTGTAGAAACTGAAGTGGGATCGATGGTGTAAACAGGAGGAACCGCCGATGAAAGCACAGCCGATGCATGATGCATCATGTTCGAAGGCCTCAAATGTATTGATTATGATTGCAGAAGCTTTCGAAGCTCTCTCTACTTCGTCCTTGAAATAGTTGAGCATGATATCATTTGGATCGCTGGTTCGAATGAAACTCGGGAAGTCCCTTAAACGAATATCCTTCATTTCGTGTGCCCAGTCGATAACAGTGTCTAAATACCCGTTTGTCAAGTAGCTCTCATCTATACAAATGTATAATAAAAAAATGTCAATACAATGTAAGTGTTAATGTATGGAAAAATCCGATATTGGGTTCAAAGATAATATGATAAACAAATATGAAAGGAATGCAAAAATACATTACAAAATATACGTAGTTCACTTCAATAGGGTTACATCTATGAGCGAAGACAATAAATTTTTTCATTATTAGATGATACAAATTTTACTCTTAAATACTGAGAGTCTGGTCTCTACGAGACTGTTTTTCTCGAAAGCTTCTCGTTCTCCCAAAAGCCACACTCTTATTCCCAAAAATCACCTGCTCTTCTTAAGAACCATCAGTTCTCTCTCTAAGAGCAACCAACCGCTCTTCCCAGAAGCCCTAACCACTCACATATCCTTAGCTGACCTTATCATACTACAACATCCCAAATTCTAATTCTAAAAAATAACTAAATAGTAATATAATATGAGCGGTGATTAGCAGACCCATGGGTCCGCTACTTATATTACCCCCGTGTCCTCGTGTCCCTTTTTACACCCCTTTAACCTTGATTAAACTTAAGAAAATTAAAGTTAAGATTTTGTTTTTTTTTTAAAATTAAAAAAACCAAAGTTGGATTGCTTAACCCTAGGGGTGAGTAAATCTTAACCATAGTTGGTGTTTGTTTAAAAGTGAGGCGTGGACCAATGAGGACCGGCCATTCCGTTACATAATGGAAACCCTAGGTTCGTTAAATATTCTCCATGTCATTTTACAATAAATGGAATTATAGACAAATTCCAACAATAAGCGTAGATGTTATAGTTAAATCAATAGAAAAAGGTGAGTTTCAATTTGTTGGCTTATACCTTTGAGAGGTGTAGGGCCAATGAGATGGCTGTAATGAACATAGCCCAAGAAGCCGCAAGCACTGGTTGTCCAGAACAAGACTTCAGGAATGCCAAGTTCTTCAACGACTTTGAGAGAAAAGGTTATGATGCCATCAGCGACTATGCAAGAGACGGGAAGCACATTGGACGAAGAAGTGTCGTTGAGGTGGGTAAGGAGGTTGCGAAATGGAGCTAAGCAGTTCTTAGAAGTGGAGTCACAAATTAAGTGAAGAGATGTCTTGGGTGGCGTCGACGTCGGACGGAGGAAGACCGTCGGGGATGGAATGGAACTGGAAGTCAGGCAAGCCGTTGAGAGAAAGTTGAACTCTGTGTTAACGAAGATGATATGGAAACCTTTGCAAAGGAGAAGCTTTGCTAATTTGAGCATGGGGTTTATGTGACCTTGAGCCGGGTATGGGATACAAACTGCATGAGGCTTCTCGGCTACTGCCATCTCTCTCTATCTCTCTTCTGGTCGCTGCTCAATAACAGAGGATCAGCTCTGGCAAAGATGGAAACTGTTGGGGCTGGTATTCCCCTGTAAATAAAGGAAAAAAAATAAAAATGGAAAACGGACATAGAGTCCTCTTCCAAACAGATCACCCGGCAGGGGCAAAGCTAGGAATTTTTCATTGAGGAGGGGGGAATTTTGATTTGAGGGTATGGAATTTGGGGGGTTAAAATTCACCCACATATCCTTAGTTTTAAAAAAAATATCAAATTTCTTTTCGAACCCTAATTTAAAATTCATTAACTCTTAAGATTAAAATTATTTAAATATATATATATATTTTTCTAAAAACCAATGATAAGTAGGTAAACCTTGAGATTTGGTGAATTTTAACCATAGTTAAGAGGTGCCAATAGGGACATGTGGCAACCTCAAGGGCATAAGGGGACTCCATTGAGGGCCTCACTATATATATGACAAAAAAAATTGGGGGGGCTACTATATTATATAGGACAAAATAATTTTGGGGGGGGGGGGGGGGGGGGCAGGTATACTAAGAAAAAAAAAAATTAATTGAGGGGCCCACTATTCATACTACATGAAGAAGGATTTACAAAAAATTTGGAAGGGGGGGGGGGGGGGGGGGGGGGGGAGGGGGGGTGGGGGCCTGGCCCCTTACTCCGCTCCTGCCACCCGGACTTTGCTATTGAGACAGCAAAGGGTTGAGACCATATCGAGTAGGGCTGTCAATGGATCGTATCATGATCCGGATCCGATTCGATTAGCCGGACTTTGGACCCTATATGTGATCCGTCGGATCGGATTTAGATCGGATCGGTGGAATCGAATGATATATCCGGATCGGATCTGGATATATAGGGTGATCCGATCCGATTATAATAATTTTTAAAATCATTTTAAATATATTATTTAGATTTTCTATGTATAAAATATTAATTTTAAAAAATTAACATTAATTAGAATTAATTAAGGTATTATTAGATTTTATATTATTAAAATAGATTTAAAAAAAAAAAAATTAACCTTATTCGGATTGGATCGGATCGGATTCGGATCGGTCAAAATGTAATCGGATCGGATTCAGATTGATTACTTTATGATCCGACGGATCTCGGATCGGATTCGGATCCGACGGATTCTTTACATCGGATCGGATTCGAAATCTAGGCAGAATCCATCCCGAAATCCGACCCGTTGACACCCCTAATATCGACGACATCACTGTGATGAGCAGATCTCAAATTTTCATAAATCTAATTTATTGTTTGGAGTATCCCTCATTACATGTGCGGTCTCACTAGGATTTCCCTTTGTTTGAACTTTTTATTTCTCGTTTCCAATGTGATGAAATTTGAATGGTGTAGTAGATTCGAAGAGGACCTTATGTTCAGAAAGGACACGAGGACGGGTTGGCTAGGAAAGGGACCTTACAGTGCGGTAACTTCTTGGCGTCCATAAATCTCTGCATCATGCGGAGCTCCCTTACTGTTAAGCAAATCCGGTTATCACCCCTAGAGCCACATGTATCCTTTGACACCCCTTAACCATGGGTAAGGTTCACCCACCCCTAGGGTACACTCACCCATTTTTGGTTTTTTTTTTAATATTATTTTTAAAAGAAGAATTAAAAAACAGTTTTTAATATTAAAAAAACTCTAAAAACAGTTTTTTAATTTTTAAAAAAGAATTAATATTTTTAAAAAAACACCAAAAATGGGTGGGTGAACCCTGCGGTGGACGAACCTTACCCACTGTTAAGGGGTGTCAAAGGAGGCAAATCCGGTTATCGTCGTAGAAGATTTGAACCCATACTTTTTCATAAAGAGATTTTTAATAGGTGGTTGGTTCCTGTTGAGATTAGGAAACACCTATGAGTAGGGTTAGCACTCTTCTTTATTTTTATTTTCTTGTAAAACAGAATTATATTACCAAAAGGGCAGTACTGAACACTGAATATAAAACAAGAAAGCCATGGCAAGTGGCACGGGCCAGATTCTGGGCCCGGATGGTTCGGTGTCTAGGTGAATACAAAATAGAAAGGGAAAATTGGGTTACCTGTTGATGAAACTTATGTAACAAGTGGATTGATTGCCCCCATCCGTAGTGTGTGCTAGTCACCCTTCAATTATTAGGATTCCACTCCCAAGATGTCGGGGAGTGCTGTCATCTCCACCCGCCCATGACTTAAAAACATATACTAACCTATTAACCGGGTTGCGACCTAACCGCGTATCTCTCACAAAAAAAAAAAAAAATGTAACAAGTGGTTGACATCACTAACCAAATTTTTTAGAGGAGTGCTAACCCTACTTTTAGGTGTTTTCTACTTTCAACCTGAACCAACCATTTGTCCAATCTCATTGTTAAAGTACACATTTTTCAGTGATTACCAGGGGCGGAACCAGGTGGGGTTTGTGGGGGGCACGTGCCCCTACTGATTTTTTTGATAAAAAGTTTTTTTTCCCTTTATTTTTAGCAAACCTGGGAATGGGTGGATCATTCAATTGTGATTGAACTTGGGGAGAGTTCAATCATACCTAGTCAACTCATCAACACATGCCCCTTTTAACATTTGTTAACTATAGTTAAGATTCACTAACTCTTAGGGTTCAACAATATAACCTTGTTTTTTTAAAAAATATTCACCCTAAGATTAAAAGTTCCTAACCAAAGTTAATTTTTTCTTCTAAAAACCAAGGGTCTATTGTTGATCGAACCCAAGAGTTAGTAAATCTTAACCACAGTTAATAGAGGTTAAAAGGGACACGTGTTGACTTGTGGGTGCAATTGAACTCTCCCTGAGTTCAATCGTAATTGATTGTGATCCCATCTCTATGTAGTTGCCATTGAACTTAAAAAAATATATTTTAATGCTAAGTCGTTTAATTATTTGATTGGTCGTAATTATGGTAAGGGGCAATTGTCCCTATAAGATATGTTATATTATTTAATTATTTAATAGGTATAGCCATGCGATAAGGGGACAACGTTCCTGATTATTGAAAGTAAGATATATCTTTTATATCATGTTATTTAATTATTTAACGGTAAGAGCCATAGAACAAGGGAATAACTATACCGTAAACAATGAAAAATATATAATATTCGTAAGATATGCATGTATGAAATATGGGTGAAATGACTCAAAAACTTAGTTATAAAAAAAATGATTTCGGGACCTATGCTCCTGAACCCTATCACATGCTCCTACTACTAGAAAATCCTGGTTTCGCCACTGGTGATTGCAATGCTTTAATAAAGAATTTGGACATATGGTTGGTTCGGGTTAAGAGTAGGAAACACATAAGAGTAGGGCTAGCATTCCTCAATTTCCTATATGACGAACCACTAAGCTAGGATGAGAGATGGCATCAAATATAGCTTGAGCGTCTGAGTAATCTTGATATGCGCCATCGGAATGCCATCAATATAGCTAAACGAATAGCCACCATTGGAATGCCATCAGTATAGATAAACGAATAGTCAAGATCACAACTACCGGAAGATTAGGAATGCCATCAATGCGTAGTATTTTGCATGGCCGCTCTGTGCTTGCTCGTGGACTTAGATGACAGGTTGGAAATGACTCCCTTATCAACATTTGGTCAGACCCTTAGGTCCTTGGCCTTCTTGATTTTAGAATTTTCTCGGGACGACCTCCTGATTGCCCCTATCATTGGGTCTCTGTCATGCCCCAAAATCTCCCTTATAAGAATTGAGAACTTTGGCACGTGATTTACTTGACTTAATCGATTTAATGAGTTTTAAAGACATATAAAAACCTGAACTTAAAAATTTCTTTAATGGAATAACATTTAATACCTCAACTGAATATTGATTAAAATATGTAATTAAACTGACCTTACATAATCTGAATCATTCTCGTGATTCTCAACTCTTTAACTAAACATATCAAATCTAAATATCTCAATTTAAAAACTAAAACATAATAACTAATTACAATCCATCTGAAATTTAAACAATTTCTAATAAACTAAAATCGAAATCCCGTTCTTCTTCGGGATGATCACCTGTAAGATCTTCCTTACGCACTCCTCTTCAACTCATCCTGCGTACAATTATTAAATCTCGAACCTGCCGACAACAAAAGTTATCAGCTGAGTAACAAGTTCTTCCGCATATATAACAATTCATAGTAAACAATATCATAACTATAACATGCATACAAGTAACAGTTCAATTACAATTCTCATACATAAATGAGAGTGCAGAACATATTTTCTTTTCAATTCTTTCATGTGTTCACTTATACTTATCTTATTTATCTTGCTTGTCTTATTACTTGACTTTTCTTTCTTGTTATACTTTTCTTGACATGTCTTTCTTGTCTTATTTTTCTGACTTGTCTTTTTTTTTTTCATGAATAAATCAAACAACATGCGCCATATGCGATAACTTAAAATAACTCTTCCCCATATATTGGTAGAGATTAACATATACCCTACTTTCTGAGGTACCATACGGTTTACATATTATCCGGTGCATACGGCTTGTTTACACATTATCTGGTGTATACGGCTTGTCTTGCCTTGATCTTAGGCTTATGGGTACTTGGTCAGTGTAAAACTCAATCATGCATTCATCGCTTTCATGTGTACTTGTATAATACTTGTAATCTTGTTTTTTATCATGCTTTTACATATTCATTATTTTGAGTGAGTGCACGGTAATATACTATTAGTTAAATCATACCTAAGACTATCAGTCAAGGGCCATAGGACATCTCACCATAGTGTCCCATTCCACTATGTTAATCAAGCCTAGACAAGTTTGACTCTGATCAAATGTTCCTTTTACCCAACAATATATTACGTATGAAAACATAAAATAAATACACAGTAACATTCATGTTCCCAATAATTTAACAAGATTTAACCACAGTTTACTTTTCTACATACATAATTTACAATTTAATTTAAATATCAACAACTCCATTTTTAATCGAGATCAATATCATAATTATACTATATAATTTATCAATCATAGTTCTCACAGATTATATCCACAAAACACACTAACATGTAACCCTAATCTCACAATTAATCTATATCCATCATTCAATTATTTCATATATTACATTCAACTCCAAAATCTCATCACTTCTTCTATTCTCAATCCATACATACATCACAATTTTTATTCCCTTTCCCTTTGTTAATATACATCATAAAAATCATAAATAAAACATCTCTAAAAATCATGAACATATTTAATAAAGGATATACATAATATAACATGCTTTGATTTTGTTTTCTTACTTTAAATCCAAAATATTTATTCTTATTTATGTTAATAATCATCATATTGTTAGAAAGAAATTCATATTTATATCATTCATAAAAACATTACATGGGGGATGATTAAAATCTCTTTATCTTACTATCAATTATGTTCTTTACATTGATCTTATCATTAGATTCATACTTTAGATTAATAATTATAAAATGGAGAACTAGGAAAAGTTATTTACCTCACTTGATCGCTTCTCTACGATCTTACGCTTGCGAATGAGGCTCGATCTAGATCCTCACGTCCCCTTCTAGTTGAATTTTTGAAATCTTTAGACTTTTTCTCTTTTTGGATCTCTCAAAATACTCTATTCTCTCTCTTTTTGATGTTTATGAGGTTCTAGGAAACCTAATTCATGAGTTAATGAGGTATTTATAGAGTTTGAGAACCCTAGAGAAGGTACAAAGTCGAAAATCACGATTTTCCGGATAATTCCCGTGTTGGGCGATCGATCTCCCCCTAATTTTTTTTTTTAATATTCAGAACAGCCTTTGGTATTTTGTCATAACTTTTGACTCGATAATCGGAATTGGACGATTCAACTTGCGTTGGACTCGTCATTCAAAGGGAAACAATTTCATGTCTAATAGGCAAGTCCAAATTTTAAGTTTTAATTACATAAATGGGCTCTAAAGCTGAATGGTTTGGAATGGAGTTCAGCAGCCCAGATTTTTGGAAACCCAACATTTAACCTATCTTTGACTAAAAATATGGAAGAACGATAGACATGAACTTAGAAGAGGGTCTCCATACATTCCTAATGGTTAAAGAATCATTTGATTCCGATCAACCGTGACAAAACTAGAGCATCTTGAAGTTGAGGGTATGTTAAGGCATCCCTTTAATTCATTTTTTAGGAACGCATGCATTAAAATCAGGCACATATTTTAAGAAATTCATATAAATGACACGAATGTCAAGAAACTAAATTTTGGGTCTCTAGAGTCCCTACTCTTGTTACCCTTGAGAGAATGAGATTTAACTATTCTTCAAAGTCTTTTCTCTTCTTTGGAATTCCTCAATATTTTGCTTATTACTCTTGGCCCATTGACTTGTCCTAATATTCCAATGACAAGTTCTCTGTTAAATCTGCCTACCATGATGCTGGCCATCTAAGTCGTACTTCCCTTATTAGTGGGGCCAGCTCCTCCTTTCCCCCCCCCCTCCCCCCCACCACCTTCCTTATAGGAGTCTATTTGGAGTGCTCCCATACCTCTGGAGTGCTCCCATACCTCCTAAGCTGCAAGTCTTTATCTGGAAATGTTGTTGGAATGCTCTCCCAACCCGCTCTAACTTGGTGAGGTGCCACCTACTAGTTGAATTGGATTGTCCCATTTGTGGTGCTGCCCCTGGGACTATTGAACAGCTTTTGATCTCCTGTCCTTTTTCCAAGGCCGTTTGGTTTGGTTCTTCTTCTATTTTGGCAGATCTCTCGACTCCGCGGGGAAGGTTTGATCAATGGTGGACCCATCATTTTCATCGTATTCGTCATTTGGATTTTGATTCCTCTATCCTCATCACTATGTGCTCTACCCTCTGGTATATTTGGAAGGCGTGCAATTCTTTCATCTTTTCCAATAGTCAGCCTAATCTGCAGGACTCCATCCTCTCGGCCTTTATTTATGCGCAGGAAATTATGGTGCTTCATAGATCAAAGTCTTCCCTTGGCTCTTCTCGACCTCTCCCTCAACCCCGATGGACTCCCCCCCCCCCCAACTGGTTCTATGAAAGTTAATTGTGATGCTGTTTTTGATGCCTCCTCTTGTAAAGGGGTTGCCGCTGTGATTGCTCGAGATTCAGAAGGACATTTGTTAGCCCACCGCTTCAAAAGGGGTCATTTCTATTCCCCTTTGCAGGTTGAGATTTGTGCTTTTCATCTTGGTGTGTCCCTCGTCATGGAGTCTATATGGGCTCTTTGCGACATCGAATCAGATTCTCTCTCCTTGATTTCAGTCATTCAGGATTCTTCTGCTCCCCCTCCTTGGGATGCCTACTCCTTAATATTTGACATTCGCGTTAAGCTGTCCCGTTTACCAAGAGTTCATGCCTTGTTTTCTCCTCCGTCTTGCAATCAGATGGCCAATAGTTTAGCAAAGGAAGTGATACGCCACTCAAATTTGTAGGCTGACTCTCTGTGGACTTTTGTATCTGCTCTTAATGAATCAGAGCTTGCTCTCTCTGAGCCTTCTCTTGAGCATGATGTTGTTAACTTGTTGTAATTGAAGTTGATCGCCAAAAAAAGAAAAAGAAAAAAAAGAAGCTGCTAGCAACACAAAAAGAAGCTTTGTCCAAAATGCGAAAACATAAATTTAGTTTTTTTCTATGCAATGATCCCTCAAATTTATGTATATAACTTGGTTCTATTTATATAGGAGGAATGCTAGCCCTACTCTTAGTTAACCCTTACTCTCAACCTTCACCAACTACTTGGGTGGCGTTTGACAACACTAATCTAAATAGGGAGAGCTTATTTTAAAATTGCGCTTAATTGAATTTTAGATTATTAAGTTGAAGGTTAATTGAATGTCTACATCTTTTTAAAGTATGGATTTTTATCACTTATTAAAAAAGTAGCCTACTAACTACTTTTTTAATAAACTCTACTTCAAAAAGATGTAGACATCCAATTCACCTCCAACTTAACAATCTAAAGTCCAACTAAGCATAATTTTGAAATGAGCTATCCCTATTTAGATTAGTATTACCAAACGCCACCTTGTTCATTATTTTTTGGTGAGATAGTGCTTTAACCTTGCCTAATGGACAGGTGGTTGGTGGATGATGAAAGTAGTAGTTGATTGAAAGTAGGGCTATCACTCCTCTTTATATAGTGACCTCAAAGGTTTTGAATTTTACAATTTAATTATATAAGTAATTATGTTTTGACCCCTAAAAATTTTTAAGTGATTTTTTTCTTAAATTTAATCAATCTCTTTCCTGAGGGTATATTATAATTTTAAAGAGTTTTTTTTTTGGTGAGAGTTGGGTTCTTCTAATTGTAGTTGTTTCCTCTTTAGTTTTTTTACTTTACTAATTCGATAGACCGGCGGTAAAGGAAGAAAATCCCAATCTCTCAGTGGCCGACGCCAATAGTTTTTCTTGCCAGAATCCTAATCTTCAGTGGCTGGTGCCTTTAGTTTTACCAATTTCTTGTCGCCTCGCTGGAACCCTAAGTTCATGTAAGTAGGATTTTAATCAAAATTTAAGGAGAGCCCTTATTTTTCTTGTATACTGAACCTTTAATAGAATGCAGCATTAAGTGAATTTTATGATGACGATAGACCCGTAACTGAAAAAAAATTCCTGGGGGACTACACCCCCAACCCATAGGCCCCATAAATTTTCTTGATACTTATACCTTCCCCCCCAACCAAAAATTTCCTAGTTCTGCCCCCAAGTGCAGAAGGGGGTTATTGCTCCATCTCCCTAGAGAATGCACACCAAAACTGGGGTGGGGCTCGAGGCTGGGATTTGGAGCTTGGAGATGTGGTGTGTTGAGGCAAGGAGAATGTCTGCGCCATCTCGAATTGTTGGTGGAGAAATCCCATCTCTGTACCTATCATATATCTGAGATAAAAATGAATAAGCTTGATGCAAATTAAATTCTCATGAAAATGGAGTGGAGTATGATGAAATAAAGGTTCCCTAACACTCACTTTCCCAATAGATCATGCATTGAATTCAAAATGATAGCAAGACAAGAAGATGGGGATATGGAACCACTTTCTTTTCCATTAACTTAGAACCATTCTCATTAGCAAAATTATATAACAATGCCACTGTAAATTTTCAAACTGATTCCTCAAAGAATTTTTTTTAAAAAAATGGTTATGTCCTCTCTAATACTAGTACGATTTCACCCAGAGAATATAAAGCCAAGTAGAGTTCTTTGTTGCAGGACAGTCCTGAGATCAAGTCTGTTGGAATGCATTGCTTTCTTATCTTGGGTTGTGGCAGCCATCATCAAAGTTGAGAGCGTAGCTCGATGGATCGTACTGGAAGTTGAGCTGCTGCTTGCCACCATTCTTGATAACCTTCTTTATCACTGCTCTCATTCTCCAGAAAAGGCTTCTGTAGTTCTTCTTGCTGCAATCATTTATCCATGCCAGTCTCCCGACGCAACCCATATTTACTGATATTAGTCTCACCTTGAAGACCCAGATGAAATTTGCCTTGAAAGTTACAGAACAAAAACAGAAGAATTGGGATATAGAACTTGTGATGACTGAGAGTCCCCTTAAGGCTCAGGAACTCAAAAATTCTTTCTATTTATTTCTGGGTTGTTGCATATGCTACCTTGAAAAAACTTTTACCCTATGTTTGGTTGCCAAGAAAATAAGTGAAAACGTGGAAAAAGAAATGAAAATTGGACAAAACACAACTAAGAATTGTATTAGAATTTTAAAATTTTATTTTGGAATATCAAAAATTTTGGATATCTCGACGACATTTCACTTATTTTGATCTTAAGGAAACTCAAAAGTCAAAAGACCAGAGACGGTTAGCAATTTTTCTGGGGCTTTGAAACATAGCCTCAGAGATGCAAGAGGATCAGAAGTATATGCAATAAGGGTTGTAAGCAGAAGCAAATGCAAAATGCAATCTTCTCAGGCTTTAAAGATATTGTGAATTACAGTTTGCATCATCTACAGTGCTTCTGCTACTGACATGAGGAGATGCTAAAATTCCATTATTCATAGATTATTGATTGCAGTGGGCAGAGAGCCTCTTTGTGGTATCACTTTCAAAAATCGTTATCGAATAAAGTACAGACAGCCTATCACAACCCATACTATTCAGATTTTAGACACCGAATTGACGAATTCATTGGCTCTTCATCCTTCCTCTACTCTTGAAGGGCGTACAAACAATGGATTTGATCATCCGATTCCATTAGAGTGGATATTGATCTCATTGTGGATCAGTCGGATCGGATACAAATCTTGATTTTTGAATCCGATTATGACTCAATTATATGTTTGCATATATTTATGTATGTATATGTATATAATAGATTGATATTTTTTTTGAATACAATATTATGCTTGTTTTTATTTAATGTATATGTTTAAAATCTTATGATTCATTATCTCCCACCACAGAATACAGATTTGCTATACCCTCTTAATTTGATCTATAACTAAGCTGGTGGGAATCATGTATACTGCAAATAAAGTCTATTGAGGAGGATAGACATCAGGTGTATTCTACTTAAGAATCTGCTTCCCGTGGGAGAATGAATCTCAAAGATCGGCCAGAAATACTCACCAAAAGATCAGTAAAATCAGAATTCTCTTTTTGCCAGCTACTAACTGTTTTGTCTCCAACACAAAGGAAAGCAGTAAGGGCAAAAAGGTGTGTGGTCCTTTTTGAATTTCCTCCTGCTCACTCTCCTTTTGGCTTCATCTCCAAAGCCATTTTCCCTTATATATACTATCCTTATATTCTAATTCGTCTCATTCCATATCCTCTTCCCTATCTTTTCTTCAGCCTACTAATCTACTGTTGGTCAATACCACAGCTAGACCTGGATAATGGGCCTAAGTTCGATGATTAGTCATTCTTCCTAGCACAGCAAGCCTTGTCTTAGACCTTGGCTTCTCTCTCTAGCTCTGCTGTGGAGTCGTCTTTTGTGGGGTGGGTAATTTTCTTAGCCATTGGTGGCCGAGATTTGATGCCCCACTTGGTAGTTTCTACAGTGGGACCCTCTTTTGATAAATTTTTTGGTTGGTACTCAATGGGGGGGATGAATGATTGGTGGACTCCTCATTCTGATCAATGAGCTGTGGAATGACACTTGTTTCATTTGTAGGTGGGCACTCTGGCTTAGGGCTGCACTCAAGCCAAGCTGGGGCCGTTAAACTCAAGCTATTTGATTTGACTCGTTTAGCGGTCAGTTCGAACTCGACTCAAAATATTATATAATATTTTTTGATAATAGTATTTATATTAATATAAAATAATATTTATATATTTCTTTATCATAAATTATAATAATTTTAATTTTTAATAAATAAGTTTAAGAGGAGATAATAAAAACAAAACAAAAAAAAGTTGAAACTAGATCCCTATCCCTAGTTCTCTACTCTCGGGATTGAAGGACGACCCAAAATCTTATTCTTGTATATGAATGTATTAATTGTTGTAGTTTTTATATTATAATTTAATAATAAATACATTTACTAAATTCATGTAAAATTAAACAAAATAAATATGTGAATAAAGCTTGAGCTAACTCAATCTCAACTCTGCTTGAATAAAGTTCGAGCTCAATCAAGCTTATTCTAGCCAAGCACAAACCTAAACATTCTAGCTTGAATCAAGCTGAGCTTGAGTATGTTCAAGCCAAACTCAAGCATCGGCATGAATACACCCCAGCTTTGACTTGCCAAGATTCTAAGCCCATGATGGACAATTTGTGACGAATAAGAACGATTTTCTTAGTGAATGGCCACGTTTGACATGAACTACACATGGTCAGCCATAGGACAAGTAAGAAATGTGTGGCACTGTGGCCATAAACAGGGCAAGATGGGTCCAAGGCATCGCCCTAAGAAATCATTAATTTTGGGAAGAAGATGCAGAACCCAAAGTTTGTTCCAAGTCTTACTATCTAACCGGCGGGAAGTGGTTTGGTATCATTGATGGACGGCATGAGCAAATTGATTTGGCGGCTCTTCGAAACGAAGAGCCACTTCGTATGTTGATTTAACAGAGAATTAGATGACACTACGTATATGTCCATCTCCATGTCACTCAATCGTTACATGAGTAGGACACTTTATGTTGGGAAGTTGTCATGAATTTTACCCGGATTCTTGATGACCTACTGTCGACCCGATGCGACCCGATTAGAAGCAGAAAGATTCTCAAGAGGAGAGTATGAAAAATGGTGCTTCATAGTAGGTGGAGTTTGAAGTTCCAGTGGTTCAAATGAAGATTGTTTAGACAGTCGATAGTTCCATAGATGATTCCAGTGGTAAGAACTCAGACTCAATTGAGGAGGAGGTTCCAACTCAGGAGCCCCCACAACAACCAAACTCTATTAAAACCGGTAGACCTAGAAGAGATGCTCGAAAACCTGCAAGGTTTACTGACTTGGTGACTTATGTACTTTCAATAGTTGATGATGATGTTCCATTTACTTATAATAGAAAAATTTTAGTGAATTCAAAAAATGTAGGGTGGAAGAAGGGCTAGGAGATGTAGTCACTTTACAAAAATCAGACTTGAGAATTAGTATAACTTTCAAAGGGAAAGAAAGCAAACGGTTGCAAGTGGGTATACACCAAGAAGGAAGGTTCTCTAGAAAAGGACAATATGAGATTCAAGGTTAGATTAGTAGTTAAAGGCTACGCGCATAAGGAAGGGATAGATTATAATGAAGTTTTTTCTCCCGTCGTTAAGCACTCCTCTATTCGACTTTTGCTAGTTTTGGTTGCTCAATTTGATCTCGAGTCAGCATAACTCGACGTCAAAACTGCCTTCTTGCATGGTGATTTGGAGGAGAAAATATACATGTCTCAACTAGATGGGTATAAGGTTATTGGAAAAGAGATTTGAGCTTGCAAACTAAAAAAGTCGTTGTATGGTTTAAAACAGTCTCCAAGGCAGTTGTACATGCGATTTGATCGATTTCTGATTGGGCAAAAATACACAAGAAGTCATTTTGATCATTGTGTGTATTTTCGTAAGCTTCGTGATAGTTCCTTCATATATTTGCTCTTATATCTAGATGACATGTTCGTTGTATCTAAGAGCAAGGTGGAGATAGACAAGTTAAAGAATCAATTGAGAAATCAATTTGAAATGAAGGACCTTAGGGAGGCTAAGAGAATACTTTGTATGCAAATTAAAAGGAACAAAGTGAAGGGGACAATTTTTTTGTCAGTGACACAATATTTGAAGAAAGTACTACAACGGTTTAGAAAAATGGATGAAGATACAAAATTTGTAAGTACACATTTGGCCCCACATTTCAAGCTTAGGGCGTTGATGTCTTTGCGTACAAGTGAGGAGTGTGAATATATGGTTCAGATTCCGTATACGAATGCAGTTGGTGCTTTAATGTATGCTATGACGTGTACTAGGCCAAATATTTTACATGCCATCAGGATAGTGAATAGGTATATGCATGATCCAGAAAAATGACATTGATTGACGGTAAAATAGATCTTATGATACATTCAGGGTACAATAGATGTTGGGTTGATGTTTGAGCAGGATGATATGCTCAGTTATCACGTGGTTGGATATGTGGATTTAGACTATGCTTGGATAAATGTCGGTCAACTACAGTATATGTCTTTACTCTTACTATGAGACCGGTGAGTTAGAGATTGACGTTATAGTCAACAGTTGCTCTGTCTACTACTGAGGGATAGTACATGGTAGTAATTGAGGCCATTAAGGAGGCTATTTGGTTACATGAGTTGACTGACGAATTGAAGATTGTTCAAGAGCACGTTGGGGTCTACTGTGACAGTCAGAGTGCAATTTGTTTAGCAAAGAACCAGGTTCATCATTCTCGAACTAAGCATATAGATGTCTGTTTCCATTTTGTTCGAGAAGTTGTGAATGATGGTGACATTTTTCTTCAGAAGATTAGCACTATAGACAACCTTGCAAATATGCTTACTAAGGGGGTGACTGGGGTCAAGTTCAGGCACTGGTTGGGAGCATAGCTTATGTAAAGCGTGCTGATGAAGATGAAGACAAACTTGATAAAAAAAGGCCCTAACGTGTATCCTTTTGGGATACTCATATGAAAGAAAATGGTTACTTCTTCAATGGAATTGAATACATCTCAACCACTTTCCTCATCACAGGAGAACATGGTTACTTCTTCCAATTCTCATATTGAAATCCTATTCATGGTTATCCTTAACGTTAAAGGAACCCTGTAATGCGACTTGCAACTTATTATCACTATGCTTACATGATGCAAGTCATAAATGATCATGAGCCAAGGACCTATGAAGAAGCGTTTGAAGATCCAAGACGGCGTCTTGCTATGGAAGAAGAAATGACAGCATTGGCTAAGAATGCAACATGGGATCTCGTACCACTTCCAACATCCGGGTCATCATAGCATCGAGTCATCATAGCTAGATACATGAAGATTCTAAAGAGAGATTCAATCCTGTCGCCAAGATTACAAGCATTCGGGTCATCATAGCATTTGCAGCTGCTAAAGGATGGAAACTCCATCAAATGGATGCAAAAAATGCATTTTTGAATGAAGAAATAGATAAAGAAGTCTACATTCATCAACCTGAAGGCTTTGAAAACTCAAAAATGCCAAGATATGTTTGCAAGCTCGAAAAGGAATTGTAGGGTTTGAAACAAGCACCTAGAGCATGATTCGATAAGGCCATAGATTTCTTTCACTCACACAAATTTATCTCATTCTCCGCTGATCTATGCATCTTTATCAATCATTCTTTTCGAGAAATAATCATATGTGCAGTTTATGCGAAGGTAGACAGAGTGAAAACTTCTCTATTCCAAAGCTTCGAAATGAAGGATTTGGGAGAACTTCAATTTTTCATTGTGATTGAAGTTATAAAAGATGACAATGGCATAATGATCATGCAGAAAAAGTTTGCTTTGGATCTACTTGTAAAGTTCAACTTGCTAGCCCCAAAACCAATTGTGACATCGCTACAAGTGAACCACAAGTTGTCTACAAATGAAGGAGATCTCTTAGATGATCCTCGACCATACCGAGAAATGGTTGGTAGCCTAATATTTCTAACCATTACTCGCCTAGATTTGGCTTATCCAGTGGGCTTTGTAAGCCAATTTATGCCTAGTCCAAGGAAACCACACATGGATGCAGTAAAGCGTATTCTAAGATATGTGAAAAGGACAATAAGTGAAAGATTTTTTTTTTATGAAACTGGACTACAGATTACACTTTTAGGTTATTGTGATACCGATTGGATTGGAGATTCATCCACTCATCGCTCCACATCCGGATTTTATTTCAACCTTGGTTCGGGAAGCATATCTTGGGCAAGTAAAAAACAATCTACAGTAGCATTGTTATCTATAGAAGCTAAATATAGAGCTGCTATGTTAGCGACATGTGAGAGTGTTTGGTTGACCCAATTAATGAAAGCTTTTGGAGAAAGTGTTGATTATAGCATCCCAATTAAGAGCAACAATTTCAGTTCGATCATGTTGGTATCCAACCCACCATTAAATGCACGGACAAAGCATGTGGAGGTTCATTATCATTTTCTTCGTGAGAAGGTTCTCAACAACGAAGCCAATTTGATCTACATCTCAGACAAATGAGAAAGTAGCGGATATCTTCACAAAAGCTTTAAATTTGAAAAGTTTAAAATTTTCAAAGCCAGCGGAGGAATGACATATGCTAGCAATGAGGGGTAGATAAACAATGCTAAGTTGATAAGAGTTTGTTACTTAGTTGGAGTTGATTAGAATACTTTAGATTAGGAGATAATGTTGGGTTAGATAAAGCCATGTAACCGTGCATTTAGTATTCAGAATTCGGAAACGTTTTATAATAAAAAAGCATTCTGGTCCAAGTAAAACTTCTCAAAGTGTTGATTATTAACTCTTATGTATTTAAACTGTTCTTATGGAATCCACCAATAGAACCCATCTATTCTCCCAAGGGCAATGTTAGCCTCAATTTTTTTCTTGTCACTTTCTCTACTGGACTAATGCGAGCCAACACTTTTTCCACTGCTTTTGCAGTCAGTAAAAACTAATAAATGGAGAGGCAGTCAGTTAAAACTTAAATGGAGAGAGTTTAAATGTTGCAAAAGTAATCGGAGATAAGTGTGGTCATATATTCTCTATCCTCCCAAATGTTGATTGGGTTAAATCCATTGGTTAAACCCATGTTCAATGATATTCATTGCCTTCATAATACTCTTCCAGGCCTATGCCCTCATAAATTTGCTGCCAGTAGTGACTAGTTATACACTAACCTGCTCCATCTCTCCTAAACCCATCCCCATTCAAAGTTTGCTAAAAAAAATGCCTGAGGTCACCACGTGTCCCTTTTGACACCACTTAACCGTGGTTAAGATTCACCCATCTCTAGGATTCACTCACTTATCCTTATTTTTAGAAAAAAATATTAATTTTTTTAAACCTTGGTTTAAATTCACTAACTCTTAGGGTTCATTTTTTTTTTTAAATACTTTTTTCAAAAACAGAATTAGGGTGTAACTGACTCCCCGAATCCGGTAGAGAATTACAAGTCTTAATGTATCGGAAACAAATCCTCTACGAAAAATCCGGTTATCACCACTGAGGTTGCCACATGTTCCTTTTGATATCCTTTAACTATGGTTAAGATTTACTCACCCATTGGGTTCACCCACTCATCATTGGTTTTTAAAATATTTTTTTAATAATTAATATTTTAAAAAAAAACCAAGGATGAGTGGGTGAACCGTAACCACAATTAAAGGTGTCAAAAAAGCATCAGGGGTGATAACCGGATTTGCTAAATCCAGATATCGCCGTAGAGGATTTGGTTCCTCGTCGCAGTGGGGCTCTGCCCCCTGCCACCCCCACGAGCAACATTCCCAACAGTAGTAGCCTAAGACCACTTTTCTGGCATCTGCCAGAGATGCCAGAGTGAATCCGAGGCCTTTCTTCAAGCTTCTACGGCATTGTTGCAGGAGGCACAAAATAGCAGAGTTCTCAGGTTGGCATCGTCCTGGCCGCTGGGGAAAGCTTTTTCTACAAGCTGCTATGCTAGATGATAAAATAAGGTAAAGAACAAAAACAGACAAAATTTAAGAGGTCTCAGACAGTTCAACTCCGTGAATATCAAGAGCAAAACGTTTACTCTTGTGCTCACAGAGTATCCCTCCGGTGAGCAACAGATCAGTGGACAAAAAAGGGTCACCTCACTATAAGTCTTTTTTTTTTTCCGCTCATTTTTTGACTTCTTCTCATTGAAATTTTTTTTTCTTATTTTTTTGTCCACTGATTAGTTGCTTACCAGAGGGATACTCATGAGCAGGGGCGGAGCCATGGCCCCCCAAACTTTTTGTAACTCCTTATTGTTCTAGTATGAATAGTGGGCCCCTCAATTAATTTTTTTTATTTTTTAGTATACTTCCTCCCCGCCCCCCCCCCGCACCAAATGTTTTTGTCCTACATAATATAGTGACCCCCCCCCCCCCCCCCCCCCAATGGAGTCCCCTTATGCCCTTGAGGTTGCCACATGTCCCTATTGACACCCCTTAACTATGGTTAAAATTCACCCAATCTCAGGTTTCACTTACTTATCCTTGGTTTTTAGAAAAAAATATTTAAATAATTTTAACCTTAGGAGTTAATGAATTTTAAACTAGGTTTCGAAAAGAAATTTGATATATTTTTTTAAAAACCAAGGATAGGTAAGTGAATCTTAACCACAATTAAGGGGTATTAATAGGGACAAGTGGTGACCTCAAAGGCATTATCGGGGAAAAAAATTCTCAAAATAAAAAAACTACCCCCAAAATTTTTTTCTCAGGGCTACGCCCCGAACCCTCAAATCAAAATTTTTTTTTATACTTGTATTTTGCCCCCCCCCCCCCCCCCCCCCCAAATGAAAAAGTCCTAGCTCTGCCCCTGCTCATGAGCACAAGAGTAAACCTTTTACCAATATTAAGGGTAGATTAAGGACGATGGAACCGTGGAACGTGGCAGCAACAACAACGGGTGGGGACTTAAAAGGCAAATAAAAGAAAATGATTCATATGATTTTTTTATTAAAAAAAAGTAATCCATATGCTTCAATATGTCGTGTTTCAGAATTTCCACCCTCTTATGGAGTAGTATCTGGAAGTTTAGAAACAGAGTTATTATTGAAGGTCTTAGACCGGATCCAGTAGTAACAATTCACCAAGCGGAGGTTCTCTTCCAAGAATTCTCCTCTCGGATATGCAAAGGTGTAGGTCACACAAATACTTTTTGGACACCTCCAGATGAAGGGTGTATTAAGATCAATATCGATGGGGCGACACTTCTCAGTGGTGTTGCGGCCGGGGCAGGAGTGGTGGCGCGAAATCCCCAAGCTAACCACTAATCCTGTACTAACATAGGTAAATGTTATCTGCATCCAAAAAATAAAAATTATTGCTTTAATGCTGTACAAAAGTAATTGGTTAATTTTATGTCACTACGAGTGTCACTTGATAGTGAGTATAGATTTATTTGTTTTGAATTTTGAGAGTATGGCAGCATTTTTCTTCAAGATTAACTATGAACAAGGAGCTCTGGTTGAAAAGATAAGGGAAGCAACCCACAATATGCCTTATGGTATGAGTACTTTAGTAATTATGCATATAAAAAAATGGTACTTGTGTGTGTGTGTGTGTGTGAGTGGGTGTGCGTGTTTCCTTGCTTTGCCTGCAGCTTTCACCTTGTGGTATAGTTGCCTTCAACCAAAAAACAGGCATTGTTTTGAGTTGCACCGATTATCTATTTAACTGGAGCTTCTGCTCATAATTAATCTTTTCCTCATTATCTTATTGTAATTTGGGATTAGAGGGTCAGCAGATGAGATAAACTCATTATTTATGCTAAGTTCAGCATAAAGCCATATTTCGTACTTTTGCTAGAATAATACCCCAATGACCAAAGTAATCTCAAATATTTGGTGCATCTAAATTCTCATTTTTTCAAAGCAGTGCATTTGTAAAATAGGCTGACTTGCTAAAAGCTCTCATAATTTCTTTGTTTATTCCTTTATGCAAGGGAACACATCCTAATCTATCCTAATCTAGCTCAAAACAGAATGCTTAGATCTTCTGTATGTATCCAAGTTGTAGCCTAAGATCCTATTATTAATCTCAAGCGGGTGATCAAATGGGAAAAGACAGAGATAGGCCATACCATGACAACTCTGTCTGCCTTATCTAGACTCAAATTTCAGGAATCCTCTATTTTTAGGAAAACTTAATTCAGAAGATGAAGTGACAAAGATAAAACCAAACTAGCTTGGAACTCCTCTTAAGATAGAAACATTTTTATTTCCTACTTAGTCAATTTTTTTGGAGAGAAGCACTTCATTTATCACTTTGTCCAAATTCAACTGAGAGGACCCAACTGGTCTAGTGGCTTCTTCTGCCATCTTCTTCCACTCCATTGCCTTGTTCTTCATCTCCTTACCCTTCTCTCCCTCCATTAATTCTTTCACCAACATCTCTACTTCTTCTCTCTTAACGATATTATTGATCTCCATGCCGATACCCCATTCCTTGCAAACGTAATGACAGTTCATTTGTTGTTCTGCGAAGAATGTCCAACAGATCATAGGCACCCCACAGCATAGGCTTTCCAGTGTCGAATTCCACCCACTGTGTGTTAAAAACCCTCTGATCGATCTGTGTTTCAGGACTTGTTCTTGAGGGCACCAGCTCGCTAACATACCTCTTTCTTTGGTCACCATTACATATTCAGGTGGCAGCATTGCTTCATCACCGATGACCAGGTCTGGCCTAATTATCCACAAGAAGGTTTTCTAACTATTCGCCAGCCCCCAAGAAAACTCGATTGGCTGTTGGGGCGTCATGACTGTGATGCTTCCGAAATTCACGTACACAACCGAGTTGGGTTCTTTCGAATTGAGCCATTATAGACACCCAGTTTCTTCTTTCCACAAATTTGACTCTATTTTCTTCAACTCATTATCTGAAATCTGATCTTGAAGCAACGAAAGTGGACCGATGGCGTAAATAGGAGGAAACATGGATGAAAGAGCATTCAACACATCTCGTTCCAAGGCCTCGAATGTATTGAAAATAATTGCAGAGGCTTTAGAAGATCTCTCTACTACATCCTTGAAGAAGTTGAGCATGAGATCGCTTGGAACAGTAGTTCGAATGAAACTCGGGAAGTCCCTCAATCGAATCTCTCTCATTCCTGGTACCCAATTGATAACAGTGTCTAAATACCCGTTTGTCAAATAACTCTCATCTGCACATCCAGAAATGTATAATCAGTACCATATAAAATGGGGTAATGCTAGCTCTTTCTTTTAAACTCACATTTTTACAAGGGAAAGACATCGTGTTATTTTCTTCCATTATAAAAGATACACACGTGTTTTATACTAAGACTCTGTTCAATCAAAAAGAGAGCGAGTCTTGAAAGAAAGTAATGCTAGCATTATCCAAGTTATAATTAAGAGATTAATTGTGAGCCGGAGCTATGTTTTACGGTGTTGAAGTAGAGCTCCCCTATTAATTTACACTATGGCAATGGCATGATTTTAATTATTGTGAGAGGTTGGGGCAATTTGGCAACACACATAATTATAACATTGCCATCGTTCCGCTCAATGTCGTGAAGCAAATTGTTTGTGTTCTTGCCTGGGTTCTTTCACGTGGCCATAAGTGTTTGAAGGTTAGGATCAAATAGGTTGTACGGATTTTAAAGCTGAAGAAGAGATCTTGGCCATCAAACACCCAGGCCATAGGGAAGAACCCGAACAATTTGGTTCCGTCAAGCAGAGCTCTCTTTGTAATTAAATTGAAAAAAAAAAGTGGGTTTTAATCTCTTAATACCTTTGAGCGGTGTAAGGCCTCTTTCAATGAGATGGGGGTAATGAGCATAGCCCAAGAAGCCGCAAGCACTGGTTGTCCAGAACAAGATTTCAGGAATGCTAAGTTCTTCAGCAACTTTGAGAGAAAAGGCCATGATGCCATCAGAGACTATGCAAGATACGGGAGGGACATTAGAAGAAGGGGTGTCGTTGAGTTGGGTAAGGAGGCTGCGAAATGGTGCTACACAGTTCTTAGAAGTTGAGTCAAAAAGAGATGGGATGTCTTGGGTGGCGTCGACGTCGGACGGAGGAAGGCTGTCGGGAACTGGAAGTCAGGCAAGCCTTTGAGAGAATCGGGGCCTCTGGATTTGAGTAAGCGTTGATGGTTGAACTCTGTGTTAACGAAGGTGATATGAAAGCCTCTGTAATGGAGTAGTTTTGCTAATTTGAGCATGGGGTTTATGTGGCCTTGAGCTGGGTATGGGATACAAACTGCATGAGGCTTCTCCACTGCTGCCATGGATGCCATCTCTCTCTATATACATATGGAATTGGGACGCTACAGGTCATCTGGGCAATAACAGAGGGTCGGTTCTCTTGGTTTTATAGCGAAGATGGGAACTGGGCAAGCATTCTCCAAAAATACATTTGGCACGTTAAAATTCAGCTGGAAGGGCCCTTTTGCCGCCAACAGCTGTAAATGACCTCTTACATTACCACATAAGGATAATAAGTTAGATTTAACATTTATTACTGTAGGTAAAAGATAGTACTGTCTTTTAAAAAGTTAAATAAAGCTGAGCTATAACCCTTTTTCCTTACGTGGCCTTTGCGAGGGACCTTTTGCAGTTGCCGCTGCTACAAAAGCCTCATTGCAGCTAACTATTGTCGTTAAACATACAGGCAAAGACACGTTATGGAAACATTATTGTTTTTCATAAAATCAACAAATGTTCTCTGGGTCTGCATAACCCCAACTTACGTTTCTCTTGATGGGTGCCAGCTAGCTTGGTCGGTAAAGTCCCTTGCTGTCGTACCAGGGACTTGGGATCGAGTCCCACTTATGTTTCTTTGGTAGGGGTCTGCCTAACCCGCTTACCTTCCATTCCAAAAAAAAAAACACAAATGTTCTCACTGACACATGACACATGAATAAGAATGCGCTTAAAGCTTTTGGCACAGGATTCTCTCAAGTTGAACTCGAGAGAATCTCTCGAGTTCGAAGCCCTAGAGGTTGCCACGTGTCTCTTTTGACACCCCTTAACTATGGGTAAGGTTCACCCACTCTTAGGGTTCACCTACCCATCCTTGGTTTTTTTTATATATTAATTATTATTTTTAAAATGAAAAAAACTGTTTTTAGAGTTTTTTTAATATTAAAAAAAGTTTTTTATTTTAAAAAAAGTTTTTTATTTTAAAAAAAGAATTAATATTTTTTAAAAAAAACTAAAGATGGATGGGTGAACCCTAGGGGTGGGTGAACCTTACCAATGGTTAAGGGGTGTCAAAGGAGACACGTGGCGACCTTTAGGGGTTCGAACTCGAGAGATTCTCTCGAGTTCAACTCGAGAGGATCGTGAGCCAAAGCTTTTTACTCAAAAGCCAAAGACATGGCGACATCAAAAAAGCACTGTTGGGGTATGACGCAAAACAAACAGATTCGTGATTCTCTCAGGTTGTAACTGACTAGCTTACAATTCGTGATTCTCTCGATTGTAACCCGACTAGATTACTGCACAAAGCCCTTTTTAATTATGGTTAACAACTTTAATCTTTGGAGTTAATATTTTTTCTAAAATCAAAGTTAGATGGATGAACCCTAACCCTATGTTTGATTGCCGAGAAAATAAGTAAAAATATAGAAAAGAAAATAAAATTAGACAAAATACAATTAAAAATTGTATTAGAAATCGAAAATTTTCTTCTCTTTTTAATGTTTTCACCAATTTTCTTGACAGCCAAACATAGTATAAGGGTGCGTCCGTTTGGCGAGAAAGTGAGAGAAAGTAAAAGAAAAGTGAGTTTCTTTCAACTTTTGGTTTGCAAGAAACACACTTTAATTTTTTTGTTTTTTGTTTCTCAAAAGTGATAAACTTTCTCCTAAAAATTTCTTATATCTTTTGATGGTTGTTTTGAAAGAAAATTTTTGTTTCTTTTATTTTCTTTCACTCACTTTCTCACCAAACGAGCACTGTGTTTGGTTAGCGAGAAAATATGTGAAAACATGAAGAAGAAAAGAAAATTGTGAGTTTCTATTACAATTTTTAGTTGTGTTTTATCAAAAATTTTTCTTCTTTTCCATGTTTTTACTTATTTTTTCAGCAACCAAAAATAGGGTAAAGGGTTAGTAAATGGAAAATGGGAAACCGATCACAGTGTTATCTTTCAAACGTACCACCCAATTGCAAATTGACACATGACAGTAAAACTGTTTTCTATTTTTAACTTTATGTCTTTTTCCGAATGTGTTGATATTTGATTGGTGTTATTCAAAGGGACACATGTTAACCTGGCGTAATCAGACTCCTTGAAATTCAATAACAAAATTTTGAGTCCAAAATAAAGTACTTTCTTGACGCCTTATCATTGATCCGTAATCAGTACATGTCTAAAACAAATAGAGCAATACTTGGTCCACTTTACTTTCCATTTCACTTTCCCATCTTTTAGGAAACGGTGGCCCCAAGCCATATTTTTTGTCTTATTATCTAACAGAGAGAAAATGAATGAGGAGGAAAGTAGACTTAACATTGTTCAAACAAGTGATAATATTCATTGTGGAGAGAGAGTGTTGGGTTGTTGGCCCACTTTCCTGAGATCGAATCACAGCCAATTGTGTTGAACTTGGGGAGAGTTCAATCGCACCCACAGTCCAACAAGTATCACTTTTAACCCCTATTAATTGTGGTTAAGATTCACTAACCTTTGGGTGCAACAATATAATCTTGATTTAAAAATATATATTAAAAAAATATAACCATAAGGGGTAATTTTTTTTAACTAGGGTTAAATATTTTTTCTAAAAACTAAGGTTAATAGTTGAATCCTACAGGTTAGTGAATCTTAACCACAATTAATATAGATTAAAAATGACATGTGTCGGCTGGGTGCGATTGAACTCTCCTTGAATTCAATCACAATTGGTTGTGATTCGATCTCCATTTCCTTTCCTTGACTATCAGTTTTGGGAATAGTACAAAGTTTTTTTTTGTTTTTTCATGTCCTTATGGACCATCACAAAATTCTGCCATTCTTGCAGTGGGTAGAATAATTTTTTTGGAAGGCAATAATAGCTTGATATGCACTTTTGAAGGTTAGATACCATTCACAATGGATGTGTAGGAGTCAAGTTGCACATGCACACCCCGCCTCATGCGCCAATGGTGGGATTTGGCTTCTCTCATTCGAGACGTCTCGGTATCCATTTCCCGAGTAATGAGTACCAAGAACTCCAGTCCCCAATTAGGGGTGGTAATTGGGCTGAATTTGGGCTTTAAAAGCCTATGTAAAATAAGTCAGGCTTCAGGCCGGGAAAATTCAAAAATTACTAAAAGTCAAACTCAAACTCAAACTCAAACTCAGCCCATTGCCACACCTATCCCCAGTGCTAACCCACTAACCATGTAATAACGTAGGTAAATGATATCTCCAACAAACAAAGAAACTTGCACCACATGCATCTTTTTCTATGGAGAGGGTATAAATTCTCTTCCAGTACGCATTAGCATTGTATCACCATGAGAGCGGATGAGCAGCAATCTTTGTTGTACCCATTAAGTTACAAGGCTATTGGCCTATTTCAAGAGTTTAACTATGAACAAGAGTTCCAATTGAGAACATTCCAAAATATATTTTAGGGTAGTTTGGAAATTATAAACATAAAGTATAAAACTTTTGTTGACTAAAATATTTTTTGTAATATTCAAAATACCTATATTAAAGTATATTTTTGGTTGCTTTCGTCATCTCTCTAATGTGAGCTTCGATTCATAATTAATTTCAACTAGTGGACATAGGGGCGACGGAGCTAGGATTTTCGAGTAGTGGGGGCACATGATGGTTAATTGAAAATGGTAATAATTGTTGATAGATTTGTAGAGAATTATTAGGCGATGCATGAAATACTTCACAATGACATCAAATACATTTCGGGTATGAATTTACGGATCAAAAGAATGTTTACTTGTCTTTACCCTAAAGATTTAGGGTTTCAAGAAGAAAAAAACAACCCAAAGGGGTTTGCCTTGAAGGAATCGACCCCACCATGATGGAAATTTCACTCCTCGAGCCTCAAACAGCGATCTTCATGCTTGAACAACTCTCAAACCCTAGATACACTCCTCTCATTCCTTCAAAAGCTCTCCTACATTAGGTTTTGTAAGAAGTGAGCAATTAGGACTATCATTAGCTATTTATACCAAGACCCTAAATTGAGATTTTACCCAAATGCTCTTGCTAATGTTTGGCTATAAGCCTTAACTAAAACCATTAGTGTATTATGTTCTTTCAATTATTCGACCCTAGGTTAGACCATTTCTCTTTATCAAAAATTTAAAGAGATACCAAAATATCCATTAAACTAAGAAATTACAAAAATACCCTTAACATTTAAAATTAGACATTTAGAATCACTACAAATCATACCCAACAGAGATGCAGAAATGACCAAACTAATCTCAAATATTCGGTGCCTTTAAATTGTTCATTTTTTCAAAGCAGTTCATTTGTAAAATGGATAACGCTAGCATAACTTCTTTTGAGACTCACTCTCTTTTTGATTGGAGAGTTTTAGTAGAAAACATGTCTTTCTCTTACCCTATGTTTGGTTGCCGAGAAAATAAGTGAAAACATGGAAAAGAAAAGAAAATTGGACAAAACACAACTAAGAATTGTATTAGAAATCTGAAATTTTCTTTTCTTTTCCATGTTTTCACCTATTTTCTCGGCAACCAAACATAGCATTATTAACACGTCTTGCTTGCAAAGAAAGTGAAGTTGGAAGAAAGTACGTGAGGTTGAAAGAAAGCCTAGCTAGCATTACCCAAAATGGATAATAAGCTGACTTGCTAAAAGTTCTCATAATTTCCATTGTTTATTCCTTTATGCAAGGGAACACATCCTATTCTAGCTCTTAAGAGAATGCTTATATTTTCTTCATGTATCCAAGTTGTGGCCTAAGTTCCTCTCATTAGTCTCAAGCGGGTGATTCATGATTTTGCTATTGTAAGACTCCACCTACTGTCATAAGGAGCAGCGTTGCTCCATATAATAACATTCTATTTCCATATTTGATACTAAGCCGAAACCAGTGCGATTCACGACCAGTGTGAAAAAATATATATTAGAACAAACAACTCATAAAACAAACATTATGGAATTATTAATATTTAGTTAGAAAAAGAAAAATCCAATGCATCTCTCTCTCTCTCATTACAACACCCTAAAATTCCTCACATGTATTAATCTATCTACATTTTCTCTTTATCCCTCTTATCTTAATCTCATTAATCCCTCCAATGAATCAACTCGTTTCTATATTCTCTCTCTATCCCTATTATCACAATCCCCTCTAATGAATCAATACGTCTTTATATACTCTTTCTCTATCCGTTGTCTCACAATCCCCTAAAATCACTTTTTCTTTTAGAGGTGTCACGTCAACACTAATAAAATTTCAAGAATTAGAGTTTTTAGATCAAAGAAAAAAGTCTTATTTTTTTACATTGTACTTTATATTATAGTATAGATACGAGGACAATCTCATTACAGTGTGTGATGAAATGTCATGAATGCAGTGGTGATCAAATGGGGAAAGACAGAGATAGGCCATACCATGACAACTTTGCTGCCTTATCTAGACTCAATTATCAGGAAGGAATCCTCTATTTTTACGAAAACTCAATTTAGGAAGAGACTAGGATAAAACCAAACTAGCTTGGAACCCCTCTTAAGATAGAAACATTTTTTTTTTTTTCTTCTTCTTCTAATTAATCGATTTTTATGGAGAGAAGCACTTCGTTTATCACTTTGCCCAAATTCAAGTGAGATGACCCAACTGGTCTAGTGGCTTCTTCTGCCATCTTTTCCACTCCGTTGCCTTGTTCTTCATTTCCTTGCCCTTCTCTCCCTCCATTAATTCTCTCACCAACATCTCTTCTTCGTCTCTCTTAATGTTATTATCGATCTCCATGCCGATACTCCATTCTTTGCAAACGTAACGACAGTTCGTTTCTTGTTCCGCGAAGAATGGCCAATACATCATAGGCACTCCACAACATACGCTTTCGAGTGTCGAATTCCACCCACTGTGAGTTAAAAACCCCCTGATCGATATGTGCTTTAGGACTTGTTCTTGTGGGCACCAACTCGCTAACATACCTCTTTCATTGGTCTCCGTTACCAATTCAGGTGGCAAAATATCGTGCCCCAAAATCCCACCTAACTTAATGTGAGACTTTGGCACGTGATTTAATCATTAATTTCATAACTTCTTATCATAAGCATTTAAGGCAATTCTAAAAACATGGACCAAAAAAAAACTTTTTTTTTTTTTTCTTTAAATAAATGCAATCAAGTCCAATATCTGAAATAAATACTAAGACCTCATAATCAATTTAAAATCAACCTCTATGAATCTCCAGTCATAAACTTAAACTAACTATAAATCCATAATTTGTCAATTACAATTCTAAAATTCAAAATCCAAATATACTAGTGATCTAGTGTCCTGTGTATGGCCAGCAATCCAAGTTCCATTCTCCATCAGGATAGTCACCTGCTGGCTCTTCCTGCTCTTCCTCGTATTCTTCCTCTTCCCAAGGTCCTGGGACACAAATGTCAAATCTAACACCTGCCGACAACAACAGTCATCGGCTGAGTAACAAGTTACCCAGCGTATATACAAAATCCTGCCTAACAATATACGAGATTTGATAACAATATATTTTAAGATTCAACATCACAAGTGAACTCACAATATTTCAAAGTGCGGAAGCATAATTAAATTTGATTCTTACACCTGATTACCCATGCTTATTTCTCTTATTTATCTTGCCTATTTTTGTTCATGAATTTATTCAACAACATCCAATTGCAATAACTTAAAATAACTCTACCCCATATATCGGGTAGAGACTAACATATACCCAACTTTCCGAGGTACCACACAATATACACATTATCCGGTGTACACGGCTTGTCTACACATTACCGGTGTATTACGGCTTGTCTACACATTATCCGGTGTATACGGCTTGTCTACACATTCGCCGGTGCATACGGCTGGTTTTGCCTTGATCATAGGCCTGTGGGTACTCGGTCAGTGCAAAACTCAATCATGCATAATGCTTGTGTCCTTGTGTACTTGCATATTACTTGTCATCTTGTTTATTCTCATGCTTGTTCATGTATAGATTTCGTGAATCCGTGTGAATGAAATAAAATACTTGTAAATCATGCATTGATTTAAACATGCAAGGGTTCTCCTAAGTGATCAATATAAAGCATAATTTGTCAAATAAAATAAGGGATAATTTTATTTACCGCATCTAAATTTTTAATACGCATCTATAATCAAATAAGTCTCACAGGGCTTTAGTTTTCACAACACATAATGATCTCAAACAAACTTATAATAATTTCATCAATTCTGAACATCATCCACTTCCTCCATTCTCATCATTCATACACCACAAAATCAATCCCATTCCCCTTGTTGATATAGAATAAAAAAAATCATAAACAACATCTTTTTCAAATAATTATCACAAGGAAATCACCATCTAAAATGTTCTCTATTCATCATATATATATATTATCCATCAGATAACCAAGATCTAAAATTCTCTAACATCGTCTATAGATTTTTCAAGGGAAAATCATGATTTAGAACATTACAAAAATCATCATATATAATTTTCCATGAGAAAATATGAGTATAAACATCATAAAATCCTCGTATATAATTTTCATCATAGTTTAAAACAATAAAAACATATTTACTATTGTCGTTCTTACTTTAAATCTATTTCTTCATCATATTTGTATCAATAATCCCTATATTGAGAGGAAGGAAGTCGTATTTACCTCTCACGATCGCTTCCCTACGATCAAACGTTTGCGAATGAGATGGATCTAAGCATTTTTGTACTTTTTCCTTGCAACACCTTTGATTTCTCCTCTTGGATCTCTCCAAAACCCTTTTCTCTCACTCTCTTTAATGAGAACTCATAGGTTTTTCTTCTATTTTTCTCTCTAATAAGTTTTAGAATGATGAAATACCTAAAATCCATGAGTTAGGGTCTTTATATAGGCAATACCAGAGTTAGAAAGTGATAAGAACTGCTAAAACACTATTCACGGTTACTGTTCACGCGGTACTGTTTACGCGGTTACTGTTCATCGTATTTACAGTTTTACCACTGCACTTTGAATAATTCTATAGAGCTCAATTCTTATCGGATTAACCTGAAATTTGAACCATAGCTACTTTAGGTCATATAGAATCTACATTAAAATGTTCATAAATTTTGGATTGCACAAAATGACCAAAATGCCCCTCTTATGATAAAGGAGATTTCGTCTATTTTTCACTTGATTAATTTATAAAACATCCTCATGCTACTTTAATTGTTCCAATTTTAAACTTATGTAATAAATTAATCATGACAACCAAGAATATTAAAATAATTGATACGAATACCAAGATAATTAAATTTCGGGTCTCTACATCCTACCCCCCTTAAAAGGAATTTCGTCCTCAAAATTGTGTACCTTAGTTAAACAAGTAGGGATACTTCTCTCAAACTTCATCTTCTCTTTCCTAAGTAGCCTCTTCAACGGAGTGGTGTTGCCAGCGAAGGAGGACAAAACGAATGATCTTTCTGCGTAACACATGCTCTTTTTGATCCAAAATCTGAACAGGTTGTTCTACCATTGTCAAATCTTCTCGAATTTCCAAAGGCTCAAAATCTATAATATGTGAAGGATCTGGAATGTACTTCCTCAACATAGAAACGTGGAAGACATTATGAACCGCCGCCATGTGAGGAGGCAGGTTAACCCTGTATGCCACTTCTCCTACTCTTCTGATAATTTCGAATGGTCCAACATACCTTGGACTTAACTTCCCTCTCTTACCAAACCTCATAATTCCTTTGGTAGGCGATATTTTAACGAAGACAAAATCTCCAACTTGAAATTCCAAATCCCTTTTTCGGGTGTCTGCATAACTCTTCTGTCTACTATGGGCAGTCTTCAATCTTTCTCTGATCAAGTTAACCCGGTTTGCCGTCTGTTCAATTAGCTCAGGACCCAGAAGTTTTCTCTCTCCCACTTCATCCCAATAAAGAGGAGATCTACAACTTCTACCATACAAGGCTTCGAAATGTGCCATCTGAATACTTGCTTGATAACTGTTGTTATAAGCAAATTCAACTAAGGGTAAATGTTCATCCCAACTACCTTGAAAATCAAGCATACAAGACTGGAGCATATCTTCAATAATCTGATTCACTCTTTCTGTCTGACCATCAGTTTGAGGATGAAATGCCGTGCTGAAATCCAGGCGAGATCCCATGGCTTGCTGGAAACTCCTCCAGAACCTTGATGTGAACCTTGTATCTCTGTCAGAAACAATACTGACAGGTACTCCATGTAAACGTACCACTTCCTTAATATAAAGTTTCGCTAACTTGTTAGCATTATAAGTAGTCCGATAAGGAAGAAAGTGAGCTGACTTAGTAAGACGGTCCACCACCACCCAAATGGCATCAAAATTCTTGGCTGTCTTTGGCAATCCCACAATAAAGTCCATAGATATGTTTTCCCACTTCCACTCAGGAATAGGGAGGGGTTGCAATAACCCTGCAGGTCTCTTATGTTCGGCTTTCACTTGTTGACAAACCAAACATTGAGATACATGAGTAGCCACATCTCTCTTCATATTCCTCCACCAATAATGCCTATTGAGATTTTGGTACATCTTAGTACCACCTGAATGAACTGTATACTTGGACCGATGTGTTTCATCTAAAATCTCTCGTCTCAAATCTTCATTATTTGGGACACATAACCTGCCTTTAAACGTTATAGCTCATTCTCCATTAACTGAGAAATCCTCCTGACCATTTTCGAAAGACTTGGCTCGATAAGCTAATAATTCTTCATCAGACTCTTGCAATTCTATGATTCTGGTTCGCATATATGATCTGACTGCAAGATTAGCTACCAATGGTCCGCCTATACAAAGACTGGAACTTGTTTCATTGTTGGACATATCTTCTAACAATTTCCAACCTTTGACCCTTAAATGTGCCAACAAACCAGAGGGCCTTCTGCTAAGTGCATCTGCTACCACATTAGCTTTCCCTGGATGATATTGGATCGAACAATCATAATCTTTCAAAAATTCTACCCAACAGCGTTGTCTCAAGTTGAGCTCTTTCTGAGAGAACAAGTACTTGAGGCTCTTATGATCTGTAAAAATTTCAAACTCTACTCCATACAAATAATGCTGCCAAATCTTTAGAGCAAAAACCACTGTTGCTAGCTCTAAATCATGAGTAGGGTAGTTCTTCTCATGGTTCTTCAATTGTCGGGATGCATAGGCAATGACTTTACTATGTTGCATGAGAACACATCCTAAACCAACATGCGAAGCATCACTGTAAACTACAAATCCACCACTACCTGATGGAACAGTGAGGACTGGGGCTGTAGTAAGGCGTTTCTTCAATTCCAAGAAACTCTGCTCGCATTTATCATCCCATGTGAACTTGGCATTTTTCTTGGTCAAGTGAGTAAGTGGTGATGCCAGGCTAGAGAATCCCTCTACAAATCTTCTATAATATCCTGCGAGGCCTAGAAAACTCCTGATTTCTGTAACACTCTTTGGCCTAACCCAATCTGCAACAGCTTCAATCTTCGCGGGGTCTACTGAAATCCCTTCTGATGATACGACATGACCTAGAAATGCTACATTCTCAAGCCAAAATTCACATTTACTCAATTTAGCATACAACTCATGCTTTCTCAAAGTCTCGAGGGTAACCCGAAGATGCTTCTCATGATCCTCCCGGGTGGGTGAGTATACAAGGATGTCGTCTACAAATACTATCACATGACAATCCAAGACTGGTTTGAATACTCTATTTATCAAGTCCATAAATGCTGCCGGTGCATTAGTTAAACCAAAGGACATAACCAGAAACTCAAAGTGTCCATATCTTGTTCTGAAAGCTGATTTAGGGATATCCTCTGATCTAATCTTCAACTGATGATACCCTGACCTCAGATCTATCTTAGAAAAGAATTTTGCTCCCTTTAATTGGTCGAACAGATCATCAATCCGTGGCAACGGATATTTGTTCTTTATGGTGACCTTGTTTAACTGCCGATAGTCGATGCACATCCTCATCGACCCATCCTTCTTCTTTACAAAAAGAACTGGTGCACCCCATGGTGACATACTTGGTCTAATAAAACCCTGTTTCAGTAATTCTTCAATTTGTACCTTCAACTCTTTTAGTTCTGCTGGGGCCATCCTATACGGTGCTCTGGAAATTGGTGCAGTGCCTGGAGCTAAGTCAATGACAAAATCAATCTCCCTATCTGGTGGTAACCCTGGTAACTCATCAGGAAAAACATCCATGAACTCACAGACTACAGGGATGACAGAACCATCTTTTCCTTCTGGATTGGAAAGACTTAAGGCCGCAAATCTAGCGATGTCTTTCTTCTTCAATCCTTTAAAATGGAAGGAAGTTCCATTAACTGGCTTGAACTTCACCATTTTCTCATAACAATCTACTTGCCCATGGTAAGCTGCAAGCCAATCCATTCCAAGAATGACATCAAAATCTTGGAAGTCTAGGATGATCAGGTCTGCCAGTAGCTCATGTTGTCCCACAAGGATGACACAAGCTCGGTATACTTGGTTAGTGACTACTGATTTACCAATAGGAGTCAAGATGGATAACTCCTTATCTAACTGGCTCGGTTCTGAAACAAATCCCTTCGCAAAACTAGGCGTAACAAACGAATGTGTTGATCTCGTATCAATCAATACATGTGCCAAACATTCATTAATCAACAGGGTGCCTGAGTTATTAAATAACTAAGTGTCAAATTCATGCATTATTCACATAATATAAGTAGCATATTTTATCCACACATCATATTTATAAACATCACAATAATCATAGAAATATCATATCAAATATAAATATAATTAAAGTGTACCTTGCACCACATCATCTGATGCCTGTGCATCCTGATCTGATATTGCAAAGACCTTGCCCTGGGTCACCTGACATGGCTGCTGCTGTGGGGGCTGCTGGGGTTCAGGAGCCTGAGGAGGCTTCTGCTGTGGTGCCTGTCTAGTAGGTGGCCTATTCCCTTGAGGCTGGACTTGCTGAGTGGCCTGCTGACTACGGTGAGGACAATCTCTAATTCGGTGTCCCAATTGACCACACTGGAAACACCCCCCTATGAGTGCTCGACATTCACCAGCTGGATGTCTCTTCCCACAATGTACACACACATCAAACATAGGTGCAGAAGAAGTAGGCTGCACATACTGAGTGGCCTGAGAAGTAGTAGGGTGAGGCACAGTAGGTCCAGATGGAGGTGCAGGCCTCTGATAAGGAGTCGGCCTAGCTGTAGGTGGTTGGCCTGAAAATCTGGGCCTCTTATCCTGTGGTCCAACCCTGCTTGGCTGTCCCCTACTGAATTTTTCTTTTTGATTCATCTCTCTTCTTCAAGAATTCCTCTGAATTCTTTTCAGCCAACTGAGCCCTATCGTTCACTTCAGGGAAAGTCTCGAGTCGAAACATTGAGACTCGGGCTCGAATAAAATCTCTCAATCCTCTTTCAAATTTTCTTGCTTTCATTGCCTCTGTGGCAATCATATGAGGTGCAAACCTTGAAAGTTCTGAGAACTTGGCCTCATACTCGGCCACTGTCATCTTCCTCTGTTCAAGAGTGAGGAACTCTGCTTCCTTCTTTTCCCGGACAACCACTGGAAAATACTTCTTATAAAACACATCTAGAAATTCCCCCCATGTCCATGGTTGACCTGCTTTAGTCAAATCTCTAGTCCTGGAAGCTGCTCTGCACCAATGTTCTGCTTCACCCTCCATTACAAAGGCTGCCCATGTCACTCTTTCAGTATCCGTGGGAGACAGAACTGAAAATATCTTCTCCAGCTGTAAGATCCATGCCTCTGCAGCTATTGGATCTGTGGTCCCATAGAATGACGGAGGCCTCAATCTCTGGAATGCCTCAATCCCCGCATGTGGCCTGGGTGGAGGGGGTACATGTGCCTCTGCTGGTCCAGGAGCAGTTGCAACAGGTTGTCTGGCTGCGAGGAGTGCCATAGTCTCGGCAATCGATCCTAGCACCTCAGTCAAATCAGGCTGGTACATACCAATTGGATGTCCTTCATCAATACCCCTTCCAGCATTACCTCTAGTGTTATATGCACGACCGCGCCTCATTGTGATAATCCTGAGAGCAAACGGTAACAATTAGTCTAACTTGGAAAAATAATTCATCCTAATACTCAGGCTTTACTCTAATCATCACAATATATCCTAGCATGTTGTATCCTAAGACTTAAGCCCTAGCTAACCTAATGCCTTGGCTCTGATACCAACTCTGTCGCGCCCCAAAATCCCACCTAACTTAATGTGAGACTTTGGCACGTGATTTAATCATCAATTCCATAACTTCTTATTATAAGCATTTAAGGCAATTCTAAAAACATGGACCAAAAAAAAATTTTTTTTTTTTTTTTTTTTTTAAATAAATGCAATCAAGTCCAATATCTGAAATAAATACTAAGACCTCATAATCAATTTAAAATCAACCTCTATGAATCTCCAGTCATAAATTCAAACTAACTATAAATCCATAATTTGTCTATTACAATTCTAAAATTCAAAATCCAAATATACTAGTGATCTAGTGTCCTGTGTATGGCCAGCAATCCAAGTTCCATTCTCCATTAGGATAGTCACTTGCTGGCTCTTCCTGCTCTTCCTCGTATTCTTCCTCTTCCCAAGGTCCTGGGACACAAATGTCAAATCTAGCACCTGCCGACAACAACAGTCATCGGCTGAGTAACAAGTTACCCAGCATATATACAAAATCCTGCCTAACAATATACGAGATTTGATAACAATATATTTTAAGATTCAACATCACAAGTGAACTCATAATATTTCAAAGTGCGGAAGCATAATTAAATTTGATTCTTACACCTGATTATTCATGCTTATTTCTCTTATTTATCTTGCCTATTTTTGTTCATGAATTTATTCAACAACATGCAATTGCAATAACTTAAAATAACTCTACCCCATATATCGGGTAGAGACTAACATATACCCTACTTTCCGAGGTACACATTATCCGGTGTATACGGCTTGTCTACACATTATCCGGTGTATACGGCTTGTCTACACATTCGCCGGTGCATACGGCTGGTTTTGCCTTGATCATAGGCCTGTGGGTACTCGGTCAGTGCAAAACTCAATCATGCATAATGCTTGTGTCCTTGTGTACTTCCATATTACTTGTCATCTTGTTTATTCTCATGCTTGTTCATGTATAGATTTCGTGAATCCGTGTAAATGAAATAAAATACTTGTAAATCATGCATAGATTTAAACATGCAAGGGTTCTCCTAAGTGATCAATATAAAGCATAATTTGTCAAATAAAATAAGGGATAATTTTATTTACTGCGTCTAAATTTTTAATACGCATCTATAATCAAATAAGTCTCACAGGGCCTTAGTTTTCACAACACATAATGATCTCAAACAAACTTATAATAATTTCATCAATTCTGAACATCATCCACTTCCTCCATTCTCATCATTCATACACCACAAAATCAATCTCATTCCCCTTATTGATATAGAATAAAAAAAATCATAAACAACATCTTTTTCAAATAATTATCACAAGGAAATCACCATCTAAAATGTTCTCTATTCATCATATATATATTATCCATCAGATAACCAAGATCTAAAATTTTCTAACATCGTCTATAGATTTTTCAAGGGAAAATCATGATTTAGAACATTACAAAAATCATCATATATAATTTTCCATGAGAAAATCTGAGTATAAACATCATAAAATCCTCGTATATAATTTTCATCATAGTTTAAAACAATAAAAACATATTTACTATTGTCGTTCTTACTTTAGATCTATTTCTTCATTATATTTGTATCAATAATCCCTATATTGAGAGGAAGGAAGTCGTATTTACCTCTCACGATCGCTTCCCTACGATCAAACGTTTGCGAATGGGATGGATCTAAGCCTTTTTTTACTTTTTCCTTGCAACACCTTTGATTTCTCCTCTTGGATCTCTCCAAAACTCTTTTCTCTCACTCTCTTTAATGAGAACTCATAGGTTTTTCTTCTATTTTTCTCTCTAATAAGTTTTAGAATGATGAAATACCTAAAATCCATGAGTTAGGGTCTTTATATAGGCAATACCAGAGTTAGAAAGTGATAAGAACTGCTAAAACACTATTCACGGTTACTGTTCACGCGGTTACTGTTCATCATATTTACAGTTTTGCCACTGTATTTTGAATAATTCTATAGAGCTCAATTCTTATCAGATTAACCTGAAATTTGAACTATAACTACTTTAGGTCATATAGAATCTACATTAAAATTGTCATAAATTTTGGATTGCACAAAATGACCAAAATACCCCTCTTATGATAAAGGAGATTTCGTCTATTTTTCACTTGATTAATTTATAAAACATCCTCATGCTACTTTAATTATTCCAATTTTAAACTTATGTAATAAATTAATCATGACAACCAAGAATATTAAAATAATTGATACGAATACTAAGAAATTAAATTTCGGGTCTCTACACAAAATCACTTTATCATCGGCGACCAGATCTAGCCTAATTATCCACAAGAAGGTTTTGTTGCTATTCGCCAGTCCCCAAGGGAACTCGATCATCTGATGGGGCCTCATGACTCTAATGCTTTCGAGATTGACATACCAAATTGAGTTGGGTTCTTTCGAATTGAGCCATTCTAGACGCCCAGTATCTTCTTTCTATAGATTTGACCCTTCATCTCATTATCAGAACTCTGATCTTGAAGCAACTAAAGTGGACCAATGGTGTAAATATGTGGAAACATCCATGAAATTGCATCCAAAACATCATGTTTGAATGCCTCAAATGTATTGAAAATGATTGCAGGAGCTTTAGAAGCTCTCTCTACTTTCTTCCTTGAGAAATGTGAGCATTATATCACTTGGATCGCTAGTTCGAATGAAACTCGAGAAGTCCCTCAATCGAATCTCTCTCATTCCTGGTACCCAGTCGATAATGGTATCCAAATACCCGTTTGTCAAGTAACTCTCATCTGTACACCCCAAGTACCATAAATCAAGAAAACAAGTGGGTTCTAATCTGTTTATACCTTTGAGAGTTAATATAGATGATTTCTTTGATAGCAAAGAAAGAACCTTGGCTACTTAGTGTTGGTGTTTAGCTGAGGATAGAAAATGGGTGAGATTAGGGATAGCACGCCTCAATAAGGAAAATCCCAAATCTCTAAAGAATCGAGATGGTTGGGGAAAGTTGATTACAACCACCAACTAACCCAATGATCTGCTACGGAATCACACGCCTAGGTTTGTCCCAATGGTAGTGTATCTCCCTTTGGGGAGGAGAGACTTGTGTTCAAGTCCTGGTGTTGCCGTTTGTTGGAATTTCAACTACAAGTTTAATCTCTAAACCCTTGAATCTTGAAAACTATGAATCACAGAAATCACAAAGCAAATAGAAAAAGTTATAGAGAATAAAATGGAGACAAAATACAGAGATATACGAGGTTCGGCAATGTGCCTACGTTTTCGGGAGTCACACCAATTCACTATCTTAAAGATACAAAGTACAGAGTAAGAATGATGACCACTTCTCCCTCACACACCTAAAACAAAATCGCAAACTGCTATAAGTTTATGGTTAAATATGTAAAGCTGAAAATACCCATGCAGAAACGCTAGATATCGTGCATTGTAGGGAGGCTCCGCCCCCCTACCACCCCCGGGCAATTTGCTGAAGGTTTTACATTTCCAACACCGTTGAGCACCCACCCTTGAGTTCTAACCCCCCCCCCCCCCCCCCCCCCCCCAACCTCTTACACAGATAGATAAATGATTTAGGATTAGGACTACCAAAAAAAAAAAGGAACTGCCACAACATCAGTGGAGCACTGTTATGACGCAAAACTCATAGGTAGTGTCATTGATTGAGCTTTTAAAGAAGCATCTAAAATTAATAATATTATTCCAACAACGTTGGGGGGTTGGTTGGTTGGTTGTTAGCCCACTTTCCTTGACTTTTCTCATTTGGGAATAAGACAGTTTATTTTTTTGGAAAGTAATCACCTCCTCAGGTGAAGCGAGGAGGTGTGTCTCGGGTCCTATTTGAATGCTATGTGTCTCTCTTTTGGCTCCATTTAATTGTGGTTAAGATACAATAACCCTTAGGGTTCACCCATCTACATTTAGTTTTCAGAAAAATAAAATAAAAATTTAACTATAAGGTTAAAAACAACTTAACCCGAGTTTAGGGCAAGTGGAATGGGCAGCTTAGTGAGAGCAAGGAGCATCGCCAGGGGCGGAGCCGGGGGGGGCCATGGCCCCCCCAAATTTTTTGTAAATCCCTACTGTACTAGTATGACTAGTGGGCCCCTCAATTAAAAAAATATATTTTTGGTATACTTGCCCCCCCCCCCCCCCCCCCCCCCCCCCCAATTTTTTTGTCCTATATGATGTAGTGGCCCCCCCAATTTTTTTTGTCACATATATAGTGGCCCCCCAATGGAGTCCCCTTACGCTCATGTCCCTACTGACACCCCTTAACCATGAAAAAATTCACCCAATCTCATGGTTCACCTACTTATCCTTGATTTTAGAAAAAAATATTTAAATAATTTTAATCTTAGGAGTTAGTGAATTTTTAACAAAGGTTCAAAAAGAAATTTGATATATTTTTTTAAAACCAAGGATAGGTGGGTGAATCTTTACCACAATGAAGGGGTATTAATAGGACATATGGCGACCTCAAAGGTATTACCGAGAAAAAAAAATTTCAAAATAAAAAAACTACCCCCAAAAAAATTTTCTCAGGGGCTATGCCCCCGAACCCCCAAATCCCATACCCTCAAACCAAATTTTTTTTTGGATACATGTATTTTGGCCCCCCCAATGAAAAATTCCTGGCTCTGCCCCTAAGCATCACTCCTGGCCAATGGAGCCAACTATTGCTCTTTTTTTTTTCATGTCCTTTTATTTTTTTGTACCACTAAAATTCTGTCATTCTTGCCGAGTATGGATAGATTTATGAGGACGTTAACCAATGAAGACTGTACATTAAACTACATAGTCCACTGCCGCGGTAAGTTAAGTATTTCGCATATAGAGATTCAAAACTAGCTTAGATACCTTGTTTTTTTAATGACAGAACCTCAACCCCAACAAAGACTAAGGGGAGGGGGGTAGGGGGAGGCGCTCAAACCGGGCCAAGGAAGACCAAATCAAAACAACTGCAGGCCCAAAGCCCTACACCAAAAGCCACCAACCTATGTGCGTAGGCATTTGCCAATTGCGGAGTAAAGAGAATACGAAAATCGGTGGCCTGCATCACCAACTCACGAATATCGTCGATCACCACACCAATCTCCCAAGGAACTGCTGAATGCAACCTTGAGATCACCTCCACCAAAGCTAAGGCATCCAATAGAACCACCACCTGACGCCATCCCTGAGTTGGAGCTAATTGAAGGGCAAAACGAATGGCTCTGACTTCAGCCACTAGAGGAGATCCCCCATACAGCGCTAGCCTAAAGCCTCCCAGAATACAGCCTCGAGAATCACGAGCTATGCCTCCAGAACCTACCACCCTACCCCCATGGGTCGACGTTCCATTCACATTAATCTGTACCCAGGGAAATGGAGGAGGGTGCCAAGATGAGGGACACTTCCAGCTATCTTCTACACCCACCACCACTCCAGCATGCGCAGACTGGCCCGCGGAAGCCTCAATCGCAAGATGTTCCGCCTGACAGATAGAGCGAAGAGGTTCCGGTGAAACCCCTTGGTTCCTAGCTTTCAAAATACTCCAAGCTAATGAGGCTAATAGATTTAACACCCACTTCTTTCTATCCTTTGGAAGAGATAACACCACCCAGGAAGTCCACCAATCCCCAATAGAACCAAATGGGCCGGCTCCTGTACGAATCCCCAATGATGACCCATCCACATACAACGGGCATGATTCTAAAACATGTGAAGAACTGATTCTTCGACATTGCCACAAATACGACAACTTATATCCCTTGAAATCCGCCTCCTATGAAGCTCCACAAACACTTCGATAGCCCTGTGTAAACACCTCCACAAGAACCAAGCAACCTTGCGGGGGGGGTTAAGGCCCCGGATTGCTTGCCAATTGGATTTTGGCAAGACTGATGATGTGGAAGGTCGAGCTGAGCGCCCAGTAGGATGCAAATCTTTGAGAAAATGATACCCCGACCTCACCGAATAGATCCCATTCTTTTTGTAATGCCAAACCCTCCTATCCTCCACCCCGGATTGGCTGATTTGGATTCTAGAAATTTGCTCCACAATCCATTGGGGGAACACCTGTGCTAGCCGAGAAATATCTCAAACTTTATCGTGCGAGGAAATAAAATCCGCCACTAAATTCCAAGCTAGAACAGGAACTAGGCTTTGAAATGGGAGTCCGAAACCCCAATGAGGTAGGGATCCAAGCCTCTGACCAAGGGTTAATGGAATTTCCATTTCCTACCTACCCCAATGAGGTAGGGATCCAAACTCTTTATGAAGCGTAGCCAACCCTGCTATGAGACTACACCAAGCCCAGGAAGGGCGGAAACCAATAGTGGCCCTCAAGAAATCACTCTTCGGGTATATACTCTTTGACTAACTTGCTCCATAAAGAGTTGGGCTCCTCATTATCAACCACCCCAGGAGAGCGAAGCATGTGGAGGAGTCAACTTGCACATGCCACCCTTTTTTTTTTTTTTGGTAAACTCAATCATACCACAAGGCAATGACTGAGGAGCTCTAGGGTGAAGCTTACATGGGCTGCATGTGTGTGGTGTGAGTGTGTGTGAGTTTGCATGTGGTGTGTGTGTGTGTGTGTGTGAGTGCTTGGGTGGTGTGAGTATTTCCTTGTAATTGCCTTCAGTCATTGCCTTGTGGTATGACTGAGTTTACCAAAAAAAACAGAAGCCTTAGGGTGAGTGTTTAGTCCCACATCAGGTAACTACCCGAGCATGTTGTCCCATATAAGTTCCTTAGCGCCTCAAACGATTGGTATCCATTTTGAGGAGCTCTAGGGTGAAGCTTACATGGGTTGCATGTGTGTGGTGTGAGTGTGTGTGAGTTTGCATGTGGTGTGTGTGTGCGCGCGCGCGCTTGGGTGGCACATGCCACCCTCACCCCCCAAATAATAATAATAATAAATAAATAGCACATGCATCTTTTTCTAATCACATACCACCCCATAAAATAAAAATAGCATCTTTTTCTAATCACATACCACCCCATAAAATAAAAATAAAAATCTATAGAGAGGGTAAAATATATGGGCAATTTCGTCTACCCATTGGCCCATCGTCAGGTCTGGCTCCCATCCCTTAGGTCAACATGTGTTATTTGAACACATTTTAATTGTGATTAAGATTTCTCAATCCTTAAGATTCAACCACCTAACTTTGGTTTTAAGAAAAAATATTAAAGTTAATTTATAGGGTTATTGGCCTACTCCATGAGTTTAACTATGAACAAGAGCTCTGTTAATAATTAATCTCAATAAAAAATAATTTTTGACATCAAATCAAAATTTTTTAATATCTTTTTAAAAAGATATTTTCATTTTTTTAAGGCAATAGCATGCTACTGCTCATTTATTCTTGGATCACCACTGGTCCACTATCCGTTCGGTAAGCCTTTCTTCTGTTCAGTTCTCTTGCAAGTTGGATTCTAGATTGGTTTGATCCTAATGTTACATGGATGGAGTCATCAAATCAACTAGGAACTCGTGTCTGCCATACACGTGGGCTCTCATTTTAGACTTAGGAACTTAGGTATTCCTACCTTCACCATGAGCCAACGGTTTGTTAATTTCTATTGTTAAAGTACATACTTTTCATGTGTGTGGTGTGTGTGTGTGAGTTTGCATGGTGTGAGTCTTCCCTTGTATTTGTCTTCAGTCATTGCCTTGTGGTATGATTGAGTTTACCAAAAAAAACCAGAACACCTTTAGGGTGAGTGTTTAGTCCCACATCGGGTACCTACCTGAACATGTTGTCCAATATAAGTTCCTTGGTGCCTCAAACGGTTGGTACCCGTTTTGAGGAGCTCTAAGGTGAAGCTTACATGGGCTGCATGTGTGTGTTGTGTGTGTGTTTGCTTGGGAGGTGTGAATATTCCCTTGTATTTGCCTTTTAATCATTTCCTTGTGGTATGATCGAGTTTACCAAAAAAAAATACATACTTTTTAATCATAAGGCTTTAACATTGAAAATTGACAAATGGTTAGTTTGAGGTGAAAATAGGAATGACTTGAGAGTAGGGTTTGGACTCCGCACATCTCCAATTGCTGTTGGCAAGGAGACGACCACATCATACAAAGAATTACCAGTACCTTTTTTTTTGGGTTTTAATTTCCAGTTTAAATACGTGCAAAGAGGAGCTCTGTGGAGCTCCTCATTTTACTCTATCCGGTAGCATATGCGTAATTATGGTGTGTTGTAAAATTGCCCAACGCCCTTCAAAACTTACAGACATGCCATAGTGTAAAAAGTGGAGTCCGCTGCAACATAGTGAAGCTCCGGCCCAAAATTATTCTCTTTAATTTCCACCTCATCTTTTGTAGGGACTTCTATAAGGATTTCTTAATGAATCTAAAAGTGCATGTAACCTTTAATTAATTATTAAATGAAAACATACAAATTTTCAGGAAATCTCTATTTTTAGGAAAGTCAATACAAAAGATAGTAGTGACGAAGATAAAATAAAACTAGCTTGGAACTACTCATAATTAATCAATTTGTTTTTGGAGAGAAGCACTTCATTTATCACTTTGTCCAAATTCAAGTGAGAGGACCCAACTGGCTTACTGGCTGCTTCTGCAATTTTCTTCCACTCCATTGCTTTGTTCTTCATCTCCTTACCCTTCTCTCCCTCCATCAATTCTCTCACCAGCATCTCTACTTCTTCTCTCTTAACATTATTATCGATCTCCATGCCGATACCCCATTCCTTGCAAACGTAACGACAGTTCGTTTGTTGCTCTGCGAAGAATGGCCAACAGATCATAGGCACTCCACAGCATATGCTTTCGAGTGTCGAATTCCACCCACTGTGTGTTAAAAACCCTCCAATGGATTTGTGCTTCAGGACCTGTTCTTGTTGGCACCAGCTCGCTAACATACCTCTTTCTTCAGTCTCGGTTACGAATTCAGGTGGCAGCATTGCTTCATCGCCGACGACCAGATCTGGCCTAATTATCCACAAGAAGGTTTTCTTGCTATTCGCCAGTCCCCAAGCGAACTCAATCATCTGTTGGGGTGTCATGACTGTGATGCTGCCGAAATTCACGTACACAACAGAGTTGGGTTCTTTCGAATTGAGCCATTCTAGACACCCAGTTTCTTCTTTCCACAGATTTGACCCTATTTTCTTCAACCTATTATCAGAAATCTGTTCTTGAAGCAACGGAAGTGGACCGATGGTGTAAATAGGAGGAAACATCGATGAAAGACCATCCAACACATCATATTCCAAGGCCTCGAATGTATTGAAAATGATTGCACAAGCTTTAGAAGCTCTCTCCGCTTCATCCTTGAGAAAGTTGAGCATGAGATCGCTTGGATCGGTAGTTCGAATGAAACTTGGGAAGTCCCTCAATCGAACATCCTTCATTCCTGGCACCCAATCGATAATGGTATCTAAATACCCGTTTGTCAAGTAACTCTCATCTGTACACCCCAGAAATGTATAATCATTACCATATGAAAGTTATAATCAAGTGACTAAATCCAAAAAAAAAAAAAAAAGATGGGTTTTAATCAGTTTATACCTTTGAGAGGTGTAAGGCCTCTTTCAATGAGATGGCAGTAATGAGCATAGCCCAAGAAGCCACAAGCACTGGTAGTCCAGAACAAGATTTCAGGAATGCTAAGTTCTTCAGCAACTTTGAGAGAAAATGTCATGACCCCATCAGAGACTATGCAAGATACGGGAGGGAAGTTAGAAGAAGAGGTGCCGTTAAGGTGAGAAATAAGGTTACGAAATGGAGCTAAGCAGGTCTTTGAAGTGGATTCACAGAGAGAAGGGATGTCTTGGGTGGCGTCGACGTCGGACGGAGGAAGACCGTCGGGAATGGTACGGAACTGGAAGTCCGGCAAGCCGTTGAGAGAATCAGGGCCTCTGGATTTGAGTAAACGTTGATGGTTGAACTCTGTGTTAACGAAGGTGATATGAAAGCCTCTGTAATGGAGAAGCTTTGCTAATTTGAGCATGGGGTTTATGTGGCCTTGTGCTGGGTATGGGATACAAACTGCATGAGGCTTCTCTGCTATTGCCATGGATGCCATCTATCTCTCTCTCTCTGTAACAGAGGATCAGCTGTCTCTGGTTTTATAGCGATGATGGATGCTGGGTGTAGCATTCTCTAATAAATAAATATTAGAAGAGCCTTTCTTGCACTACTGTTGTGAGTGTCAGCTATTTCTATTCTCAGCTAAAAACTAAACACATGTTCTTGGTTTACCAGTGTTAGATTTTAGCTGAGACCAGAAAATGCATCATTTACAAGTTACAACCACCGGCTAACCCATGAAAAATCTGCTAAAAGATTTTTCAGCTGATCTGTTGCTCATAGTCAAAAGTCAAAATCCAAGGACATGGCGCGAAATCAATAAAGCAGTGTTGTGATAACTGGAAGTACTTCCTGATGTGGTGTTATTGATTGAGCTTTTAAGCAACCGGGAAAGCTGTCATCTCTAAATTATATTATTCCGGGGGGTGGTGTGGGTGTGTTTTCTTTACCATCTTTTTGGGAATAAGACAAAGTTCATCTCCTTATGCACCTGATCGGGTCACAGCCACTTTCGATTGAATTCGGGGAGAGTTCAATCGCACTCACAGTCTTACACGTGTCCTTTTTAACCAATATTAACAACAATGGTTAAAATTCATTAATTTTTTTCTTTTGTACTGAATTTCATTAACTTTTAGGGTTCAACAGTATAATCTTAGTTTGAAAAAAAAATATTACCTACAACGGTTAAAAATTCTTAACCATTGTTAAATATTTTCTTAATATTTATTTTAAAAACTAAAGAGTAGTGATAGGTGTACCCATTAATTCCATTTCCAAAACTAAATTATATTGTTGAATCGTTATAGTTAGTGAATCTTAACCATATTTAACATGGTTAAAAGGACACATGTTGGTCTGTGGCTGCAATTGAACTCTCTCCGAGTTCAATCACAATTGGCTGTGATTGGCTCTTCCCGTTCACAATGAATGTGTGTAAAAAACTTGCACATGCCCACCCCTACCCAAAAAAAATAAAAAATATTAGCACATGCATCTTTATCTAATCACATGCCAACCAAAAAAATAAAAAATGGCACATGTATCTTTTTTTGTGCAAATGCCAAATAATTCGGGATCGAATTTCGTTTGATCCTCACGAAATTAGAAAGAGCTGTGATAGGCGTACTTGGGAAATGTATTTGCAAACCTAAGTCTGGTCATTGGTCTAATCCCCCTCTTAAATACTACGGTGAGTATTTAAGAGGGGGAGGGGTTGGACCAATGAAGTCCAGACTTAGGTTTGCAAATACATTTCTCAAGTATGTTAACTATTTTCCATATTAAAATTGTTTGGCTCTATTCCATAGGTCCTTCGTAGTCATAAAATTAATGTCATTAGCATATAGGTTATTTGTAGTCATAAAATTCATTGATATAGTATTCCAACAATGGAAATGCTATTGAGACTGTTGAGGGTCGAGACCACCCTGAGACCTTTGTTCCTCTTTTTGATAAATCCATTATATAAATAAAATTAATTATATTCTTATATTATGAAGATTATTTTTCCATGCGCGTGATTTCCATTGGGTTGAATGTGTGCCTCCCCTGCTTGACACATATCCACTTTAACACTCATTAATTGTGGTTAAAGATAACCCACCACTAGGATTTATGCATTTACCATTGATTTTTAGAAAAAAAAAAAAAATCTTGAGTTAATTAATCTTAACTATCATTAAAGAGGGTTAAAAGGACACATGGACGCCTAAAGTATCAATCCTTTATATTATACATATTAAATAAATTTACAACATTTTATTTGGGGGTGAGGGGGGATGGGCACCATATTTATTTGGGGTAGGGGGATGGGCACTATATACAAATTTAAGATGTTATATACATATATATATATAGGTATAATTTTTCAAATATATATAAATACAACAAGTTTCCTTTTTAAAACTCCTTTATTGGGGTTAAGATTCACTGATTCTTAGGGTACAAACATTAAACCTTGGTTTTAGGGGGAAAAAAATTTGTGAATCAGAATTAAAAGGACAATTTTTTTTTTTTTTGTGAAAAATTAAAATGACAGTTAAAAGGAACTTTGTGAGTAGGCCAAATGGTTTTGGTACGGTGAGGTCACAAAAAATTCTCTTCCAATACACGCTAGTGTGGCTCAGCGTGTATGGTTTGTATCACCACGAGAGCAGATGAGCAGCAATCATATTGTAACCCATTAAGTTATAGAGATATTGGCCTAGTGTCACGGGCAATTTACGTTGCTAGGCAAATCTCATGCAGCACTTGATCAATCCGTTGATCAAGTCAGCCTGTTTGGTCAGTTACCTAAGAAACAAGAGTATAGCATACTACAATGCACAAGAAAGAAGCAAAGATTAATATTATTGCATAAAGGGAAAGGTTACAGGACACTATACATGTAATAAAAATAAAAGACACTAGGGGTGCAGGTGATCAAAGATGGTGCAAAAACAACCCACTCAAGTGAACTACTACCTCCCCTATAAGGTGGATGATAAACCTTTTACAAGTTAGCAGAAGGAAACATCCTATGTGCTGGTGAAGTCATACTCCCTTATTACAAAAATGCCACTAAGACTTTGATTACTAAGCTACCATTTAACAAAAGATAAAAAGACACAAATAGTGCCACCACCAAGGTCATGCAAAATTGCTGGACGAATGGTCGTGACACACTCCCCCACTTGTTAAGTTGACGCCCTCGTCGACTTGTTCGCTTAGTATTCTTCAATCTTATCTGCGAAGGGGAGAAGGGTGACGCTTAGTTCCCAACAACTAGCTTCGGCGTCGGATAGCCTTTTCTATATTACCAAATACTCCATATGCGTGGGCCTGGTCGGTGAGGCTTGGACATGACGATCCGCAACAATACGCTCAACTTTTCTTTGGGGTACGGTCGTTACGATAATTATAGGCTGATTTAGAGTGTTGCGAGTAGGGTCTTCCTTGTCTGCATTATACGACTTTAACACACTGACATGGAAGACGGGGTGATATTTGCGAAGTGACTCGGGTAGTTTCACCTTGTAGGAGACTTTTCCCACATTTTCAGTGATAGAGAATGATCCTTCGTACTTGCGAACTAAGCTTCTATTGCATTTACAAAAGAACTTCAAGTTATCCAGATTTAACTTTATCAGCACTAAATCTCCCACCTTGAACTTATCTTGCCTTCGCTTGGGATCCGTAAATTTCTTCATTCTTCTAATGGCTTTCTCAAGGTATGCTCGGACAATATCTGCATTCTTATTCCACTCTTTGGCAAACTTGTAGGCGCTGGGACTGGTTCCTTGGTAACCGACAACGACTGTATGAGGCGTTAGTGGTTGTTGCCCGGTTACTAGCTCGAATGGACTCTTGTTTGACGAAGAGATATGTTGTAAGTTGAAGCAAAATTAAGCGACATCGAGCAAGTTCACACAATTCTTCTGATTAGCACTGACAAAATGTCGAAGGTATTCTTCAAGAAGATCATTAAAACGCTCAATGTGAATAGGTGTCGCACTCATGGATTCTACTAAGAATCCTTGTCGAGGCCTCTACAAGAGATCTGAACTTGGGATTTGAGTTCTATGTTGGTTAGAGTTATATGATTTGACTAAAATAACAATTCTTAACATGAGATAGGCAGTTTATATCAATAAAAATGAAAACATGAACTTAGCAAAGTGTACGTGTGTTTCTCATGACTCTGCTACAACCACGAGATGCAACAAAAAGCCCTCCAAGTCACATATTCAATATTTAAATGGAACTTTCATAGACTTGTCAAGGAGAGAATGAGGTTGCAGGGTTTTTTTTTAAATTGAATCTCATGGTTATGTCCAATGTTTTAAAACGTGAAGGCGTGAGGCGAGACGTTAAGACTTCAAGATGCGTGAGACGTAAGCCCCGATGCGTAATGCGTAAGCCTCACAAGAAAACTTCATGCTCTCTCATTTTAACAAATAAATAAAATATAAGAAAAATTATAAAAAAATTAAAAAAGTTAATGAAAGATTATAATATATATACATACATATATATATATATATATATATAGAGAGAGAGAGAGAGAGAGAGAGAAGGAAAGAGAGAGATACACACACACACACACACATATATATATATATATATATATATATTTGTATTCGTGTAGATTGTGTGTGTTAGTGTAAGTGCACGTGTACACATAAGAAATACTATATAAATTAGTTGAAAAAAATAACAAATTAAAAAAAAAATGACATTTAAGCCTTAGTGGTGACTAGAAACCTAATTTTAGTTAATGTTTGAGACATACGTCATAACATAAAACGATTTTCAAGGTATAATGCGTGTGCTTCATGTGAGCCTCATGAGGTTTAAGCCTCATGGTTGAACCTCAAATCATTTTCCTTAAGTCTCACCCCGAGACTAGCCTCGAGACGTAAGCCTCACATGCTTTTTAAAACACGGGTTATAACTGAGTTAGACTCATTTAGAAAAGGAAAGACCCAACCAACTTCATTAGTTGAAGTCATTACGAGTGTAATATGGTAAGTTAAGAATGTTTGAAATGTTAGTGAAGATGTGAGAGAAGAGAAATGAACCTGGATGACTAAAAAGGTAGTTTCAAAATTTAAAGAGGATGTCGTTATTGACAATTACAGTCTTGAAATTTCAATTCTCAATTGAGTATTCAGTCTCTAATCCTCTAATTCGAAAATCTTGTTATGTCTCACGGTTTTTCTCGTCTCTTCTCAGAGTTAAGGGGTCGCCTAGTTCAGATGATCGGAACCAATTGAATCATTTACAACTGCTTATGCTTGGATTATGATAAAAAAAAAAATACCGTTTAGTTTGGCACTTCATAAACAATTATTTAAATAACTAATGAGTTCATATATAATCGTGCCATTGGGTGATGATTATAGAGGAGCATAGCCAATTATGTGCCTTTATGATTGTGTTAAAATTATTGTAATCACCCAATTTTGGATGCATAAAGCTTGCAGATTGTGTCTCCTTGTAATATTTATAAGACCTATTGTCGACATCAATTTTGCAATAACGAATAGATCATGAAATAAGGGATGAACAAATATTTATTTATTTATTTTGAAAGTGATACAACACTTAAGAATTCCACTTATTAACAGTCAAGTTTTGAAATTGGAGATGATGACCAAAGCGTGATCTCAATCTTCTTTATGAGAGATAGGTCATACCACTCTACTGCCTTATCTAGACTCAAATTTCAGGAATTCTCTACTCAAAATAGAAGATAGGAGTGACTACGATAAATTAGAACTAGCTTGGAATTACTCAAAATTAATTGATTTTTTTGGAGAGAAGCACTTCATTTATCACTTTGTCCAAATTCAGGTGAGAGGACCCATCTGGTTTAGTGGCCTCTTCTGCCATTTTCTTCCATTTCATTGCTTTGTTCTTCATCTCCTTACCCTTCTCTCCCTCCATTAATTGTCTCACCAGCATCTCTACTTCTTCTCTCTTAACGTTAGTATCGATCTCCATGCCGATACCCTATTCCTTGCAAACGTAACGACAGTTCGATTGTTGTTCTGCAAAGAATGGCCAACAGATCATAGGCACTCCATAGCATATGCTTTCGAGTGTTGAATTCCACCCACTGTGTGATAAAAAACCTTCGATCTATCTGTGCTTCAGGACTTGTTCTTGTGGGCACCAGCTCGCTAACATACCTCTTTCTTTGGTATCCGTTATGAACTCAAGTGGCAGAATGGCTTCATCACCCATAATCAAGTCTGGCCTAATTATCCACAAGAAGGTTTTCTTGCTACTCGCCAGTCCCCAAGCAAACTCAATCATATGTTGGGGCGTCATGACTGTGATGCTTCCGATATTCACGTACACAACCGAGTTGGGTTCTCTCGAATCGAGCCATTCTAGACACCCAGATTCTTCTTTCCACAAATTTGACCCTATATTCTTCAACCCATTATCTGAAATCTGATCTTGAAGCAACTGAAGTGGACCGACGGAGTAAATAGGAGGGAACATTGATGAAATCGAATCCAAAACATGAAGTTCCAAGGCCTCGAATATATTGAAAATGATTGCAGAAGCATTAGAAGCTCTCTCGACTTCATCCTTGAGAAAGTTGAGCATGATATCGCTTGGATCACTAGTTCGAACGAAACTCGGGAAGTCCTTCAATCGAATATCCTTCATTCCTGGTACCCAATCGATAACGGTGTCTAAATAACCGTTTGTCAAGTAACTCTCATCTGTACAAATATACAATCAGTACCATCTAAGCACAGTTGAAAGAATTAAAGCAAAAACATATAGTGTTTAAATATCAAGCGGAGCACTGCACGGTGCGGAGCTCCCTTTTCACACTACCAGTGGCAAAATGTGTAATTACACATAATTATACATTTTGCCACCAGTTGTGTGAAAAGGGAGCTCCGCACTTCGCATAGTCTCTACAAAAGAGTCAAAGTTATGGTTACATTATCCTTTTTCATATAATAAAGAAGAGCTTGCTTGCCCTACTTCAAGTCACAACCATTCCTATTCTCAGCAAAACAACACATCTTCTTGCTTTACCAGTTTTTGTCCTTTTTGCTGAGATTAGAAAATACGTGAGAGTATAGCTAGCACGCCTTCAATAAAGAAAAAAAAAGGTAAGGCAGCGGATTTCCTCTTAAGTAGATGCCAATGTCGCACTCGGACAACCCTCTTCAGCTGACGTGTGTAATGGTGTTTCACTAAGGAGATGATAGCGTGCATCACACACATTTGGGCAAGACGCACATGCCTTTCCAGCTTACTACCTGTATTCTTTGACATCTATTAATTGTGATTAATTAGTACAAGTTAGCTGAAAAGGTTTGTCCGAGCGTGATACTCGTGCATTTGGCAAAGAAAATCCGTTGCCTTGTAAATGACATCAACTTATACCATATCTCAGATTGGGGGAGAGATTTAGCTTTTCTTTTGGTATCAGATTTTCTCGAGCAGATGCCTGAGTATTAGACATTTAGAATTGGGCATAGCTTCCATTGCGGATGTGTTGAAAGGTCTTGAACTAAGGAGGTGATAGTGTGTATGTGCACGTTCCATTGGGCAGTAATGCATACACTCCCCGCTTGCCATGTGTCCTCTTTTGACACTTATTAACTATGGTTAAGATTTACTCACCCCAGGTTAAATAATTTAAACTTATTATTTTTTTAAAAAAATATTATTAAAAAATTAGCCTTGGTTATAATTTACTCACTCGTATGGTTGCTTAAAAAAAAAAAAACCAAGGTTAGATTATTTAACCATAGGGCTGAGTGAATCCTAACCACTGTTAATGGGTGTCAAAGAGGACACATGGCAAGCGGGGAGGTGTATGCATACTGCCCAATGGAACGTGTACATACATACACACTATCACCTCCTTAGTTCAAAGCAAGAGAGGTTGTGCCTGAGTTTATTATTCGGGCATCTGCCAAGGTAAGCCCTTGCACATTGATCGGGATTTCAAGCAATCGGGAAAGCTGCTGATCCGTATTCACTACATTTCTATAATAAATAATAGGGATTTTTGTAAAAAAATACCTTATCTTTTCAAGTATTTGTAAATACCCAGTTGGCGTTTCATATTTTGCATTCTCTTCACTTACTTTCAAATCCTTTTGTAAATATCCCTTACCGTTCTTAATAGAAAATGTAAGTTCCCTTAGTTTATCATTATTAAATAAGAATTAAGATAAAATTATCTTTGTTAAACTTAACATTTTTCATATTATCATCGCATATAGATAATATAATCTTGGTTTATTTGAAAATACATTGTTGTATATAATAGATCTTAGATGATATAATCTTGGCTTATTTGCAAATACATTGTTACATATAATAGTTTTGCATAAAAATTAATACAATCTTGACTTATTTGCAAATTCATTATTATATCTAACAGATTTGCATAAAAATCATGTTTATGAGCTTATAATGTAAAAAATATTAAGTTTAAAAAGGGTAATTTTGTCTTAATTTCTATTTATCCATGATAAACTAACGAAAGTTACATTTTCAGTTAAGAATTTGACGGTAAGGTTGTATTTGCAATAGGGTCTAAAAAGAAGTGGGGGATAATGAAATTATTGAATGTGAGTGAGTATTTACAAATACCTGAAAAAATAGGGTGATTTATACAAAAAAATATCTAAATAATATTATTCCTACTACGTGACGGAGTTTTTTTTTTTGGGTTTTAAGGTATCATGTAACACACACTAAACACGCATACATTCAGACCTTTGGTTACCGCTAAGTTTCGTGGGGAAGTGTTAGCCCCATTTTGTTGACAATCCTTTTTAGGAATAAGACCAAGTTCTTTTTTGTCATGTCCCTATCGCAAAATTTTGCAACTCTCGCCCAACAGGGAGAGCATGGGTAGTATAATTTCTGTTAATAATAATACTAGCTTGATAGGCTCTTCTGAAGGTTAGATACCCATTCACAATGTTGGAGTCAACTTGCACCTGCCAACCCCATTCCACCCACCACCCAAAAAAAAACAAACAAACAAATTAACTAGCACATGCATGAGTTTGGATGGGCAAACAATGCCCTTGTCGGAGTCTTAAAAAATAGTCCTACATTGAGAAAATGTGAACCCCACATCAATGAAGGACGGACCTCACATTTCTTAAGACGCAGATGGGCAACAATAAGTGATGTTCCCTTACGAACTCATTTTTTTCTAATCACATGCCACCAAAAAAAACTTGCACATGCATCTTTTTCTAGGCAGAGGGTAAAAAATTTGGTATGAAATTTCGTTAGGCCCTCCCCAGATCAAAACTGTCTGGCTCTCATCTCTTAGGTCAACACGTGTCTTTTTTAAAACCCCTTAACTGTGGTTAAGACTCATTAAACTTTAGAATTCAACTACCTAACCTTGGTTTTTAGAAAAAAAAAATAATTAACTCTAGTCTCTAAGAATAATTTTTATTAACCAAAATTAAAAGGGCAATTAAAGGAGCTTTGTGAGTAGGCCAAACGGTTTTCGTTTGGCGAGAGGGCCAGACCGATTCGGTTTCAAAGTTCCAGTACACGTTAGCATGGCCCAGCGTGTATGGTTTGTGTTGCCACGGGAGCAGATGAGCAGTAATCATGTTGTAGGCCATTAAGATACAGGGCTATTGGCCTACTCCAAGAGCATGAGTTTAACTATGAACAAGAGTGAGAGGGTATGTGGGTGTGTGTGTGTTGAGTAGTGTGTGTTGATTCTGTTGACCAAAAAAAACTATGAACCAGAGTTCCAGTTTGAAGAGAATGGAAACAATCCAAAATATATCTTAAAAGTGGTATAGAAATTATAAATATAAAAGAAGAATATTTTTTTTAACTAAAACATTTTCTCAAATATTTTTTTTATTGGTGACCTTCTCTACTTTTTTAAAAACATATATTAAAATATTTTTCTGTTTCCTTTGATTATTTTTTAAAGGGGTTTTTGCATATCAGCCACTAGGTTTATCCTAATTTACAAATACACGGTTATGTAAATATAAGTAATCCCGTCTTACCTAGCGCATGTGGCTTGGGGGGTGTTGCACGTACCCGAGGGAATATTCAAGGGCTCTAAGAGGCTTGGATACCCTCGTTTCAAAAAAAAAAAAAAACATTTTGCAAATTAACTCATCATTATAAAACCGCTAAATAAAGAGCCTCATTCTTCCACTTCCGTTTAATTACATTTAAAAAAATATTCAAAAAGTGACTATAATATCTTTGTGACACATGCCTCCTTTTAACTCTATTTAATTGTGGTTAAGTTTCACTTACCCTTAAAGATTAAAACATCCAATCTTATTTTTTAGAAAAAAAAAATTAACCACAGGGATTGATACTTGTTTATCATAGTTCAAGGGCAGTTACAGGAGTTTCCCCCTTTAACTCTCTTTAACTATTGTTAAGATTTACTAAGCCTTTGGGTTAAAATCGTCTAAATTTGGTTTTTAGATTTAAAAAAAAATAATTTACAAGAGGGTTAAAATTTGTTAACCATAGTTCAAGGGAAGTTAAATGAATGACCGCTTTTAACTCCCTTTAATTGTGGTTAAGATTCATCAACCCTTGGGGTTAAAACATCTAACCTTGGTTACTTGTTAACCATAGTTCAAGGGCAGTTAAAGGGGGTCCCCTTTTAACTCCCTTTAACTATTGTTAAGGGGTTAAAGCATCAAACCTTGATTTTTAGATTCTTTTAAAAAAACAAATTAACCCTAAAGAGTAAAACTTATTAACTATAGTTCAAATGCAGTTAAAAGGGCTTTGTGAGTTTACGAAATATCTTAAGGACGTGACAGGCATTTTTTTTGTTTGGAAGATCATAATGGCCATTTCACTGACAATTATAACCCAAAGTCCAACGAAACTATGGGTTGAGATTTTTTGACTAACCGTTGAAAAATTATGAGTTAATTTGTAAACCTGTTAATACATATTAATACATATCAATGTATTTGCAGACTAAGGATAAACTTAACAAATGATATGCAAAAACCCATTTCTTTAATTGCAGCTTCGTCCATAATTAATCTCAATAAAAAAAAATAATGTTTGAAATCAAATCATTTTCTTTTAATGTCGTTTTAAATAATATATTTTAAACTTTTTTTTAAAGTAAACTAATAGCATGCCTCTTGTGTTCCAATCCAATGGACTACAACATGGGCTACTGCCCATCTACTCTCGTATCACCACTATTGGTTCGGTAAGCCTTTCTTTCGTGCACTACTCTTACAAGTTGGATTCTAGATTGGTTTGATCCTAATGGGTCTCATGGATGGAGCTCGAATCAACGTGTCCTAAATATTTGGGCTATCGTTTTATGGTTGATGTGGAGAGCCCAAAAGAAAGTTCTTTTCACTCCCTCCCGTTTTAAAATCACTTATTTTAGGAGACTTGAAATTCTTATTTTAGGAGACTTGAAATTTTATACGGTTCTAACTGGACTAAGGAGTAAGGGTGTATTCGAGTCGGGCTGAGTCGAGTTTGAACTTGGCTTGAACATGCTTGAGCTCGGCTTGAGATTGATTTGAGCTTGAATGTTTAGGCTAGAGCTTAGCCCGAACAAGCTTGATCTAGCTCGAGCTCCGTTCAAGCTTGAACTTTATTTAAGCCTCGGCTGGCTCAAGTTTAATTCACTAGAATTATTTTGTTTAATTTTACATAATTTTAGTAAAAATATTTATTAATAAATTATAATACAAGAAATTACAAAAAAATTCATACATTCATATACAAAAATAAGATTTGAGCATGGTCCTTCGATCCAAAAATTTGATATGAGTTTTTGCTTTTAACTTCTTAACCTTTTTTTGTCATTATTATACTTTAAAATTATTTACTATAAATTAAAAATTATTATAATTTATAATAAAATATTATTAATATAAATAATATTATATATATTTCGAGCAGAGTCGAGCTCAAGCCGAACCGAGCCTTGAACAAGTACGAGCCAAATCAAACATGGCCTGGCTTGACCTTGGCTTGTTTAAACATTTGAGCTTAAATAAAAGTTTGGCTTGAATTGTTCAAGCTTACAATGTTAGCTTGAGCTTGGCTCAAACGTGCCGAGTTGAGTCGTCAAACTAGCTTGGCTTGAGTGCAGCTCTACTAAGATGTCAAACTAGCTTGGCTTGAGTGCTGGGCCGGAGCCAGGTGGGGGCACATGCCCCCACTCAACTTTTACAAACTAGTTTTTTTAAGGAGTCAAATCCTCTAGGGTGATAACCGGATTTGACAAATCCAGTTATCATCCCTAGAGGTCGCCACGTGTCTCCTTTGATACCCCTTAATCGTGGGTGCGGTTCATCCACCCCTAGGGTTCACCCACCTATTTTTGGTTTTTTTTTAAAAAAAATATTAATTCTTTTTTTAAAATTAAAAAACTATTTGTAGAGTTTTTTTAATATTAAAAACAATTTTTTAATTTAAAAAAAAGGAATTAATATTTTTTTTTAAAAAAACCAAAAATAGGTGGGTGAACCTTACCCACGTTAAGGGGTGTTAAAGGAGACACGTGGCGACCTCTAGGGGTGATAACCGGATTTGCCAAATCCGGTTATCACCGGAGATGATTTGGCTCCTTTTTTTAAAAATTATATAGGGCATAGATAGCACGAGAAGAGATTGAATCCCAGCCAATCACGATTGAACTCGGGGAGAGTTCAATCACACACATAGGCTAACACGTGTCCCTTTTAACCTTTATAAACTATGATTAAGATTCACTAATCCTTGGGGTTCAATAAAATAACCTTGGTGTTTAGAAAAAGAAATGAAAAAAATATTTAACCCTAGTTAAGAATTTTTAGCCTGTAGGGTTAGTATTCTTTTAATATTTCTTTTTTAAAACTAAAGTTATATTGTTGAACTCCAATGGTTAGTGAATCTTAACCACAATTTATAGGGGTTAAAAAGGACACGTGTTGGCCTGTGGTTGTGATTGAAATCTCTCTGAGTTCAATCACAATAGGCTATGATTCGATCTCACATGGGAATGGGAGCAGGTGCCTCCTAAACTTGAAAAAAAAATTGAGTTGGGAACATATTCAATCACGATTGAACTCAACCCATAGGTTAACATGTGTCCCTTTTAACTCCCATTACCTATCATCAAGATTCACTAACCCTTAGAGTTCAACAATTTAACCTTTGTTTTTAGTAAAAAAAAAAAGTAACCCTAACCCTATGTTTGGTTGTCGAGAAAATAAGTAGAAACATGAAAAAGAAATGAAAACTGAACAAAACATAACTAAAAATTGTATTAGAAATTTAAAATTTTCTTTTCTTTTCCATGATTTCACTTATTTTCTCAGCAACCAAACATAGCATACGGGTTTAAAGTTTTTAACCAGAGTTAAAGGGCGGCTATGTAACTGCAATTGAACTATTTGAATTCAATTGCAATTGGACAAAAACCAAAGTCGTATTTTTTATACTAAGGTATAAGTTTAAGTATTTAATTGGACATAATCATGGGAGAATGGGGCAATTTTCCCCTAAAAACAGTATATTATATTATTTAATATGGCATAGTTGTAGGGCAAGGGGCCACCTATACCTTAAACTTTTAAAAACAAAATATATCTTTTATACCATATGGGGACAGTTGTCACGTAAACGAGGAGAAACAATACTAATAAGATATGTAGAAAATGTATGGATGAAACGGCTTGAGAACTTAGTTGTCACAAAAATGGTGGTTATGCCCCAGAACCTCATCCCTTTGCACCCATTATATTCCGTACTCACCTAATCTTTCTCAACAAAATTTATCAACAATTACTACTATTTTCAATCAATCATGAGTGCCCCCACTACTAGAAAATCCTGGCTCCGCCCCTGCTTGAGTGCATGCATTTTTGGAATAACACAAACTAAGTGTTTTCATCTCATGATTATTGTGTTCTTCTTAAAATCTACAAACGATTCAACAGATTAGCCATCGTATAGTTAGTACTAAACATATTTGGGGTATGGTGGCTGACTGCCACGTCAGTCAGAAGAAATTCTACTTTTTTTCTAGTAGTCAAAATACGGTTAAGCTAGAATCCGAAAGCGTTGGTTAGCAGTGGTTAGAAAGCCAAGCACCTGACTTAGAAGCAGGCTAGAGATGATGGGCTTATCAACTGGTGAGGGTTGTAACCCTGAACTCCTAGCTACCAATTGATTGAGTGTTTTTCGGGGGAGTTGAACCCAGAATCTCCCTTAATGAGGAGCACACATGATAGAATACCACATTACATCCCATCATATACGAGTGTGAACCATGGTTTCAGCAACTGACTATTATAAAAATTAGAAGCAATATCATAATATTTAATGTTTGTACCAAAAAAAAAAACTATTATAAAAATTAGAATCAATATCATAATGGTTAATGTTTGTATCTGGCCACAGTGTAGATCCAATAAAGCCTCCCAAAAAGAAGGCCATTGTCTACTGTTATCTTCTTCCTTATAACAACAATTATCCCATTATTTTAGGACCATTAGACCCTGAGATTCCCCACCAGGTCTATCACCACTTGGTTACAGGCTGTGTTCCAGCCCTGAACCACCTTGACAATGCCCCACCTAGACTGCCAAAAAGAAGAATATATATATAGATCACATGGCTATCATTAACTAGTACAGTTCATTAGATTCATTAACTAATCTTTGCTGATTCCAACAAGTGAGATTGCATCCTAATAAACTAAGTAAAGTAATCTTCCTTGATGAACAAACCTAATGTCTAGAGCTGAACTTGTGTTGGGCTCAAGGAAACCAAAGTGTAGGTTCTAGATGTTCCATATCTTGTAGTTATCTCATGTGGATTTGCCTTTTCTTTTCTTTTTTTTAGAGTACAAGCTTACTTACCTTTCTCTTATCACTGCACTAGGGAGTGGGACCTTTATGGATTAGATATACAAAACCCTCTTTATAAAAATCAGGGTCTTCATTTTGGTTGTGTTTGATTGCAAGGATAACTCTATGTCCATGGAAAAAATAGAGTTTGTTTCTAAGCCATGAGAATAGACTCAAACCCCAAACAAGTATGCTTATTTTGGGTGGGGGTGTCCCAACCAACTTCATTAGTTGTAGGGAATCATTATAACTAAAATATGGAGGTTACCTTAATCATGGGTTTACTCTTATGGCAATTTGGCCGTTACCTTAGGTTTGATCGTGTGTTTGTTTAGTGTCCTCTTACCAATACCAATATATATATATATATATGACGATAAATAATTAGGCCCAACCCTAGCTTTAGTAAATATAGGTTGGGGGTTGGACTGTTGGCCAGGACCACGCCTTAGGAAGCGGAGGTTCTGAGTTCGAATCCCTCCCTCTATTGGCCACCCTCATGGAGTAATCTTGTCTTACCTGGTGCTTGTGGCTTGAGGGTGTTGCACGTGCCTGAGGGAATAGTCAGGTGCTCTAAGAGGCCTGGATACCCTTGTTTCCAAAAAAAAAATATAGGTTGGGCTTCGGTCTAAAATATGTATAAAGTTTGACACTTTGTAATTTTTGTCAATGGACAATATGCATTTTCTGTTGAGAACTAGATATATACATTTCATCTATTGAATTGTAATTCCCGTAAAACTTTAAATACAACAAAATGAATGATTTCAAATCTCACAAAAAAATAGTAAGACTTGAAATATTATGATGATAAGAATTAATCTTATTAAAAACCTTACAAAAGTTACTCAAATTTCCTACCAACTATCGTGATGAAGTTTAAAGTGTCAAGTTTTATAAGTCTTAGCAAAAGAACAGAACTTAAAGGAAAATGGAGATTTATTCCCTTCCAAAATATATTGAGCAGTGTTGATGGAGACAATGCCAGGGTTTAATTAAGGTTTTAATGGGTCAATTAAGAGGGCACCTCTGCCCTTAAAAAAAAAAAAGATTTTGGTGCAGTCCTTACAAGAAGACCGAGTCTCTTTGGCATTTTTTTTTTTCCAAAGATATTTGGGCAATCCTAGGAACTTCGATTCCCTTCTCATTGTTCCTTGAATTCTCCAAAACCATCATTTGTTGGCTACAAAATGACAATAAAAGAGACAACCAGCCAAAACATCCCCTTTATAAAAACAAGAAATCCTTAGATTTCAGCTCCGAAACCGTAGATGGCACCACAACCTCCGTACCTAATTCTCACAAACAAAACCTTATAGTTATCTCCGCTGGCTATTCCTATATCCTCCGTCCTACTCTACACTTATAATTCTCCATTCACAACCATACACAACACCATAACATCTGGACTACAAGCTCTACCATGGGCTCCCTTCAATCTCCCCCACCGCCATCGCCGCCGACGCCAGAAAACTCGACTACCAACTACCGAGTCTACGCATCATTTGCTCCGAGAGAGTCGACGCCAAATACAAACATGTCTAATTGGATAGAGTGTTTCAATCCATCCAACAATACATGGCGTCGTGTCGGGTCAATTCCAGGACTAATTGAGAACCATGTTCTCAAGGGCTTCGCCATGGTTGCTATCGGAGACTCAATTTACATAATTGGCGGTCGACTCTGCAAAAAAGAGGGCGGTCGTGGTTCCAACGACATTTTTGAGGGTGACCTTGAAGTCCTCCCGTCAATGTTACGTTACGATGTTTGTACCGACATATGGTCGAATTGCGCTCCACTTGGGGTCCCCCGATTTGATTTTGCGTGCACAGTTTGTGACAACAAAATTTATGTTGCGGGTGGAAAATGCACATTGGCTAGTGCCAGGGGGATTTCGTCGGCAGAGGTGTACGATCCGGCGCTCGACGAGTGGACACCATTGCCTAACATGAGCACTTTGAGGTATAAATGTGTGGGAGTGACATGGCTAGGGAAGATCCATGTAGTTGGGGGATTTGCTGAGAGGGGGGACTCCAATAGAACAGTGCCATTTACTATGGAACGTAGCTCGGCCGAGGTGTTCGACCCATTGCGCGGTGAGTGGGACCTCAGGGTTAGAATGTGGCAGCTCGACGTTCCGCCTAATCAGATTGTCGCCGTCGATGACAGGCTATTCAGCTCCGGGGACTGCCTTAATGCGTGGAAGGGCCATATCGAGGCCTACGATGGGAAACTCAACATATGGAACATAGTTGATGGGTCACATTTACAGACCCTATCTTCTCCGATTTCTTCGTCGGACGCCACCGAGGCGAATTGGCCCCCAATACAAAGGCTTTACCTCACCATGGCTCCTATTAGGACCCAATTATACTTTTACGCTGGTTATCGCATGCCGGGGGAGCTCTCGAGATCGATGTCGGTCGTCCACACATTCAACACTTCGGCAACTGGGGACCCCTGGAGGAGCTTTGAGCCAAAGGAGGAGGAAGGAGATAAACAGCTTTGTAGCCATTGCTGTGTAGTTCAAGTCTCATAGGCTTGTACTGATAAAAACATGGCACCTGCTAATGGTCAGCTTATGGGCCAGTCTTTAGTATAAAACTTACTACCAGCATTGAGATTATGAATATATTGATATTATGAATAGTAACTTTTGCTAATTACTAAATAGTAACTTTTCGGGGTCTGCCTAACCCCAGCTTACCTTCCAAAAAAAAAAACTTTTGCTAATTACTAAATAATTATAAAGACTTGCTTGAATTGGAAACTTGTGAAACCCAAAGAAGGTATGGATCCAAGAAATGCATGTTCTTTTAGTTTTTTATTTCGTAAAATCACTGAGGAGATCAAATTGAGAACGCATAGATCAAATTAATTAATACAATTTTTCTGATAATCATGATCTGAGATTAGGCGATTTTCTTTGAGAATAACAATCAAGAACAACCAAAAAAATGCCTTAGGAAAGGGTATTTACGTACAAAATTTATAATGAATGATTGGTCAGTGATAGTTTCTCTCATCGTTATTTTTTCTTTAATACCAACACCTGTCCTTAACATTTCTCTTGGTCTGTTAAATCTTTAATAACTATACAAATATAAAAGTAAGAGTGTAACAGGCGGATGTTGCTATTACAAGAAAGTGAGGGAGAGAGAAACTAGAGCCAGCATTTCCCAGCAAAAAGAAGTCTCAAATTAGCGAGCAACGCAACGTCAAATATAGGAAATTTTTTATTATTATTTTTTTTTGGTGAAAGAAGCAACACACACGTACAACAACACACAAGACACACCCACTTTAGTCCCACCTCGGGTGGGCATGTGTGTATATGCCTACTTAAGGTGCCATACACCCTCCTACGGTTAGTACCGTTTTGAAGGTGTGGCGTGGGTGATTCCTTAGGTTGGGTCTCATACATCAACAATCAAATAAATCCTGTCAACCCCTCTTATTAGAGGAACTCAACTTCCTAATTAGGATGGTAAAGTTGTTCCCCACATTAAGATAAGGTCTTGAGTTCAATTTCAAAGGGAGGAAAACTCCTAATGAATTTGCAGAGGTTTTTCTTACATAATGTGGCCTCATTAAACTAACACCAACAATTACCGTTGATAAATAATAACAATAGGATCATGCCTAGGGGTGTCAACAAGCGGAGCTGGGCACTGCTCGGGCTCGGCTCATTGGAATTTTACAGATGCTTGAGCTCAGAATGGTCCACTCGAGTTCGGCTCGTCCACAAATCGTTGAGCTTGGCTCGGCTCAATAATTTTTATTTTTAAATGCATTGATAAAAACTAAATTCAATTAAAAAAATGAAAAAGGGCTTTTTTTTTAAGGATGTCATGTGACTCACGTGAAAGCTTGAGTTAAAACTTAAACGGAAATAATTATGTTAATGTATACTAAATATATCTTACCAAAAAAAGGTATACTAAATATATAATATAAATTTAACTTTTAAAGGGTATTACTATAAAATTAAAAGAGCCGAGCCAAGCTGAGCCACTTATTGTTCAGGCTCGGCTCATTTATTTTTCGAGCTCACTTTTAAGGCTCAGCTCAGCTCAATGAGCCCAAAGTAAAAGCTCAAGCTCGGTTTATTTCGAGTCGAACCGAACTGGCTCAGCTCGTTGACACCCACCCCTTCATGCCTCTAGTGAGCAACAAAAAAAAAAGGAAAAATATTGGCCCGTTCAGTTGCACTGCCATTTTCCTTTTCTTTTTTTTTTGCTAAAAATAGAATTTTTTGATTTTTTTTTTATCTAAAACATGTTTAGTAAAGATGTTTCTAATTTTCATTTTTTTAAATTAGTAACAAAATTTTTGAAAATGTATGTAATAGAAAATTTATTTAGCTATGTTTTTAGAAATAGAAAATAAAAGTAGAAAACCATGAGTGCTCCCAACGACTACCCACCATCCACTCCCACCACCCGCCACAACTCCCCATGGACCCAAATTATTATGTTCATCATATTTATCAAAATTATTTTTCTGATTTAAATAAGTAACCATAAAACCACCACCCACCATCCGCTCCCACCAACCCCCATGGACTCAAATTATTATATTCATCATGTTTATCAAAGGTTTTTTTTTTTCCTGTTTTTCCTTTTTGAAAATAAGTAGCCATTAGTAATGCCAAATATGTTTCGTGCTTAAAATTTTTTAAAACAGAAATTCATTTCTTGCTTCTAAAAATACACTAGTTGTGTATCCAAAAGGCCCCATAGCTGACGAGTGAAAATTACAAAGTAATATTGCGTATTGAATTAGTCTAGGGATACTCCCAATGTGTACTCCCATATAAACTCCCAAATCCTAACCATTTATCTCAATTATTAAGCAATTAGGATTTGTACTGATGTAACATTAGAAAAGACAAAATAAACCAACTCAAATCGTTATAAACAGTTAGGATTAGGAAGTATATTTGGGAGTATATATGGGAGTACCCATAGATTGACTCAAAAAGAAAGTTTTTTTGTAAAACTACCACTAGTTCTAAGGGTGATACCGAGTCGAGCCGAGTAATGGGTGTTCAGGCTAGGCTAAGCTTGGCTCGTTGCAATACATCGTTATTCAAGCTCAAGCTTCACATATTAGGTTTAAGCTCAGCTCGTAAAATATACTTCAAGTTCAAACTTAGTTCGGCTCAACTCATCCATACAAGGAATCCTAAATTTCTTATGGAATTTTCCACTTCAGTCTTCAAATCATAGAATTAAAACAAAAATCCCCGCAAACTCTAGTTTCATTGTTAAAAATAAAATCTTTCTAATTCTATAATTTAAGAAAATTAATCAAAATCTATTTTTTACAAAGATTATCAACCAACTAAAGAGTACAAATTTTAAAAGAACGTAAGAACTACATAGTTACATACGGTTCAAGAGTCTTCTTTTTCCAATTTTTCCCTTTTTCTTTTCTAGGAATTGAAGCTTGAACCATATTCATTGAACCCTTTTCTTTTCTAGGAATCGAAGCTTGAACCATATTCAATGCCGAGAGGTCGGGAGGAGTAGACTTGAAGAAGGTAGAAGAAAGCTCGGACTCACAAATACTCCATGGGAAGAAGCTGAAAAGGAATTGAGGAGAGTATGTGAACGGGTAATAACCAAGAACCCTGGCAAGCTTATGCTTTACCAGGATAAAACAGTTATTCAAATTTTATTTTTTTTGGTTGCTTTTATCCGTTGGTTCGGTCAAAAGGGTAAAGTAAAATTCAGTTCTCTCATACTTTTTTTTTCTTTTTTCAATCTATTCACTTACATTGAATATTTACCTTTTGAAACACTTTATCAAATATTTATTTTCATGCCACTTGATAGGTATAATTAACATATATTCATTCTTAACAAGCCAAGCTTTTAATGAACCGAGTAGGGGTGAGTAGGGCTGTGGTCAGGCTCGGTTTATTAAGTAAACGAGCTCAAAAATTATGCTCAAACTTAGCTTGTTTATTAAATAAACAAACGGACTAAAGCTTTTAACGTGTCAAGCTCCAACTATATGCAAGCACCCTGGTTCGTTAATCACCCCTAGCTACCTCCCCTGATAATTATAATTTTGTCTTCATCTACACATTAAAAGGGTGTGTTCCTCATATTTAAACTCTATTTGGTTAGTTAGTAAACACGTAATCAATTATTCTCTTAGTAAGAAATCACATTAGGCCACTGCACTGAGTTTGAGGTGAGTAGATTCTCTTGCCTCGTCATCTTAATCTTCATAATTTAGATTTCTATTAATTCGAAAGAAAGGCTAGACCTAGTTAGAAGCTTTCAAACTCTCACTATGGTTTTGACATATGTCATTACTTTTCCTGTTGCCTTTAGCACCGGTTAAGACTATAACCATCTCCTTGTAAAACATTGTTGTCTTAGCCAAGGGTGGAGCCAGGTGGGGGCCTGTGGGGGCACGTGCCCCCATTGAATTTTTGGAAGAAAAAAAATTCCCTTAGGCATAGCCATGGGAATGGGGACATGGAGGTGAGTTCGGATCACTCAATTGCGATTGAACTGGGGGAGAGTTCAATCACACCTACATGTCAACAAATGTTATTTTTAACCTTTGTTAACTATGGTTAAGATTCACTAACTCTTGGTGTTCAACAATATAACCTTGATTTTTAAAAATAAAATAATAGAAAATGTTAACCCTGTGATTTAAAATTCTAAACCAAAGTTAAATATTTTATTATTATTTTTTCTTCTAAAAACTAAGGGTATTTTGTTTATCATACCCCGGTAATTAATAAATCTTAACCACAGTTAATAGAGGTTAAAAGGGATACGAGTTGACCTATAGGTGCAATTGATCTCTCTCCGAGTTCCATCACAATTGACTGCGAAGGAATCTCCATGATGATGTCATTGAACTTTTAAAAAGTATTTATACTAAGTTGTTTAATTATTTTATTACGTGTAATTATGGTAAGAGGCAATTGACCATATAAAGTTATACTATTTTATTTAATTATATAATAGGTATAGTCATATGGCAAGGGGTAACGTTGCTCGACTATTGAAATCATATATCTTTTATATTATGTTATTTAATTATTTAATGGTGTAGAGCAATGGGCCAATGGGATAAATTTCCTGGAAATAAAGAAAAATATATAATACTCATAAGACATGTGCAAAATGTATGGGCGAAATGGCCCAAAAACTTAATCATTAAAAAAAATTCGACGGTTATGCCCCTAAACCCCCATCCCTCACTTTCCTGTAAATAAAGAAAAATATATAATATCCATAAGATATGTATGAAATGTATGGGTGAAATGGCCCACACACTTAGCCATTAAAAAAATCGGGGGCTACGTCCCCGAACCCCCATCCCTCATCACGTGCCCCACTACTAGAAAATCCTTGCTCCGCCCCTGTCTTAGCCTATGAAAGGGTAGCGACGACGACATCAGTTGCACCCATAGTGAAAGCCGGCTAGCATTCGTCTTATTCCATTATTAGTTTCCTGATTAGGGACTTGACACCACCAAGGGTATTTTTTTGGTAATTAACCGCCATGGACCATGGTTTTCAATACACTAGAGTTCATCAAGGGAGCGTTTTTGTCTTTGGACCTATGTAGTTCATCCACTAGGTGGGCCCATCAAAAGGCCGACATGGGGCCTACGGTTATTCTTTTTCTTGGCAAACATGACCCAAGTGAATAACTGAATAGGTTGTTAAGAATTAAAAGAGCTCAATGGTGGTGTGTATTCCACGGTTTCCACCACATGAATGATCCGTATCGAGTCCGATAACTTCTTTTTTTTCACGACTAAATTCTCGTGCTATTTCATTTATTCATTTTGTACGTATCTTATGGGTATTATTTTTTTATGATTATATAATGTTAAATAATTAAATGACAGGATTGAAAAGATATATTTAATTTGTTCTCAAAAGTTTAAAGACAGTTGCTCCTTGTTTCATGTCTATGCTCTATTAAATAATTAAATAATTTTGTATATTTTACTAGGACTGCTCCTTGTCTCATGATTATATCCAATTTTTTTATTTTTTTTGGTATTGATTGTACCCAATTAAACAATATAATATAAATACATTTTTTAACAAAACCCTTAAAAAATCTTTGTTTTCCAAAAGTTTTAGGGGGGCGCCTCTGCTCCCCCATGCCCCCCTTCAACCCCTGGATACTAACCAAAAGTTGAGGGGAATCGTGCCTCCCATGCCCCCCTTGGCTCAACCCCTGGATACTCACCAAACATTGAGGGGGTCATCCCTCACCCCCCCGGGCGGCTCCACCCCTCGGGCGGCTCCACCCCTAAATACTAACCAAAAGTTGAGGGGGTCATGGCCCCCATGCCTCCCCTTGGCTCCACCCTTGGATACTAAGCCAGGTTTGCAGCCTAACCGTGTAACAGGAACAAAAGACAAAAGAAAGAATCCTAGTCTAGGCGCGCAGATTTACTTCTTGCTGGTGTGGCGGGTTGCAGGTTCACATCGCACCCTTGGGGATTAGTCTTAAAAGCAACAGATGAGGACAACTAGGGCTATGAACGAGCTAATGTAGCTCGGCTCGACTCTAAATAAATTGAGCTTGAGTTTTTACTTTGGGATCGTTTAGCCGAATCGAGCCTTAAAAGTGAGCTCAAAAAATTAATGAGCCGAGCATGAACAATAGGTGGCTCAGCTCGGCTCGGCTCGGCTCGGCTCGGCTCGATTATTTGTATAATAATACCATTTAAAAGTTAAATTTATATTATATATGTAATATACTTTTTTTTTTGTAAGATATATTTAGCATACATTAACATAAAAAATAATTTCCTTTTAACTCAAGCTTGCACGTGGTAAGATATATTGATTTTAAAATGCAGTCATTTTGTGTATATTTAGATTGTTAAAACTCTTAGAAATTTTTTTTACTGAATTTAGTATTTATCTCAAAAAAAAATAGTGTTTATCGAGTTGAGCCGAGCCGAGCCGAGCTCGAGCTCAATGGATTGTAGACGAGCCAAGCTCGAGCTGACCTTTCTGAGCTCGAGCCGAGCCTGAACAACTATAAAATTCCAACGAGCCGAGCCCGAACAGTGCTCCGCTCGGCTCATTGACACCCCTAAGGACAACCCGAGTAACCAAAAAAAAAAGTAGAGTAAAATACTCTATCCCAGCCTCTAAGGGCCTTTGATTTTGGTTAAGAATTTGAATCGTTGTGGTTAATCTTTTTTTTTTTTTTTTATCATAATTAGATTCTTTAATCCTAAGTATTTATAAATTTTAACCATAGTTACATGACTTGGAATCCTCTACGGTTATGACTGAATTCTTTGGAGTCTGGTTCAGCACAAAAGCCTTTTTAATGCTCTTTTAACTTGTTAACAATTTTAACGAGTTAATATTTATTTTTTCTAAAACAAAGGTTAGATGGTTGAACCCTAGAAATTCACTTGCAGTTGGGTGTTACTGTCCCTTAAAGTCCCACATCCGTTGAGTACTAGACTTCGCAAAAGTGTATGAGGGTTCATAACTTCCTCATTAGCTAGTCAGGTCCTTTTAGAGTGTGTGGGTTTACTCATATGAGTAAAGTCGTTTTGGAGTGAGTGTGTGGGTTTACTCTTATGGAACCTTGGCATTTACCTTAGGTCTGATAGTGTGTGTGTGTTTAGTGGAACCTTGCCTATAAAAAAAAAACTAAAGGTTAGTGAATCTTAATCATAGTAGAGGAATATTAAAATTTAAAAGGGACACTTGTGGGACGTAACCGGACTCCAAGGAGTCCGGTTATAACCATAAATAATTATGTGTCCAATTACATAAAGTTAAAAGAGACACGAGGCGAATTAGAAAGGCTGCCCAAAAACAAAGGAAATCCTAAACCCCAAGTTCGTTTCCTTGGGAAAAAAAAGGATAAAGCAATGATTCATAAGACTGTAAATGGATGCAATTATTATCCGTATTGAATTCGTTTCTGAATCCGTTTACGGATAATTATCTAACGGAGCAAATTTGAATCGTAAAATTACTATTTGTTTATAATCAAATAAGAATTCAGATATTAGTATATTTGATTTGATAAATATCTGTCCGATTATATAATATATATAAATAATATTTTAAATTTATAAAATTAATATAACCTTTAAAATATATTTTTTTAATACCAATTTATATATTTTATATTTTTAAATACTAATTTATATTTTTAATTTTTTTAAAAAATAATCAAATAATTCGGATATTATTCAAATCCGGATATTTTAATCGGACTCGAATATCATATATCATTTTTATTGGATACTCGAAATATATAATCCAATACGAATTGGGATATCGTATCATTATCCCCTCCGTTTTACAGGTTCGCACAAGCCACCTGACCCACATCTGACACTCATGCACTCAAACCTCTCCGTCAAAGTTCAAACTTCAATTATAGGTGGTTTCAACAACACCACACGCCATCACACGTGTGATGATGTGACACGTACATCCACGCCCTGACACTGTGACACCTGAAGCTATGCGTGTGACATTGACTATTGACCAACAGACATCAGACTTATATCGGACGGTGAGCATGTCATCAAATATCAGTAGAAATCAGAGGCGTTGGTGACAGACAATCTCGAGATTCCATATCCACTTGCGGAACCGAAACCTGAAAAGACCGACACGGAAACATGCCGGTCCAGTTATGAGAAAGAGAAGAGAACAAGAGAACAACTCTCCTTTAATGCTTTTTTTTAATTCCCGACCGGTCCAGCTCACGACACGTGTCCCCATTCTGTTCCGTTCCTCTTTAGCTGACACGTGGCCGTAAAGTTCCGAATGGGGACCAGGGGGCTCGGAGTCTTTGGAGACATGAAGCATGTGGTGGTGAGTGAAGGGGGGTTTTGATGATGTGTATGCCACGACATACAAAAAGTAGTCTGTCGGACGACACGTCAGCAACGAAACGTGGCAAAAGCGCGTGGGGATGTCGTGTTTCGCTTTTCGAGATAACTCACCGTACACTTTTTTAACATTCCCGTGAAATTTGTAGCTTCGGTGTTTCACGCTTTCAGCATCGCTGAAATTTGGACTGTAGTGGGAAATATATATACCCGCTTTTTACCATATAATTACAGAAATACTCAAATGCACCGTATAGAGGGAAATGTGACTTTTAGTTTACAGTGGCATTATCGTAATTCTTCATTGTAAAAATGAAGCGATTGCATTGTATGCTAAGTCCATGTTTGGTTCGGGTCAGAACTAAACGAAGTCCAAGCCCGGGTAAATGATAAGCTTAAAAAGAGTGCTAGCCCTACTCTCAAAACATTCCTACTTTCAGTGTAAGCCAACCATTTGTTCATTTTTCAGTGTTATAGTACATACTTTTTAAGTAATTATAAGACTTTAACTCTAAAAATGGACAAATAATTGGCTCACACTGAAAGTAGGAATACCCTGAGAGTAGGGTAGCACTCCTCTAAGCTTAATGACATTTCTCACTAGCCCGAGATGCATAATTCAATTCCCCCCGACGGATAAATCCGGAGTTATAGGGCTCTCTGAACAAGAAAATGAGATTCCACCACTGAGTTTCATCTTACGGATGTCATCAATGATGGAATTGAGTTCCTAAACGGAATTGTTAAAGTATGGTAAAGATATGGATGAGTTCCTTTAGTTTGATTCGATTATGATTTTGTCCCACCCATTGGACAATGTTGTTTGGATGCCTAATGCCTTCGACTTCTGTTACACGAGCATAACCTCTCGATAAAGGTTTGGTGAGGCTGGAAAGACAATTACTAGTATGATCCTAGCAATCACACCCATGCCTGCATCCATCTTATTTGGTAAAGCCGCACCATCAACATTTATTTTGATCCAAAGTCGAGGCGAGAGTACTACTAATTTGAACCGGATGAAGGGACCAACGCACTCGAATAAGATGTAAGCAAATTTACTCTTTGATCCATAGGATCTGTGAGTTTTGGCTCAAATTCTATATATAAGTTTTGTTGGGAAGTTGGTATGGATCTTACCCGGATCCTTGATGACCCGGTGTTCGACTCGAGTGACCCGATTAATAGGCCATGTGTGGGGTCCGTATTTCCGACCCGTTTTATCTTTTCGTTGTAACCCTAGATATATAAAGGATTTCCTTTGAGAATGCGAAATAAGGGATTTTTCGAGGATTTCAGAAGAGAGTTTTGAGAAAGCTTTTGTACACTGTTTTTCTCCCGTACTCTTAGTGGATTTCTTGTCGTTTTCTCCTATGGACGTAGGCACCTTGCCGAACCACATATATCTTGTCTCTTTTGTGCGATTGCTTGGTTTCTTATTTTCTTATTTCTCTAGATTTGTCGAACTGGTTATAACAAATTGGTATCAGAGCTTTAGGTTGGGTAGATCTAAATGACGGGTAAGTTTGACATTGAGAAATTCGATGGGATGAATGATTTCAGTCTTTAAAGACTGAAGATGAAAGTTGTGCTTGTACAACAAGGTTTGACGAAAGCATTGAAGGGCAAAGATGTTTTGCTTGCAACAATGGATGATAGTGAGAATGATAAACTGATAGATTAGGCATTTAGTACGATTCTATTATGCCTGAGCAATGAAGTTTTGTAAGAAGTTGCTGAAGAAGAAACGGCGGCGGGATTATGGCTCAAGTTATAGAGTTTGTACATGACGAAATCTCTCACAAATCACTTGTACCTAAAGAAGTGATTGTATACATTCCAGATGCGCGAAAGTATACCTCTTAAAGACCACCTTGATGAATTCAATAGAATTATTTTATATTTGAGAAATATAGACATTAAAGTTGATGATGAGGACCAAGCAATTATTTTAATGTGTTCTTTACCACCTTCTTTTGAGAACTTTGTTGACACTATGATGTATGGAAGAGAAACTCTTACCATGGAGGATATTAAGGCAGCCCTAAATTCTAAGAAGTTGAAGAACTTCAAAAAAGTGTCTGAGAGTAGTGTAGAGGGCTCTCTAGTGAAGGTTTATTTGTAAGAGGGAGAAAACATGAGAAGACTTCTAATACTAGAGGTCAATCAAAATCAAAATCAAAGTCTAGAAAAATGAAGTGTTTTCATTGTCACAAGGAATGACATTTCAGAAAAGAATGTCTAGAGCGTAAAGAGAAAGGAAAAGATAATTCAAAGAATGCTGCTGGCGTAGCAGATGATCGTGGGGATGTACTCACAATTATCGTTGGTAGCACGGGTAATGAGTGGATTCTGAATTCAGGTTATTCCTATCATATCTATTCCAATAAAGACTGGTTTACTACTTATCGGTCTAATGATGGTGGTAGAGTCATGATGGGAAATGATGTAGCTTGTAAGATTGTTAGGATAGGCTCAATTCAAATCAAGATGCATGACGGTGTTATGAGAACTTTAACCGATGTACGACATGTTCTAGAGTTAAAGAAAAATTTACATTATTAGGGTACGCTTGACTCCAATGGTTGTAGTTATAAAGTTGATGGTGGAGTTATAAGAATTTTCAAGGGAGGTGCTCTAGTTGTGATGAAGGGATATTTGAAAAATGACATCTATGTGTTATAGGGTAGTACAGTTACAAGTGCAGCTGTTGTATTATTATCAGATTCGGATGTTGACACCAATAGGTTGTGGCATATGAGTGAGAGAAGTCTGACATTATTGAGTAAACAGGATTTACTTTGTGGTCAGAAGATAAGGAAGATGGACTTTTGTAAGCATTGTGTTTTTGGAAAACAGTACAGAGTTAAGTTCAGTATGGTTGTTCACAGAACCAAGGATACTGTGGACTATATTCATTCTGATATTTGGGGTCCCTCTCATGTCCCTTCTCTAGGTGGTGGTAGATACACGTTGATATTTATATATGATTATTCAAGGAAGATCTGGATATTTATCTTGAAGCACAAGAATGAGGCTTTTGTGAAGTTCAAGTAATGGAAGGCTTTGATGGAGAAGCAGACAGGGAAAAAGATTAAGCGTTTGAGAACTGACAATGACATAGAATTTTGTGGGGGTTCTTTTAATGAGTTCTGCAAAAATGAAGGAATTGTGAGACATCGAACAGTTAGATACACTCCGCAACAGAATGGTGTAGCAGAACGAATGAATAGGACATTGTTGGAGATGGCAAGATGTATGCTCTCTAGTGTTGGGTTGTTCAAGGAATTTTGGGCTGAAGTTGTTAACACAGCTTGTTATTTGGTTAACAGGTCTCCATCGACTGCTATCGAATGTAAGACTCCTGAAGAGGTATGGTCTGGGTCTCCTACAAATTACACTGATCTGAAAGTATTCGGTTGTATGGCCTATGCTCATGTAAATGAGGTTAAACTAGAGCCTAGAGCAAAGAAGTGAATATTTAAGGGGTATGCAGATGGTGTAAAGAGATACAGGCTTTGGTGTAATGATTCCAAGTCATCAAATGGTACTATCAGTAGGAATGTGACTTTTGATTAGTCAACTATGTTCACTCTTAAGAAGACTTGTATTGATGCAGGAAAGGATCATAATGTCAGTGAGAAGTTGGATTTTGAAATGAAAGCTTCAGAGAATACTCAAAAAATTGTTCCAGTTGAGCAAGACAAAGAAGAGGTGCAACATCCAGAGGTAGAAGAAGAAGCACCGCAAGAGCAACAATGGACTCTTGCTAAGGACAGACAGAGGAGGCAATCTAAGTCACCTCTGAGATATGGTTATTCAAACCTGGTTGCATATACTCTTAGTGTGGTAGAAGACATTAAGGTTCAGGAACCTAGTACTTATCAGGAGGCCATTACTAGTGGAGAGTCAACAAAGTGGACTGTAGTCATGAGTGAGGAGATTGAATCCCTTCACAAGAATCAGACTTGGGAGCTAGTAAAACCAACTAAAGGAAGAAGAATTGTGGGCTATAAATGAATCTTTAAGATGAAGGAAGGAACTCCAGGGGTGGAGGATGTAAGGTACAAAGCTCGATTGGTGGCGAAAGGTTATTCACAGAAAGAAGGCATTGATTTCAATGAAGTGTTTTCACCTGTTGTGAAGCACAATTCCATTCAGATGCTACTTTCTATGGTTGCCTTGTTTGATTTTGAGTTTGAATAGCTTCATGTCAAGGCTGTTTTTCTACATGGTGAGCTAGAGGAGCAGATTTATATGTATCAGCCTCAAGGGTTTGAAATTCAGGAAAATGAGGATCATGTGTGCTTGCTGAAGAAATCTCTGTATAGTTTGAAACAATTTCCTAAACAGTGGTATAAGTGGTTTGACACTTTCATGATTGAAAATGACTACTGTAGGAGTGAGTATGACAGTTATGTCTATCACAAGAAACTATCAGATGGTTCATATGTTTATTTGTTGTTGTATGTTGATGACATGTTGATTGCTTCTAAGAACATGTCTGAGAACAAGGGTTTTGAAGGCTCAATTAAGCAGAGAGTTTGAAATAAAAGATTTGGGTGCAACCAAGAAAATATTGGGAATGGAGATGCACAGAGAGCTAAAAGCGGGCAAATTGCACTTGTCTCAGAAAAAGAACATTGAAAAGGTGTTGGAACGCTTTGGTATGCAAGGGTTGAAGCCAGTGAGTACTCCACTTGCAGTTCATTTTAAACTTTCAGCTGCTCTATCACCGCAGACTAAGGAGGAGGTGGAGTAAATGTCACGTATTCCTTATGCTAGTGTTGTTAGGAGCATTATGTATGCTATGGTCTGCACTAGGCCAGACATTTCATAGGCAGTTAGCGTGGTAAGCAGATATATGGATAAGCTTAGGAAAGCTTATTGATAGGCAGTGAAATAAATACTTAGATATTTGAAAGGTACTGCAGATGTTGGGTTGATATATGACAGAGGCAGTGACCTTGATTAGTGTCATTGGATATGTTGATTCAAACTATGCTGGAGATCTGGATAGGAGGAGATCTTTGACAGGTTATGTTTTTACTCTTTGTGGGAGTATCATCAGTTGGAAAGCAATTCTGCAGTCTACAATTGCATTGAATAATACTAAAGCTGAGTATATGGCAGCTACAGAAACAATGAAAGAAGCTATATGGCTAGGAGGTTTGGTTGATGATTTGGGGATGCAGTAGGAGCAGTCTACTGTGTTTTGTGATTGTCAGAGTATCATACATCTAACCAAAAATCTGATGTTCCATGAGAGGACCAAACATATTGATGTCAAACTCCATTTTATTAAAGATATGGTTTCTCAGGGAGCTATTGTAGCCGATTGACCCGTATTTCTGACCCCTTTTATCTTCTCGTTGTAACCCTAGATATATAAAGAGTTTTCTCTGAGGATGCAAAATAAGAGGTTTTTTGAGGGTTTCAAAGAGGGTTTTGAGAGAGTTTTTGTACACTATTTTTCTCCCGTATTGTTAGTGGATTTCTTAACGTTTTCTCCCATGAATCTCGGCACCTTGCCAAACCACGTATATCTTGTCTCTTTTGTACGATTGTTTGGTTTTTTGTTTTCTTATTTCTCTAGATTTGTCGAATTAGTTAGAACAAGATCATCACAGAGAGAATTTCCAAAATCAGGTGTAAGCAAATTTACTCTTTGATCCATAGGATCATCACAAAGAGAATTTCCAAAATCAGGTTCTTGGATCTAGTGATAGTGAGCCCAAGCCTGGGCGGATTTCGGTGGGTTAGTTTGGTATTTCTTATTATACGTAAGATATTAAGATAATTTTAGGATTAATTTAAGAGTAAATAAATATTTAAATTATAGGAGCAGGGCGGAGCGAGACGAATTAAATTCATTCCCGTTTCGAACTCGGGTCGAATTTACTCATAATTTTTCATCCTCGCCTCTACCCCGTTTATGAACCTCCCAAACACGTCTCAATAGAGTCGGGTGGATGCGAGTTACCGATTAACCCGGCCGTTGCCATCCCTAACAAAGGCACAAGCCAGCAGGTAAAGAGGGGGAGAACATAGCTAGCTTTCTCATGTCTCCTATAATAAATACTAAGGGAGATCTAGCCTCTCCAAAGCTCTCTTTTCCAACTTCCGGTCGGTCACATGCTCTCATCTTTTTCCATCTTCTCGCGTTAAGTACTACTAAGCTTTGATATTGGAGTAAAGCCTTGAAAGAAGCCCATCGCAAGCATCTTCTCTCGAACCCATCAATTCTCTACTTCTCTCTCTCTTTCTTTCGAGTTTCTTAAGTGGTTGGTCTTATCAAAGCAGCCATGCCAATCCTTAACCAAGGAAGAACTGTAATTTCATGAACAGAACAAGAACTGGGTCTCTCTCTACCCTTCTGGAAATTTTGTTTGATTAGCGATGAGAGTGAAGTTTTGCTAAGTTAGGAGGAGAATGGGCGAACAAAACTGGGCTTTTCAACCTACAGGAGCTCCACTAAATGTGGAGAGAGAGGAACAATGGAGGCATTTTGATAACTCTGTGAATGCCGTTTCTTTTGGGTTCGTCGCCACTGCTGTTCTTATTTCCATGTTTCTCGTTATGGCTATCTTCGAGAGGCTCCTCAGGCCAAGATCACCAGCTCTTACGCCTTCCGGTGCCCGGAATCACATGGATCTTGAGTCACAGATTACTTTTAATGGGAAGCTCGATCACCCATCGCCCAAAGTAAGTTCTCTTCCTCTGCTTTTTATCATTTTTTTTAATTTGTTTAGTTTGCAAATTTTCTAATGACCTCAGGAACAAATTTTCCTGATTATATATTTTCTTGGTGACTATTTTGTCTGATTATATTTGAAATACCCTTTTACTCTCTGTTTTTATTTATTTTTCTCTGTTATCTGCAATGGGTAGAGAAGTTAACTACCCATTTCTCTTTCTCTCTATCTACATTTTCTACTGTTATCTCCTATGAGCAGAGGAAGTAAATACAGTAAATACCCTTCTCTCTCTCTCTCTCTCTCTCTCTCTCTCTGTTTTTCTTTACTGTGCTCTCTGTTATCTGCAATGAGTAGAGAAACAACCTTGATGGTGATGATGACAGAAATACCCTTAGTTACCTTTTCTTTCTTTTTGTGTATAATTATATAATATCCATTGTTGACTGGTTGTTCTGCAGATGAGTAGTGAAAATAATTAGCATTACAGAAAGGTCTTTGGTGCTTCCTTTTATTTATTTTTTTTGGTAAATTAATTATTCTGCACATGGTAGTGAAAATATTCTTTTTTAAAGGCATTTCCACCTTAATTAGAGGTATTTTCCTCTTTTTCCACAACAATGTAATCTGGGTCTGTAAAGCAAAGCTAGGGATATTTTCTCACTCTGCTAGAAGCAAGCTCTTGATTCCTTTTCTTTTTCTTTGAATTTTACTATTTTTTCTCCTTCTCTTATTCAGCTTTATAAAGAGGTCTAAGTGATCATTTAGAATGTTTTAGTACTATTATTAGCTCCTGACCATTTAATTGGTGGACCACCACTTGGACGGCTCATATCCCAAATTTCACTACAATCAGATGAACCTAACCATGTAACAATTATAAAAAAATATTTCATCTTTTACCCTCTCTAACAAATTATCAACATTTTCTCTGACGGTGGGTTCCGTTGATCAGGTTGAATCTTAGGCCATGTTAGACCCAAGAGGTAGTCCACTGCTTGAATGGATGGGATATATTAGATGTCCTTCATTCAGTTCGAGAATGTGGGATAATTCAGATTTTCTGTAGGATTCTAAACAATGAAATGCTGCATTATTGTAATCTGATATGACATAATGATTCCACCGAAACTCATGTTTAGTTGGTCAGAATAATGTTGATTAATTGACAACCCCTGCATTACAATCATCATTATCTTTAATGTTCATTGATACATACAGTTTTAACACTAGACAAAAAAAATTGTCGCGGTGAGGAAAAGTTGTAGTTGGCAAGCTCTAGTCCGACTAAGCAGCAATTTTTAGACTAGAAATTTCCATATGAATGATACATATAAGAAGAGCAACTCCATACTAGTGCACTCAATGGCTAATTAGGTTGGACCATTCAATCTAATTCCTCCAGTGGGACATGCAGTAGCCCTAAAAATCAAACCATTAGGGACTTACCCCAAATACTTCGGTGTACGACTTTTTGTTGTAGTTCTAAATTGCATCGATGTTCCAAATATTAGCTACTGATTGAATTTATATACCTATTAGTATATTTTTGGGCTAAGACTTTTCTGAGAGGAGGCCCAGTGGATGGACGCTTTTCCAGACCAATTTGCATGGCTCCTGTCACTGCCAATGTGTTGACTTGTGTGCTGCTGGGGCCACAATGTATTTCTTCTCGGAGCAATTTTGTGTTTTCAGGATGCATTTCTTAGACACACGGCCGACACCTGTTGCTGAAAATATTTTAGTTTACTGTGTTCTTGTTTCTAGCATCTGATGTGTGTGCTCAATTATAGTCAATAAACAAAGATATCTATCTGATTATCCAGGATGTTTTTCTTCATTTTATATGTATGCCTGTATAAACTAGTGGTACATATATATAAAATTATGGCATGCCAGCGTATTATGGCTAAAGTTAGTTACATCCTTTGCCTTATACTAGCATGTGGACCTGTCTGAATTATGTTATCGGGCCGCCCAGCTGTCGTGCCACACTTTTTTTCACATATAATTTTGATGTTAGTTTACTACCTATAAGATGCGCTTGAGATATAATTTTGATGTTAGTTTACTACCCATACATGGCCCTCATACTCATTAACGAAAGATTGATTTGATAATCCTAACCTTCGAGTGTGGATGTAAAAGTTGTATGATTAATAAAAGATGTAGTTGGTCAGATGGGGAAAGATGTCACTAGTCAAATCAGATACATAGAAGTGGCCAATTGGTTGAGCTGAATAGGCACACCTCCACGTTACCCTGGGACGACTTCAACCAGATTATTGAGAGTTCTCCCCCTCTTATACTTGGTTCTAGGACCTCTATCAATGAGGGGCACACCTTCTGTGCTAAGAAGCGCGTGTATTTCATACATGATAGAAAGTTACTCTACCTTTAATGTCTTTTCCTTACTAAAAAATTATGAAAATTCCGTTTTAAAAGGAGGATGAGTCTAAATCTGCAAACATTGGTGATATTTTATAATTTATCTGTATCCATGGAAATATGATTGTTGTCTCAACCTCCACCATCTTCTGTCCTTACTATAGTGTTTATGAGAGAAAAAGTCAATCCTTATGTCAGTTAGGTCATTCCTCTGATTTCTCTAATTGGAATTATTACAAGATACACACTATTAAAACACTATATAATTGTGTTTTGTTAAAATTACGTTGTTCCATTGTCTTTGTTCTTACTCAGAGCGATGGTCCATCTCATTGTCTTTACGTAACGGTTTTGGCCTTTACTTATTTTTATTTTTTTTCTTAAAAAAATCCAAATAATTCCAACAAATAGAAAAAAAAATAAATAACATATAATAAATGAGTAACAAGATACTTTTAAAGCCAGTATGAAGCTCAAAATTTAGAAATAAGGAAATTAGATGGGTCGAGGGTTGAAACATACCGGAAATAAATAACCTGCCTTGGATTCCTTCAAATCTATGAATCAAACTCCAAATCAAGTTGTTAATCAACAAAAAACAAAAGGATTTTAGGAAAAAAAAGATACTAAAGAATAGGTAGAGAAGAAGAGAGGAAGGAAAAATGAGGTTTTAGAATGAGTTTAGGGATTTTCGGAACCCAATCTTACGACCGAATCATTTACGTATCGGGCGTTACAGTATTGTTTCAGGATAAACGGGTAGATGTACGGTATTGGGTATCGGAGGCCACCGAAACCTTTACGTAACGGTTTTGGTAATTTTTTAAACCATGCTTTTAATAGAATGAAATGGGGGCACAGGATTAATGTTGTTGAGCCCATATATTTGGGATAAGGCACGGATGATGATGATTATGATGAGTTTCTGTAGTTATAGTCACTACTAAATAGTAGCAGTTCTAATATTAGTAATGGTAGTGGAGGTGTTCATTTGTAGTTGTACTATCTTACTGGTCTAATGACCCAACCCCTAGGACAGCTTTTTGCCTTCTTTTGGTCTTCTCTATGGAGGTCTTTTTCCTTTGTGCTCCTTTTGGGACTTTTTTTTCTTTGTTTTTTGATAGGCAAGCAGGATGTTTAGTGGGTAAAGATGGGTTTGAGCCCAAGTCCTCATTACCAAGTTTTAACTCTTGCTGAGATGGTAACTACCATCCTATCTGTATAATCCATATTGTGTATGAGTTTGGTTAGGGGAAACGGCCCGATTGAATAGTGGGAAGATGCATGGTGAGATGCCCTCCACCTCCAATGTGTGGCAGTGCATTGTTGTGAGCATTCCATATAATTTTCCATTCTCTGTCGTAGTTGTAGCAGTAGCTGCAGCAATCTGCTTCATCCTCATTGTCTTTAATATTCCTGTTGTAGTAGTGAGACATAATAGTTGATGTTTTAAATCTACTGTCCCTAGTTCTATGTTGAAATATTTATATCTTTCTTTTTTTCCTCCTCTTCATTCTTGTAAGATTGAATACCAAACCTTGCCTGATGTTAGTTTCTAGTACCCTTTATTCATTTGTTTGTTTTTCATTGCAGATGTCGGTATACGCCAGAGGGGTTTCTGTGTTGATGCCTGGTGAAGAAATTCCCACCTTCATCGCTCACCCGGCCCCTGCACCATGCCATCCAGAGCGCATCTCATGGCCCCTTCATCAACATAACCCAATCGCAGACCCCACCAGATCTCAAACTTAAACTCTGACTTAAATACTTAGCAATCGTCAGAATCCATTCATGAACATTGATGCAGTTCAAGCGAATTCATTATGGAAAATATCGAATCTTGAAGTCACCTTATATTTCCCATATGCCCTTCATTATGCGTATATTGTATATTGCAGTCGGGGATGATTAGCAAGCTGGCTTTGACCTATGAGGATCATTTGGGAAAACTCTGCTTGCTTTCACCTGGCTTTTATTTCCATTTCTTACATCTTTTCAGATTTCAAGGTGTTGCTAATAGAAATGGGTTGGATAGCTATTCCTGTTGCACTTGAATTGGTTGAGGCTTCTTGTAAATATTGGGGAACAAAATTGTTGTTGGAAATGAGAACTAGAGAGTATTGTTTAATGATTTTAGATGAATGTCTTCTCTTTCTGAAAATACCTTAATAAATTCATACAGAGCAACTGAAATGTGGAGAGTAGGGTGTTTGATAAAATTTAATAAAAGAGCTTTTTGACTTAGGTGGCGTTTGGTAACTAACACTAATCTAAATAGGTAAAGCTTCTTTGAAAATTGTGTTTAGTTGGACTTTAATTGTTAAGTTAAAGGTTAATTGCATGTCTATATCTTTTTGAAATAGAAATTTGGAGGTAAAAACCTCTATTTTAAAAAAGTAACTCATAGCTACTTTTTACTTTTTATATGACAAGGGTGGGGCCTGGAATAGGACTCTCTTGCTGGAGGGCTAACAATAGGATTTGAATTTTTTTTTTTTTTTAAGGGCGAAGTTCATTGGTCATCGAATATGTTTATGCCCTTTGTAAGTAGGGGTGGAGCCAGGATTCTCTTGTAGGAGGCTAACAATGTGGTTCGGGGGCATAATCCCCGGAATTTTCTTTTTGAGGGCAAAGTTCATTGGCCATTGTTTATGTTTATGTTTGCTTGTAAGGAATATATATTTATCTCAGTAGTTTAGGGGTAGAGCCTTCTGTCCAACCGGCTCCACCCCTCTTCCAAGCTACGCCCAAATTAGTAACTAGAGAAAAAAAAAATTCAAAATTTTAGGGGGGCCTTCAGCCCACCCTGGCCTCATGTGGCTCCGCCCCTGGTTGTAAAGAGTATGTTTTTTCTCCGAAGTTTAGGGGGGGGGGGGGGGGGGGGGGGGGGGATGGACCAATGAGGTCCAGCCTTGATTTTAAAATCTATTTCCCAGGTATGCTAATCACTGCTCTTTGTGGTATTGGAACATTCTTTTTGCAAAATTTCAGGGCCGATGCACCCTAAGTTTATGGGGGCTAGATCCCCCCGCTCCACTCCTCTCCCGAGCTCCGCCACTATTTTAGTATAGGAACATTTTGTTTTTCAAAATTTCAGGCCCCATGTAGCCCCTTGACGACACATTCACTTTCCCTAACGAGCTTAAGCTGAGATTACTCTAGTTTTTTTTTGCCCTCGTTGGTTAGTATCTTTTTTATTTTTTTAGTAGGGGTTAGTATATGTTCCTGGTAGAGTTAACAACTACACACTCACCTCTCTACCCTGAGATGGTAGGTTAACACTACACTCACCTCTCTAGTCCGGGACTTCCTCCTAGTGTAGAGATACACTACCACTTGGCTATTCCTAAGGTAGTATCTGTTTTAAAGGGTGGAGATATTAATTACACATACCCTCTTCTCTTGCAGGGGCTAATAATGGGGGTTCTGGGGGGGTATAGCTCCAGATTATTTTTTTTTAGGGCTAAGTTCATGGGTCATCGTGTCCATTTGTAAGGAATATAGCTTTTCTCAAAAGTTTAGGAGGGGGGCTAAACCCTATATCCCCCCGATTTATCCCTTTCCAAAGCTACACCCCTATTAGCACTATATAGGAAATTGTTTTTTCCCAAAATTTCAGAGTGGGCCTGGGCCCCATGTGGTTCTGCCCCTGCCCTCACAGGACTAGATCCTGTTAGAAGGCCAAAGTTAGTGGGTTAGGTGGTGATTGGATTGTATTTCTTTGGCCAAAAATCAATTCCTCTTCTCTGAATATTATTTTTTGAAAAAATGATTATTTGACCATTAATTTCTATACAATCAATTTTACTAGAATTGATTTTTGGCCAAAAAATTCCAATCCAACCGCCCCATTAGTATATGCTCTAAGGAAAGGATGGGGAAATATCAACGCCCACTTGCATAGGACACGAGCCGGATCTAACATGGTGTGTTTTTTCATAAGATCAAATTACAATTGCACTAGTCAACACGTGTCTCTTTAAAATTCCTATTAACTTTAGTTAAGATTCATCAACCCTTGGGGTTAAATAAGGGTGTTGTTACGAGCACACCTATATTTACTGATCGGACACCATTTAAAAATAAATAAATATTTTTTTAAAAGATGACTTGTGTATGAGCACCCAAACCCCTAAATTCTCTTCACGAAATATCTTCTCCTTTCAAGAATCAACCCGCAAAGCTAACCTTTAGATAGTCGAAGAGGTGCAGAAACTATTGTCAGATTATAAACTAAAAATAATAATAATTTAAATTCCTTTATCTGTATCTTGTGGTCTATTTTGTTCCAGACTAAGTAGAGTTTAGGAATGGCAATGGGGCGGGCGGGGTGGGGGCGGTTTTCTACCACCCCGCCCTTGCCCCGATTATTAAGCAGCCGCTCCGCCCCGCCCCCGACCGGAGCATACATATGGTGAAACCGCCTCCGCCCCGCTTATAAAATCCCCGCCCCGCCCCACTTGCCTTTTATATATATTTAAATGAAAAATATATATATATATATATAAAATTACAGGCGGGGCGGGGCACCGGAGCAAGGTATACTAAAACCACCCCGCCCCTGAGTCGGGGCTTATTTTTTTATACCATCCCTACCCCACCCCCAATTTTTTTGAAAAAAAACCGCCCCTATAGGGCAGGGCGGGCCCCTACAGGGGCAGGTCAAATTGCCATCCCTAGTAGAGTTTATGAAATTACTTTATTTTCCAATATTTTCTAAGTAATAAGCAGCTGCCCTATGCTCTTTATTTTGAGATAAACTTCCTACTGTCATTTTTCAAATAGTTTGATTTTCTCTACATCATTTTCAAAGTTAAATTTCCTATGATCTTTTGTTGCAAGCTCTTTAACCCACACAAAATAGGGGTGGGTGCAATATAAAAGGAGTTATATATGATTCATCTGATACCAATTTGTTAGACCTTCAATTGGGTTTTGGGTCCACCAAAAGGATAATAAATTATCATGTTTTATAATTTTAAGTTTAAAATGATATATAATTAGAAATTTTATATGTATTTTTTTTACCTCTTGGTGTGCTCATAGAATTTACTACATTTTAATGGTGTACCATTATGCAGCTTGATCTCTATGCTTTCCGAAACTCCTACTTTCGTAGCACTCGTTAACCATTATGCTGCTTGATCTCTATGCTCGTTTAATTAATGAACCGATTTCGAAATGTAGACTTATTTAACATTAAAAAATCATATATTTAATAAAATATTTATCATAGGGTGTTCCTAATGTTCCTTCATTGAGTAAATCTGTTAATGAAATTTACTAAAGTTAATGGTATTTTAATTTTTTTCATAGGAGATCAATTATTAACTATAGGAGATACCAAATGCAATTTATTAACCTTTAACCATAAGTAAAGGAGAGTTAAAAAGGGACCCGCCGATTGGCATTCAGCTAACTAGCCAAATGCGCAATTCAGTAATCATTGCTCATTTATTTATTTCCCCTATTTAATGAATTAACCCTTATGATATTATTAAAATATCCTTATATTTAATATAATGATATTTAAAACGTAGGTGTAAAAAAGATTGATGAAAATTAATAAGTTCATTAGTCTTTTTGAATGATAGTATTTCCCTTTACCATCTGTTTGGTTGCCTAGAAAATAAAATAAAATTAGGCTCAATATAATTAAAAAAATGAATTTGAAATTCAATTTTTTTTTCTTCATGTTTTTACTTATTTTCTCGGCAACTAGGATTAATCTATTTATTTGAAGTATCAAAAAAAAGGGTAATACATACAGGTTTTCACGCAAGGCATGATGTTTGAGGCAGTTTTATAATTATAGTAAACAACAATGACATTATGTAATTATAGTAAAAAAAATAATGATATTCTTATAATTATAAAGAGAAATGATTTATGGGAAATAGAAAATGGACCCAAGGTTAGCTTAGAAGTTGATCTCATTGGTCCACGCCCCTACTTTTACCACCCATCAATTGTGGTTAGGATTCACTCACCCCCTAAGGTTAAGCAATCTAAACCATGAGATCACGCTCCCAATTTAATCATCCATTAATTGTGGTTACGATTCACTCACCCCTTAGGGTTAAGCAATCTGACCATGATTTTTAGAGAAACAAAAAAATAAAATTATTAATTTTAATTTAATGACGTGTAAGAATGGTTAAAGAGGTGTTAAAAGGGATAAGGGTACACTGCGGTCAGCTTAGATGGTCTCTTCCCAGGACTCATGATTTGTATAGCTACCATTGAATGTCTCTATAATTACAAAACTACCCATCAATATAATGCTTGTGCAAAGATACTAAGTTCACCCATTACATGAACTCTAAGAGCATCTTTAACGGTGAATGCCATATTGGTTGTGCCAATTCCAGTGCTATATTGGCACTGGCTGCTCCAATGGTCTTTGTAAAATTGAGATTGTGCCAATTTTATTTTTTTCAACCAAATCCTCTACGGCAAATCCGAGTATCACCCTTGAACCTTGAGGTTGCCACGTGTTCCTTTTGACACCCCTTAACCGTGGTTAAGATTCACCCACTCCTAAACACATTTTTTTTATATTTCAAAATATAATTAATATTTTTTTATATAAAAACTAAGGATTGGTGGGTGACCCCTAGGGGTGGGTGAGTCTTAACCATCATTCGTCCACCCTATCAACCACCGTTTATCCATCTATTAACCAAATATGACCGTTGAATGGTAAAATAGTAATAAACCAAATATAACCGTGAGAGGGTAAAATGGTAAAAAAAAAAAAATCGTTGGATGGCAAAAAGGTAAATAACTAACAAAAGTCATCCGGTCAAAGGGTGTGCCAAATTATAGCATATATCATTTCTTGTGTCAAATTTGACACAGGAATGACATATACTATAATTTTGCACACTCATTTCTAACCGTTGGAGACCACTTTTGGTATTTCAATGCTCTGATATAGCATTGAAATATCAAATAGCAAGCCGTTAGAGATGCTCTAACATCTCATATATTTATTACCTTTATATAAAAGGGAAAAAAATTGGGGCATGTTTTAAAATTTGTTCTCAAATCTCTTTTCTTCTTTACTAACATGTCCCAATGATATTTAATAACATTCCATCGCTCCAAATAGGAACAAAATTCGGTTTGGCCCTCGCCAGACCAAAACTATCTGGCCTACTCACAAAGCTCATTTAAATTGCCCTCTTAACTATTTTTAACAAGATTTAAATTTAACCTTCAGAGTTAAAAAAAAAATTACTATTTTTTTCCTAAAACCCAAGGTTAGGTGGTTAACCTTAACCCGGAGGTCTCGAGTTCGATTCCTAATTCCCATCACTAACAGTTGCATGGGGTGGGGGTATTCCCTATGTAGCAGCTTGTGGGATTAGTTTGAGCTTTCAAGGCTTAGGATGTCCACGGTTATAAAAAAAAAAACCTTAATCATAGTTAAATAGTGTTAAAAAGGACACTTGTTGACCTATGGGATGAGAGTCGGACTGTTTTCTTTGGGCGAGGGCTAGACAAAATCATATCCCTTCCAGATGGCTCCTCATAGTCATAGGATGGGACGGTGACCAGAACAGGTCGCCTGGCGAAAAATCAAGCATCTCTTGCGGAAAAATCGTGCCCATGGTATGTTCGAAGTTTGAACTAATTTTCACAAGATTAAATAACCGATTTTCATACGTGGTTCCTCCCCCCTGCCCTTCCCCTTGCTCGTGCCTCTACTACTGCCACTTGCTTAAGTAACTACTCCTATCCCTTCTCCCGCGGCTATTGTCGCCGATAAGTAAGTTCCTTCTTCTTCTTCTTCTTCTTCTTCTTCTTCTTCTTCTTCTTCTTCTTCTTCTTCCTCCCCAGTAAGTCCCATTGGTGGATTTTTTTGTGCATCTCATTCCTAACATTAAACACATCCCATTTTTTGAGAAATCCTAACTTAAATATTTCTCATGTTTTAAGAAACCCTAACCGTGAGCACATCTCCCTCCTTTTATATACATATATATACATTGGTGAGTAGGAGGAAGGGAAGAGAGATTGAGACAAGGAACCCTAGTGAGGGCATTTTGATTAAAAATAATAATTTGAGGAATATCTTGGGTATAGAAACTTGAGGGGCATTTTGGATTTAAAAAAATTTGTGAGAGACACGTTGCTTATTGAAATATGATGTTAGGACATTTTAAGAACCAAAAAGTTTTAGAGACATGTTGGGTTTGTTGACGGTTAGCCTAAAAAATATTCACAAATCAAAGCACAATTAGCTACAATAAATAAAGATATAAAATAAATGATTATATAATGAATCACTCGAATTGAGAGGCGCTCGAAGAGTCTTTCTTGAAAATGGTTGAAGCCTCTCATTGTGCAAGGGATAAGGCCGCTCTATATCCGGAATTCAACTTAAATCGGATTCATCCGGTCTTTCCCTACAAGTTTGCACTACTTGACGGAAGACGACTGTACCAACCTCCTTTACAATGCCTGAATAAAATTAATTTTACATTAAAATTGAATTTCTTCACATACTTTAAATTTAACCACATATATAAAATTAATTTTATTGCATCAAAAATTAATTTAATCTCATGATCAAAACGTCCCATAATATGAGATGTTAAAATCGGGTTAAATTATTTGACTGATTAATTCAAAACACTTCTAAATTTAATTATTTAAATTATATTAAGTGTTGTAGATTATCCAAAATTCGACAGAGTCTCCCCTTAGCTTATGTGATTTCAGGTTGATGGATTAGCCCAATTAAGGACCGATCCAAAAAATTGACGATCCGATCGGATTATCTCAAGATACTAATCAGTTAGGATGAACCCAAAAGAGTTTGCCCAATTAGTCTAGACAAGAGACTATCCATTTGAATTGTCAAATAAATTGATCCCGAGGTCTGTTTAAAAAGACAATTCGTTTGGATCAATTAAACAAGTCTGAAGTGAAAAGGTTGGTTCCAAGAGAGATCAGTTCATATGATATGGTTGGTCAAGAAATGAAGCTTCAAAGTACATCTCGGATCCGTCATCTTGTACCTCTGCAACATAGTAGTATATTTCCTTGGTCCGGAGTATCTTAGGAGAGCTTCGGCTATTAAAAAATGAACTCATCAATATTCCCTTTCACTTTGATCCTCTATATATTCAGAGGGAGGTATAGAGACAAAACTGTAGAGCTCATAATGCTCATTAAAGAGCACGGTTGCCAAGAAATCGCAAAGGCTTATACGTTAAGCACACACCTCTTCCAAGTAACCGATAGTCAATAGAAAGTCTCAAGGTTAATATCCATTGTATATGCACATTGGTTAAAAGAATCTCTCAAAGGTAATATCCAATAGATATTCACATTGGTTAATCTTCCATCATCATGATCATTAGTTTCCGAGAACAATTAAATCCAACAGTCCATATGGATTTGGTGTACCATGAATCAAACACACTAAGTCACATACTTTGAAGTCTCTAAATAGGCACGATCAAAACTGAATTTATTATGAGTAAAATATTATTAAATATTTATTTATTATTTAAAAATTCAAATCCAACAAACCTCCACTTGATTTTATTATATATATATATGTATATGGGCATTCAAGAATATCATGTGCATACATGAAGGTGTCTTTCAACTTGAACCTCCACTTAGTACAAACAAATCAAAGATAACCAAGGAATACAGTGGATAGAATCTTGAATTGTGAACCTGAACTGACTAACCGGATTTGTTGCACACACAATCATTTTAGAGATTATTGGTACTAAACAGCTCAGCATTTTTACGTCCATGCTTCAATCCCAATATACTGAGAGCTCTAGAAATAAGCCTCAACTCATAAGAAGTGACGAACTTCTTACTCTCAGAAATGTGAGTCTATCAAGAGTGCTCCTGTCTCACTCCCACCATTTAAAGCGTATAGTACTCATTAAGAGAATTTTTAATAATTCTCAACCTATAATCACAGGATCATTTGTAGGTTGACAACCTACAGGATTTGCACTATTTATCACATGCAAGGAAAGGACACATCTTAAAAGAAATTGATAGAAATAAATAATTTCTTCAGGGATAGTGCTAAATAATTATTACATATAAGCTTGTTTGTCTCATTGAACATGAGAGACTCATCAGGTTGGGTTTCCACCTCATATAACTATTTTACAGGTTTTAGTCTCATTCCATTTGAAGTTTTTATCACAAGGTCTGTGTCGAGTCCCTTAGATAAAGGATCTGCCAAATTTTCTTTGAACTTGACATATTGAACAACACCTATCTTGTCATCAGTTATAAGACCCCTCATATGATTGTGCTTCAGATGAACTTGTCTGGATTTCCCGCTGTAGTCCTCGTTGTATGCCTTGAGCATTGCAGCTTGGTTGTCACAATAAATTGTGATAGTTGGTACATGTGTACCCCATATTGGTATATCTACCAATACACTCTTGAGTCATTCTGTATCTTCGCCTGCAGATGACAGAGCGATGAACTCAAATTCCATAGTGGAGTGAGTAATACATGTCTTTTTCTTGGATTTCTTTCTAAGATATGGCTCCTCCACCCAAAGTAAAGATTCGGGCCGTTAATGATGTCGACTCATCCGGACATGAGTTCCAAGTTGCATCACTGTAACCTCAAGTATAGTTGGAATTCTTCCAAAATGTATCCCATAAGTCAAAGTACCCTTGAGATATCTAAGAACTCTGATAAGCGCTCTCCAATGTGTATTCCATGGATTACTAGTGTATCTGCACAAAATGCCCGTTGTTTGAGCAATGTCTGGTCTTGTGCAGTGCATGGCATACATGAGACTGCCAATAATTTGAGAGTATTCAAGTTGAGATACACTTATGCCTTCATTCTTGCTTAACTTAATGTTGGAATCAACTGGAGTTGGGACAAGGGAGCAATCAAACTGATTAAATCTTCTGAGGAATTTCTCTATGTAATTGGACTGAGATAAAGAAATTCATTGGTTGCTTCTGATGATCTTAATTCCCAGAATTACATCTGCTTCGCCCAAATCTTTCATGTCAAAATTCGACGATAGAAACCTTTTAGTATTCATAACACTTTCCAAATATGTTCCAAAAATCAGCATGTCATCTACATAAAGACAAATGATAACTCAATAATTTTCTTTGAATTTGTTGTACAGGTAAATATCACCACCATTTATTTGATAGCCATTAGAGAGGAGAATCCTCCTAAATTTGTCATGTCACTACTTAGGTGCTTGTTTAAGACCATAAAAGAAATTTAACAACTTACACATTTTCTTATGGTTCTTTGGCAGGACAAATCCTTCTGGTTGATCCATATATATCTCTTCCTCAAGATCACCATTGAGAAAGGCGGTGTTGACATCCATCTAGTGGATGATCAAGTAATTGATCGCAGCCAGAGCTATCAACAATCGAATAGTAGTCATCCTTGCTACTGGGGCATAGGTCTTGAAATAATCGAAACTCATTATTTGTCTAAACCCCTTAGCAACCAGCCTTGCTTTGAACTTATCAACTTTACCATCAAGTTTTAACTTTTTCTTAAAAATCCAACTGCATCCAATTGTCTTGCTTCCAGCAGGAAGATCCACTAAATTCCAAGTGTTATTAGACAATATAGAATGCATTTCATCATTTATTGTTTCCTTCCAAAATGTAGCATCATTTGATGGCATAGCTTCAACATAACAGATAGGTTCTTTCTCCACAATGTAAGTGTAATTTGGAAATTTTGCAAAATTTCATCTATGTTTTCAAGGGCTAATTATGCAAATGGTAGTTTTGAAATTTTGTAAAATTTCATCACATTTTCAAGGGATCATTAAGCAAAGGGTGATTTTGGAATTACAAAAGATTCAATTAACGTTGTAACAAATGAGCGAGGGAGTGAGTGACTGAAGAAAGGCGATAGCCTTACTAAAGGAGCGAGAGTGATGCAAACTTCCGGTCTGAACCGTACTAGGAGCAGCCCTCCGGGCTTAGGGATTGCTTCCTCTCTTTTAGAGCCTCACATCCCTATCTCTCTTGCATCTCCTTCATCACCCTAGTGCCTGGTTCTTTTGAGTTCCATTTCGCCAATCACTTTTGCTCTTTACTTTGACATTTTGGCTTTCGGTAGAGTGTAGCTGATTCCGACTTCTTTCTCTATCAAAGCGTTACCGGCTAAAAACTTCTCTCTTACAGCTCCATTAAAGTCAGGTAGATAACGACTCAGATTCTCCAGCATTCTTACATCTCTTTTTTCTCCTCTTTCTCCTCTAGCTCATAGCTCAATTAACTCATAGCTCAGTTAATTGGATGTCAAGATATGGATCTTACTCCATTCCTTTCACTTATGAGTTCACCTATCTCAACAACTTGAGGAGCTTAAAGGGGAGGGACAACATGTATGAATCTAAGTATTGATCTAGAAACGGTCAGTCAATTTGCTGCGATCGCTCACACCTCCTACTCTGGGGAGCAAAATATATACTCCTTTATCCCCCCCCCCCCCCCCTCCCCTCGCTCAGTACATGTGGTGCTTGGCTTTTGGTCCTTTAGTATAGGAACCCATGAAGACCATTTGGCTATGCTTCAGAGGGTATTCGACAGGTTGTGTAGATATAATGATGAAACCCTAGTTGAGTATCTCATCATGTAGATTGAGTATTCTTTATATGTACTTTGAACAAGAGCGCATCACATTGATGTCGAGGGGGAGGGGGCGCATAATGCGACATTGGAGAGGGAGAAGGTCGTGTGCCTCTTATTAAGATTCATAAGAACATGGGGGAACAAGATCATATTGATTCTTGCTTCACCCACCTAAACATTTATGAGCTGAGTTTACACGATATTATGATCATCCGGTATTATAGGGAAATGAACCACATTGTGAATGACCTTATACCTATGCATTAGGAATGATATGGAGGTGTTAAAACTGAAAAGCAAACTCTTAGATGTGTAGGTCAACCTAACAAACCGAGATTTTTCTGTCCAGTTCCCTTCAACGAATTTCGGCTATACCAATGCCCCACCTAGTAGGTGCAGAAAAACCCAAATCGATATGAATGGAAGATGCCTCTAGATCTTGTTTTCCTCGGTCAGTCAAGAGAAAGTAGATGTGAAGGTTCGGATCGAAGATCTTTGCGAGATAGCCCATGAATCTCGAGAATCGAGCATGGAGCTTGAACACCCTCCTGTTATAGTCAAGGTTTCGGCTCTAGGACCTTCAATTAGTCCTTTCTCTCTCCTCTGGCTCCAGGTAAACGGTCTCTGGGTTCCCCGTGCCTCTCGAACCCGGATAGCAACTAAAGATCTCCATACCTTATTCTTCTTCCCTGTAACCCGAATCGAAACGAATGAGGCAACCTTTTGACCCCTTTCTTCAACTTGACACATAGGAGGGGCTTACTCTCCTAGTGGCTCCTGAGTCCATAATCCAATTGGAAGGAGCATTACTTGATCAATTTCCAGGTTGAATCTTTAGTGCAGCAAGCACATTTGCAAGAATCTTAGCTGGATCAGAAAAAAAATTGCTCATAGCCGCGGCAAACGCATTTTGATTGCTCAATCATTACATTAATAGGGACCTTCCAGGAATTGACCAAGTAGGAACTAGGGATCAAGGTTACAGTCGGTAGGCCAGGTCCGCTACTTTCACAACATGACTAGCCCGGTAGGGCGGTTGATTGATGTCCTCACTTCTACAAGAGAATGACCTACTATGCCTTCTACCTCATCCCCGATGTCAAGTAGTCTGGTCCGCTAGCTGACTGGTGTCGTATAGCACACGCCTACTTGCCTAGCCTCGGCCCTAGTAGGAGGGACAAGTATACGCTTGAGAGATGGAAAAAGATAACCACAATCAAGCTTTCCATTGTGATGGGCACTTCACTACTAGGTACTATACTTTGGTCAACGATATATAGTTTGTGTTTTGTGAGTGAATCTCGTTCAATTGGAAATTTCTCGATTTGAGTAATCTTTTTTGTCTCTTACTTGTTTCGCATTTTAGAAGGGCTTTGATGCTGGAGTTTACTAGCTTCAAAGTGTTAATTGTTGCGTGCTAGCATGCTAGCCTTTTTCTGTAGGGTTGAAGCACATTCAGGTTGCAGATCAGGGTCGAACATGAGGAATCCTCTTTATATATAGTAAAGATAAGGAGGGGATCGTTAGACATATGAAATAAAACAGATATGCTCACACGTACACATCTGTTCGATCCTCAAATCCAACAGCAATCACTAAACCAACTTTTATATGAAAAATGAAATTTTAGGAATTTGCTATTTTTAAAAACAAATTCCTTCTCCATCAGAGAGAGTTTGTACGGAGAGGAGTCGGCCTCTCTCTCTCTCTCCCCTCCTGTTTCTTTTTCCCCTCCCTCTCCTCGTCTTCTTCTCTCTGCGGCCGATCCCAAGTTTCTTTTTCGATGGATTCAAATGACATTTCTAACACCAAGTGCAAAACCTCTACGGCTCACCGTCCATCCTAAACGGTAGCAAATCGTTTGTGATATTTGGTGTGTTCTTCCCTGTGGCCATGGGTGTTTAAAGGCTATGATCTTTTGTCTTTATACGGACTTAGCCACTTACAAAAGAACCCAACCTTCAAACAGTCTGGCCACAGGGAAGAACACACCAAATATAACAGAGGATATGGTTCCATCCTAAACCGATGTAGTGTCCACGGGCAACTGAACTAACAGGTCTTTATTGGCTGAGTTTTTTGAAGTCTGCTAGAATGTAGTATGTGGTAAAGCATTTAAAAGAAGGAATGACTTAAGTTGCTCTTCAATGAGATTAGTGAAAGAAGGCTTTCTATGATACGAGAAGGCTTGGTCTTTTGGTGCAAAGATGGTTATGCCTTGTTTTGTGTTGGTTTTGGAAGGTTTGGATGACTTTGGGTCGACTGAAGGTAGTTAAGAAAAGTGTGGAAAGTGCCATCTCCAAGAAATAAATTTGTAAGACAAAATATGGTACCGGTGTTGGGGTTGATGACGGGAGAGAGAGATTCCTCTCCACGAAACTCTCTCTCTGATGGAGAAGGAAATTATTTTTAAGAAAATAGCAAATTCGTAAAGACCCCTTTTTTTTAATATATAAAAGTTGGTTTGTTTGCATGTATGAACATATATGTTCTATTTCATAAGTCTACCGATCCCCTCTCGTGTGTATATATATATATATATATATAAGTTTTGTTTTGATTCGTTGATCTAAAACAAAAGAGCCTGAACCTTTGATCTAAGGATGTATAGAAGGTAACAAGCACGATAAACGAGCTCGAGTTAATAATTTTGTTCACAAGTCGAACTTCAACACGAATAGTAAAGCTCAAACTGACCTTGATCACCCTTGTTACTCAACGAATTGAGTCTGAACACCCTACTACTTGGCCTGACTCGATTACACCCCTAATTGGTTGCGTTAATAATTAGCAAAAGCAAATCCAAATGTAGGGGGCATTTTGCAGCATGACTGTAATTTCATAATGACTTTCTTAAATAATATTTTTTTTAAAAAAATAGCTATGAAATTACTTATTTATAAGTACTTTTTATGCTAACTACTTTTACTCATTTATTTTTATCAAATAAAGTTATGTGTAAGTTGTAAGGGTAAAAATCAGTTCGCACACCTATAAGACAGGTAACAACTTCGACCTGACCACTAGCTTGTTCAGAAAATCCTACCACCTGACCTAATTTATAGGATCCTACAATCCAACCTGACTACAAGCTCGTTCAGAGGATCCTACCACCCAACCTAACAATTAGCTCATTCAAAAGATCATTCCACCCTACCTGACTATTGCTCGGTTAGACTAACCGAGCTACCGTCCAAAGCCATCTTAGAAAGTTCACAAACAAGAGGGGATTATATCTAATCCCAAAGATTTCATGCAGGATCACAATATTATCCTACAAAATAGGAAACACAGACTGTCAACCCAATTCAAGTTGAAAACATACTCCATAATCCCTGCCAAGTAGACAAACGTGCATGTAAAAGTTTAATTCCATTAAAGAATTAGAATGACAATCACAACCAGTAAACTTTAATTATCGAGTGTCTTCTTAGGTCAGACGACCAATATATTTGGAGGATGAGTGTTTCCACCAATCAAAAGCAATGAGGGTCTTTGGAGGTATTAGAGGTGAAATTTCTCCCACATAAATAAATAATTTATTTTGACCAATAAATAAATAAGAGCAGTGATTAGCGTACAGGTTGGTTGGTATGTTATCTAGTATACTGCCGTGTCCTCAATTCCCTTTTAACATCCCTTTAACTCTAGTTAAGCTTAACTAAGTTAAAGCTAAGATTTTTGTTTTCTTTTTCTAAATGCCAAGGTTGGATTGCTTAACCCTAGGGGTGTATTACATTTTATAATAAATATTAATTTTGACCAATAAATAAATAAGTACTTAACAGTTGTGTTGCCAAACAACTCACTTAGTGATTATGTCAGTGCATTAGGGTGATCCTTTGAATCCGTTTTCTTTTACTGGGTTTCCGCTAGTAGTGACTTCTTTCGGAAAACCATTTTTATCAATGAATTATACATGGAGTTTCCACAGTAAATCTCCACATTTCAGTTGTTCTTTATGGATTTATTAAGGTATTTGCAGAAAGAGAAGACACATTCATCTCAAATCATTAAACAATACCCTCTACTACTCATTTCCAACAATAATTTTGTTCCCAATATTTACAATAAGCCTCAACCAATTCGAGTGCAAGAGGAATAGCTATCCAACCCATTTCTATGAGTAACACCTTGATATGCTGCAAAGATGTAAAAATGGAAATAAAAGCCAGGTGAAAGCAAACAGAGTTTCTCTTCCCAAATGATCATAGGTCAAAGCCAACCTACTAATCATCCCCGACTGCATATACGCATAATGAAGGTCAATGTAATTTTAGAAACAAGAGGGGAGGTTTTTAAAATTTCGCTAAACCTTAGGGGAGGTCAGTGTAATTTACCCTTTAGTTTTTTCATAAAAGATCAGTCATTAGATGTGGCAGAAAATAAATGCAATTTGACTTTTTTTATATTTGTTATCTTCCTTATTTAATGAATTGTCCCCTATAAAAATATCAAAAATACTCTGATATTTATTTAATATAATGATATTTAATACATAAGAATAAAAAGGCTAGAGTTAATAAGTTCACTAATCTTAGTAAACGATAATATTTCCATTTGTTATATATTTTTAAGTATGTTATATATCCCTTATTTAATGAATTATCCCCTATAAAAATATCAAAATAATCTGATATTTATTTAATATAATAATATTTAAGACATAGGAATAAAAAGATTAGAGGAGTTAATAAGTTCACTAGTCTTAATAAACGATAACATTTCCATTTTTTATATATTTTTAAGTATGTTAAATATCTAAGGTTATATATATATATATATATATATATATATATATATATATATATATATATATATATATATATATATGTTTTGATCTATTGATCTAAAAAAAAATGAACCATTGATCTAAAAAATATAGAAGGTAACAAAACGCAGTAAATGCGCTTGAACTTATTTTGTTTAGATAAAGAAGTCAAGTCCAGCTTGAGCTAACAATTTTGTTCAAGAGCCAAACTTAAACAAGAATGGTAAAGCTCGAACTGAGCTTGATCACCCTTGTTACTCAAGGGACCGAGTTTGAACACCTTACTACTCGGCTTACTCGAATACACTCCTAATTGGTTGCATGAATAACTAGCAAAAGCGAATCCATTTACACATGGCATTTGGAAACTCTACTATAAGCAAATAAATGATTTTTGTAAATAAGATTTTATAAAAAAAGAAAAGAAAAGTAGCTCTAAAATTACTTATCTATAAGTTCTGTTTTTTAATCATAACTACTTATTACTAATTTTTATCAACTGAACTTATTTGTAAATAAATCCTTAATTTTGACCAACTAATAAATAAGTACTTAATGGTTATGTTGCAAACGCCCCTACCTAGCATTCTACCACGAACTAGTGAATATGTCAGTGGACTTAAGGGGACTATAGGGAACATTCCTCATGCATATAATATGCACCCTTTTTTTTTTTATCTCCTTTTAAATTCATAACCCTTTCGGTAACCTCATTGTAGAGACGAGGGTCCAAAAATTAAGGAGGTAATTTATATCTCTTTTCTTTTAGGAAAATGATTTAAAACTCTCGATAATAGGTACTATTGAGTGTTGGGCCTTCTAATTGAAAATCTAAAAGTGCTAAAGCACACATGTATTAAATGGTGGATTCCACTTGATGTTTGGCGCAATTTCAACTCTCATTAGTACCTACTATCAAGAGCTTTAAATCACTTTGCTAGTAGTGGACTTCTTTCGGAAAACCATTTACATCAACAAATTATACATGGACTTGGGCGTTTGATAAAACCTATCTAATAAACATTTTCTAATTAAGCTCTAAAAATTAAAAACTATTTATAATAATAGAATGATCCAAAAATTGACGTTGTCTGCATAAGTAAAATAAGTTATTTTTAAAAAAAAGTAACTCTAGATTATTTATTGAATAGGTGTAAAAATTACGTATTGCTAAAATATTTAGACATCACTAAAATATTATAAACACTCTTATTACTAAATAAGAGTTTTAGTAGAATAAGCTAGTGTTTGGTAACACTAATCTAAATAGGTAGAGTTTATTTGAAAATTGTGTTAAATTGGACTTTAAATTGTTTAGTTGAAGGTTAATTGTATGTCTACATTTTTTTTAAGATAAAAAAGATATAGTAGATACCCGAGCTTGACACTCGAGCATCACAAATGATGGGGCACCTAACAATAATTTAGTGAAAAAATCATTTCATTTTCTTTCCATGATTTTGATATCTCCCTTTTAATCGTTACATGTCCATTAACCAGTACTAATCTTTTGCCTTTGTTTTTTTGTTGGTCAAGGCACCTACACCACAAGGCGATAGCTGCAGTGAAGACAAGGAAAACACACACCCACACACCCTTTTGCCTTTTTTTTTTTTTTTTTTTGGTAATCCCTTTTGCCCTCTTTGAAGTAGGGGTTTTGGTACCGACCAGGGTTCGATCACAACTGTACCCAACAAAAAAAAAGTAGGGGTTTTAAGTTGAGCAATAGTCACCTCCTCGATCCAGGAGAGGATTATTCCTCATCACTTTCACAAATACTTGGAACTATGGTTAAAAAACTAATCACCTCTTGTGGTTAATTTTTTTTAAAATAATTTTTCCAAAAACTAAAGGAACATGTGTGAACCTAAGGATGATTAAATCTTAACCATAGTTAATACGAGAAAAAATTGAGACACATGACCCCAAAAAGGGCGGATGAGACGGTAAGTCACCTCCTCGGCCTGAGGAGGTGACTATTTTCCTTTAGCTTAAATGACAAAACGTGGTTAAGCTTTCTCTTTTTCTATTTTCCTGAATTCGAATTGTACAACCAGTGGAGCCCATGCGAAGTTGCGTGTTTTACTTTCCGACACAGCTTCCCATGCATCTCGTAGATTTTTGTTTTGTTTGAACTCTGGAGTCTGCAATGGAAACAAACAAAAGTAACAAACAGTGAAAAAAGATTGACATTTACTCTGAAGGGTTGCTTTTCTAGAAGCACCCAAACCGCTGATTGACATCAACCCCAAACGGCTAGAAAGCGGGTTTCACGCCACACCACCTGTGACCTGACTGGACTCAAAATTCAAAATTCTCACTCTTCTTGGAAAAAGACTAAAATATCCTTAATGGTCCATACCATACATACGAGATCCAATCAATGCCAATCGTCATTGAACTCAAGGAGAGTTCAATCCACTCACACGTGATCTTTTTAACCCCTGTTAACCGTGGTTAAAATTCATTAACCTTAGGATTGAACAATTTTTTTTTTTTTTGGGTAATAATGTTGAACAATAGTAATCCTTTTTTTTTTTTTTTTAATTTAAACCTAGGGTTAAATTTTTTTCTAAAACCAAGATTAGATGGTTGAACCTAAGGGTAAGGGTGGTTAATGAATCCTAACCATGGTTACCAGGGGTTAAAAAGGACACGTGTTATCCTGTGGCTACGTTTGAACTCTCCCCGAGTTCAATCGCGATTGACTGTGTACGTACAGTACAGAGGGACGATATGGATTGGATGTTTCATGTGCCTCTCTGGTCATTGCCGCTGGGAATGCAAACTTCACTCAAAATTCAACCACCGTTCTTATGAGTTAGAGCCGTTACTTTTCCGGCCATAACCTCACCGTTAAACAGTAACTCCGGCGAAAATATTCCTGATAGATTTCTAACCTATTTTCATTGATTGTGAAGCAAGGATAATACATAAGAAACCTTAAAAACTACAAATTAAAGAAAAATAAAGCACTCCATGGAGACTAGAGGGTTTTCTAGGGATTCGCTCGTCGCCGGAAAATTTTCCTCCTTGGCTTCTTCTTCTGGTTTCCGTCCGTTCTCCACGTATGGGTTCCGGCCAGGCGACTGCCCGGTCCTCCTGGCCGACGGACTCCGCCCCAGACCCGACCGAGTTGGTGCTACGTTGTTCGTACGAGCCGCGGGGGACCTGGACCTCCGGCCGGAACTCTCGCCGGAGTCCCGTTTGGGTCCGTTTGTCCCCAAGAGACGTCTTCGGGTCGCCTGAGTCACTTCCCTGCTGTGAACTGACTTCACGGCATTGTCATTTCTCCTGCTCGGCGAAGGCTCGGATTTTTTGACCGGAGATTTGCCACCCCTCTCCGTTCTTCCAGTGAATTTCCCCGGAGATAACCGTTTCCTGGGGATTTTGGCCGGAGATCTGTTCACCCTCTGCCGAACTTCGCCGTCATCACGACTCCATTCTTCGTCCTCTCTCCTATCTGTAATCGTGGTTGTCGAGACACTAATGCTCTCGCTCAAACTACAAATCTCTGAGACTTCGGAGATCTCTTCAGCTATAAAAACCGGAGCTTTCCTCTCTAGTTGTTCCTCTTCAATCTTCGGAAAATCCGGTAACGTCGTCGTCGTTTCTTCTTCGATCTCTTGAAAAACCAGTTCGGGGGTCTTTTTCTCTTCTTCAATCTCCGTAAAACCGGGTTTTGCTGTTGGAGTCTCTGAGACTGAGAGCACTTCCTTCACAGTTTCCTCTTCGAATGAAGGAGGAGGAGCTTTGCTATTAGATTCCGGGAACTGGTGGTGTTTCTGAGGAGAATCCTTGTCCGTGCTCATGCAGCAACCCATTTGGCTGTGCCTTTGGATTCTTGATTCAGAAACTGTAGGAACTGAGACTTTGGATTCTGGGTTTCTCTTGGCAATGCATTTCGCCGGAGGTGGGGGTCTCCGGTGAACGACGGGGACTGGTTGGGGAAGGTTTTGTTGAAGGAAGCAAGGAAGGACGGTGGTTGGATCTGATGGAATACAGAAGGGAAAGAGAGAGCCAGTCAATGATAATACTTAGGATAATTGCTAACAACACTCTCTTTGTTTGTTAATTTACTCTCTCTATTATTGGACCACGTGTCTTTCTCTTGGATTCGGACCGTCAACGGGGACCGGTTAGGGGTCCAGGGGTCGGATGATTTTTTACTTTTGCTCCCTTTACCTTTTTGACCTGTACGGGCAGGCCAAATTTTCGTTTACCGACTGGGTAAAGTTTTATTCAATTATCAAACAAAAAGAAAAATATTCAATTACCGAATAGTCACCTCAAAATTTTTAACTTTATTTTAAAAATAATAAAATTAATCTATTTGGTAATTGAGTGACTGTATAAATAGTGGATAATTTGGTAAAACTTTTTTAATAAATTAAGAGGAATGGTAACCTACTCTACTCTTAGCCTCCACCAATTTCATGTCCCTGCTTTAGATAGTTTGTTTCATCCTGCCTCATGTGTCAGTAGTGGGGTGTGGCCTCTCTATTGAAGGAGGTGAAGGAGGTTTGAGGATCCAATCCCCTGGTTATGAGTTGCAAGAGCTCCAATTCCCACACTAACTACTAACCCTACAAACGTATGTAAATGATATCCAAAACGAAAAAAAAACCTTTAAATATTTGTTTTTATAACACTATCACTTGAACAAGCCCATGGTATATAAATCATTCTTAATCTTACTTAACCACAAAATTATCAAAGAACAAAAAAAAATACATCTTCTTATAAAACCATCATCTCATCAAAATAACTTATTCTTAAAAGAGTTAAGTACAGTTTCTCAGCCTAAACCAAAAATATAATGGTTTAGGGCATGGTTTCAAAAGTTTTACCAGAAAGATTGTGTATTCCAACATTATCCTTATTAGCGTTTGGTCTTTATATGCATACCCATAATATAAATATGTCAAAAAATGCCCTTTTAGATGATAAAAATGAAAGACATGTCCTATTTAATAAACATGTCAAAAACATGCCCTTGTAATAAAAAAGCAAGACCTTTTAGGTGACGCGGTCATTTTAAAATAATAATTTAATGTCATAAAATTAATTATTCATGCCATTCAATCATTTTAAACTACAAGAATATAACTAAATAAAGATTTGTTGATTATGTAAAATTATTAATTTATCTTCAAGTAATTGTCGAGGGTAAGACTTATTAGCCACATTTTGAGAAAAAATTGTATTACCCATCACTTACCTGTTGACCTATTTATCTAACGAAAAAGAAATCCTTACAATTACCTTCCTAAGTGTGATTATCAAGGTAAATAATTAACCATTGGCAACCCTAATTGGGTGATCTATTAATAATTACGTGAGAGAACAAGATTGCGTATTATTCTAGGAATTTGTCACCCATATATTTTTTTCGTTACCAATGTAACTCATATCTTCTTTGTTACCAATGCAAAGGAAAAAGAAAAATGATTAGCGGATTGCAAGATCAGTACAGCCGAATACAATTTTTATCGGATCACGTGGCAAAAAAAATTAGATACTCATATGACCGATTATTTCAAGTACTATTTGCTTATAAACAATTTCTATAATCGATACTATAAAAAGTATTTTATTGTCTCATGCAATATTTCAATTGAACAGTCAGCTAAGCAAGATGACCATGATAATTAATTCTTCATTTGGATAATGCTAGGTTCATTTTCATTCTCATCTATGTTTTAAGAACACAAAAAGAGTGATTGACCAAATTTTTTTGTCTTCTTTGTTCAAAAAATAAAAAAATTGTTGAGATGGAAAGTGGGACATAACCTTCCTCTTCTTTAGTTTCAAAAAAAATTATTGTTTGAAACTAAGCTTCAAATGCAAGTTCCACTGTCATTCCTCTTGGAATGGAAGCCTCTAGCTCGGATTATTTTTGTTTTTTCGCCTTGCATGTTAGTTTCACTAGCTCTGTCTTATCAATATTTTGCAAGCGGTCAATAGACTGAATACTAGGGGTGTATAATGGGTGGGTTGGGCTAAAGCCTATTTTGGTTCAGCCCATCTTATTTATTCACATGCCTAGCCCAGCTCAGCCCAAACACAAACTCATTTTAATATATGAAACCCAAATTCAACCCATGTATGCGCGATATTATAAGTTTGGGTTGAGTTCAGGTCAACTCAACTCAATATTCAAATCTATATTTGTAATGCAATGTATACCTCAAAACATATAATGGAATTTAAACGAGAGATCAAAGCTAAAATTTGGTCTACAAATGGAAAGAGCAAAGATTTTGCTTGATAATCTCTAACTTAGTAATTCTATTCATCCTTCTTTACTTATAAAAATTGAAAAAATAGAAAAAGATAGAGAGAGTATAATCCAATTGTAGAACCAAGTAGGGAGAGTAGATCGAACTATAAAAATCGAAGAGGTAGAGAAAGAGTAAAACTAGAAATAAAATCCAAAACTCAACCCTTAGGTTTTGGATGCAAGATTGACTAACTGACTACTGGTTTCATTATGTGGGACAATTTAGGTATAAGAAAGAGGTTAAATTTTGGGTCAAGTTGGGTTAACAAGGCTTTATTAATGTTTACCGAAACCCTGCCCAAACTCATGGAACCTTAGCCCAACCTGCCCTAATTCGGGTTGGGTCGTGCGGGCGAGCCTAACCTAATGTACAACCCGACTAATACATGTTCTGTCATCAAAAGACCAAAATACCCTTAGTACAATTCAAGCACTAAACCCTTCTCTGCCTTGGATTCAAATGAACATGGTCAACAATTTAAAAAAAAATTTGACATTACCTAGTGACACGGTCTCTGATTGGTGATAGTGAGGAGATTGCCAGCATCCAGTACTTCATAGCACTACATACTCTTGTGTATGCCAACTATGGCGTTGGTTTGCGTGTATAACACGTTAGTAGGCATGCACAAGGGTATGTGACGCTTTTAGAAAGTGGTGGTGGTGGTCTCCTCCCAAGGCTTACCTGCATATAACTAGAGAATCCCAAGTCGTACCTGCATATACATGTTGGGGTTCCACTAATGAAAAAAACCCTCACCATTTTTTTAGTACATTTTTTTGTTTTTTTTGGTTAAATCCAAATGGCAGTAGTATTAGTACATGTAAGTGAAGGTCTAGCATTGAAAGCTTGGCTAAGGATGGCGATGCACCCCTCAGGATTGATCCCGGAAACTCCCTTATATAGGCTAACCCCACGATGTATTTTTGGTACAATTCAAGTATTAGCAGTGTTAGTATCTGTAATGGGTAAATTTCGTAAAAACCTAAGTATGGTAACAACGAGCTCGTCCTCAGTGTGGTGTTATCATTTGAGCTCATTTCCGTCGTCTCCTCGGCAACGGGCCCGTGGTCGTATGAACGACGAGAACGTGGTCCCATGAACGACGATCACGTCTTCACTTTGACGACGGACCCGTGGTCTTGTGAACGACGATCACGTCTTCACTCTGACGACGGACCCGTGGTCTTGTGAACGACAATCACGTCTTCACTCTGACGACGGACCCGTGGTCTTGTGAACGACGATCACGTCCTCACTCTGGCAACGGACCCGTGGTCTCGTGAACGACGATCACGTCTTCACTCTGATGACGTACCCGTCGTCTTATTGTCCACGATCGCGTATCCAAAACACGTAATGAGATCTGGTGTTGCTGCCCAGTTGCCTGGGACTGATCCTACCTCTACGATGGTAGGTGGGTAACATTGTCTTGGCATTAAATGGCATTTAATGCTGCATTTAATGCCAGTCACCTCGGACGAGTTCCTACTCTTTGCCTGCTCTTTTTGTGTGCAGATGCGCGTGCAGTACGAATGACCGGGAGATCTATCTAAAATGATTACTGAAGTACACATCAGGGATTCGAGGTATGCATGGACATCAATGGGTGCCTATGGCCATGGCAAGGGTGGTCTATATAAACCTGTGAAGAACAGTGTAAAAGGGGACGAAAAAATTGGGAGAGCTAAGACCTTCGAACTCTCTAATATATTCTTACTGTTCATCATCTCCTACACCTACTGACTTAATCATCGGAGTACAGGTCAGGGTATCACACCCTCCACTCCAATCTTCTACCAGTACATCAGAACTTGGGAGGAGCTGCTGCTGACGCGTGTCCTTTCGGTAAATTTCCCCTCACAAAATTGGCGCCGTCTGTGGGAAATTCTTAAGCCGAAACCACCCTTCGCTCACACCACCTCTTGGTCAGCATGGCAGACCAAACTCCCCAGTCTATCATCGAGAACCAGCCCCCTCAAGCCTTTTCATGCACCCCTTCCACCATGCAAACGTTCGCATCAGGCCCATCTTCTGGACAACCAGAAAGGCCCATGACCATATCTGATCCCATCCTGTTACTATTACAACAACAACAGGCCACTCTGGCCCAGATAGTCAGCCAGCAACAGTCACTGCAGGAGCGGCTTGATGCTTTGGAGCATGGAAACTTGGAGATCGATGACGAATCTCCTAGAGGGGGCTCTGCAGCTCGTAAACTCAATTTCCCTCCTTCTCCTCCCCCCAGAGGAACGGCCCCGATCTCGCCATCTGCGCCAGAGAATCTGGAAAGAAGATTCACTCTCACTCCTTCTACTGAGGAAGCTGCCCACCCTCGTTCTCTTGGTGCTCGTGCTGAACATCGAGATCTCCGTGTCAGCGACGACGGGTTGAAGACAGGCTTGACCCTCAAAGACGTGGAAGCTTTGATTAATGCTCGAGTCAGAGGAACGACAAGTGGAGCCTCTCTCGATCAGTATGCTCAGAAGTACAAGGACGAGGAGGAGACGTCCCCTTTCTCCAAGGAGATCGTTGAATCTTATACCTCGTCAAAGTTCACGGTACCTAACTTTGTTAAGTTCGACGGGAGGAGAGATCCTATTGACCACCTGACCAATTTCAAGAATGCTATGGCTGTCCGTAACCCGGATGACAATCTCCTCTGCAAAGCCTTTCCTAGCAGCCTGACGGGAGCGGCCGCGAGATGGTTCCGCAATCTACCCGCAGGGTCGATCAGGTGTATGGCTGATCTGAGATCAGTTTTCATTGACCAGTACATCATTAACAAGAAGAAGAAAGCAGGGGCAGATTCACTCTTCGCCATGAGAATGAAGTCGGCGGAATCCCTTAGAGATTTTTCTCAACGGTTTACCGATGAAGTCTCTAACATCGACAAGATCGAGGACTGCACTTGCATTGCGGCCTTCAAAAATGCCATACCCAAGAGTTCCAAACTCTACGAGTCTCTTGCCCTTGATTGTCCAATAAAGATGGACGAGCTGATAGTTCGTGCCTGTAAGTACGGAAGGATGGAGGAAGACATTGCAGCAACGACGAGGCCTAGAACACGAGGGGTAGATGCTGTGGAGTGGGGAAACAGACCCTCCTCGAAGAGAGGGAAGAGACCAAAGTATGAATCATATTCCAGTGACGAGGAACCACGAAGACGCACACGACAGGAAAAGGTTGTGTACGTTGAACGACGAGGAGAATCGAACCAACTCTCGTTGGGAATCCGCCAAGATGCAGACTCGTCGAGGAGCACAGATCTACGGTCCAATTTCCGGCGGAGGGACGACCGTGCCCATCAGAGACGAGAGGAGCACGGGTATTACAAGGAGAGGGAGAATCGAACGACAGAAAGACGTCCTTTCGCGTCTCGAGGTGGTCAAGTTAACTTCTCAGCAAGCCCAGCGACGATCATGAAAACGATGGAAGACAAACCATACTTCGAATGGCCAGCACGGACCGTTCGTGATGTCACCACAGGACCCAGGGCACACGAATATTGTCAATACCACAAATGCCATGGGCATCTCACAAATCGTTGTCGCATCCTGAGAGAGTACTTGGAAAGATTAGTCCGTGAGGGCTATCTGGGAGAATACGTGGACTCCGGAAGAGAAGAGGGGCATATTACGGAGCCATCCACTCGGTCTCACGAGGGGGAGCCATCTGATCAAATGAGCCGAGGTGGAGAAGCTCCGAAGGGAGTCATAAACGTCATCCATCGCGCTCGAGCACCGGAAGTCGATGTTGAGCAGCAGTACCGAGCGAAGGCAAGGAAGTTATCACACGTGGCAAAAGTTTATCAAGTGCGATCGACGACGAAGGAAGTCGAGCAGGCCCTAAAGTTCACTGACCAAGACATGGCAACTGTGGTCAGGCCTCACTACGATGCCCTTGTCCTGTCCATGAGAATTGACGATTTCGATATCAGGCGAGTGCTCATTGACCCTGGGAGTGGGGCAGATATCCTGTATCTCCATGCTTTCGTTAAGATGGAGTTGGATCCAGCGGTTCTTGTCCCTGCACAGACCCCCTTGATAGGATTCGAAGGAAGTTCGATGCAACCCCTGGGAGAAGTCGTCTTACCAGTTAAAGCTGGACCTATCACCCTATCTACCCGGTTCTCCGTTATCGACGCGCCGTCCCCATACAATGCTATCTTGGGGCGATGGTGGACTCACGAAATGAGAGCTGTTCCGTCTTCCTATTACCAGGTACTGAAATTCCCCACTCCGGATGGACCACGTGAAATAAGAGGAGACCAACTGGCATCGCAGAAATGTGAATACACCTCTCCCAACCCGCTCAAATAGCAATTACAGGTCGGATCCGTGGAAGAGGAGAACACGGGTGAGTTGCTGATAAACCACTCTGTTGAACCCACGAAACTTGTCAACCTCGGGATGGAGAACGAACCAAGAATGTTGCAGATTGGGACTTGTTTGACAACGGATGAAGAGCGGGAGTTGATAAATTTTCTAAGGAAGAATCTTGACGTTTTCGCTTGGTCACATAAGGACATGACGGGTATACGTCCTGAAATCATCTGTCACCATCTCAACGTTGACCCCGTAGTCAATCCAGTTAAACAGAAGCCTCGTAGACTTGCTCCAGCGTATCATGAGGCCGTCAATGAAGAGATCGATAAGTTAATTCGGCACGGGTTCATTCGTGAGGTCCAATATCCGGAGTGGATAGCCAACGTAGTAGCTGTTCCGAAGAAAAACGGGAAAGTCAGGGTCTGTATCGATTTCACTAATGTTAATAAAGCGTGTCCGAAAGACTTCTTCCCAGTTCCCAGAATCGATAGATTAATCGTAGCAACCGCGGGTCACGAGATGTTGAGTTTCATGGACGGGTATTCGGGTTACAATCAAATCCTCTTAGCGGAGGATGATCAAGAGAAAACGGCCTTCATAACGGAGCGTGGCTTGTTCTGTTACCGGGTCATGCCCTTTAGTCTGAAGAATGCCGGGGCCACTTACCAACGATTGATGAATCTGATGTTTGGACCCTTGCTCGGTAAATCGGTGGAGGTGTATATTGACGATATCGTTGTGAAAAGCCGAACTCGGGTCTCTCTTGTGGCTGACTTGGCGGAGCCGTTTTCTATCTTACGCACTTTCAATCTAAAGTTAAATCCTGAGAAATGTATATTCGGCGTCGCTTCGGGCAAATTCCTCGGTTATCTCGTCAGCCAACGGGGCATTGAAGCAAATCCCGCGCAGATCCGTGCTCTGATAGATATGCCGGAACCGAAGACCAGGAAAGAAGTTCAAAAACTGACGGGACGTATCGCTGCTCTCAACCGGTTCATATCAAAGTCTTCTGATCGATGCAGACCTCTGTTCAAATTGCTGAGAAAGAATTCCGTCTTCAGATGGACAGAAGAGTGTTCTCAATCTTTTGCCGCCTTAAAGACGTATCTAGGCTCTGCTCCGATCCTCTCCGTACCTGAACCTGGTGAAGTGTTGTACCTCTATCTCTCCGTTTCGGAACGAGCCATTGGCTCCGTGCTGCTCAGAAGTCACGACGGCGTAGAAAAGCCTGTTTATTTCGTCAGCAAAACATTCCACAAAGCAGAGTCCAACTACAGCAGGATGGAGAAGGTATGCCTGGCTCTCGTCTTTTCCGCTGAGAAGTTACGTCCTTATTTTCAGGCACATACCATCGTCGTCATTACGACGTACCCTCTGAAAACTGTGTTGGGGCGACCTGAAACTGCGGGACGTATGTCGAAATGGGCCGTGGCGCTTAGCGAGTTCGATATCCAATATCAGGCCCGAACCGCAGAGAAGGGACAGGCCGTTGCAAGCTTCTTAGCCGATTTCCCCGTAGAGGAGGTCGAAACTTCAGCGGAATCCGATCGTCACGAGCTCCCAGACGATGCGGAGGAGGATCCCGTTGTGGAAAAAGAGGCTGGAGACGGAACCAAGCTGACGGTGTGGTGCGATTGGGTCTTGTACGTGGATGGATCGTCTAATGTCAGCGGTTCGGGACTTGGTGTTGTTCTTGTCAGCCCTGATCATGTTAAAATACAGAAACTGACGCGCCTTGGTTATGCTGCCTCCAATAACGAAGCTGAGTATGAGGCGTTAATCCTTGGGTTGCAGAGTGCCCGAGAATTGGGAATTTCTAAACTCCGGGTGTTCTGTGACTCACAGCTCGTGGTGAACCAAGTCAACGGTACCTATGAATGTCAGGATGAGCGGATGAGACGCTACGCTGCACTTGTACAAGAACAACGGAGGGCCTTTGATGTCCTCGAGATCAAACACGTCAGAAGGGACGATAATAGGCACGCTGACGCATTGGCATACCTCGCCTCAATGTTACAAACTGATGAACCCAAGACAATCCTCGTTGAGTATAAAGAGTATCCCTCTATTGAGCTACAATCGCAACGCACGGTGTTGACCGTAAATCAAGTGCCGAGCTGGATGACGGGCATAACAACTTACTTGAAGAATGGCATTCTCCCCTCTGACACAAAAGAAGCAAGACGAATACAATATAAAGCTCACCGTTATACCCTTGTGGACGGGGAACTGTACCGTAAATCCTTTAGAGGACCCCTTTTGAAATGCGTGCATCCTGCGGACGTAGAGACGATCTTAGCCGAGCTCCATGAAGGGATTTGTGGCATCCACTCGGGAGGACGGACTATCGCTCATCGTGCTCTGGGGCAAGGATATTTTTGGCCTTACATGCAAGCTGACGCACAGAAGTACGTACAAAAATGCAGTCAATGTCAACGTCATGCGAAGTTGATTCATGCCCCCGCTCAAGAACTCAACATCGTATCTCAACCTTGGCCTTTCGCTCGTTGGGGACTTGACATCGTGGGACCCTTTCCCAAAGCTCCCGGTAATTTGATTTTTCTGCTCGTGGCCACGGATTACTTCTCCCGGTGGATCGAGGCTGTTCCTCTGGCGCGTATTAGAGAACAAGAAGTGAAGAAATTCTTGTGGGAACACATTATCTGTAGATTCGGCATCCCGCAGTCCATCATCTCTGACAACGGGAAGCAATTCACAGGAAAGCTCATCGCCGACTTTTGCCAAGAGTTGAAAATCAAGCACATCTTCTCATCTCCTTATTATCCTCAAGGGAATGGCCTTGCTGAAGCAGCCAACAAGAACATTTTGAATGCCCTCAAGAGAAGACTGGAAGATTCCAAGGGAAAGTGGACCAGCGAATTGCATAATGCGTTATGGGGGTACAGAACAACACCACGGAGCCCTACGAACGAGACCCCGTTCTCTTTGGCATACGGGGTGGAAGCTGTTATTCCCACTGAAGTCTTTCTGCCAACAACACGTTCACGGAAAAAACACGGAGAGGAAAACAAAAATGTCGAATTAATGGCTATTCATTTAGACTTGCTGGAAGAAAAGCGGGAAGATGCCAGCATTCAGATGAAACGCTATCAACAACAATTATGTAAAGCATACAACAAGAAAGTACGGAGGAGGAGTCTTCAAGTCGGAGATCTCGTTCTTCGAAAAGTTTTTCAAAACACTCGAGAAGTCAATAGTGGGAAACTGGGTCCCAACTGGGAAGGGCCATACATCGTGGATCGTGTCGGGAGTCCCGGGGTGTACTACCTTAAAGACTTACAAGGTAATGTAATTCAAAAATCGTGGAACATTATGAATTTAAAACAGTTTTTCCAATAAAATTGTGTGTTATGAACCTTTACTAAAGGCATGAGATCAGTCGTTTTACTTACATCTTCAGTACGTTGTAAGACATTCTAGACGAATTACAGCGACGAGTACATTTCGCTCGCACAGGGTACTCACCACGGGACACAGGTGACTCATACAAAGGAATTGCCATCTGAGCATCTTAGCGGCTTATACTAATGGAATGTCCTCTGAGCATGGTGTCCCACCACGAGTTATCACGGCGAGTGCATTTCACACGAACAGGGTACTCATCACGGGACACAGGCGGCTCATACAAAGGAATTGCCATCTGAGCATACCGGTGGCTTATACTAATGGAATGTCCTCTGAGCATGGTGTCCCACCACGAGTTACCATAAGTTCGTCTTTATGAAATGGACTTGTTGTCCAATTACGTCCGTAATGTTAGTCCGCTTCTTTAACGACCCGTTATTAGAAGAGATGTGAATTATATTCGTTAGGAGATTTATACTCGACCACGAGTTAGTTATGTGCTATTTGTCTTATTTTCGTTAGGAGATTTATACTCAATCACGAGTTAATTATGTGTTATCTGTCTTATTTGAACGAGACGACTACTCCGGACCAGTCGGTTGCAACACAGTGATCATAAAAGGAGATGCATATAAAACAAAATCTTTTTATTAATATAAGATGAACAAGGGTACAGCCGATACAAAATTGAAACGCAAGGGACAGGAAGGGAGAAGGATCAGTCTTCGCCAACGACAACGATCACGACGGCGTCATTAGGAACGGTCGGAACGTCGTCAGCAGCAGCAGCAGGATCGGCAGAGGCGACTTCAGCAGGAGCCTCGGGCAAGACGGGAGATGGTCCAAGAGACGACGAAGGTTGCCCCCCTCCTTGTACCTCGGGCTCTTCACCAGGCGAGACCTCCATACCCACAGCCTCAGAATGAGTGACCTCGTCCTTCGACTGTTGGGGAAACTCTACCAGTCGTCCCGACTCTCGGAGTTCGTTCATGAGTTCTCTCTCCGTCTCGACCCGGTCTTCAGTTATCAGCCGCTCCATCTCCGTCTGGAAGTGGGCTCGAAGAGACTCCGTTAAAGCCTCCTTGGCGGCTTCAACCTCCTTGTCCCTCGCGGCCGTGGCCTCCTCGAGCTGTTCGGCCAATGCTGCTTTTTCGGCTTCTATCGTCTCCAGCCGCTGACGGAGAGAGTTCACGATCTCGTCCATCTCACTGATCCTGAGGACGGACCTCTCGGCCTGTTCCACTGCCGCCTTCTCTCCTTCCATCGCCTTACGGGCTTCGTCCCGAGCTTTGTCCCGCTGTTTCACAGCCGAGGCAATCGTGCCTTTGGCAGTCCAAAGATCCGCTTTGACAGACATCAGCTCGTGATTCAGCCGTTTCACGTCCTCGGCTCCCCTCCTCTCCAGGTCAAGGACCTTGTCCTTTAGCCCATTGGAGGTACGCCTATTCTCGGCTGTGACCTCGTACATCCCGGCAAGCATGTTGCTCAGCTACAAAAAGAAGAGAACAAGAGATGGTAAAAAAAAAAAAAAAAAAGATAAAAGCGTACCGTGGCAACAGCTCGGCTCGCAGCACTGAACATCCTCATCCAGTGCAGGTCCCTCGTTGCGGCCATATCCGCTGGGAGCCTCATCGCCAACATCATGGACGTGGCGATGGAATCATGCTCCATCGCGGAATGGGCAACGGTAGGGCGGGTGTACCCTCTGGGGAAGACGGGATTCCAGAATTCGGCGGGGCCCCCCATGGTGATCCTCTCTCGAGGAGGGGCGGAAGATGAGGCCACATTTGCGGCAGGAGAAGGAGCAGAGGCCGGGACGATCGCGGGGGAAGCCGCCTCTACCACAACGGACGGAGCGGCTACGGCATCCGCGGGAAAGCCGCTGCTGACGACTGGAGTTTCCTCCACGGGGGCACCACTCCCCTCGCCAATTGTTGCAGCCAGAGTAGATGGCACCCCGGCAGATTCGCGCTCTCGAACCCGTCGATCGTGCTCTGCTTCTCGCCGAGCCTTCTTCGCCGTCAGGGCCTTGAGAGCCTCTACTCTCTCTCTTTTCTCCGCTCTCTTCTCCGCTGAAGATAGACGAGAAGGGCGGGGAGGACGAGTTAAGGCCGGAGCCTGTGTAGATCGTGGAGAAGATTGGTCGGCCATTTCTTCTTCTTCTCCAAGAACAGCTTCCTGTCCGAGCGGTCTCTTTGACGACGAACGAGCTTGTCGACGAGACTTTTTAGATTTGGCCCCTGCTTCTACAGTGGACCCTGCCTCTCGAGTCGAGGACGGATTCCAGGTGACGTAGGCGTCCCCTTTCTCGCTGCGAATCCTCCGGAGCGTGTACTCTTCTTCCGCGGACAAGTCGGAGAAGTGTATCTTAGAAGCCTCTGCAGAAAAAGCAAAATACTATTAGTCATGTGACAGGAGCATGTTTTCAAAAACCGACAACGGGAAACGACTGAATAGTAACAGACCTGAAGTAAATTCGTGGGGAACAGGACGGGCAGTCTCTGCCCTCCAAGCACCGGAGACCACGAAGGGCATCTCCTTCCAATCCCGTTCCACGTCGGGGAGGTGCGAGATGATGTCGGGGACTTTGGATTTTTGTCTCCAGGAGAAGTACGTCTTCTTCCCCTCCTCAACAACCCCGGGGCACTTCACGACGAAGCGGAAGTGGAAGACGTGCCTGGCATCTACATTGTACCCGTCTCTGTTGAACTTGTCCATCAGAGACAGGTACTTGTAGAACTTCGGGTGCATTTGACCCGGGGCAATTTGCAGGGCGGACAGGACAGAGTCCGTGAGAGGAGAGAGGGGAAATCGAAGTCCAGCCTCGAACTGAGCGAGGTAGACGATTGTGCAGGAAGAGCGGTGGTCAGGGAGAACGTCTTCTTCCCCGAAATGCAGGTGTACGTGAGGAGGAATTTGGAAAAGGGTTCTGTAGTGGTCAAGTGCGTATTTGACCACTGGTCTGGTTTTGGATTTGGAAATACCGGTGATAACACCGTGAGGGGCACTGCCTGAGCAACTGGCCTCATCGGCACTGTCTATCCTAACTATTTCGGCAGACATGGTCGCAAACAAGGGAGGAAAAGAAGAAATATAGGGAAGACGACCACAGAATAAAAAGAGAGGAGAAGGTTCTTACCGAAACTGGATTTGGGAAGCAAGGGGAGGCATAGCTGAAGAAGGGAGAAAATCAGAACAGTAGATCGTCGGTGAGGAGAAATTCCGGCAGAGTAACGGGATGCAAGAATTCGGGTGAAGAAGATGGAGTACCAGGCATTCGGTATTTATAGACCAGTCCGTAATTCTAAGGACGATAATGACCTCGATCTGTACCGTACGCGTGTCCACACGTCTAGACAGCCCGAAGGGCGGGATGGTCTTTTGACCGAGCTAAGTAACCGTCGGGAAAGCAAAGCGTCCGGAAGATAATGATGGCAGCCTGCCAAACATTTATGAGGTATGACGTTTCGGCACGCGCAATACAGCTGGCACGACGCTACGCCTTCGCGTACAGAGTATGTGACCTATCATCATTCTGAGGTGAGCTGTATCTTCTCCTCCAACGTTTCGCTATATTTATGACACTCTGAACCACGTTCAAAGTATCATAAAGGGGCAATTTGTAATGGGTAAATTTCGTAAAAACCTAAGTATGGTAACAACGAGCTCGTCCTCAGTGTGGTGTTATCGTTTGAGCTCATTTCCGTCGTCTCCTCGGCAACGGGCCCGTGGTCGTATGAACGACGAGAACGTGGTCCCATGAACGACGATCACGTCTTCACTTTGACGACGGACCCGTGGTCTTGTGAACGACGATCACGTCTTCACTCTGACGACGGACCCGTGGTCTTGTGAACGACAATCACGTCTTCACTCTGACGACGGACCCGTGGTCTTGTGAACGACGATCACGTCCTCACTCTGGCAACGGACCCGTGGTCTCGTGAACGACGATCACGTCTTCACTCTGATGACGTACCCGTCGTCTTATTGTCCACGATCGCGTATCCAAAACACGTAATGAGATCTGGTGTTGCTGCCCAGTTGCCTGGGACTGATCCTACCTCTACGATGGTAGGTGGGTAACATTGTCTTGGCATTAAATGGCATTTAATGCTGCATTTAATGCCAGTCACCTCGGACGAGTTCCTACTCTTTGCCTGCTCTTTTTGTGTGCAGATGCGCGTGCAGTACGAATGACCGGGAGATCTATCTAAAATGATTACTGAAGTACACATCAGGGATTCGAGGTATGCATGGACATCAATGGGTGCCTATGGCCATGGCAAGGGTGGTCTATATAAACCTGTGAAGAACAGTGTAAAAGGGGACGAAAAAATTGGGAGAGCTAAGACCTTCGAACTCTCTAATATATTCTTACTGTTCATCATCTCCTACACCTACTGACTTAATCATCGGAGTACAGGTCAGGGTATCACACCCTCCACTCCAATCTTCTACCAGTACATCAGAACTTGGGAGGAGCTACTGCTGACGCGTGTCCTTTCGGTAAATTTCCCCTCACAGTATCTATTAGTGAAGGCCTATCATTGAAAGTTTGGCTAAGGGTGGTAATGCACCACTTGGGATTGATCTCAGAAACTATGTCTTAGTGAGGAGATACACAATCACTGTGCTAAATCCATCGTGTGTTTTTGGTACAATTCAATTGTCAATAGTACTGTTAGTATTTGTCAGTCGAGGTTTAGCATAGGAAATTTGGTTAAGGGTGGCAACGCATTCTCAGGATTGATCCCGGAACCTCTCTCCTAATGAGGGATACACTACCATTGAGCTAATAATTACACAGGAGTCATCCAATCTTACATTTATTTGGTCAGTCAGTAAAGAACAAATGGCCTTACTGAATGGGGATTCGACTCATTGCGAATAACGAGTCCAATCACCATGCATGTAGTATTTCACATGTACACGACAGTATTGTGAGAATGATATTTATACCGAAACTCAACCATTGCCAATGCTAAGCATACATAGCCAGCAACGTCAAAATCAAGCAAGGCCCAAGGGTGTGGGTTAAGCAAGTCCCACAGCATAAACTCATTCCCATGCCCCACACCTGTAGTCACACCAAGCAATAAATGCAGTGATGATAGTCTTATAGACCATGACTAAACATATAAAAGTTCAAAAAATATGAACATTACTGTCGGAGGTTGAAACATTAGAGAGGGCAAAAATTCTGTTGAGAAAAGATTGAACTATTATTACTCTCATGAATTTAAATATGAGGCGGAGCTATCCTTTAAGGCGTTTAATGTGTAGATGGTGACAGTAGGTATTGACAGTTTTGCAAAAAAAAAAAAAAGGATAGTGCTTGGCACACCGCACATTAGACTATGTAGTCTAATGGCATGGCCACGTGTCCTTTTTAACATTCATTTAATTATGGTTAAGCTTAAGAAAATTAAAATTAAAATTTTTGGTTTTTTTTCTTTTTAAAACCCAAAGTTAAATTGTTTAACCTTAGGAATGAGTGAATCTTAACTACAGTTATTGTGAGTTGTTGTGTGGTAAAAAGGAATACATGGACCAATGAGGATTGCACATTAAACTACAGTCTATTGCGGTAGTAAGTTTAGCATTTTCCAAAATATTATCTCCATAATAATTATAAGATTGCCACCATCTTTACTTTAAAATGGGATCTCCTCGTGCATGGTGCGAAACTATTGCTCCTTGCGACTCACAAAGTCTCCTTTAATTCTCTTAAACACTGGTGAAGAAGTTTTAACTCTTATGGTTAAAAAATTTTATTTTGAAAACTAAGGTTAAATATATTTAATCTTAAGGGTAATGAATCTTTATCACAGTTAAAAGAATATTAAAAGAGACATGATGATAAAAGGGGGACAAAGATGCCTCCTTCCCTTCACTAGCGAGAAAGTGATTATTTTCCATTAGATATATAGCTATAAGAAGAAAACTATATATATATATAGGTTCATTGGAGGCCACATGGACCTATGGGCTACACATTGAGAGGTAACCTCCCTCTCATATAAACCCCCCAACTCTGATGTAGCTGGGATTAGATCTCAGGCTCTGATACGACACCAAGAGATTTTTACCAATAATAAGAGATTGACCTAGTAAACCGAACTTTGTTGGGTTTGGGTGAGGGCCTTGGCTTGTCTCTGGCGAAGCCAGAAAGGGCTTGTCTCGGGGTTCCATAGAATAGAGGACAAGTGGTGGAGAAGTCAAAATCATGGGGCCCATGATTTTGACTTCTCCACTCATAAATAGACATGTGGCGATAAGTGTGAGAGAATAAGGGGAAGAGATATCAAATGGAGAGAAGTCAAAAATCATGGGGAGAAAATAAATGACTTCTCCCCATTTTTATGGCAGTTGTCGCACAATGTATGGAACCCCGAGAGCCCTTTCTGGCTTCGCTAGAGACAAGACAATCCGACGCCTTGGGTGAGTGGGTTGACATGACCCATTACCACCAACGGGCAATGGCAATTACACATTCGGGGCACTTTTGGAATACTTTGGGAAATTCACACAAAATTTCGAGGGTGTCTTTGATTACTGATTAGCTTCCAAATTTGTCCATATAATGAAGTCTAGGGTATGTTTGGATCACAGAAATTCATGGCAATTCTAATGCATGTGTGTTGCAATATCTATAAATTAAAAAGCTTATGTATAAGAATTTTCTATTTGGTTGAAATGTTAAAAATTTATGAAAATATGATACGAATTTCAAGTTTACTATTTAGGTGCTTAAAATTCACAAGATAATTTATAGATTTGTTTATATATATGAAAAAAATAATTATTTTTATAGATAATTATAAATAAAGGGTTTGGCCGAATAGCAGGTTCAAATGCTTAATCATTTCTATTTAGTTTTTGTTGGAGGATATCATTTACCTAATGCTATGTTTGGTTGTTGAGAAAATAGGTGAAAACTTAGAAAAGAAACTAAAATTTTAGATTTCTAATACAATTGTTAGTTGTATTTTGTCTAATTTTCTTTTATTTTCCATGTTTTTACTTATTTTCTCAGCAACCAAGCATAGGGTAAGGGTTAGTGATTAGCATTGGGGATTGGAGTTCTTATTATATTATAGTTTATAATTTATGGAGTTTATCCCTTCCTTCAAATAGGTATGAGAGTCCCGACTATGTTGGATTATCAACCAAACCTTATGCGACAAGCGAAGCGATCCTCTAGCAAGTGAAGCATCACTTCAAAACCTCTTTCCTTGATATGCCACTCTTTCCAGAGCAAAGCGATTAGCTACAAATCGGTAAGTCACCCTTGTATTGCTCCTTCCTAGGGTAGTCTTGTTCCTCTGTTGCAGTTCCTTTCCTTAAATATTATAAAATTTATAGATTGACATGTTTTGTCGATAAATAACAATTCTAAATTTTAATAGATATTTAATGAAAAAGTATTTTATATTTTGATGACAAAATATCATAATTTTTTATTTTGATAATTCATTATCAAAATATATATCCATGAAATATTTTTAAGCATTTTATCTAAAACACAAATTGAGTTAAAATAAATATTTACAATAAAATTCTAAAAACTATATTTAATTTTATTTTTAAAAATGATTTAATTATAAAACACTTAATTAAATATAAATAAATTTATTTAGATAACACTTTTTTGAAAATTATTTAATAATATACATAATTTTTTAAAAATATTTAATTTATTATTTTTTAAAGTAATTCAAATACGGAATAATCTAATTAGCGTTTGGTTCAACTCATCATAAGCACTTATGTAATAACTATTTCTAGAAATAACGGGTGATTCCATAATCTCGCCAAGTATTGTGGAGCATAACCTCTTATATAGCTTTACGACTGTGTAAAAATTATTGTAAGCACCAAATTTGCACTCAATAAGGCCTACAAAATCCATTAAGTTTGCGAGAGAAATTTCACAAAATATTTTATTCCTCAAAAGACCAAAATGCTATCTTTAAAAATAACCAGATAATCACTTATCAAAAAAGTGACAACCAAATAGGATCATAGACTTCAATGGTTATTGACAACAACGCTTATTCATGTAGCGATTAAGAGTAAGAGCAATCTTTTAATTGTTTTAGATTCATCGGAATCAATACAAAAAAAAATAAATGTAGCAAAGAAATAGAATGGGGATGAACCAAGAGAGCTATGCGTCATGAGTTTTGTACAACGTACATCACTTAGATGGGCTCTAGAAAGTCACCTAGGAGGGCACAATCGCTTTTGACTACAATAATCCGAACCAATTGTGTCAATTCATATACATACGAGAATTGTAATATCCACCTCCTATGTGAGAATTGACTTTGTTTTAATTCTCATGTCAACTGAAAATTCTAGGAATTGAGAGTGGTCAAATGCCCAAATTAAAATTCTTATTCTCCAAATTTCAATTACAATTCTAATTTCCACCCCTCAATTTCTCTATCCAAACAGGCTATAGAGATATTTTGAAAGTTCAGTGTTCTATTTAATTCCAGAGGTTCAGTGATTAAGGACAACAATTTTTTTTTTTTTTTCTTTTTGTATTTATTTTTCTTTTATAATTTTCTTCTTTTAAAGAGAAAATAATTCAACAAAAGTGGCTTTGAAGAGTTTTCTGTCCTGAATTTTCAAACTAAACCAGTCTACTCAATGACAAACATCTATAGATGAGCTGCAGCCCAATGGGTTTATAGATGGCTCCATCCTCATTTCAAAATGAGCCATGGTAGGCGATGTGATGAATATTTAAGAAGGGGCGTGGACCATTGAGGTCCAGCCTTAGCTCTGCAAATAGATTTCCCAGATATGTTAATTATTTTCCTTTCAAAAGGGCACATCTAATCTTGAGGGTGATGTTTTTGCAAGAATTTCACTCCTCCTTACTAACTGGTAATGATTACTATTAAATAAATAAATGTAGTGTTATTAAAATCGAACTAGACCAACCTGTTGAACCGGTAAAATCAGAACCGACCGGTTCTGAAACCTCCCAAAACTAGTGTGTATTAAGAATCGGTAGAACCGATCCAATCTAATCGGTTCACTCAAGAAATTGGTAGAATCGGCCAAGAAAGTGGAAAAATAGGAAAAAGGAAAAAAAATGATTACTTATAATAAAGTACACGGTCGAACTGAACCACCACTCTTGCCCCGTCCGGTTATGGAAATACCGGATAAATGGTAAAGATGTAAAAACAAATAATAATATGGGATCCAAAAAAAAAACTAATAATAATAATAATAGCAATAATTTGGTACAAACCATTTCACTAAAAAGTAAGAAAATAAAAATATTCGGTACAAACGATGATTGCCACAACAAATGCACCACCACAGTTCCTTTTGATCCTAACCACACGATCTACTATTTGTTTTTGAATGGTCAATGAAACTGATTCTGATGGTCTAATCAGAATCAATTGATCGGTTAAGATCAGTAACAAATCAAAGTCAGATAAATATTAAATAGTCAAACAGCTAAGTTTAACATGGGGTATTATGGTAATTTTAACTAACATGGGTATTATGATGGTAGAATTGAAAATTTAGTTATCTTCAAGTTCAAGCCAAATCAAATCCAGGGTATTTTGGTTAAAATGGAAAACAGAATAGAATTGTCTCGATCATTGTCTGAAGAGGACTGCTATCGTAGACCCAAATTTCAAATTTTCTTACTTGGCTGTAAAACCTATCATTGTTACCCATTCAACACGTTTGGAAAACAATAACTTACAAAACCACAACCGGTTATAAAAGGTCACAAGGGACACATGTCGTAACCGCAGTTAGAGTTTGGGAAGTTTGCGTCTGGGCCTAGTATTTCTCTGAACTGAATTCCATGGCCTTGAAGAGCTTTTCTATCTTCCGAGCTTTCTAATGGCGAATCTCTGAATCCTCCATCTATTCTCTCGGAATCGGATTCTTATCTTTCACTGCAGAAGCTCTGAAACTTTAAAAACTGTTCTTTCTTCTGTTTGAGTTTCGGTTTCGTCTTACATAGGCCTTCTTGCTCTCCGATCTCGTTTTTCTCAGAAGATTTGGGAGTTTTTCATTTTGATTCTTCCTACAATGGCGAAGCGTGGGTATAAGTTGCGTATCCTTTGATTTGATTTAGTTCATATGCTTAGCTTGGATAGCTTTGGCTTGAGAGTTCTGATCTAGTTTTAGGGTTTCCTGTTACTATGATTCGAATTTGAATAACTAAGCTTGGATATTAGCTCGAAAGATTTTCTGTGACTGTTACTTTGATTTCGTCGAATGACGTTCTTTTATGAGTTAGTTTGGATTAAATTTTCTTTGAAGAATTATATGTTTTATGATTTCGCGAACTGAAGCTTGTTAGGTTAGTAGATTAATATAAATGCGTTGATTTTCTTGACCGAAGAGATTTAGAGGAATTTGTGGCTCATGCTTCAAGTGTCAGCTGTTTAAATATTGGAAAGAAGTCGTGCAGACTTCTTGTCACTGGCGGAGAAGATCACAAGGTGAATCTGTGGGGGATTGGGAAAGCGAATTCTTTAATGGTCAGTTCAAAGAACTTCTCTTTTACGTGTCATTAAGTTTGATTGCAATTTAGATTCTATTGCTGTTAGGACTTAGGAATTCAAACATATTGTCAAAATGCATCTTTTTTGAAAAAAAGCAAAGAACAATGCAGTAAAACCAGTTAGTTTCTGAGGCACACTTTGTGGTCAAAAACTTTTTTGTGTGTGTAAATATGCAGAGCCTGTCTGGTCACACAAGTCCAGTTGAATCTGTAACTTTTGATTCATCGGAGGTTTTGGTGGGTGCTGGAGCTTCTTCTGGTGTGATAAAGCTGTGGAATTTGGAAGAGGCAAAGAGTGAGTTGATTGTTTCCTCTCATTGAGTCTGGATAGATTGAAACCTTAGTAACAATTGCTTACATGACTCGGTAAGTTGAGATATTTGAAAAGTTAGAATCATAAAACGTGAAGTGCAAAGCATGTATCTGATATCGGAATCATCTGAATCAACTCACCGAGTCAGTGGTATGACGCGATTCAAGAATCTAACAGCTCGATTTTTAAATCCAAGTCTATAATTTTGTGAATTCAAACTTGCGGGCTACCACAATATGAATTGGAAATGGAGCATTCTTGGAAATTTCTAATTGGGTTGTTATTGTTTTTGAAGTGTAGTTGTTCGTACCCTTACTGGACATAGATCCAATTGTACTGCTGTTGAGTTCCATCCATTTGGTGAATTCTTTGCGTCTGGTTCTTTGGATACTAATCTAAAGATATGGGACATTAGAAAGAAAGGATGCAGCCACACGTACAAGGGCCATACTCGAGGAGTTAGTACCATTAGATTCACCCCTGATGGTCGCTGGGTTGTTTCTGGTGGATTTGACAATCTTGTGAAGGTAATACTGGGGCTCATTGTTAAAAGTAGAGCTTACACCTAAGCATTATTTGTCTTTGGCCATTGAACTCTGCAAGTATCTGAACAGGTATGGGATCTAACTGCTGGAAAGCTCCTGCATGATTTTAAATTCCACGAAGGACAAATTCGGTGCATAGATTTTCATCCCCTCGAGTTCCTTCTAGCCACAGGTGCGTATGTGAATCCTATGTGAGTGAGTGCTTTACACCTCTGCACATTTGTGTTTTCAAAAGTCTGATTGCTGCTGGTTTACTTGTTTATATCTTATATTCTGTTTGCTTGTTCTATCTGAGATGCTGGTGTTTGAACAGGGACATATCTTCTTTCTTTTTTTTGATTGGTAAAACAGGGACATATCTTCCAAATGGTTTGAATGCATACTTAATATGTATCCTTTGCTTCTCTTTGTAGTTCTACAGAAGCTTATTCAAACTTGTCAACTTGATAGTGGTAAAGGAATGTGGACCAACAATTTAGGCTTCTTCTGTGCACCCAGGACTCATAACATGTGTAACCATTGTCATCCATATGAACTGTCCAATATTGTGTAAACCTTTGTATTCTATTAAGAGAGAGAGAGAGAGAGAGAATGTACATGTATATGTACGTATGCACACATTAGTGTGTTGTTAAAGGCAACCAGGTCCATTTCCTAAGGGTAGGTTGCATACTGCTTAGCCAATCAGAAACTAGCACTTTCTGGGTTATTAAGGTAATCACCTAGGCTTGCCGGTGATGCCTAGTGAGATTTTCAGCCAGGGACATTGTTGGTAGGTGAATGTCTAGCGATATTTTTGGTTGGCACCTTGTCACCCAGCCATGCTCACCTTTGCATTTGACAACCATGTTTTTATAAACCTTTAAATTGTATATAAACATATGCTAAAGTATGATACCCAGAGCGAGGAGGTTTATGATGCTTGGGTCCACACCATAGTTGTAGGGAAGCTGTAAATAAGGTGGAGTGCTCGCTTCCGTCATGTCCCATTTAGTGGTTAAAGAGGTCTACGTATGTGGGTTGTGATGGGAGAGACTCAAGTCTACAGCCTAGGGTGTAGAACTCGAGCAAATATCATGTTCTCTACACATATCTCATGTAAGGCAAAGTCTAAAGTATGACAGCTCACATTATATAATGGTAGTATGGTGTCTATATCTCGTTTCTCGCTTTGTCGTTCATAATGATTTTTGAGTCTCGCTTCTTGATTCTCTCATTCGCTCCACTTTTTGTTTTTGCTTCTCGCATTGGTAATATGGTCCACACATGCCAGAGAGAGGATTCTTATTTGGATTTGGGGGTTCCTTTTAGAAAGTTATCAACCAGCAACGTGTTAACAAGTCAGGCCCGATTCCTATACACTAATTGGCAACATGCACAACAGACTGGAAATGAAAAGTTTTCAGTTGGCAGATTTTTAAAAGGTGGGGCCCAAATTCCCACAAGGCGACATGCCTGGTGTAATATTCACAATCACCTGGGCAAGTTGTGACCAAACATGCCAGCTTTCATTATAAGAATGGTGTGGGCCTTTAGGTTGCCATCTTTAGCCTGTTATTCTGTAATATTGAGAAAATCTTAATATCTTTCCTTTGTTGATTTGTAAGATTCTTCATTTGCACTGTTCTTATAATTCCATGCCTCATTTGCAACATATGAGATTAGCATATCATAGCCACTTTCTTTTAAGTGCTAAGGAGTAACATGTGAATTATTCTCCAGGTTCTGCAGATAGAACTGTAAAATTCTGGGATCTAGAAACCTTTGAACTGATTGGATCTACTGGATCTGAGGTATAAGAGTTTATGTGTTTCATTTTTGAAAGCTACTTGATTATTAAACTCTTAGAACTATTAAATTTTCTTCTTGGACATATTCATTAGAAGAAGAATTATCATCCTTTTGTAATGGAGAAATTGTGCCAAGTTTTCTTCAGATATAACGAATCATTCGTGCTACAAATAGTGGTGTTTTATGGCCTCCAGATTTTATGTATTACTCACAATAAATGCATTTATTTAATGTGACATTTTGGTTTGCTCACTTAGGCGTGCCAATATCTATCAGTCAGCTGTAAAAGGTGCATTATTAGATAGTAAGTTGGTTGTTTACTGAGACTTCTATCTAAAATATTGGTGTGGGACAATTATGGGAGAACCATTCGGATCTTTCTTAGATCTCTTATCTACAGATAATTTTTTCAAAAATAAACTTAAGAAGAGGTGAAGGTGAGACGATAAATGTGTGAAAGTGACCACATGGCTTGATGGAATTGGCATCACCATGAAGGGATGAAATCAGCAACATCCTATGAAGAATAATATATATTTTTTCAGTAGGAAGAAGAAAAATCTTCTAAGAGAAAGAAATTCTTTATTCTAATTTCAAGGATGAAACCTCCTATTACAGATTTATATGCTTTTCCACTTACAACCCTAAAAGTAACCTACTTACTAAAAAGTGTAACATTGTACAAAATGATGTTCACTTGCTAATAAAAAAGAAAAATAGAAGAATAACTTTTAAAAGCAATTAAATTCTTAAACCATTGGGAATCCATGGGGTGCCACCAAAGAAAGTGACCAGTCAACACTTCTTGGAATGGAAGAAGGTGCCTAATCAATAATCCCCAGATGCAAAATACTTAGTTTTGATGTGTTAGAATTCATGTACTTCTTGTACAAATCCGGGTCAGCTGCTGCAGAACTTCTGCATTGATCATTGTTCTGTTTGGTAATGGATCCCTTTCCACTTTACTAAGAAAATCTGGTGACCTCATCAAGTAGAGAAGCCTTAGTCATCAAGTGTTTTGATGCAGGACCATGCGAAAATTAATTTCAGCAATAATGAACTTTATAAAAATTATCTAGATCAGCACAATTATAATCAAGAAAGCCCAAAATAGAATTATTAAGATCCTAGGTCAAGTAACAATTCTGCAGTTTTGAATCTCTAAATTGATTTGGATGATCGTAATGGAAGTGAGAACTTCTACTGGCTTAGAGATTCTAGGCCAATAACCAATGTGATTTCCTTGTCAGTTGAGGATTTCAAGAAAGTTACTTTAGGCTCAATAATGGTTACGAATTGTAGTTTGCATGTGCGATTTGGGTTTCAAACAATGTTGAATTGAATCACAAAAATAGAAACCAGTAACAAGCTAATAGCCATTGTAAAATTAGGACTTAAAGTTTTAGAATGGGGCTGTTTTAGGGTTTCTGAAATTGTATTGTGTTAACTGCGCATTATTAAAGATTGGGCTGAGGTTAACATTTGAAGGAAGCTCTGTGCGAGGCATTATTTTTGCATCTCTTCAGCACTCAGAATGGTCATGCCTTTCTCTCATGCGACTTGTGAATCGTGATAAGTTTCTATGACGACATCCGTCCTTCCGAAAATGTATCACTAGTTCACTACCATATCTCATTCTTTGAAATCATCTTATCACCACTACACATATGCATGCTGATTATAGATCTCTCTTCTGGCTGCAATGGCTTTCCGAATTTCCTTGCAGATATCCAGGATATGCTTTGCATAGTTGTAGGCATAGGGATCAAGTCAATCTGTTACTTCGGTTGATTCCGTAAGATATCTCAAATGATGACCTGCCATTAGTTCAGTTTATAGACCTGTTGTCAGCAAATTCTGCGTGTGGCAATACCCAATTCCAACTGTCAGTCCTTTCCCTTGCAACTTGCAAGACATCATAAAAATATTTTCTAGGCTGCCATTTACCACTTGTATCTGACCATCAGTTTGTGGGTGAAAAGTACAGAGCATCAATTTGTTCCTATCATCATCCAAAATCTTTTCTAGAAGTAGCACAAGAACTTGACATCACAGTAAGAGATGACAATTTTAGGAAGTCCATGCAGACGAACCACTTCTCAAAAGATGCATCATGTTTTTTCATGGAGTAAAATCTGCCATCTTTGTAAAGCCGTGCATTTGGAAAACGATGAAAAAAAAAAAGGATAAGAAGAGGTGAAGGAGATGAGGATAAACATCCAGAATTGGCACCACATGGCTTGATGGAATCAGCACCTACAAGAAGGGATGGAATTGGTACTACCTTGGAAGAAGAGAATCTTGAAAAGGCGCAATTCTTTATTCAAATCTCAAGCACAACATATGAAAATTTTTAATGGACACCATGCATTACTTATTTCTAGGCTTTACCACTCAAAACCGTATAAGTAATCTATTAGGAATCAACTTCCTCTCGGAACCTACTAAAAGGAAACATTCTACTACAAAACAAACACTAAAAAGTATATATAAAAATAACTTCTAAAAGAAATAAAATTCCAAACCATAGGCAATGCATATGGGGTCCACAAATGTAAGTGACGTGCTAATCCTTCTTGGGAAGAGGTACCTAATCAAATCAAATAACACATGCATAGGAAAAGCTGTATGATTTTTTCTCTTCTATTTTCAGATGCTGCTATTCGGTTCTTATTAATACTAGTAGGCCGTACGTGCGATGCACGTAAGAGAGGGGAAAGGGGGAACGGGGGGGGGGGGGGGGGGGGGGGGGTACCCTTAAATAAATGAGTGCTACAAGTAAGCAATGTGCAATGGGGCTAACAATTGAAGGCCTAATGCTCCCAACATAGGTAATGATATCCCAAAAGAGAACAGAAAAAAAAACTACATAATTGCGCAAATGTGCGCCATATCTCTAATGAAATTTGGACCATTTGATGAAAATTGGACAGTTCTGCCTGATATTCTACTCAAGGTTGCTGTTGGGCCTTTGGCGTTTGTGTTCTCTCTTTTTTCTTTTACTAGCATGGCTGGATCACTTATATGTAGTCAACTCAATCTAGACGGGTTATGCACCTTCGGTAAACAAATTCAACAATAAAAGGTTATTGCAATAGCTTTAAGCCAAGCTCTTGCATGCCCGCAATCAAGTAAAAGCATCAACATAATATAGGTTGTGGTTAAACCATAGTTGCAGGGAAGCTATGTATAGGGTGGGAAGCTCGTTTCCCAGACTCGCTTCCTAGGAAGCTCACTTCCATCACGTCCCATTTAGTAGTCAAATGGAGTTGTATGTGTGAAGTGATGGGGTAGACTACAATCTATAGCCTTAGGTGTAGACTCTAAGCAAAGTATTGTTGGTTTGAAACCTAAGGCACCTAATTTTCCACAAAAATCTTATGTAAGATAAAATCAAAGATTTAACTTATAATAACATAATGGGAATGAGGAGCCTATATTTCATTTCTCGTTTCCTGTTTCCTAAGGTTTTTTTGAGTCTCACTTCCCGCTTCTCGCTTTCGCTTTGCTTCTCGTTTTCGCTTCTTGCTCTGATAACTATGGGTTAAACTAACCTTAGAATGAAGGTCTTTTACAGGCATCCAATCTCCTGGACCACAAAGATAGATCAGAGTGCATAGGAGCTACTTGATGATACTGCACCCCTTTCTTCTAACTCCAGAAGTTGATGATTGTTTGATTCCCTGTTAGAGAGCATAGGACCTTGTCTCTGCCTTTTTCTTTGCAGGAACCAATTGTCCAGAGAATCTCCAATTTCCAACCGCACCATACCCAAACAACTCCTGCACCTCTCCCGACCAACGCAACTTCTTACTAGACCCACCCACAACCCCACTATCCTCATAATCGTCATCATCATCTTCCAAGACAAACACTGGATTTTCATCCTTTCTTGGAAGCAAACTATGGTGTTGGAAAATGCACAAATGACCATGAATGCAACAAAATGTTAAGGAACAGCCGAGGGTGCTTCAAAGAGGGAGAAGGAAATAAAATTTATTGTCGCTGATCTGAAGGACTTGGGAATGAAGGACTTGGGAATCAAGCTTGACATGGGAATTTCATGGGAAGGAAAGGATTTCTTGCCAATGACTTAAAGAGTGATGCGGCGACGCTGGAAGTCATAGAAAATGTAGGCGATGTCGCATCCGAGAATGGAGAGATCAACGTCAATTGACGATTTTTTGTTGTTCTTGCCAAGGATTATGGAATATCTTTGAATGTAGATTTGAATGGAATGGAGGAGGTGGGGTGGTTAGAGAGAGAGAAAAGGGGAAACTTGGGGTGGTTAAAGAGAGAGTTTAGAGGGAGAGAGACGTGGTCAGTTGGTTAAAGAGAGACGTGTGATAACAAGATTTCTTATTTGTTAGCTATACTTAAAAATTATTTTAATACCCCTATCTAACTGCTTTATGTAGTGATAGGATAACATAGTTTTAGTAAAAAGAAAATCAACCAATGCTATCCCTCATTCTCCCATTATAATAGTAGAGATGCCAAGGATTATGGAATATCTTTGAATGGGAATGGAGGAGGTGGGGTGGTTAGAGAGAGAGAAAAGGGGGAACTTGGGGTGGTTAAAGAGAGAGTTTGGAGGGAGAGAGACGTGGTCAGGTGGTTAAAGAGAGACGTGTGATAACATGATTTCCTATTTGTTAGTTATACTTAATTATTTTAATACCCCTATCTAACTGCTTTTATGTAGTGATAGGATAACATAGTTTTAGGGTGTTTTAGTAAAAAGAAAATCAACCAACGCTATCCCTCATTCTTCTGTTATAATAGTAGAGACATGATATAGATAATATTCTTTTTAAATTTCAAAAACAGGTTATATACATAAGAATATATTTAAGTGACATTCTCTATCCTAACATATATATTTTGCTTCTTTCCTAGACTACTGGAGTATGCTCTATGGCTTTTCACCCTGATGGAAGGACACTGTTTTGTGGATTGGATGATAGTTTGAAGGTATGAATACCATCAATAATGTAATTTTGTGCAATATTATCTGGAAAGAAAGATAGTGTCCCTCATTTTTGTGTTCCCTTAACCTGTAGGTTTTCTCATGGGAGCCTATAATATGTCATGATGCTGTTGATATGGGGTGGTCTACAATCGGTGACCTCTGCATTCATGAGGGGAAACTTTTGGGTTGTTCGTACCATCGAAACTCTGTTGGAATTTGGGTTGCTGATATCTCGGTACCTTTTAATGCAAAATCATTTTACTTTTTTTTTTTTCTTTTTTTAAAGTTAAAGATAACTCATGTTTGTAATATCTGCCTTCTCTGTGTCAGCATATTGGGCCATATGGAGTTGGCACCATACCGCGGTCAAGTGGCTGTACAGAGCAGAGATTTAATCTCCGGGAAAGTCATTCTGTAGAAAACGTAGGCAGCAGTATAAAGTCTACTTCGGGTTTGGTCACCATGCCACCAGATTATGAGACTACAGAGATAAAAAACATATATGTGGATTGTAAGTTTTTTTTTGGGACACATAACTGAGTGGAGCTGATGTAAGATCATGTCAATATTCCTGTTTATTGATGTTGACATGGCACACATCAAGGGGTTTGGAACTCAATGGGTCCTACAACTCCTAACTGGAGATCTTGTATGCCAAAAATGACTAGACGTTGATCCTATCTGATATGTTGTTTGGTCTGGAAAGAAGTTTTCTAGATCAGATAAATAGGATCCTCTCATCTAGTGATTTTTTGACCTAAGAAATTCTCCTTGGTTTGCAGTCTCGCAGAAACTGAGGGAATGACGTGGGGGACATGAGCATCCCTACTTTTATATTTTCATAGTTCTTTGATGTTTGTGTATTTCTAAACCTCTTTTGATCAAAATGTTGTGGACCAACCGAAGTTCAAGGCCAGTTTTCTAGTCCTCATCACTCGATTGATGCACTCATTTCCACTCATTTCCACACACCCACACTTACAGATGCACACGCACACATTTAATGTGTAGTTGTCTGATGCATGTTTCTCTTCCCAATAAGAATCTTTTTATTTCCTCTAATTACTTGTTCTTGTTCCCTGTAAAGGTACTGACAGCAATCATGTCACACCACAAAGAGTTGGATCTGTTAATGCTCCTAAGGTTGTACTCCCTTTGGATTCTATTAAAACCAGTAATCCGCCAACTCTGAAGAAAAATTCTGCAACAGTGATGCACACAAGGATGAATAGCCAAATAATCACTAGTCCTTATTCTGTGCCTATTGTACCTAGAAACAGTCAAAATGGAAGAAACACAGCCAACTCTAGAAAAGAATCTATCACAACTGAAAGGACTGGTCCTGGAGTGTTAGTCAAGCCAACTCATGCAAGAAGGACATCAAATGGAAAATGTGATATGGGGAGGTTGTCAATTGCAGTTGATTCTGGATCTTTTAGTAGCAAGATAAGTGATCTAGACAGTTCGAAGGATACACACTTCCATGCCAAGTTTGTAATAGAAGATGAAGCTACAGAATCCTGTGAGGAGAAACATGCAAATATCAAGAGTGTTGCGGAAAAGTTTGAACAGATTCTCTCACCGCGGTCACCCTCCAACCATGAAAACTGTTAAGTTTTTATTCTATTATCATAGCATCATTATTTTTGCATGTTACTTTTGTTGTGAGTCATAAATTACTAGCTCTTCCATCTACAAATAATACTTGACAAAATGGCTGCCAACGTACGTATTAAAAATTTTGTTTTTAAGAGTGAATAGTTTTCCCTTTTTTATCAAATTTTACCATTTCCGTTATAATTCTTGTTAGTTGACAAATATCGGGACCATGATTATACATGTTTCACAGAAGTATACAAGCATCTGGCTTGGATTATATCTATATTTTTTTCAGTAATTTTTCATTTGTCCCTCCAAATGGAACCCTTCTTTTTAAGAGCTGAACCTTGGATTATTATATTGGGAGCCATTATTGCCTGCTTTTGTTTGTCGTAATTGATGGTTTGAGAAAGATTTTTTTAAAATAATTTCCTTGTAGGGGAAATTAACCTTTTTCCCTTGCAGGTGGAGAGGCACTCAATTGCAGCAAAGGAATAAGCTCTGGAAAATTTGTTAATGGAGGTTTGCCTATGGAATGCTAAGTTTGTAGATATTCGAGAATATGCTTTATGGAACTTGATTCTTTTAGCTTTCCCATTTGGCAGTTGTACCAGGAAGGACACGCTCTCTAGTTGAGAGATGGGAAAGGAGAGAGAGATTTAATGATGATGAAGCTCTGACAACTAGTGTGTCATCTGACATGATACCTAAAACTGATATGCTACCTCCTGTGCTGGTAGGTTTTTTTTTTAAAGAAAGGATCAAAAAATTCCCAGGTTCTGATTAGTAGAAATGCTAGATGTGTTTTGGTCAACCTGCATTATTTTATCTATTGTTAAATAAGCGGAATAACAACACCACAGAACATTTTACTGATGATGCTATATGGTCTCTCTATTGTACTCATCATCATGCTAATTCTCATGATCTGAATTATCCAATCCATGGCCCTTCTTCCTTAGGAGATCTCCTAGATCCAAAATCAACCTAATGCCTTGAACCATTTGATTAATTGCTTTCTTCTGGGCTATCAGCAAATAACTGCATGTAAAGAAGGTCTATGTTATGAATGGCTAGGATGATCTCATCGCTATTTGGGGTAAATCTTCTAGGTGGGGCTCATCAATTGGATGGTCTGGATCTTCCAGCATATGTTAGGTGTAGGGTGGAAACCTTATAGTAGTACTTTAGTATATATAATTTAGGGGTGTCGATGGGCCGGGCTTGGGCTTGAATTTTGGTATTTTTGAATAGGCCTAAGCCTGGCACATACAAGAGGCTTTGAAACCTGAATTCAGCCCGATCGACACACCTATATATAATACTACAATAGTTTACCATGGTACTCTTCTCATGTCTTTTTTTTTTTCGGGGGGGGGGGGGTTGTCATATATTGTCCTTGGAATAATTAGTTGATTTTATAAGTGTCTAGTGCTCTGGTCTAATGCTTACTTATATTTTTCAATCACAGATCAAGACCTGATTTCTCCAGCCATTTTCTTATGATAAGTCCCTTCTGATTGTTTGATGTAACTCTGTTTGAACTACTCAATTTGTTATGTGACCAAAGTAGAACTTGTACTTGGGGTATATTGGGATAAACAATGCTGTGGCTACCACATGCTAGCCTATTTTCTGCATATGCATTCATATATGTTGACACATTGGTTGAAATGAATCCAGTTGATACTTACCATGATGTTCAATGATGAACAGAATGGACAACCTCAAACTTCTGGAAGGGAGTTGTTATCTGCAAACAATGAGGATGTTACTGAAGCGCTGTTGCAAAATCATGATATATTTTTAAGTACTCTGCGATCTCGCCTTACAAAATTACAGGTAACTTTAGAGGGTTTATGCATTTGTGTGTGTGTGTGTGTGTGTGTGTGTGTGTTTTAATCAATGGATTTCAGGAGGATTGCTTCATCATCTAAGTTTGCTTCCTCATTGTTGCTAGTATTATAGCTTTAAGCTGTGCAACTTAGACATGGAAATTCATGTCGGAGCCGCATATGGTATGAGGTGTTCAACACGGTGATCTTGGGATCTGACCTGTTGACACTACCGCACATTTATATATGAATGTTAGTGTAGAATTCATGGTTTTAAAAAAACGCCGAAACCGATACGTGTTGCTGTTAGCCGAGTCCTACGTCGACACCATTACGTACCATAGGATTCGGGCGATACATAAGGTTTCCGCGAGTCTTATTTTCCCTTAATTATACCCGAAACCTAACCTTTACAGGTTTTATTAAGGGAAAATAAGACTCGGCGGAAACTGTTACGTATTGCCCGAGGTCCAATGATACGTAAGGACGATACGTAAGGGTGTTGGCAGGCCCCCCACCCCCGAAATTTTGGGGGGAAAAAAATCCTATATAGGGCTAATATGGGTGTAGCCTGGGAGGGGTGGAACCGGGGAACTCTAGCCCCCCCTAAATTTCCGAGGAAAGATATATTCCTTACAAACGGACACGATGACCCATGAACTTAGCACTCAAAAAAAATCCAAGGGCTATGCCCCCGAACCCCCATTGTTAGCCCCCTCTGCCAGAGAATCCTGGCTTTGCCCCTGGGTGTCGGCGTAGGACTCGGCTGACATTTTTATATAAAAGGGGTTACCGTAAACCCCTAAAACACTCCTCTTTTCTTTCCATCTTCCTCTCTATCCATTCTAAGCCTTAAAACTTGAAATTCTTTTATTTTTGGTGATTGAAAACTTGATTTGGGGTTTGAATTATCGATTTGAAGAAATTCATGTGTTCTCACATGTCCCAAGCCTAACACTATGAAAATCTCTACAATCAACCTAACATTCATCCAAATAGAGATGATGATGAGCCAACCCGTAATTTTATGTGGCTTTAGCAGTATGTTTCTACTTTCGACTCATCTACTATGTTATATTTCTTTTTTTAAAATATATTTTCTACTTGATATTGATTTTAGAAGAATGTTATTACCTATAGACTCTCTTTTTATAATTTATTTTGAATTTTTAGAATTTAAAAAGAAAAAAAAAAAAACCCAAACTGATACGGTCCCCGAAACTGCGTTTTTAATCCTTTGGTGTAGATTTCAGTACCTAAAATATTGTATCTGATGGAAAGAAATAATTGAAAATATGTATTTGTAATTTTATATTGTTAAACCCTCTGTTATCTGGGTTTTTAATATCGCTTCTGAAATATTTGATCTAGTAGTATCCTTGTGTCAAAGTTGTGGAGACTGTTAGTTCTAATACAGATTTGCAGGTGCTGTGGCATGTTTGGGAGCAGAATGACATTAAGGGTGCTATCAGCGCCATGAGGAAGTTGCCTGATCATTCTGTAGGTATTCTATTGATGGCATTGATGTGTTGTTGCTTAATCTGCATTTGACACATCCAATTGTCTTTGGTAGCAAATCTTAATTGATCACCTACTGGTGCAGGTGCAAACTGATGTGATTGGCGTTCTCATGGAGAAAATGGAGATTGTTACCTTGGATCTGTTCTCTTGCTTACTTCCTGTGCTTATGGGCTTACTGGATAGCAAGATAGACAGGTAACTGTTTTGTGAATTCCACTTTCTGTGTTTAAAAACATCAGTACTTTGGTGATTTGAATGCTAGAACTTGGGGTTTAGTACCATCTTAGTGCATAATCATCTTTTGTGGTGCATGACCGACCAATTGCTTAAATCACACCAGTTTAGAGCACGTGCTGAACAGCCTGAACTATAATAAAGCAAGTTCATGTCTTTCTTTCTTTGTTTTTGGTGATATGAATGCTATAACTTGGGGTTTAGTACCATCTTAGTGCATGATCATCTTTCGTGGTGCAGGACCGACCAATTGCTTAAATCACACCAGTTTAGAGCACGTGATGAACAGTCTGAACTATAATAAACCAAATTTCACGTCTTTCTTTCTTTGTTTTTGGTGATCATATTACACGTCTACATTCTATAAAGAAAAACAGAATCAGAATAAAATTAACTTTCTGTGGTGAACATAGTTTAGTAGAAGGTAACACCGTAACAGGCTGTCTATCAGGATGCATGATGAAAGACAAAGGGCTTAATTAGAATCTTAACTGAGTAGATTGGGTAATTCTCTTATTTATTTATTTGTTTATTTTTTTTAATTATAGAGATAAGTACTGTTTCATCACCCTAATAAAAAATATCACTTAAAAGGGCATGGTTTGAAAAGTTTTACCGAATAGGGCATGTATTCCAATATTACCCTTATTAGTGTTTGGGTTTTATATGCATAGCTAAGGGGTAAATATAACAAAGGCACACTCTTTTAGGTAATAAAAATGCAAAGCATGCCTTTTTGATAAATTTGTCAAAGGCATGCCCTTTTAGGTAACAAAAATGCAAAGCATGCCCTTTTAGGTGAAGCACCCTTATTATTATTTTGTTGGTTGAGTAAGCTATAAGATCGAACCCGCAACTTAATGGTTTCAGTGCCAAACATCAAACAATTGACCTGCAGACTGGAGCCCAACCCAAATAGGTAAATGTTTAAATAGGAATTTATGTTGAAAATGAAATAAATCAATTGAGTTGATTCTCTCTAGAGGATGCAATGAAAAAAAAAATCAAGGGGCTGCTGGGCATGTACCCAATTATCATATGTGAGCAGAGTTGAAATAAATATAAGTGGTTGTATATATTTTTTCTTGTGTTGAAAATGTAGACACATAAGTATTTCGTTGGAAATGCTGCTGAAGCTTGTCGCAGTCTTCGGGCCAGTAATCCACTCAACCATTTCAGCATCTCCAGTTGTTGGTGTTGATCTTCATGCGGAGCATAGGTATAATTCTTTAATGTCTTATGGACCTTTTTGGATTTTTAGATTTTTGTTTGGCTGTAGGAGTCTGAGATTTGATCACATTGCTCACTCACCCATAATTCAAAAAATGAGCACAGGCGTGAATGCTGTAATCAGTGCTTTATCCAGTTGCAAAAGATCAAGCGAATTCTTCCTTCACTTATTAGGTAAGCAAGCTTTTCTTGAGTTGTAAACTATAAAGAACCGTGTTAGAACAAAGTCATGAGGTTCCTCCAGGAATAGTCAATTAGCTCACTGATCAAGTTGGCTCTCACTAACAAGTGTCAAAGTCCATGTCCATGTAACTCTTACCATGTTGAAAATATTGTTGGCTGACAATTCATACACTCCACAAGTTTGTGTCCATGACAATCCATTCTCTCAAAATTATTGAATGTTGGGTTTACTTTCTTTGGAACCCTGTTGTCACCATATCCGCCATCACTTCAATGCTAAGTTGCACAAACGCAAACACAAGGGTCAGAATCTGACATGGGTGCAAGGTGTTGGATTCAGCCACCCCCAAAAGTTAGGATTTGAGGATAACGGAGAATATTAAATTTGGAATTTAAAAAATGGTATTATATTTGAAATTTTATATGAAGGATGCTATATGAAATTGAAAAGGGAACAAATGAAATAAAAATACATATATTATTCTAAGGAACACTAAATAAATCAAAAATGGGTAATTGAAGATACTCTATTCAAAAGTCAAATAGAACATATTAAGCTTTAAACAAATAACCACAAGGATTAATCTGTTACATAATTAGTTTGTCAAGTACTAAAGAAGAAGTTGTTTAACAGTTATCAATTTCCAAATGAATACTATTTTCAGAAAGTATCGTGTTATACAAAGCCAGAACTCATCAAACAGTATAAACAAGACATTCATTGAAGCAAATGAATAATGAATAGATAATAATTCTAAAATTTTCTGCTAATTTAAAGATGTATCGCTAGTAGTAGTTCTAAGAAACAACAGGCATGCCTGTGGTATGTTTTGGTATCGCACGTCCACACATATTGACACACAACACACCTGCAAAGTCGAAGAGTCTCACGCAACATAGTTTCAATGCAACAACAATTGATTGGATGATTTATTTCATAAATTTATTTTCATATTGTTGAACCACTTTAAAGAATTCTGGATGAATCTCTGGTTCAGTGTTTATCCACTACTTTTAAAGTTGTTCATTTGGAATTTTCAGTACCCTGTGAGATAGCTTAATGGATCATCAGTTGAGTCAACATATGTGGCATGGACACTCCATTTAAAAAAAATAAAAAAACTTGTTGACACATTTTGGATATTTCACGCCCAAGACGTGTTTTTCACTTATATATATATTTTTTGTTATGGTCACTATTTCTATGCAATTTCTCTATGTTTTGAATTTCTTGATGTGGCTATTCAGGGCTACTATGAAATAATTACGTAGTGGAGTAGTTTTCACATGACATTTTCAGTCTTTTCATATCAAAATGGAGACCTTGTTTTGGTGTCTTGTCGGCATGTTGTGCCAAACTAATAAAAGATTTATATGGAGTTCAGAATGATGTAAGACAGTGTCTTATAATTCATCAAGGAGGCTACAAATGTCCCACCATCCTTCAATCTTTGGCCATATCAATTGAGATGATCCATGTGTTCAGAGTGCTGATTAGTGATTGAGTTCTTGTGTTCAATTTCTTGTACTATTAATTTTGGTTTTGGTTTCTCTTTTGGGTTTTTTTTTTAATATCCGTGGCTGTAGTCTTGGTCCACTCAGTTTAGTGGAAACTCTTATTATTGCTTAATAGCTTCTTCAATTTCTTTAGCCATAAGCTCCCATATAAATTTTAGAATATGATTATATGAAGGACTTTGTAATTTGGATTTAACAGTTACCTAATGTCTGATATTGCTGCAGGAGGGGTGGGTTACTTGCCAAATGTGCCCAGGAATTGAATCTAGTTCTTCAAGAATCATAACTTCCCAATGCCATCCAAACCCATTTTTTATTTAAAGAGTGGTAGATTAGCTCCTTTTTTTTTACCCTTTTTAAGAGGGTACATAAAAAACAGGGCCCTTCTCAGATTCAAGTATTATTTCTTATACTTGATGGCAAGGTTCTCGCCTTGGAATTCCACAATTTTGATATGCTGCTTTCTATAATTTGCTGCTGCCTCCTGCTTTTGGTAACCAAGCACTGAAGCTTAAGAGGTCTCTAAAGATGATGCTGAAATTAGTACCAGCTTCACTTGCTGCTGTTACTGCCTAATGTTGAACGGTGCGTAGACAACTCCTAATTGCAATTCTTTTGAATTGGAAGAATCATGCTGCATGTATTGCTTTGGGCATTGATTTGTATGTAACCTTGTGTGGATTTTGTATTGAGATACCGCACCTGTAATATTCAATCAAATAATATTAATTTAATTCTGTATAACTGTTTTGTTTATAGACATTGTGTTGAACTGTCTTCTATGGGGGTTGGGATCATATCCAAGCTCGAGTTCAATCCCACCCACAGGTCAACACGTGTCCCTTTTGTTAACTGTGGCTAAGATTCACCAACTCTCTAGAAAAGGAAAATAATCACCTCCTCGCTGGTGGTGTAGGAAGGCGTCTTTCCCCCTTTTCTTGCCACATGTCCCACTTTTTTTAACTCCCTTTAACTGTGGTTAAGATTCACTAACCCTTAGGGTTAAAGCATCTAACCTTGATTTTTAGAAGAAACAATTTTTTTTTTGAAAAAATTATCATAGGAGTTAAAACTTGTTAACCATAGTTCAAGGCAGTTAAAGGTGCTCTGTGAGGGCAAGGAGCAATAGTCTGCTCCTCACCTAAGGAGAGGACTATTGCTCTTTTAGAAAAACATTAACCCTAATGGTTAACACTTCATAACCAGTTTAAAAGGCAGATAGAGCCTTAGAGGGGCTTTGTGAGTGCGATTGAACTCAAGAATTGGACAGGATCTGGACTCCTTAATTGCAAAATGTTAAAGTTTCATTCAGGCTGCAGAGAAAATTATAAGATCATTAGGACAGGCTGAAGGAGTAGAACAAATCTTACTGAGTCCGTTTTTGTGTGGGCAAACATAGGGACAAAGTGGGGGTTTGGGAATAAGTGGACAAAGTTTGTAAAAATTAAAAAAAAATTGAGAAAAAAATAAATATACCAAATAATTTGATTAAAAAATATATAATTTGAGAGAATAATTCAAAAAAATTGCAAATCATTCATCAATAATTTGACAATCTAAAAATGTGTGAATTATTCACGAATAATTAAAAAAATGGAGTTTGTTTTTGTTACAGTGTGCAAGTCGGCACATAAATCTTGTGTGCCTCCACCCAATATACACCAATAAAGTAGAAGGGGCAAATTGGTCTCATATGATTGTTTTTACAAGTTTTTTCCAAACCGGACTGGCCTCAAACCGATAAATTGTCCGGTTCAGTTCCACTAGTTTGACTATGTCCTTTTATTAATAATTTTGTTTTCTCATTTTCCCTCTTTTCCTCATCAGTTCTACCGGTTTTTAACCTCGGTTTCTTGGTTGAACCTGTTGGATCTGGCCGGTTCTTAATACTATCCGATTTTGAGAGGTTTCGGAGCTGACAACCTAGCCGGTTCCAGTTTTACAGGTTCAATAGACTAGTCCGGTCCGGTTTTAATAACACTACTTTTTATTAAGATGCCCTCATTTGTGTACTCCAAGATCGGGCACGTGCTAACTTGCACACACAAAATGGGATTTGGAGTATATTTTATGGTATTGGATTACCTTTGGCGGATGCCCGAGGCGTCTGCTAGTGTGTCCACACTTCATCCGACATTTGGTGATAAAATGGGGGAGAAATCATTTCATTTTCTCCCCATGTTTTTGACTTCTCCCCACGTGATATCTCTCCCCTTTTTTATCGCAACATGTCTCATGGTGTGGACGCCTGAGCGCACGCCTCGGGCTCAGGCATCCGCTGATGCCATATTTTCTATCCATAGGGGGCACACTGTCAAGAGCGATTAACCTGACACTTTTCAAATGGGAGAGGCTGAGCTGGCATACACGTGGAAGTTGAAACTCTTTCGGTCCGTCAAGAATGGCTTCAGATTATCTTTGGTGGACTCCCGAGGTGGGTGCTTGGGCATCCACACACCTTCCATCATGTGGCGATAAAAAGGGAGAGAGATATCAAGTGGGGAGAAATCAGAAACATGCGAAGAAAATGAAATGACTTCTCCCCTTTTATCGCCACATGTCAAGCTGTCTCAAAAGTCAGAAGCCCATCTTGTTATATCCCTATACTTTAAAAACGTAACCCACTTTTCTTATTTGTTAAGGCAAATGACTGGGAAATCCTTAATTTTATCTTCCCTTATCAATATTTATGTATTATAATCTATCTTTAATTCTCAAAAGTGCAGATATAAAATAAAATAAATTAACCTGTTTTTAGAATAAAAAAGTTGTAAGGATTTGAAATAAGCTCCTACTCTGGTAACTTTTCCCTATTATCTTGAGAATCGAGATAATTATAAACCTCTAAATTTTTTGTTTAATTAACTTGTTGACGGATATTTGAATTTTACGTATGGGGCTAGCACTTATAAGTTTGGTTACTAAGAAAATAGGTGAAAACATGAAGAAAAATATTTTAGATTTTTAATATAATTTTTTTACCCTCCAAAAAAAAAAAAACCTTTCTTTTCTTCCTTCTTCACTTATTTTCTCGACAACCAAACATAGGGTTAGGTGGATCAATTGGCCAAATTCGGGCCAAAAGCCTATTGTAAACGAAATAGGCATGACCTTTTAAAAAATCACAAAATGCAAGCCCATGTCCGGTCCATTGAGGAATGATAAGCCATGTTTATGAATTAATTACCTCTTCTACCTCAATTATTGCAACGGCCAAAAAATGACATCCATGAACAGATTATTTCATCCGCACCAATACAAAACAAAAAAAGGAAAAAAAGATTATTTCATAAATTGAAAACGATGAAATGATCAAACGATCCAATATCTTCTGCTGTGGCTCCATTAGTTGACGTACTGCAACAATGAGGTCGTGTGATGGGAATAAAGGTTATCCATCAAAAAATTTAACGATCAGATTATCTTAAACCGATTGTTTTCCAACATGAGAGACTAAAAAAAACTGATATATTCATCATCTTAATGTATTAAATTTGTTATTAGGCAATATGCTCCTGAATATTTTCATTGCTTATCAATTTGACACTAATTAATTAAAAGACGGGTTGAGATCTTTTGTAGAGACATTTACAAGGATTCCTTTTAAAATCTAGACTTAAAAGTAACAAGGAAAAATAGGGATTTGAAATTTTATGTTAGAAATAAGAAGAGTGCTGATGTCAGTCACACATTTCAAATATTTTCTAAACTCACTATGGGTGTAATACCTATTGTTGCTATCATTTATTTCAAACGGTAAGAAAGCAAAAAAAAAATTAAATGAGAAAATTATGATATGTGACGGCTTGTGAACTCCTTTTAATTGTGGTTAAACATGATTAACTTAAGGTTTATATATTTTCATAAAAACCATGATTAAATGGATGGTTCTAAGAGTGATGAATCTTATTAACCACAGTTAGTAGGTTCCAAGCACTTCTCTTGTGAAAAGTTTTACAATTCTTCATAAAATAAAATAAAAGGTTAAAAAAATCATTTTATAAAAAAAATTTAACCTTCGTTAATTAACTTTTGAAATGAATTGTAAATTTGCAAAAGTTTTGAAAGTTAGTCGGGCATAATACGAAATCAAAAAACACAAGAGTGTTTTACAAATAGTTGAAAAGTTATTAAAAAAAAACCCTTCTTTAAAAAATAAAAATAAAACCAGTGTTAAAAACCGGATTGATTAACTTTCTAAACCGGACCGACTAATAAAACCAGTGTTAACAAAAGATAATATTGGAATACATATCCTGTTGTAATACTTTTTAAATCATGTCCTTTTAAGTAATAAGTTTGGTTTAGGGAGTGATGAAACGGTACTTAACTCTAAATATAAATATAAAGCGAGTGAAAGGAGAACGAGAAAGGCGAGACGAAACACATTACTCTCTCTCTCTCTCTCTTTTTCTCTCTCTTCTTTTCTTTTCTTTGTTTCCTTTTCAACCCCTAAATCGAACACGTCTGAAAGTTCTAACACCTTCTCTCCTTCTCCCTTTCTAACTTTAGCTTCTTTAAACAAACCCCTAAGACAAACACAACCCCTTCTCACGTTTCTTATCAAACAATACCGGAAACGATCTTTCCCCTCTCACTGCCTTCCAAATTTTATCCTTCCCCTTTATCTGTAAATCTCTCAAAAGTGGTTTTCCGGCCCCACGGTTATCTTTAGTGGTTTTCCGGGTAGTTTTCTTTGAGGCGGGCGGGTTTGGCTTTTTAGAGAGAGAGAGACAGAGCGATTCTACGGTTATTCTATCTGGGGGAATAAAAGTTGGGAGCCGTTATCGGATAACGGTGACGGTGACGGTGACGGTGACGGTGACGGAGATGATGAGAATGGAGTGGGGTACATTGGAGGAGCTACTCCTCGGGGGTGCCGTACTCAGGCACGGGACCCGAGCCTGGGACGCCGTGGCTGCAGAGCTCCGAACCAGAATTCTCTGTCCCTGCACTTTCAGTGCTAAGGTTAATTTCTCACCGTTTTTATCGCTATATTCGAATATCTCGCCGAATTTATATGTTTTTCTTTCCTGAAGTTAATTATATATCCTAATATATTTAAAGGTGGCCCTTGTTTTTCTCCCTTCTTTTCTCAGCTGAAATTACACATTGCTAAAACTTTTTAACTCACTATAAATATTAAAGTATGCCGTAAGACACCTGTTGGCTGTTACTTGGGCTAAATCTTTTTTTAAAATTGAACAAAAATTAGGACTCATTATTTTATCACTCCCAACCAAAAAACTATTAAAAATCAAAACATATTAAATTCTAATCTATGTTTTGACTTTAAGATAATAAAAATTAGCTGAAACAAATGGCATAAGCATTGATGCATTGGCATTAAGGCTGTCAATGGGTCCGAGGTCTATCCAAACATAGGCCTCGGATTGTCTCTGGCGAAGCCAAAAAGGGCTCTCGGGTTCCATACATTGTGCGGCAGCTGGCAGAAAAATGGAGAGAAGTCATTTATTTTCTCCCCATGATTTTTGACTTCTCCCCATTTGATATCTCTCCCCCCTTGTTCTCACACACTTATCGCCACATGTCCATTTATGAGTGAAGAAGTCAAAATCATGGGCTCCATGATTTTGACTTCTCCACCACATGTCAACAATTCTATGGAACCCCGAGATAGCCCTTTCTGGCTTCCCCAGAGGCAAGCCAAGGCCCCAAACATAGCCCTTGGTGGCAGGGCCTAAATTGGCTAGGCCCAAAGAGTGCGTCTACGGGATAATCCTAATCCAAACTGTTTAATAATTAAGATAAATGGTTAGGATTTGGGAGTATCCCAAAACTAATTCTAAAGAAAAACACTTTTGTAATGATGTTTCAAAATTTTAAATCTAAACTTCCACTTATTCCATATGGCCCCGTCCCACAGGTCAACACGTGTTCCTTTTATGGTTAAAATTCACTTGCCCTAGAAGGATGATGTTTTTAGAATTAAGGTTTAAATAGTTTTTTTATCCCTTACATTATTTACAAATGCGCCATTCAAGTATAATCAGAGAAATAATTTCAAAATACGCCCGAAATTATCAATAAGTTCGTTACCGAGCATTGCATGGTCAATCGCCCTAAAAGAAAATACAGAGTCTTGTTGTTTTGTCTCGGTCTTCATGTTGTTGGGAAATTGGCTTCGTTAGACGGATATTAAAATACAAATAACCCCGTGTTTTTCTAAAATATGACGAGAAGTCGAAAACGCATCCTTTATTTGTACCCAAAAACAAATATTCTCTGTAAAAAAAAAGGTTTAATTGTACTCAATGAGCCAAGCAGCTCGCGAGTCGGTTCAATTCATTTCGAAATGAGCCGAGCTTGAGTTGAGTATTTGAGCTCGTTATACTTAGTTAAGCTAAATGATTGAGATCGTTTGTTAATTAAACCGAACACAAGCAGCGAGTTGCTCGACTTAGCTTGATAAATTTTACTATGCCACTTATAATACCCTAATAATATTAATTTTCACTTTAAAGTTAAGAAACTTAAATATGAATTGTTGTTAAGGTAAACTTAAAAAATAACTACACCCTCTCAGAATTTATAAATTCTCTATATCATGTTTTTGTCCTCAAATTCAAGAAAATAATTATGTTCAGTTATTAAGTTTATTATTTTTAGGATGGAGAATATGTTGATAATGTTCAACTCTTAAGATTTTGTTTTGAATTTTTTTGTTAAAATTAGAGGTAAACGAGCCTAAAACAATAATGTGCGAGCATATATATGTCACGAGCTGACCTTGGATAACACCCATCTCATCTCTTTTACACTCCTACTTAATACACATCTCAATTTATTTGTAAGTTTTTTATATTAAAAATTGACTTGATTAGCGTCTCCATTACAGATCTGTCAAGCCAAATACGAGGACTTGCAGGAGCGTTATTGTGGTTGCACGTGAGTAGTTTGTTTTCATTTGGAAAAAGCTTTTATTTGATATTAAAATTTAAAATATGAAACAGATTGTTTAGGAATGGAATCCTCTACGGTTGTAGCCGGAATCAAGGGGACGTCCCTAAGGTTGTCACATGTCCTTTTTGTTGCCCCTTAACTGTAGTTAAAATTCACCCACGTTTCCCGTTAAAAAAAATTAATTTTTTTAAACCCTAATTACAACCATAGAGGATTTTATTCCAATTGTCTTCTTTCTCAACTATCTTACTTAGAGACTCATACCGGCTTTTTTCTCCTTAGGCTTAGACCAGTCTGTGTCTCATATATCAAAGAGGAGTGCTATTTTTCAATGATTAAAGTAACTATTTTTATAAGAAAGTATTTTGTTTTGTTTTTTTTTTTGCAAACAAGTGTTGCTCAAGGTTTAAAATTTCAAAATTTCGGCCGACATCTCACCGAAATCTCATTCAATAATAAATATTATTCCGAAATTTGATTCGAAATTTCGCCGAAATATTCCGAAATTTCGGGTCCAAAAATTTCAAAATATTCTGAAATTTTTATTTTTTTATATAATATTAATTATATATATTATTATTTTATTTTTAAAATTAATATATAAAATTTTCGAAATTTCACGAAAAATTTCGAAATTTTAATTAAAATTTTTTAAAAAAATTATTTAAAAATAAAAATTCAGATTTCGGCCGAAATTCCGAAATTTTCAAAATCCGAAATTTCACTCAAAATTTTTGAAATTTCGGCCGAAATCTGATATCCGAAATAAACCCAGTTTCGATATCCGTGGGGTTGTTGGAAACCGAAATTTCAACGAAATTTTAAACCATGGTGTTGCTTCCCAAATGGAATTATAAGAGTGAAAGAGCTTGGCTGGCTACCATTGTTGGTAATTGAGTATGGTAAAGAGAAAATGAAAAAGAAAAGTTTACTGCCACTTGTCACTTTACAATGGAAAGGAATGGACAACCATCCATCTCCGAGCTCATAATTCTTCTTGTATGATTTTTTTTAATGTTTATTTTGGGTGGCTAATATATATATATATATATATATATATATATATATATATATATTTGTTGATTTTTGGGTGGCTAATTGATTTGTAAGAGAGTAGGATATTTTATGGATATGATATTTTGACATTACAGTTTTTTTGGAAGGTAACAAATGGATATTTTGACATTACAGTTTTGTGAAAAGGTTAACTTATTTTTGTTTCTTTCTTTCATAAAACTAATCGTAATTCAATTTGGTAAGCTCAAGGTTATACAATCATTCGCAAAATTAACTTTAAATTGTAGACTGCTGGATTACGAAATTGACCTTAAATCGTTCCTTATTTCTGCCTTTCTTTTCTCGTTAGTGCGTGGTTCGAAGAGCTCCGTAAGCAACGAGTTGCCGAGTTGAAGCGTGAGTTGGAGAAGTCAAAAGACTCAATCGGGTCAGTTACCTTTTTAACTTCTAATTTTTGCTCTATGACATAAATACCTTTTATTTTTTAATTTATTTGGCAAAAGTGAACAATAATAATAACGAAATGGCAAAAACGCTTCTTTTCTTACGGATCGAATCACAGCCAATCATGATTGAACTCGGGGAGAGTTCAATTGCACCCACCTGTCTATACGTGCCCCTATTAATCCCAATAAATTGTGGTTTAAAATCTTTAGATTCCCTAACCTTTAGAGTTTAATAATTTAACCTTAATTTTTAGAAATTTTTTTTAAAAAAATACTGAACTCCGATTAAGAACTATTAACCCTTAGGGTTAATAATATTAAAAAAAAAGGTTAGATTATGTTTTTTTTTTTTTTTGGCTCTTTAGTGGTTGGTTTGGGTTAGTATTTGTTCAAGGTAAGAAAACACCACGCTCACCTCTCTTCCACGGGTGTGAACCTTGGACCTCCCTCCTAGTGAGGGGATGCATCACCATTGGGTTATTCCTAATGTGTAACTAAGATTAGATTGTTGAACCCTAAGGATGTACTTATTAAAAGAAAGCAAGTCAAAGAAAAGAAAGAAAGAAAAGCTAAAAAATTTGGAAGAAAATTGTCACTATTATTAAGAAAGTAAAAGAAAAAAAAAAATGGTTTTTTTGTAAAAAAAACATTTGTACAAGAAAAATCGCTGTTTTTATAATCTCTTAAAGTCAAAGGAACACACTCTAAGGACTAGGGAATCAACCATAATTAATAAGGGCTAACAAAAACACATGCTGAGAAGTGGCTGTGATTTAATTCTCTCCGAACTCAATCGTGATTGGATCTCTCTATTCCGTGTTTACTTTCTTGAAATATCGGGAAAATGGCGGCGGGAATGGCCCTGTTTAAATTCCTGCCGGTCAATTTATGGTTGAATAGGCCTACAATCATTTGAACCCAAAAGAGGCAGAGATCAGAGGAATGAGATATCTCTCATTCGGATTTAGCTGTGGACTCATTCTTAAAAAAAACTGCTACCGCCTTACTCAACATAGACTAGGCCAACGACCGACCTGACATTTATAATTGGCTTAAAGGTAAAGACGGACTTGACCCTAATAAGGAATTCTAGAACCCCAATCTCCCAGCCTAACTCGTTTAAAATTTGAAATTAATAATTGGATATATTAAATAGTTGTCTTAAAATTTATATAAAAAACTTAAATATCATTTAATGAATTTAATGAGTGCATATTAAATATATTATTTGAGTAATAAAATTTTACGTCGTTAAAGTTTGACTTTTGGGCCTCCGAGATTTTATCAATGAATTTGCAAGAAAGCAATATAATAGTAGAACTATAGAATCTAAACCTAACCAAACTTAATCGACTTCAAATTCTATCATGTTCCTCTTGCGTGCGTGGTAGGGTTGTGGCCTTCCAAGGGTGGAGGTCTGGGATCTAATCTCATCAAGGGTAAGGGTTGCAAGAGCTTCAATGCCTCAGCTGACTACTGACCGGCTAACTCTGCTGACGTAGGTAAATGATTCTGTCCCTATGGAGCCCTCAAAAAAAAAAAAAATCTCTCCGATTGTAATCGAATTCCAAGGCCTTGAGGTCACCACATGTCCTTATTAATACCTTTTAACTGTGGTTAAGATTCATCCACCCATAGGGTTCACCTACTTACTTTTGATTTTTAGAAAAAAAAAATTTCTTTAACCAGAGAAAATTTCAATATTTTTTTTTCTAACAAACCAATGATGTTTCACTGTGTTGTTTCACAATATCATTTTACTTACCGTTAAAAATAAAATAATAATAATAATAAATGACAGCTAATGTGATTGGAGGACCCTGGGTCAGCTTAGAAGCTGATCTCATTCGTCTACGACCTTTTTTCACCATATATCAAGTATGATTAACCTCTTAGGGAATTAATCTAATAATGATTTTTAGAAAAATAAAAAATAAAAAAATTTATTTTAATTTAATTAAAGTAAATCATAGTTAGAAGTGTTAAAAGGACACGGGAACACTACGGTCCTCTACTAAGAGGACCGCAGACTCTACTTTTCCATTATGAAACTATCGTGTTTCCAGATCTCTGGAGTCAAAGCTTGAGAATCTCAAGGCGGAGAAAAGAGATGACTGTCAAGTTGATTTCGACTCCAGTCGGACGGAATCAGAAGTACCCCTCGGAAACTCCGATGGACTCGATTTCTCCGGCAAGGCCACATCCAAGGATGTCCTCTCCGCCGGTAGTTTCACAAAGGCAACTCGGACGATTCCTTCGCCTGAATCTCCCACTCCGACGACCAGCGTCCAGAATCCGGCGGAAACTACTGGTGGCGGCCATGCATGGTGTCTGACCAATCGGAGAGGCAAAAGGAAGAGAAAGGATTTTTGCAAGGAAGCCTGCGCCGGAGAAAACAGCTTGTGGGTTTCTTCGACTGCCGTTCTTGATAAAGAATCAACCTCCGGTCGTGAACCGAACGTCCGATCTGCTGACGTGGCCGATCCCAACGGTCATTTCCATCTGATGAGGATTTTCAATTCGATTTTGGACCACGAAAATGCTTCCGTATTCCGACCCCGGCTGAATAACAAGGTAATCATTTTTGTATTCAGTGCTCCGCAGATGCATCGTATTAACCTGTATTACAGCCATTGATTTCCATTTTGATTTTGTTCGTGTGTTTTGGATTAACAGAAGAAAGCAAAATACGAGAAAACCATCCTGCGGCACATGGACTTCGATACGATAAGGTCAAGAATTGTCGACCGTTCGATCAGTTCGTCCAAGGAACTTTATCGAGATCTGGTTCTAATCGCGGACAACGCTCTGGTCTTTTACCCTAAGCACTCGCGCGAGTACAAATCTGCACTTCCCCTCAGAGACCTAATTGTAAGAACGTTCCGTCAATGTGGCAAGGATTCCGGCGATAACCAAGCAGATAATCCAATGTTGCGTACTCTAGTGAAGCCTAGAAGCGTACGTCCCTGTAACGGCAAGTTAAACGGAAAAGTAGCCGATTTTGAGAAATATAACGCCGTGACTCCATCTCCAGAAGATAAGAAGGCTTGTGATGCTGAGTCTCAGGTGGATTCGTCGGCGGTGGCGAAGAGAGGCGTCGGTCGGCCCAGAAAGGCTGAATGTGGAAGTGCTCGGAAACGGCCAGAAACTCCGGCGAAGGGAATAAAGGGATCTATCAGAGCTTCTTAGGCGTTGCCTTTTGCTGTACAGAAAAAGGATAAAGGAAAGGAAAATAGTTACAGTTTGGGAAATGCTAACTACACTCAGTCCGCTCAAAAAGAAAGAGAGCGAGTCTTAAAACAGTGTTGCTATTCGGAACTTTTTTTTTTTTTTTTTTGTAAAGAGAGAGAGTTGTGAAGGATTTCTTCCAATACAAAAGAAAAAAGAAAAAAGAGAAAAAAGAAGAGTAAATACATCTTAGTTTATTCATTCATTGCACGACTTTAAGTTAGGTAAATATCATGGCCATTTTTAATGTTATGAATTATGATATATTACTCATGGAGCACATTTTGAAAAGTTCATGTTAATGTGAGCAGTAGTTTAAATTTGTCAGTGTGAGCAGCTGTAACTTGAATGAAATGCTTACTTTTTGTTTTTTTCATTTTATGGAATATATGTATTCATTCAAATTCTTATTAGAATAATATAATGTCCAAATTACAAGTTTTAAGTTTTTTTTTAGATAATACACAAACAACATACACCAACATGTGTACACTCAACCTTACAATCTCAACTCAAACCTTTAATCACATATACCTCTGAAAAAAGAGTGGCATGGTGAGACTACTTATGGAGAAGGCCCTATAGTCATTAATTGATGTGGGATGATGGGTAAAGGGGAAGCTTAAGCTTTTTAGATAAACACAAAAAATACACAACCCTACAGTGTATTGTTAGGAAATTTATAAATATATATTTTGATATCTTAAGTAGAACATAATGCATTTTATTGTGTGTGGATAAATTGTAAGTTTGATGTAAAATATTGTAAAATATTGGTACGTGTGTAACAACTTTTTTTAATGGTTATCTTTTTATGTTCATGAATCATGAAAGTTGTGACACCAAAAAAAGTATTCCATAGGGACGGATAGAAAAATCATCACTAAAAAAAAAATTTAGCAATGGTTTTTAATCCAAAGCTACCTGTCTGTTCCTAAAACACTGTTTTCTCAATTATTGTAATAATTTTTTAAATAACATATTTAGCGAAGGAACTGACCGTCGCTAATATAAAATATATTTAACGATAGATCATGTCCGTAGCTAATAAAAATTTTATTTACATACAGATATGTTTTGCTGCTAGATATATTTTTACCGACGGTAAAATATCCGTCCTTAATTAAAAGACTTATTTGCAATGGAATACGTCCATGCTAATGATGTGATCTTAAATAATCTTTAGTGTTCTTTCCCACGAAATTCACTCTGCTCCAATGTATTTCCTCCTCTTGTCGTTGTGCTGCTTCGCCAAAACACCTCTATATATACTTTGAAAATAATTTTGGATTGGAATGTACCTTATGTATACACTATGTAACATACACGCATACGTAAATATAACAACATCTAGATGAGTTTTAATTGGGCCCATCCTGACCCGGATAGTTAGCCAGAGATGTAATTAGAGGGAATTCAAAAGCGGATAATGGTCTATTTGGATTCGTATCCATCTACATATTCAACTTTGCATATTCAATTAAATATCCGTCAAAATAGTGAAAAATAGCATTATGTATTTGACTCCAATTAAAATTTTGATTTTGGCTAATATCTAAATTCACATATCACTTTTAAATATTTTAAAAGAAAGGAATTTTTAAAAAAGACAAAAAATAGAAATTAATTTTAAAATTATGAATTAATATTTTATCTTCATCTACATAAAAAATAACAATTAAATATATATTAAATTATATAAAAAGTATCTTATAATATATTATGTATATATAGTAATATATCATATATTCTATTTGATATTTATCGAATCAAATATGCATGATTATATCCAAATTTGTATCTGATTATAAATAGATAGCAAAATTATTATTCCAATTCGCTTCGTGGGATATAAATACTTATAATTATTCAAGCGAATTCGGATATAAATCAGATAGGCATAATCCATATCCGATGACAACCCCTTGTTGTTAGAGTGTTAATGTTAGCTCAAACTAAGGTCTTGTTTGGTAACTCAATTCTTTGCAAAATATGAGCCAATGTGTGGTGACTTTCCTCAAAAGTTGAAACATTCACTTTCAATAGAAGTTGCCTCTGTCAACTTCCCTTAAAAATCAAAATTTTAATTTTTATACACTTTTGATTTCTGTAAAAAAGAAAAAAAAAAAAAAAAAAAAAGAACAGTTTTACAACTCCTAACTTTCATAAAGAAAGAAGTTAAGTCAATCTAGAAATTTATTTAAACACAATGTAAGGTTTGGATCGAAAAGTAGGCCTAGCACTCTCTTCTAAATTAAGTGTCCCAAACTTTTAAGAAGTCTGAGTTTTAATGTTAAAAAATGCTTTAACTAATTCCTTTTGGGACACTTATTGACGGAGAGTGAGATTGAGGGTAGAAAATTGATTGAGTGAGACTGAGTAGAAAATACTTGAGAGTGACGAAGGGAGAAAGGGCCTGTCTCGGGGTTCCATAGAATAGGGGACAAGTGGTGGATTTTGACTTCTCCACATATAATAAGACATGTATGCTATGTTTGGTTGCCGAAAAAAATTAATGAAAACATGGAAAAGAAAAAAAAAAATTGGATTTTTAATACAATTTTTAGTTGTGTTTTGTCTAATTTTCTTTTCTTTTCCATGTTTTTACTTATTTTCTCGACAACCAAACATAGGGGTAGGAATAAGTGTGTGAGAATAAGGAAGAAAGATATCAAATGGGAGAAGTCAAATGGAATGACTTCTTCCCAATTTTATGCCAACTGTCGCACAATGTATGGAATCCGGAGAGCCCTTTCTGGCTTAAGAGACAATCCGAGGCCAGGGCTAGTACTCCTCCGAAAAGTATGCCCGAGCCGATCCGAGCCGAGCCGAGCCGAGTCTGCCATTAACTCGCGACGGGTTGAATTGGTTTCTTCCGGAGCCCCGCCCGGCGAATGGCAATCCTGTAAATAAAAGCCATTAGATGATATAAACGCTTTAACCCGCGAACTGTTGGTTTCTCTCAAATTTCTTACTAAAGTTGTCCATTCTAAAAGCATACTGTGGCCAAAAACAGACCCTCGTTTGGTAAATCTGGTATTTGAATTGCTTCTTTCGTACGCTTTCTCGCTCTGTGAATCTCCAGATCGTTCGTTTTGGTTCGTCTCATGGCCGACCGTTACGATAGAAATCCTTTCGATGAAGAAGAAGTGAATCCGTTTGCGGTGAGTTTGTAAGCGGTGATCTTCCCGCTCTTGATTTTTGTTTTCATTTATGCCTTCTTTTTTTTTTGGAATTTGAGTTGTTTTCAATCTATGGCTGTAGGGAATTCAATAGAGATTGTAAAATTAGAGATCGTAGGGTTAGATAAATTTGGAATTCCGATGGATTATGTTGTTTCTTTAGTGTATGCTTAGCTGATCTGCCTTGTTTTTTGCTCGATGCAACTGCAGAAGTGGATTTATGGTCGATTATGGTGTATGGTTGCATGATTCTCAGATCTGGTTTTTGTGTTTGATTATCTCGATGAAATTAAATGAACTAATGAATGCAGGTTATATTTCTGGTTGCGAGCAATCTTCTTCTCCATTTTTAGCTACTCTTGTTTTTTACGTTTAGTTAACTGTAATTTATAAGGTTGTCTCTGGATCCATTTGTTTGCTTAGCATTGATGGATCTTGTGGATACTTCAGAAGCATCTTCTTGACTTGACATTTCCTCTTCCTATTAATTGAATCTGATTCCGGTATTTAAACAATTCACGGAAAGTGTTTTTAAAATGGTTCTCAAGTGATTTCGTTTCATTTATCTATGAGAAATTCATACGTTCTTTTATCCAGGATGAACTCTTATTTTGCTAGAAATAAACAATCTACAAAATGAGGAAAGATGTGCTTCTGAATTCTGCTGACTATTTGCATGGAACTGAAATTTTCGCCCTTCAATTATTTGATAAATAATAAAATTAAATTAGGAAGGAAAGTCATGGAAACAAATTGCATATATTCTGATTTTTCTTTTTACAATTACTTTGGTTAATGAGTTGGCGACCTTGTTTCAATTTGGTGAATGAGTTGACGATATTGTTTAAAATTTGAACTGATTAGAGTATGATTTGTCAAGCAACATGTGGCTCCATGGGTGCGTTAGTTGGTATTAGCAACTTTCTGTGGCCTTTTGTCTTCTCATAAAGAGGTGATGGCTACCCCAAATGCTTTTGCATGACATTTTGGATTTTTAAATTCTTTGACAAAGTAAAGGTGCAGGTGCTATTGGTGGTCTTCTAAATCCATATTTAACTTATTTTCTGTGTTCTTTTAATGGAATTGCACTCATTCTACGTTATCGGATGGTGAGATGTGAGGATAGGGTAAAAGTTCCATTGAGAGTCACAAATATAATGAATTTTTTTTTTTTTGGGGGGGGGGGGGGGGTCCTTTCATTGTATGTGTTGAAATTCATATTGCCAAATGGAAGGATGATAGTTGGGCTAGGGAGGATGTAATGAGACACTTTATGATGGTTGATTACTTATTTCCATTACCTAGAATTTGTTTTAAAATTAGCAACTTTTATTTCATTAGATGAGTGAGAATTTGATTATAATTGCAGGAAAACTATGTACAAGGTGGGATGCTCTCTTCTCGGGAAGCTTGTTTCCCAGACTCACTTCCTAGGAAGCTTGCTTCCATATGTCCCATTTAGTGGTCAAAGGAGGGCTATGTATAGGAAGTGATGGGATAGACCTGAGTCTAAAACCTTGGCCACAGATCTTGAGAAAGTATCGTTGGATTGAAAATTAAGGCACATACTTTTCCACAAATATCTCATGTAAGATAAAAATTTAAGGTATGGTTGGCCTTCTTAGAGGAGAAGCTAGTACTGCCATGGAGAAAAGGGCTAGTTTTGACATTAAGTGATCAAGAGATTGAATGGAGCAGAAAGCATTGGCGATATGTGCTGATTGAGAAATTTTCGATGAGAAAGACATCCCTGGTGGTGTGCTTCAGAACATGATTAAGAGTATATTGCCCGTTAAAGGAGTCATGGAGTTTCCCCCGTTATAAGAAATGTCATCCTCTTTAACTTTGAGAAAGTAGAGGAGTTACACAAAATCCTCAATAATAGCCCTTGGGTGGTCTCTGGAAATACACTTGTTCTGCAACGGTGGTACGTGAACAATCCTACCGACACATTTAAATTCCAATGGGTCCCAACATGGATACAAGTCCATAAGCTGCCTCTAACTCTTAGAGATAGGATAAATGGCGGGGAACGTTATGGATGTAGATCTGGGAAGTAGTACCATGCAAGAAAAAGGCTTCATCAGACTTAAAGTCGAAATTGATGTTCAAGAAATGTTATCTGATGGTATATACCTTGAGCAGAAAGATGAAGAACTGATTTGGATTACATTTAGTTATGAGAAGTTCACAAAATTTGTGAACGATGTGGGGTTGCTGGTCACACGTACAGAAGTTGCATGATCTCTAGTGAACTCGTGATGGAGATTAAACCAAGTGACAAATTTTTGAAGAGGGGTCAAGAAGATCAATCAGTCCCAATGTATTGTTCATTAATTAGAGCGCAAATCACCACATGGAAGAAGTTAAAAAATTGGTTGGAAAAGCTTCCCCAGTGGGCAAGGGTTAAAAACTCGGTTTCGGGGACCGTAATGGCCTCGACCGAAACCGATACTTATCGGTTTTGGGTGATACGGTCCGCTGCATTCTTTTTTCTTTTTTTTTTTGAATTTTTTTGGTCATTTTACTATAAACAACCACCATTGTTTATATAAAAATATTGTATGGTCGTTTATCCTAAAAACGACATAAACAACACATATATGCTCGTTTTTAGTATAAACAATTGTATTTTAAAAAAAAGATATATCATTTGGTGAGTCCTACGGCCGAAACCGGTATATATCGTAGGAATCGGCCGATACGTAATGGTTTTGGCCGAGTCTTATTTTTTTAAGGAAAAAAAGGGTAAATGTGCGGTTTCGAGCATTGAGTGCAACCGAAACCGATACGTATCGGTTTCGGCTAGATTTTAAACCATGCCAGTGGGAGTTTGGCAGCAACGTGTCTGAGAAGGGGGTCAATCAGTCGACAATGACAAAGTAAGAGGTGGGACCTAAAATCTGTAACTTGCAAGTCGTGACTTGATAGTCGTGCTTTTGATAGTTGATGTATCTCAGAAGTATACTAGTTTCAAGAATCAAAGATATAAAGAATGAGTTGTTAATGTTCTACACCGATCTGGCTCGACATATCAGCTCTTATTTGTTACAAGCGGTTGCATTTAATGAAAACATTGAGCATGTCGTATCCATCTCAGAAGATGACTGTGTTGAGCAACGAGTTTTGGGACCTGGAGGAGACAATGTGATGTCTTGAGACCCTGAGAGATTAATGGTTCACAGGGAGTGCCAACCATAATGACAAAGTCAGGGTTCGGGAAATTCACGAATTCAAAAATTAGCGAATAATTCGGCGACCTAAAAATTCGCAAATTTTTGAAAAAAATGGCGTTTTTTGTTACAAGGGTAAACCCAATAGGAAAAATTACAGTGCTGTGGAGGGGAACCACCTCCTAAAAAATGAAAAAGATAGCCCCAATCATTCTGAAGATGGGGTGGAGGGGGAGAACCCAAACCAGAACATCAAAAGTGATAGGGATGTTATGTTTAAGGACACATGTTGGGGCTAGGATGCAATACAACAACAAAAATTGGAATTGAGGAGGCTCCTTTTGATAGTACTACGTGCCAGGTAGAAAAGTTAGAGCTAGAATTGGAGATGGGGACTCCAAACCCCAACACCCTAACCCGACTCAAAGGGAAATGTAAACTCTTTTCTGAACAGGATGAGGTTGATGTTAACACTCCAATCGACATTCGGCGAAAACAAGGACGACTGTCGATAGAGGAAGAGCAACAAGATTAGCTTAAAGAACGAGTCCCATCTAATCAGGAGGGTGATTTCTCTCATCAATTACACCTTGTACAAGAGCCTTTTGAGGAACTTCGATGTAGAAGAAGTGACGCAGGCAACGTTCCAAATAGGAGCAACTAACGCTCCTGGGCCTGATGGGCTACCAGGTATGTTTTATCATCTCTGTTGGGATTTGATTGGGATGGATGTAGTTAAGGCTGTTCTTTGTTTTTTAAATAAGGGGTTTCAATTAGAAAGTATTAACTATACATGCATTGTTCTTCTTCCTAATACCAATAACCCAGAACAAGTCCAACAATTTCGTCCTATTAGCATGTGCAATGTGATCATGTGCAATGTGATATTAAGATCATTGCCAAGACCCTAGCCAATAGACTCAAATTGGTCCTTAATGATCTGATTCCACCTTTTCAAAGTGCTTTTGTCCCGAGTAGGTTAATTCATGACAATATCTTCATAGCCCATGAATTACTTCACTTCTTGAAGAGGAAGAAATTGGGGAGGGACACATATTTTGGCTTAAAGCTTGATATGAACAAGGCATATGATCAAATCAAATGGGGATACTTGTTTGATATCCCGAAGTTGTTGGGGTTTAGCTAGAAGTGGATTCAAGACCATGATACCATACTCCATATTGATAAATGGCAAACCTTTTGGTCTCATTAAACTAGAGAGAGGGGCTACGATCCTATGACTGGGGGATCCCCTTTCTCCATACCTCTTTATCTCATGTGTAGAAGGTCTCTCAGCGATGTTGCAGGACGTAGAAATAAACAAGAAAATAACAGGGGTCCAAGTGGCTCGAAGATGTCCTAGTGTAACTTATCTCCTTTTGCAGATGAGTGCTACATATTCTCTAGGGCGTCCATGGAAGACGGGGTTAATATTTGTCAAATTATCAACGAATATTGTCAAGCTTCCGGTCAAATGATAAATTTTCAGACGTCTAGTATCTCCTTTAGCAAGAATATGCCACACAAGTTAGAAAGGGTGATGGCTCGAGTGGTGAGAATCCAAAGAACATCAAAAATTGTAAAGTACTTAGGCTCTCCATTGACTTTGGAAGGCCGAAGTGCGAATTATTTGTGGGGATAAGAGATAGTTTATGTAAAGTAGGATGGAAGAATAGACTCCTATCTTGAGATAGTAAATCCATCCTGATCAAAGCTAGATCCTCAACGATACCATTCTACTCAGTCATGAATCCAATTGCCTAAGAGGCTTTGTCACGAAATTGATAAAGCACAACGGAATTTTTGGTGGGTGTAACAACAAAAATAAGACGCTAAAGTGGATCAAGTGGGACTGGATTTGTAAAGCAAAATTCCAAGGAGGATTAGGATTGAAAAGTTTATCTACGATGAACCTTGCTATGCTAGCCAAACAAGCCTAGTGAGTTGTATTGGAGGAAAGGACAGTGAACCAACCAATTTGGATGTGAATAGCTATTATCAAAATCCAACACGTCGTGGGCTTGGAAAAGCATTCTTAAAGCCCGCCAAGTTCTCCAACAAGGCATGTTACGGGTTGTTGGAGATGGTAGGAAAATTAATGTCTGGACAGACCCTTGGGTCCCAGAGGTTACAAATGAAAACCTTCAATGTTTTTTCCGACCAAACACCCTTTAACATGTGCAAGATCTTATTTCAAGCGACAAACAGTGGAAGGCCGATGTCATAAGAATCCTCTTTCCCTCCAACATATGTGAAAAGATTTTATGCATATAAATTCCTCAATCTCAGTTGAGGATAGGATTATATAGAAAAAAAAACCATAAGAGGCAGATTTTCAATGAAGTCTGCCTACCATTGCCTAGTAGAAGATGATATTGCTAATGTGCCTAGCCCTAACAAGTGGAATTTAGGATCATACAGGTTATGGAAGCAAATTTGGCGGATGAAATGTCCTCCAAACGTTACCAATTTATTTTGTGATGCATGAAAGGTGCTTTAATTGTGAAACTTGAGTTATCGAGGAGAAACGTATGTGAGGACAAGCTTTGTCCCTATGCACTAGCAAGAAAGAGGCACCACTTCACCTGTTGGTTAAATGTGACTGGACTAACTGTATATGGTTTGGGTCTCATCTAGCTTTAAGTACAGAACATCTTAATTGTAGATCTAATGATCTATGGACGAATGGATTTCCTTCTGGTGGGAGGCGGACCAAGGGACGCTCCAAGACAATTCTCTAAAAGTGGCTTTCATGGCAATCTGCTGTTGGGGAATTTGGAAAGAAAGAAATAATACCATATTTTCAAAGAAAAAATTTAACCCAGTTCTGGTTCTTATTGACAGTTATAAACTCTTATATGATTATCCTAATGTAGCTTATGGACAATGGCAGCATAGGGATAAAAGCTCTGGCAGGGACACAAGTCATCATCAGAATCCAGGGTGGGGAAGACTCTATCTGGAGGGAGAGAACCTTCAGGCAAACGATTCTTTCTAAGAATTGATGGCGCGGTAGACAACCACAATATTTCGCTAGGAACAGGCGGGCTAGTTCAAGATGACAGTGGCAGGAAGTAGGATCATTTGGACATTTTCCAAACTGTTCAAAGGAACATCTAGTCAGGTAGCTGAAGCATTGACAATACTTCAATGGATGATGATGGCAAGGAGAAGCGGCATGGAATCTATAATAGTCGAATCAGATGCCTAAGGGCTTATAGACTTGTAACTATCCAGTTGACTGGGAGCTCTTGCTTCTCATTTTGGACAACCAAAATTTGGCCACTGCATTTAAATATATTCAGTTCCTCTATGTGAGTAAACGAGGAAATGTAGAAGCCCATCTCTTATCTAAGAAGGCCATTCAAGATGGAGACTGAGGATATTATTTGTACAGCAAACTGGGACTGTTGCGATAGTCTCCTAACTTTGTCTTTTTGTTGTTGTTGTTTTTTAAGTCATTACCATTACCAAAAAAAAAAAAAGTGTCCATGTCTAAGTGACATAAGGTGAAACTATTCTAGTGGTATGCTCCTTTAATAATTGAGCACAACAATCATCTTGGTGGTATACTCTTGGAGAGTGTGTGTGTGGTGTTTCTGAATGTGGTAACTTGTTCTTGTTTTGTTTCCGTCTGTGTTTCATCCTCATTGTATGGCATAAAAAATGTGACCCTCATGTAGGCTCTTTATAGAAATCTTTCATTATTACCAATTTCTTTTTATACATATCACTTCTAATATCTGTTCTAAAATTATTAGTATAAATTTTTAGGGAGATAAGAAACTTTTTCTTTTGTATATTTTTAATGCCAGGACCAAGCAGTTAGGGGGAAAGCATCAAGGCAATCAAACTATGGCGGGGGTGCATTTTATACGACAGTATGCTCATTTTTTACTTTAAATATGTTCTGGTCTTCTTACGTGTCAAGAAATGCGGAAACTGAATTAATATATGTGACTACATATCTGCTTAGATTGGAGAATGCCTTTTTTTGGTATGTTTGAAACACTATTTATTTACTTTTGTATATAATCTAACTACTAAATCGAGGATGTACAAATTTTAATACTATAAAAAGACAACTTAGAAGGAGAGGCAACTCATATGGATGCTCCAATCTATCATTAGAAGTACATGTTTCCTCAATTGTTTTTCCTCGATCCCATTTTCTGTGAACATTTTTTGATCGATAATCATGAGGATATATTAATCAAAATAGAGCTACAAAGGTAGACAAACAAAATAAAAGAGTTTACAAGAGCGTAAACTCAACACAAAGAAGCAAACAAAATCATAAAAAGATCCCCTTGTGTTGAAAGAGTGATAACCCATTAGCCAAAGCTCAACCTAACTTAGCTCCCAGATTCATCCCATCATGTTGAATGGAAGCCCGTTCTAAGACCAATAAACGATTTCGTGAGTGAATGCAAGAAGGAGAAGAGGGAGAATTCTCGAAGACTCTTATTTTTCTCCTTCCATGTCGACCTCGATATGGCCCGAGGTTGGAATGACCAAATTACTTTTCGCTTAATCTGCACTTACCAGAGACCAATAGGATAAGAAGCTTTGAAAGGAAGAAGAGAAGATCAAATCCACACCTTCTCAGGAGAGAAAATACCCCTAGATCGCACCTACAATAGGGCAATGCAAAAGCAAGTAAACCATCATCTCTTCTGCTTTAAGGCACAAGAAACAACAGTTAGCCATCCTCCACCCTCTATTTTTTAAGTGATCACAAGTAAGAATCATATTCAAAAACTTATTCCATAAAATGAAAGATACCTTGGAGGAAATACTTGGATTCCACACAAGTTTATAAGGAAATGATACATAAGGTGCTGACCCAAGAGATTGTAACCATGATCTCACAAAGAATCGACCATTGTGGCCTCTAGACCAAATTCTAACATCTTTGCTTTGAAGGCTCAAAGGGGCGGACCCAAGATGCAAAAAAAAGTGACCTAAATCACTGATTTCTTAATCAGTCAATCCCACCTCAACTTTGGACACCACACCACCCCCCGCGTCCTGTAACTCAAAATAGTCTCTCTCTAGAGCGTCCCTATCTAAGGCTAAGATGAAAATGTTGCCAAAGTCATCCTTTAATTTTAGGTAACAGAAATTTTCTGTTACCTAGATTTTCAAAAAAATTATTTCTAATTTTAAAAACTAAAAATAGAAACATGTTTACTAATCGTTTACACAATTTAATTATTCCTTATAGTAATAATTCCATAGAATAGTACTAGTAAGGGTATCGAACCTCTGAGGACTGCGTTGGTTTTGTATCCTTTATCAAGATTAGTTTTAAACTAATGATTTAGATAATTGATTTTCACTGGATTAGACTAAAAAAATTATTTAAACTAATTGTGATTTCTAATTTAATTATCAACTACTGAGTTTTTAAATCCTTTTGAGAGAAGATCTAGGGTGTTCAAATCCACCACTAACCTCACAAATATTCCTATTCTGAATTTATTCAGACCTCTTGATTTGCAAACATTACAGTTAGAGTGACAACACGTCCCCTCTCTACTGATCAAGAAAGGTATAGGGGATCAAGCCCTAGACATATCGTACCTTTGGTTAACACAAATGATACACACTAAACTACAGTTGTGTAATCACTTGTCTTCCCTTAGCATAAGATATCTTAGGATTTAATCTCTCAATATGTTAAAACTATTGCATAAATCTATATTAAATTCTAACGAAAATTAACATAAGTGAGTTTAATTTCAATTTCATAACACCTAAGACAAGGATAGAAATTCCATTGAAATCAAATTTTAACAATAAAATCGGTCCATAAAACAACCCTCTCATTATGCAATTAATGTCTTATAATTAAGAAATCTAAATAAAGACTAAACAAGAACACAGTTACTTGGCTAGGGTTTCATCGAAACCTTAGAACAGAAAGTTAGTTCATCGCGAGGGAGGAGCACATCATCTTCATAGACAAAACGACAGACTCATCTTAATGGCTTCCTTGATCTCCAAAGCTTCTTCTCTTTTTTAGATCCAAAATCCTCTCCCTCCTTTTGGACCAAAGAGTTTTCTATTTATATAGAGAGAGAGTCAATTCGGATTAGGGTTATTGTAAACCCATTAGGACTCAAAATTCTCTATTCCGGATGCTGTTTACTAGGCAAAAAGCCGATTTGCGATCGATCGCGCAACAGCTGCGATTGATCGCACACAGAAGAAACTTTCCAGTAGGTCTCTACCATCTTTGCGATCCATCGTTGCCCTTTTATCTATCGTAGCTTGACGTGCAATTGATCGTAGACCACCTACGATCTATCGCAGGTTACAGAATATTCCAGATTTTTTCTTCTTGTGGTCTTTCACATGGTTGAACCTCTTTTGAGATTTTTGGAAGTCTTTAAATCTTTATTTTTAACCTTCTTTTCCTTGCATGAACTTGAAATCAATGAAGACAACCAAGTACCGTAAAACTGTTTAAAAAAGAATACTCTAATAGATTAACAAGTGCAGTTTAAAGTGCATATATGTGTAACATCTAGCATTGATCATTTACCAAACATGTTTGTGTAAAATTTTCAAATTTTGTTTTTAAAACAGAAACGGAAGTGCAACCAATCGGGGACTAAATTAGTGACACCATGATACACTTCCACCCTACCCCGTAAGAACTCTTGACCTCCCACGGGACCCAATAGGAATCCTCCCTATTTGGCCACTATGACGGATTGTCATAAACTCTCCTCGAAACTCCAAACCCATTTATCTAAAAAAACCTTATTCACTTGAACTAACGGCTTCAGGTTCAGATCCCCACTACTCTTTGGGCGACATATACTATTCCATGCTACTAAATGGTACCTAAATCTATCACCTTTTCTATTCCAGAGAAATCCCTTTGCAACTTCTCAAGAGATGCGACTAAAATGCTTGTGAAGTAATTAGAACGACTTAAAATGCTTGGCATAATGGCAATTCTTCAGCTTTGTCCATCATAAAAATGTCATCTCGATTCTTCATGTTTCGTATCTAAACCATTATCACCAAGAAACCTAGTTTACCCCTCTGCACCAGTTCCTATGCGTACTAGTACTGGGACTGGAATGAAACATTTATGAAATGTTTCCATAAATGCGTTTCAACTTTTTTTTCTTAAAAGAAAACCAACTTTCAATACACACACACACACACACATATTAACTCGTTTCTTCTAATAAAGAAACTCAATTTCTAATTTTGGAAGACAAAGTAATAAAGAACTTCATGTGCAAATTGCTTAGGGGCCGTTGGATACACTTCCGTTTTTCTGGTTTTTAAAATTGGAAATGACTTTCTATTTTCAAAATTTTTTAAATAGAAAACATGTTTGACATTTCTAAATGTTACTTGTTTTAAAAAAGGAGAAACAAAAAAAAACGTTTGGTTATGATATGATGAACATAATAATGAGGTAAACAATTCCAATCCATGGTTGTGGTAGTGGTGGTGGTGGTGGAGGTTAGTTGTGGTGGTGGGTGGTGGTGGGTGGTGGTGGTGGGTAGTAGATTGTTGGGTGGTGGTGGTGGTGAGTGGTGGGTGGTGGAGGGGAGCGGTGGGTGGTGGAGTGGTGGTTTTGTGTTGGTGGTGGTGGGTAGTGGTTTGGGGGGTGGTAGTGGTGGGTGGTGGATGGTGGGAGTGGTGGGTGGTGGAGGTGGTGGTGGTGGTGTGGTGGTGGTGGTGGTGTGGTGGGGGTGGTGAGTGGTGGGTGGTGGAGTGGTGGTGGTGGTGGATGGTGGAGTGGTGATAGTGGTGGTTTTGGTGATGGTGGTAACACTCAATGCTTTTTGTTTTGTTTTTTATTTCCAAAAACAAAGGTAATAGAAAATTCCTTTATCTTGATTTTTAAAAATTTTATTGCTAATTTTTAAAAACAAAAATACAAACATGTTTACAAAACATGTTTTGTATAAATTTTTTTTAAATTTTGTTTTTAAAAATAGAAAACAGAAAACACAGAAAAATGGAAGTGCAACCAAAGAGGGCCTTATATGTGTTGTTTTTACCATGATCTCATCAATTTTGTTTTGACTTAAAGTTCAAAAGCATAAATATGACACTTGTTTAAAATGCGCGCACACACACACACACACACACACACACACACATATATATATATTACATATACACACAAGAGTTATTAGGGTTTGTACCAATATCATACCTATTTCGTACTAATACATTTCTGTCATACCAATATTGTGAAGTCATCTATTTTGTATCTTTGTCGTACCTATGTTGTATCTATGTTGTACCAACCTCTGTTATACCATTTGTTTTACCTATGTCCTTACATTGTACCAATAATAAATGTACCTAAATTATTTCCATTACTGGTACAAGTACTGCGTACCAACTCCTGTTAACTATGATCTGTAACTCTCATTCTTGATTCACGTTTTCAAGATTGTGAGTCCCACTAATAACTTGTGCAGATCATAGGTATGCTCAGTGTTCAATTTAACTAAATTTTATGCACTTCGTAGTCATAATTGAATCTTATGTTATATTATCCATTTATTTCTTTTAAGAATTTAATGAGAACATTTACAATTGTATCTAATAATTTGTAAGCTCTTAGTTCCATTTATTAAGCACTTTTTTCAGAAATTTTTGCACTTAAAACAATTTTTATTGAACTTGATACATATAATAAATTTTAGGAAATTTTTTCTTATATATCAACAAAACTTCTGTTGAGAGGGCCAAAAAAAGTTATTACTTTTATGTAGCGTGTTGACATTTCTGTCCTTTACTAGCATACAAGTATTTGAGCATAACCTGCATCCTTGTACAGTTTCTTTTCTATGTTTTCTTTCATATCATTATACTTTTAGTCCTAAGTTTTTCTTACTCGAATATAATTTGCTGCTTTGTTTAATGAACTTCTTTGCTAGAAGAATGCTTTTAAAGCTAGATTGTGTCTGTAGTGGTATGTTTACTTGCTCTCTCATACTTTTTTTATGCCATCATCATTCATCTGTGAGGCGCTTTTGTTGAACAATTGCCTGGTTTCTTTGTTTTTGCTTATGTTATGCTTTCGCTCATGCTTTAACCATATTATTATCTTTCTGAGGTTTCCAGAATCCTGGAAGTGTTCCTCCCGCCGCAAACTCAAGGCTTTCACCTCTTCCTCCTGATCCTGCAGATTTCAATTACGATCCTGGTGCAACAATTGATATTCCTCTTGATAGAGCAAAGGTAGTTGCAAATTTTCAGGATGGTGAAGAGCTCAGTGTATACATGTTATTATATATTCTATGTAAGCATAAATATCAGTTTTTCTAACTATCTTTGTCTAAATTTAGGATTTAAAAAGAAGGAGAAAGAACTCCAAGCTAAGGAGGCTGAATTGAGAAAGATGGGAACAGGTACCTGCTCGTATTATCTCAAATGAGTGAAATACATGCTCTTACCTTTGGAATTACATATTCGTCAAGTTGCATCGTGGCTTCCAGCCCCTCTGAACATGGCTTTCTAATACATTTTAGGGAAAATGACTGAGACAGCCCCTTTTTAATTTGTTGCCTGCAAAGGGCAATTTAAGTGTTGGCGCTTGTTTTGCTCTTCTGGAAAAATTGCCCACTAGGCCACATTAATATCACCTCCTCTTAACACCTTGACTTTACAATATTCCATTGATGAATATACCCCTCAACTCTTGTTGGTAAAACTCCATCATTGTCCTCTGCACTCCTGTCCTCCCTCACCTTCTCCTGCACCCATCCTCCACCTCGTGCCTCATCCTCTTCTGATCTTTGTTACAGTGAGGGTCTGAAAATCTTCTACGCCCATTTTTTCCCTCATGCTCTCCTTCCTGCATCTCCCTTGCTTCCCCATTCCTCTTCCCACTCACATCAAGCAAATTCTCTACATTTTTTTTCGATGAATAACAAGAATTGTATTAATGAGATAAGAATTTACAAGTGAAAGAGGAATGCAGAAATATTCCTTCTATGATAAATTAAAAACTGCTGAAGCCACATAATGCTAAACGACTCCAACTATACAAAAAGTTTGTAGAATCCAGCAAACTTTGGAAGGTGACTAGACCAAAGGCGTAAACTCTACTCAATGTTGAAGAAGAGTTTTGGAAGAGAGGAGTCTAATCCCTCAAAGATTCTGCTGTTTCTTTCGTTCCAAAGCCCCTAAAAAATCGCCACAGGAAACATCTTCCACAAAATATTTCCCCTACTTGTGAAAACACCTTCTAGCTACCCGAGTGATCTCACTCACCTCCATGGGGATCACCACCCAACTTCAAATAGGGAGATGAAAAATTCCGGACGACTCAAGCCTATGGGTGATGGAGAAGATGGTTTACACTTTCCTCATTTTCCTACAGATATTGCACCCATTGGGGATCATCATATCCTGATTCCTCAAATGACTTGTTGTGAGGATCTTTTCCAATATCGATGACCAAATGAACACTTGAACTTCAGGGGGATCTCAAGCTTCCAATCTTCCTTAACTGCGGTCTTCTAAATTCTAATTAGTTTCAATGTATCATTCTCAAAGAGGAAAACATCCATTTTGAGGAAATCTGCTTTCTTCAATTGATTGATGCAGGAAACATCTTTATTGGTGAATAATAACTCTTGAAAACTCACTAGTGTATTTTTCCTGAATTAAAATATCTTTATCTTAGAAAATCCCAAATTTCTTGGTTGGTTTTGATTTGCCCAATCAAAATCCAAGAAGACCAACTCTTCTTTCCCCTCCTTGCCTCCACCTGCCATTGTCATTCCACCAAAGCTCCTGATTCGAAGATGCCACCACAGTTAAAAATTGTGTTCTTCATTTTTGGAGGACTATCCCACCAACACGCTAACAAATTATCTGAAAGGCCAGAAATTTTTATTGAGAAGTATATGTAAAATAGAGATGAGAATCAAAATCTATTAAAAATTTATAGAAGCCGGACTTTTGAAACCATAGTTACAGAAAATGGATGAAAATGTTTGAAATTCAAACTTGGAATGAGAAATTGACTAAAATGAAGAACACAAATCACTAAAAAGATTGAAGTGTAACAAATTGTCAATGAAAAGTGAAATATGTTTTGAGTGTATAATAGAGTAATAGACAATGCATCCTCTGTCTGATTCCCAATGAAAACTAATGTGGGTTGGAGTCTTTAGTAGCCAAGGCCTCCTTGTCAAATTCTCAAGGAAAAATGAAATGGTTGGAGTTTTGAATAGCCAGTGCTTCCTTTGTCAAATTCCCAAGGACGATTGAAATGTGTTGGTGTTGGAGTATTTAAGGGTATGTTATGCGGGAATTCAAAGTGGGAATTAAGATTCTCGAAAATTCGCTAAAATTTTGGTGTTCGCTTGACTCAATTCTCGACAATTCAAATTCACGGTATGGGTATTCTCACGTTTTGCATGAATTACAATTCCTTAACACATAGTAGTTGGAATTCCTGTGAGACGACACTCATGCGGGAATTCTAAATTTGACACTTTATATGCAATATTTTTAAACTTGGGCTGTTATCGACCATAAAAAGGTGTTGTTCCATGTCAATCGGTTCGACCATCCTATTAATTGTGATGTTATAATTATGTAAACTAAAAAATCCTTAAAAAAAGGGAAATTTATAAGAATTTGAAGAAAAATAGAAAAATCATTAAAAATAAAAATGGATTAGATTAAATTAAAATGGGGTTTTGTTTGGGCTCCCTTTATATATAGTTAATTAATTACAAGTATATAGTTATTATAATTAATAAATAGAATATTAATCATAGATGTAAATATTATTATAGAATGAAGTTTAAGTAATTGATTGATTATGTTATTTTAAGTGGTTAGATGGGCAGTTTATGGTTGAAGGATCCCTTATTGAGTTGGGTTTAGCTTTCCTTTTCAACCCATTTGTAAATGGGTTGGGTTCAAATTTGGGTTTGTTAACATGTTTATAGTTGGGTCCAGTTTAGGGCTCCCTAGACCCGACAAGTTATTGTAACTAATTGTTCTTTAGATACTTCTGTAATTAATAAATATTAATCTTTATTTATTATGTTATTAATTTAGTATTTTAATTATTTTATAGGGATAATACGAGCGGTTAATGGTTGAAGTGTTCCTTTTTGGTTTGGGATTGGTTTGCCTTTCCAACAATTTTATGTATGGGTCAAGTTTGGGTCATCCTACCCAAATTTGATCAAACCCAACCTAATCAGTTGCCGCCGTACCAACTTGCAAATTAAAAATCATTATGGTCAATGCCTTATCCCAAATACTCGGAGGTTGGTGACACGAATCCTGTTCCGCTATTTCGTTCTATATAGTTTTTGATCGGTAATCAAAATTTCATTAGAAAGAGAGAGAAATACAAAGCGAGTGCATATTCACCAATAGTGAATTGAAAAACTAAATCGTGACTAAAACATGACAATTACAAAAAGAAAGCAAAATCTGAATCTCCTGCAACATCCACAGATGTGAAAAATTAAGCGAGGCATGAAACCCCCAACTCCTTAAAACCCCTGCCATTTCATTATATTAGAAGCCATAACTTCGGCAACCTGCAATTTAAGAATGCATGTGCAAAAGAAAATCAGTCATTTTTTAAATAAGCATCAATTCTCTCAAAACATTCCCAGTATCAACTAAACAACAAAATTTGAATTCTAAGTTTTTTTTTACGCTCAAATTACCTATCACATTCTAACAACCAAAGTCTTAATTCTCATGAATTGAAAACTCTCCGTAGTGAATTTTTGAGATTTTGCAATTCTCAAGAGTTTGAATTCTCAGGTGATGAACAAGCCCTAATATGTAATAGCCAATGCCTACTCTTCTCTTTCTCAAGGCCTAACAACCAATAGCAACCCCTTAAGATCCTTTTGAACAACCCCCTCTCCAATTAGGTAGTTTCCCTTATTATGTTTTTACCTTCAAATGAACCAGAGCCTTCCGATCCCCCATAGAAAAAGCAATCTCTCATTTGTTGGGTGATTGGAAACTTTGGATTGATTAATAGACTTGTATTCCCATGTACACTTGGCCTAATAGCTATTAAAGGTACTCTGTAAATTTTGGTTTTCTGGGATTGCCAAGAAATATAAACTGCAATCATCATACCAAAGTCCTAGATAGAGCGGTACTATTTTGAACATCAAAAGACAGCACTGATTACAAATAAAACTTAATTATTTATCCAACTGAAAATGGATATTTTGTTTTTTGTTTGTGTAACATGTGTGTGTGCATGCTTGTACCGTTCCTTCTTATTTGGCTTATTATCCTTCATCTCTAACTGTAATATCGAGTTTGAGAACTGAAGGATCAAACTTGTATGTATATATATATATATATATATATAATATATATACTAGTAAGAGTGCATGCGCCTTGCACGTATAATTATTTCATTATTAAAATATAATTAAAATATATTTTCATTAGATGTCATGTTACTCTCTTTATATTAAATATTTTTTTAATATAATATAATATTTTATATAAATATAATTAACTAATTAAATTTAATATTTCTTATATTAATTTAAATTTAATATTAGAAACGATTATTTATTGGTCCCACTTATAAATGTATTAAAAGCAAGAAATCATGAGTAATAATCTTCTACTAATAAAAAACAATGATATTAGAATTATATATTTTGACATTATAATTATTTTCCATGGTTAGAATATTGCTGCTTTTGACTTCAAAATATATAAAAATATAAATAGAGAGTCCTTATCCATAAAAATAGCAAAATAGAAATTTAATACGTAATAGTGGGTCTCATAAGTCCCACCTTAGATTAGTATAACTCTCTAATAATAGAGAGTCATTTTCCATGAAAATAGCAAAATAGAGATTTTTTTGTAATTTTTTTTTATCATAGTTTTTCCTCTTTGCATTACCATTGTTATAGAGGAGGGAGATATATATGATTAATTAGGTTTGATGGTATTGAACAGCACTCAGAAATAGGCACAATCTGATAGAATAAGTGAAATAAAATCAAATAGAATATCAAATTCATAATGCCAAAAATTACCTTCAACTGATCCAGAGACACAGACACGAGAACAGAGCTATCATGTTGCAAGATGCCTTTGTAATCCGCCACTTCACCCAGTGTTTGAATCAAATATTAATACCCAGTTTCCGAAATATTACAACAATAAGACTGAAAAAAGGATAACTATTAGCCAAATTGAAACACAAAAAGTTGACATTCTTGTGCATTGACAATTGACCAATATGTAACTTCAAAAGAAGAGTATAAAAACACACTTTTGCAAGTTCCAAGAATCTCCATAACAAAACAAAAATAACTCCTCATATTCTTACTTAACCTCCCTCCACTTTTCAACCATCCCTAGTTTAGTAGAAATTAATAATCTTACCTTAACATCAAAACAAAAAAACGGCATATACACATAGGTGTTGCAACAATGAGAATTCATGGTTGTCTTCTTTTCTTGGTTGCTCCCCGGATAATCCGGAATTTCTATGGTCCTTCTCATAAGGGTCAATTGATCGGGGTATGAAGATTATAGAAAGATACTATTCATGGTTGTCTTCCCTAAAATTTGGTAGTCCTAAACCAACTCTCTTTTAGAATTCTTCCCTAATATGGTAGAGTCTTAAACTAACTCTCTTTTAATAATGGGTCCCACATAATATTAAATAGTGACTTAATTAAAGTTTGGTTATATTATAAGTTATGAATAAATAAATTAAATTAAGGGGTATTTACGTCCAAGTAAAGTTTTGCACACTCCTAGAATTTTTATTAGTAGTATGATATATATATATTGAAATGAGTTGGAGTACTAATTTGCCAAATGGGCATGTGAAAAACATTAGAGTCAAAGTTTATGTGGTGCATTTGTTTTTATAGATGGGTGGCTTTAACCAGGAGAGCATTTTGAGAGTAATCTCTGGTCATGATGTTGCAGGGAAAGGGTTCTTCCAAGTTCCAATATGGTTTCCTTGAAGATGGCTAGGGTGTTTTTTGGCCAAGAGAGTAGTTGGTGAGGCCTGTTTTGGTTATGGCACATTGGGTTTGGTTCAGTTCCTTCATGGAGGAAATTAGATGTATGAAACAACATCTTGATATTGACACCAAAAGGGAATGGTTACCACTTCTGATATTCTTCTGGGAAACTAATTAAACAACTAAAACGAGCAAAACCAATCTTCTGTATCAAGTGATTGGCCGAAATATAGCATATGGGATTTTCCAGGTGGAAACCATGGAGTGAGGTTTTGGTTAGATACAAAAATAGAACTAATTGTGGTCCTGAAGTCTGGTTAGATACAAAAGCACATTTCTATCTGGAAACTGAAAATTCAGAGTTAATGCTGGTAAGCCTGGTATAGAAACTTGAGATCTTTTGAAGAACTGATTTTGATCACAATTATATTGTTTTATCCTTTGAAGATTTGATTGCAAACCTGAAATTAATGATAAGGTGGTTGCTCCAATATGAAGCTCCGTTGGGATGCCCGGGATTGATATGCATTTACAGGCCCAGCAGTCCGGCCTGGGTTAAGGCTATATAAATTAATGGTTCAGGCTTGAGATTTGTCTTTACACAATAATATCTAAGCCCAGCAATCCGGCCTGGGTTAAGGCCATATAAATTAAAGGTTCAGGCTTGAGATTTGTCTTTACACAATAATATCTAAGCCCAGCACTAGTACCTAGTTTCCTGGTTTGGCCCATCATGGGCCCAGGCCAGGTTTGGCGTAGATACTTATATCTAGGGATGGCTGTGGGTAGAGCTCAGCCTTGACCAAACCCAACCCATTAACACTCCTAGAAGTGGACGTTAGTTACAACTTACACGTGAAATTGGGATATGAATAATATTTATCAATTTGTTGGATTGATTATATAGATTAACAAAATATTTAGGATCTAAATCTTACCTGCCATTTTAAATTCATTTTGTATTTAAAATGTTTGTATTTACATTTTCTTTTACATGTTTGTTTAAAACTTAGTTCTTAGTAGCTATGTACTTAGATGCTTATATTTTCTTTCTATAATTTTTTTTCATCCTCTTTATTGTGGATAGTATGAAGATATTGATCACCTTCATTTCAGTTTCGGTGTGTTATATGGATATTGTGACCCTACTAGTAAATTTGCAACTTCTTGTGCTTGTTGAAGTAATTTATCATTGTAGTATTATCTTATCAGATTTCTTGATGTTGTGCAGGAACTAAAACGAAAGGAAGATGCCGCAGCACGAGGTTCTTCTCATTGTTTGTATATTTTTATACCTATCAACTAGGCCTGGCTTTTGGTTTTGCTGTGTAATCAACAATTTGAGTTCTCCCTTTTGTTTGGCAGCTGGAATTGTTATAGAAGAGAAAAACTGGCCACCATTTTTTCCTCTTATTCATCAGGATATTGCTAACGAAATACCAATCCATCTACAAAAGTTGCAGTATGTTGCATTTACAACATTTCTAGGTATGTTAATTTTGGTCATAGTTCATGGATGTTTTCATACTGGGATATCTTTAAAATGCTGGAATGCTACATGCATGCATTCTTTATATGCATGTAATTCCTTGGATATTTTCTATGCTGGTAAATCGATATTGGAATTACTATTTCTATAGGGCAAGGAGAATCAGTCTAGGCACTTGGATAAAAAGTACTTATCATTGAATTTGTGATGTCTACTTGATACCTCAGGGCTTCCACATTTACATTTCTATAATGGATGATGAGATGTGGTGATTTAAATGTTTTTGTTTTCATCAAATTTATTTCTTATATTTTTCTATGAGGTCAATTAGTCTTCTAGTCTGAATTTCTTCAACCAAATTAGTGTTTTGTACCTTGAGACATAACTTTCAAACCTATCAACAAAATCAGGAACCATGGTTCAAAATGTTGGTATTGCTGTGCTCATAGTTACCAAGTCGGAATTCGAGAATTATTCATCTAGGGAAAATTTTAAACAAATGGGCAAAATTTGGAAAATTCGAAAAATAAATCAAAGCAATGTCGGGCAAGATATGAAAATATATAAAATAAGATTACTAAATTATAAACAAATATATTTCATATATTAAATATTTATTTGTGAATTTTTTTTAAAATTCGTGTTTCATTTGCGAATTTTTGAAATAGTCACGATTTTCCAAAATTCATGAATACTTCGTGAATTAATTGTTTGACGAAAAAGTCCTGTATTATTCAGGATTTTTTGAAAAAATCGGAAAGCTTTGTTATAATAGTTGTGTGTGATGTCAAATTTAAGATATACGCATGGATACACTGGAAAAAATAAGATATGCTGAAATGCACATAATACACTTGATTGCTTTAAACAGAACTTGTTTTATTTGAAAGACTAACAAACAACCCGTGCGATGCACAGGAAAATGAAAAAAAATAGCAATTTTTTTAAAAGATATGATATGGTTGTTTGATAAAACATAAATTCTTTTCATACCAAATTTTACTAAAAATAATTTATTTAATATGAAATTGTAGACATATGTAGCTCATTCCTATCTCAATCTCTATATTATAGAAATATAATAATATTAATTAATTATGATTAATAGGAGAGCTGCCACAATCAATGAGGGAAGGACAAAGGTGTGCAAGGAACATTGTCTTTTTTTCTTTGGTTCATTCAACGACACCACAAGGCGAAGCTAAAGTCAAGCTGAAAGAAGACACACACACACACACTCACTCACACACACACGAACATGCAACCAACACACTCTCAAACCCATATAAGCTTCACCCAAACACTCCTCAAAACGGGTACCAACCGATTGAGGCGTGATGGTACTTATAAGGGAGAGAGAGAGCTTGTATACCCATCCGATGTGGGACTAAACACTTGAATGGTTTTTTTTTGGTTCACTCAATGACACCACAAGGCGAAGCCGAAGTCAAGCAGAAAGAGGATACACACACGCACTCACTCACACACACACAAACATGCAACCAACACACTCTCAAACCCATATAAGCTTCACCCAAACACTCATCAAAACGGGTACCAACCGGTTGAGGCGTGATGGTACTTATAAGGGAGAAGAGAGCTTGGATACTAAGGAACATTGTCTTTAAAGAGAGAAATAATGAGGGAGACATTTTAGGAAAGATAAGAGGTAAATGAAGATCATGATAGAAATTTGTGGGTCCCACCCATTGATAGTTCGATGATGTAGCCTCATAAATGAATAGGAGTCCTAACTCCTACATGGCATCAAGAGGAAGACATAGGTGGCATTCATAGAAACACTCTTAAGTGTGTTATATAGTAGTATGGATGAGCTCAAAAAACTAGACAAAGGCTTACAACTACCATAACAACCAATTATACAAAATATGTGATAAAAATGTAAATACACGACATACATATGCATTTAAAATACCAAATACTGCAGTTCTAAAAAAATTACAAATATAACTAAGTAGTAAAAACATTGATGTTTATTTTTTTTTCGCTTTAAAATTTTAACTACATAAGAAAAAATTCCACCCCCCCCCCCCCCCTAAAAATTAAGATTATCTATGATTTGGTAAGTGTGAGTACACGACATTCATATGCATTTAAAATACCAAATACTGCAATTCTAAAAAAACTACAAGCATAACTAAGTATTAAAAACATTGATGTTTAAATTTTTTTATTTAAAATTTTAACTGGATACAAAAAATCCATTATTTTATTAACTTAAATACAAAAAGTAAAAAGTACCTAGTCATACATACGTGTATATGTATATGTATATATATATACTCTTTATTATGTCTTAGACGATCAATGTTAATGAAAAATAATTTTTTTATTTTGAAAAATATATTTTTAATACAAAGAAAATAATTTTTGTATTTTCCACAAATTTAGATTAGTTTATGGGCAGGGAGATGGAGAAAGAGAGATGGTTTGGGGTCTAGGGCATAGTGACAAAGTCGGGGTTTGAGAATAATTCGACAAAGGTTAAGTTTGGAAAAATTCGGGAAAATTAAATAATAATAATAATATTCCAAAAATTTTGATTAAAAAATATACGAAATAAGTAGTTTAAAAAAAAATTATTCGCAAAATTCAGTTCGCAAAATTCGAGAATAGTCCGGAATAATTCGGGAATCCAAAAATTTTCAAATTAAACGGCGAATTGTTTGGCAGTCCAAAAATGCGTGGATTTTTGAAAAAAAGGTGTTTTCTGTTACTGGGGTCACATGTAGAGAAGTAGATCGCTCTTCCTGTTGAAGGGAGTTCTAGAGAAAGAGGGAGGATAGGAGCCACCGGCATGAGCAGAGTCGATGATAGAGAAAGAAAGAGTAAGATAGTTTAAATTAAAGAGAATCTATTTATTATATTGTTATTAATAATATTTTCAATCATTTTGATACAATGACAAGAGATGACTTCCATCAGAAGTCATTTCTTCATTGTTATTACGCCTTCAGAAATCATGCCATCTTGACTTGACGTTGTGTTGGTAAGTGGATCTTGTTGATCGTTTAAGCTTTATCATTTTGTTACCTTTCTGTATCGAAAAAAGCTTCAGCACAAACCAGTCGAGATGGTTCACAGTGACTTGCGGTGTTGAACTTTTGACATTGTGCAGGGTTGGCATTGTGTCTTCTGTGGAATATCATAGCAGTTACCACAGCCTGGATTAAAGGGGAAGGTTGGTTTGTAATGTTTAACTAATATATGTGATAATACCATCTTGCATGTCCTGTATCATTTGTTATCGAGTCTCATATATTCTAATATGTTGTGTGATTTGATCTTGCTTGTGGTGTAGGTGTAAAAATATGGTTCCTTGCTATTATCTACTTCATATCAGGGGTTCCAGGAGGCTATGTGTTGTGGTATCGTCCTCTTTATCGTGCTATGAGGTACTACTTCTCTATGGTTATTTTAGACTTGCCTCTTCCTGTATTGTCCACCATAAGGCAGAATTGGTGTTCTTAGGCTTGTACGCCATGTATAAGGTCTATGAAATGACTAGCTGTGAACATGATGGACTTGTAAGAGACTAAAACATTTGATCTGTATGGCCTATGAGATATTCTGGCTAAAAGTCGACCTGCTTGGATGATTGCAACGATTTTGAAAGTCAAAATTCTTTCGGATGGCCGGGGAAGATATTGGGAATAGTGCAAACATGTGATCATGCTTATAAGGCTGGATTGATTTTGGATGTGGATCTCCTTAGTAAGACCCATCGAGTGGTATCCTCCCAACTCCCAGTACTCCTTTTATGGGAATAGTGCAGCGATTTTGATCAGCAACATTCTTTTGGATGGTCGGGAAGATATTGAGAACAGTACAAATATGCGATTATCATGATTATCAGATTGGACTGATTTTGGATGTAGATCTCCTTAGTAAGACCTATTGAGCAGTATCCTCCCTAGCCTCAGTACTGCTTTTATGCCATGCACGCCTAGTTGTTTATCAATCAAAGATAAAGAAAAGAAAAATTCCCAAGTAGTTGTTTGAAGTCCGTAGTTTGGTTACCTATGGATGCTGATCAGCCATATTTTTTATATCTTTGTTTTATTTTTAATCTTTTGTTCTATTTGACATGAGGTTGTACCTGACGATATCGTGTTATATGATCCCATCACACTCCTTTTTACAGGACTGATAGTGCTTTGAAGTTTGGGTGGTTTTTCCTGTTTTACTTGGTAAATTCTTTTCTGGTTTCTTATCGTCGATATGCTTTCTATTAAGGTGTCTTGGAAGATGCCTTACTTCTGTTCCCTTATTTTCTGCTTACAGCTTCACATTGGCTTCTGCATCTTTGCTGCGGTTGCTCCTCCTATTATTTTTAAAGGGAAATCTCTCACGTAAGCCCCCCCTCCCCCTCTCCCTTTTTTTGATATAATCTGGCTTTAAGGATAGGAAATCATATTTATCTTTGACTAATATCTAGTGTCGATGCTTTGGGTTCTCAATTTCTAGTCTGCCTAATCTCTAGTTGATGCTTTGGGCTCTCATCTTCAACCTGGTAAATGCTTCAAAGCTTGTAATAATATTTAGGAATGGGTTGGATTGACTTGCACTTGAACATGCTTCACATAGGTTTTTCCTTTGGCTGAGTGTGAAAAAGCAATTCTTATTTATAGTGGATGCTATTTAGGTATAAAGTTAGGTACATTCAGTAACATCTCGTGTAAGTATTAACATTTTCTCTTGTACACTGCTAATGATTCTTGTCTGGTGTGGTCCTGTGGAACAGAGGAATCCTCCCTGCAGTAGATGTTCTAGGCGACAATGCTTTGGCTGGGGTAAGTTTGATGCTTGTATCATAGCATACTGGTTCAGCATACTATTGATGGATGCCAATAAAATATTTGTAATAAAGTAGACCCTTGTACTTGTGTGTGTATATATCATTGCATTTTTTTTAAATAATTAAATAAGAATGATGATGATGATGATGGTGATGATGATAATAAGAATAATACAATAATATTAATAAAAAATTATATTTATGATTTTTGACATTGGCTCATTGATTGTTGCTTTTATTATAGATCTTAGTCATTTCAAATAATTTATAAATACAGTATGGTTGAGATCATAGTAACTAAGTTCTCCAATTTTTTTTAAAATTCTCGAATAGTACGTGACTTTTTTGTCAAACGATTAATGCCCGAATTATTCACGACTTTTTCAAAAAGTCACGAATTTTATGAATTAAACACGAATTATCCACTACTTTTTGAAAAAGTCCCGAATAAATATCTAATATATAAAATATGTTTGTTTAAAAATTTTACACATGGTAATCTTATTTAATATTTTTTCACATCTTGCCCATTGTTTTCCCAATTTATAGTCAACATTTTCCAAAAATTTCCCTAGATGAATAATTATCGAACTCCGACTTGGTAACTATGGTTGGTATCATGTTACTTTCTCTTTATAATTATTTATATTATTTTTCTATTGTTTCCTTTTTTTCCCGACTTTCCCGAATTTTGCGTAATTTTTTCCGAACTAGACCTCTACCGAATTATCCACGAACCCCGACTTTGTTACTATGGTTGAGATGAAATGGAACTGTCTTCTTTCTTTCCATACGACCGATTTGATGCAGATGACCATTTTTAGGTCGATTGCAAGATTCAAATCTGTAGAATTTTGCTGGTAGTGCTACAAGGCTTGACCTTGTCAACCGACTTTCTCTTTGCTTACAGATCTTCTACTTTGTTGGATTTGGATTATTCTGTGCCGAATCACTGCTCAGTATCTGGGTTTTTCAGGTCCAGTTCCTCACTTCATTTCCCCTCCGCAACATGCGCACGCTGCACACACACATACAATATGGTTTCTTTCTACTACACTGTATCTTTGTCCTTGCTCCCGGTGTGCAGCAAGTATACATGTATTTCCGAGGTAGTGGCAAAGCTGCCGAGATGAAGAGTGATGCCGCAAGAGGAGCCATGAGGGCTGCACTGTGACATGATACTACCGGAACAAAGCATGACACTGACATTATGACGGATGGAGGTTAGATGTTTCCTCAATCAGAAAGGAGCGGATTTTGAAATCAAAATGCTTTAACTGGGCTTTTGTCACACAAGTTCCATAGCTTGTTTGAGTGTTGCTTTGTTGTTGATGTTGTTTATTAGTGTATTATCATAAGAAGACCTAGACGACATGAAGAGTTAGGTAGAAACATGTTGGAAGCATACCTGCTGTAAATTTGTATTGGAGAGGCTGTGGCTTCTTTATGTTGGTTGGTTTTTATTTGATTCAATTAGAAGCTTTATTTGGTGGTAGTTTTTTTAAAATTCAAAAAGGCACAATACAATAATTTGGGTTGAAGAGGTTTTAGCATTTTGGGGTTATATGGTTGTTGAACAATTCCCGTGTCACTTGTATAGTGAATAGTGATTAGTGAGTGATAGACCTTCAGCTCAATCACAAAAAGGGATAGAGGACCCCATTACCTTAGATCCGGCATTCATGGATAATTTGGACATGGCTTCTAAGAGTTCCTTCAGGTTGTTCCATCAACTTGGGCTAAAGATTTCTCTTTCCCATTTTTTTCTATTAAACTTTGTTTCAGAGCCCTCTACAAGGCTGACGGTTTGCGTTCTTGCACATGGGGCTCCATTGCATTTCCTTTCTGTTTTTTTACAGGTATTGGTGAACCTCATATCTCACTAGAATATTGCCTCATATGAGTCTTTCTGGGATGAAGTCACTTTGGGAAAAAAATCCGTCTCTAATCAGTAGATTTCTTGTAGTGATGATTTTGTTCGTAACATTGCACAAGCTAATAGATCTGTACTGTTAAATGTGCTAATACAAGGGACTTGTATGATGGTTGAAATCCCAAAAAAGTACCTGCTCAATGTATTTCACTACAGTGCTGTACTTGAGGCATTGGGTAGGAGCCCAGAAATGGGATGAACTACCCCAATCTTATGATTACTGTCCTTTTCTTTCTTTTCCTTTCTCTTTTTTTTTTTGTGCCACAGGGACTTTCAAATATTGGATGGACAGCTGCTATATGCTGTGGCTATGGTGGATTGAGATATTGAGAGATTGTCTTCCTAACCAAACCAGTTTCTGGATGCTTGTGGGCCTATACAGGGAAGCAGTTCTGGTAAGGGAAGCTCTTTTATGCTTAAGACACATGAGACTCAAAGAACTACTCCCTAATGAAGTCACCATGAACACTGTTGTGTGGGTTTTTAAGGATACAGAAGATTATGGCCAGGCAGATCGGTTCTTGAAGGATTGGTGCAGTGGGTGTGCTGAATTGGACTATATCTCAATTCAGATTTTAATGCTGTTTCCAAATGATCAAGACCTTTTTATGCTTGTGGTGTATCATTGGTGGTTTTGGTGGAAGGATCCCTTAAATGGAGGGTCCCGAAATCCCCATCCAATTCATGGCTTGGGAACAAATGTTGGCAATTTCAGCGGTATACCCATGTAAATAACCTTGTAACCCTATAAATTTATTTTTCTTCATTCTGCAAAATCTCTTGAAATGATAATTGGGCAGTGTAGACTGTAGACCCAAAGTATCCATATATTTATCCTAGAGGTCATTTATCAGAGTACTGATTAAAACATTGTCTTGAGTCCTCATATGCCTGAGCTTGCAGGTAATTAAGAGCATCAGAAATGACTGGTAATAAGGTGATCAAAACCGTAAATGGTGATCTTCAGCCATGAACTAAGAATCCATTCAAAGCTCAGACACAGAAACTTTGAGAAGGAACTAGCTTACTGATTTTACAAGGGAAGGTTCTGCCATTCAAGAGGACAGAGCTGAAGAGTGGCATGTGCAGGGTTTTGATCAGCAAGTGCATCTAGCATGGTGGATTTGCCCGACCCAGAATGACCCATCACAGCCATTAGGCTTCCGGGTGCAACATAACCCATGAAGCTCTGAAGGACCGTCTGACATCGTTTCTTTGAAGGAATCCATAAGGTAACTACTTCCATGAGAGTGTAACTTATCTGACTTCTCTGCATAGAATTTGTGACATAGAGGACTCAGATTCCCCAACCTTTTCACTGTTCTTGTTTGCATCTTCCATGATCAAAATTTGAAATCTGGTTATTGTTTGTCTTGTAAATGAACTTGAATTAGAGAAACAAGAGTATTGGTTGCCATTTAATAAGGCTTTACTTTCTGACTTCTGTTACAGGGAATAATAAGCATTTTGATTACAGAAATCTCTGTCGTCATACTATTTTGGCCTGATTTCAGATGGGTAAGTTATTTTTTTTGGTGGGTTTTCCTGGTGACGGTTAGCTCCCACCAAAATTCTGTTGACTTACCAACAGTCATAACAGATGAGCAACTCCACTGTTTCTTCCCCACTGGATCTCCTTTTTATACCCCTATGATTATCACGGGGGCCGTTAAATGATACTATGTAGCTATATCACTGTAGGAATCATCATCTGGCGCATCGTTTCAACGGTTGAGAAAAATGGAGCCCCACCATGTTGTTAATGTGCTATTGAGAAGCCAAAGTGGACCCCCTTTTTAGTGCTGACAGTTAAGAGATCATCTAGAGGCACATCAGATTATCGATATTGTGTGGTCAATGATCAGGCAACCCATAGTGTTTGAAGTATGTCGATGTAGGCAGCAGAAAGTGTCGCATATTTACAGTGTTGGTCAATTTGAGATTGTTGCACCCAAATATTCTGTACATGCTCCTTTCTAATTAGCTCTCATCCTATTCCTATTTATGAGGATTCTCTCAAGCCTACTTTCGCTTAATTCCTAATCTTATCTGATTCGTCATCTTTTTCATTTTCTTCACTCAAAAGTCTTCCATATTCCTTTCCTTTTCATCTCCACACCTCAGGTTTACTTCAACCTCAAGTTTTTGTGTTTGTGTGTGTATAGGGTAGGCAACATCTATTACTGGGTCAGGGTCAGTGGTTAGTTTTGAGGGGACTTACAAGATTGTTGCCTCATTGCAGAGGGACTTGATCTCTGGTTTCTCCAATGAGGAGTAAGCTACTTGTGATCAGAGCAGATAGATTTGATCCCTGGTCTCTCAAATGAGTATGCTACTTGCAATAAGAGCGGATAAGGGTTCCCAACTCTTAAGTCCAATACTTTTTGGCCCTAGCCTTCGTATTCTTTTAGACTCCGTTTTTTTGGTTGAACTTTCATTGTTTCATGTCTAATTTTACTTAACGTCTAGAATTATATTATGTCATAGAGTTTAAAAGTTCTACAAATATGGAACTTTCAAGTTCCAAAAAATTTTTAATTTTTTAAGTTCCACGTGAAACTTCTAATTAAGTTGAGACCTCTGAAATTCGTGAGTTACTCTCAAAAGTTCCACCAAAATAATGGAGCCTCAATGACTTGGAAGGCATAGTCTAGTATTTTCCTGTCTAGCTACTTAGAGCATTCCTAGCAGCCTCACCAAAATAACTTTTTGGTTATTTTGGTGAGCCAAAAGACTAAAAAAGTGTTAAAATGACTCCCAGCAGCCTCAACAGAATGAAGAAATCCATTTGGTGAGTCTACAGTACTCAACAAGTTTTGTGAGTACTGTAGACTCACCAAAGTTAAATCTTCTCACCCTTGGGCCCACACAAATAATAAAATAAGGTTTCTCTCTCTCCCTTTCTTTTTTGTGGTCCCACACAAATAATAAAATAATATTTTTCTCTCTCTTCCTTTTTCATTTTCCCACACAAATGATAAAATATTGTCTCTCTCCTCTTTTTTTTTGGTTAAAATGATGAGGCTCTTGGGAGTGTTTTAAAAAAGTGGCTCACCAAAACCACTTTTTGTGGGTTTTGGCTATTTTGGTGAGTGAAATTTGGTGAGGCTGCTAGGAATGCTCTTATAAAGTTATATGGTCTAGTCCTTGATAAGATTGCTTAGTGCGGAATAGATCTGTTCATAAATTAATGTGACACGTAAACTAATTAATATACTTTTCTCACTACTTTTCATCTCTAAATTCAAGTATTGTTTAGTCGTTCAACTGATGATTATGGCTGTTAGTCAACACGCTATGCGCATACAGTCCACTAACATAAACTTTCTGTTTTCTAGATAATTTTTAGACAAATAATAATGGATAAAAGCAAAGCACATAAGATTTTATTTTGGTTGAAATGATATCGTAACTCACACACTCCCTAAACACACACAGCCAGAAAAAACTAATTTGGCTTTGTTACCGTGTGTGTGAGGGTGTATCCCGGGTTCTCGCATTGATTGGGAAGTGGACTTTGCAGGGTGTATAAGGGCCTTCAATCCTCATTAAGACAGACCATTTTGGAGTGGTTGCTTGGACTTACCCTTATGACACCTTAGCGGCTACTTAAAGCACATAAGATTATCATTAGGTCTTGTCAATTTGTCACTATATACTCGCCAGTCACTGCTATGAGCTCCTAACTACATAATTTTCTTCCTAAACTATTATCAGTACTCTCTCTCTGTAGAAAGTGTAGTATCATCATATCTAAGGGGGAAGGGCAAAGGAACCAAACCCCTCAACCTATATTAGTGACATAGTAGCTATTTGGTTCCATCAGTTGGTGAGAGTTTCCCAAACAAACCCCATCTTTCACAGAGTCGGTCTATGGTACTCTCAAATATACTCCCTAATCCTAACCATTTATAACCAACCACTAATGGCCAAGATTTGAGTTGACTTATTTTGTCTTTTCTAATGTCACGTGAGCTGTAATCTTATCCCTTTGATAAATGGTTAGGATTTAGGAGTATACCTAGACTAATTCTCTTTCACATAAGTAGCTAACTGGTTCCTTAAGTAACCCAGTCTTCAAGAATGCTAGTTAAGTCTACGGGTATGTATTATATTTGATGTTTTAGCTGCAATTAGAGTTCACAATTCTCATCCCTCAATCTATCAGAGAAACTAACTTAAAGTAGCATTATGTTGTAGCATGATTGTATTTTTATGGAATTACAGATAGATGTGAATGGAGGTTAAAGTTAAAATGAGATTATTTTAATTTTTTTTAAAAAAAGTTTTAGCGATGGAAAATTTTCCTTCAATAAAAGTTTTACAATTTTTTAATTAAAAACATCAGTTTTAGCGACAGAAAAAAGTTTTTACAATTTTTTAAATAAAAAAATCAGTTTTAACGATGAAAAATTTTCTGTCTCTAAAAGTTAAAAACTTGTAGCGACGGAAAAACTTCCGTCACTGATGTTGCTAATGTTCTTTTTAGTAAGCAGTTTTAGAAATAGATTTCTTATTTTTAGTGATGGAAAATAATCATCGCTTAAAATTCACCTTTAGCGACGGAAATAGCTTTCCGTCACTATAACCTTTACCAATACAACTATTTCCGATAGATTGGTGACGGCTAGATTTTCCGTTACTATAATATTCAGTTATGGAAAACTAGTTTTAGCGAAGGAGAATTTTCTGCCACTAAAAGTGATTATTCTTATAATGATGGTTATTGTTAAGTCTACGGATACATACTCCTAAATCCTAATCCTTTAATTCAATTATTAAAGGATCACGATTAAAGCTGATGTGACATTAAAAATATAAAATAACCCAAGCCAAATCTTAATCCTTGATTATTAGTCATAGATGGTTTGGATTTGAGAGTATATTTGGCGTTACCTAGTACCTATAAACTGACTCATAGTTATAAAGAACTTTTTGGTATCTTTGAAAGTATGTGTCATTAAATAGCAAAAACGAAGACTTTCCTGTAAAATTCCATGCGCCCTAGTCGCATAATTCAATTTTTTTTTCAAATTCTTACTGTGGGCACAGTACTTGGCATTACTACCTTCAACATGTTAAATGCGCGCATAAATTCTACAAGGAGGAAGTTATGTACCATAGTGAGACTTTGAAAGTTTGCAACTGGTGGTGCTAGCATAAATCCCATGGCTAACTACTTTCATAAACTCATTAAATCAATGACCATATATATTTTTAAAACTCCTATATAATGTATAAGAGTTTTTTCTTCATTTTTTTAATATTTTCAAACTTCAAAATATTACAGTTTTTTATTTTTATTTTTTAAGGAACATAAATATGAGGAGGGTTACATCATATTAGCAGTTGAGATTAGCTTAATGGTGTCTAGTCAACAATCTTTAAAATGATATAGTAGTAATCAATTGGTGGGGGTGCGCCGAGTCCATATTTGTGTGCAAGTTGGCACACCGATCATGTGTCTCGTGATAGTGCGCCCCCTACACCAATTGGTGGTGATCATGTGTGACCCATGATAGTGCGCCACCAACAACCAATTGGGGTATGGTTTTGGGGAGTTCGGATGGGCAACAACACTTGCTGTCCGGCTGTATCCGAAAAACCCCACATCAACAATAAGTGGGCCCCACATTTTTTTTGAAGCACAATCTGACAACATCGCAATAGCGAGTGTTGTTGCTAGGAATGACAATGGGGTGGGGCAGTTTTCTACCTCCCCGGCCCCGACCCAATTATAAAGCCGCCCCACCTCGCCCCACCCCCGACCGGGGATTATATTTGATGAAACCAGCTCTGCCCCGCTTATAAAATCCTCACCCCGGCCCCACCCCTACTGCCTTTTATTTATATATATATATATATATATATATATATATATATATATATATATATATATATATATATATTTAAGTGGTTCCGGGGCGGGGCACCGGAGCAGGGTATACTAAAATCGCCCCCGCCCCGAAACCGAGTCGGGTCTTTATTTTTTATAACGTTCCCATCCCGTCCCTTATTTATTTGAAAAAAAACTGCCCCTATAAGGGCGGGGCGGGTCATGTTGTCATCCCTAGTTGTTGCCCATTCGAACTCTGGTTCCAGGGAGACGAGAGATCCAACTTTCACAAAAGAGAGGGACTCGTGTGTTGGGTGCACCGGTACCTAGCACCACCCTTAAATCATTTATATGTAAATTACAATAGATCTTCTCCTGTTGGTATGTGAGGAGATCCTAGCAACCAATCCAAAGTTGTTACTTGTCCCTTGCACATCAAACAAGACATTGGTTTGTGTGCTTATAAACTGCATAGAGTATGCTGCGCCTATGGATTGGTGCAGGTGGTCTCATCGACAGCACCAATCAGAGGAGATCCGAAGTCTATGTAGATCGAGGAAATAACATAAAAAAAAACATTCCTAAAATCACAGAAAAACATTCCTAAAAATCAGAACATAATCACATCTAATTACACTCGCCCGAGTCTCCAATCTTACTTCTATACTATAATATAAAAAAATAAGACTCCTCTTTGTCAACAAACTCCGATCCTTAAAATTTTATAAGTGCTGACATAACACTTCAAAAAAAAAAAATAATAATTTTGATTTTAGGGATAGAGAAAAAAAATGTAGAGACATAGTGATCAATTAAAGAAGAGTGATTTTAGAGATATATAAAGAGAATGTAAAGACAGTATTATCAATTGAACAGATTTTAGAAGATTTTGATCAAATGGATAGAGAGAATATTGTAGAGCCGTGTTGATCATTTGGAGGAATTTTATGACATTGAGAGAATACATAGGTGTATTACAGAAATTTTAGAAGATTATGATAAAGAAATAAAGAGAGTGTGTAAAGATTTATTTCTATTTTTTATTTATTCACATCTGTAAATGGTCTTCTGCTAGTTACACATATGTGATCTAAAACATACATATTAGTCTATTGCTACTACCAGATATAGAGGCCAGCTATCGACAAACAACCATGCATATAGTTTAGTTTTAAGTCTATTACCACTGCTACTACTACTAATACTAAGAAGAAAAACCACTAGCAGGTTAATTTACAGGCTACCCGACAAACAACCATCTAGTGGACTTCTAACAGTAAGCAATGCATTTTTTGTCGCAGTCCATGGTGCAACCACCACCACCACCACCGCCACCGTAATTCTCGCCTGAGCGGCTGTAAGAAGTGAAGCACTTAGCCGGACACGTCAGCTCCTTCTTGTAACAAGGGCCCTTCTCCTGACACACCACCGTCGGCCGTATGATCCCACTGTAGGAGTAACCCCCAGTGGGACCTCCGTAGCCGCCGCCATAACCACCGCCTATTATACCATTACCCCAATGGCTACCGACTCTCGGTATTCCAAAGCCGCCTCCTGGGCCAAAGAAACCACCCTTCTTGTTGTTATTGTTGTTGTTGCTATTGCCTTTTCCTTTTCCTTTGGAGGTGTTTAGCTCGGCCGCTAAAACTCTGCCGGAATCCGGCCGATCAGCGGCCGAGAGAGAGGCGGTGGCGAGCAAAATAACGAAGAGAACACCACTTATACAATTCATGTCTGGTTTTGAGTTGTTTGTGAGTGAGAGGAGATGAGAAGAGAGTGAAGGGCTGTTTAAGTAGTGGGGTTGGAAGTGGAGGGATAAAAAGCATAGAGATGAGAGTTGAAAGGGCCACTACCGCACTAGGATACGTTGCGTGCATCTCTGCCCATTTGATGGTGCGCCACGCACACCAATCGTGGGTGAGGATTGCACAATGTTAGTTTTAACTTTCTCATTTTCACCGCTTTCGGGACATGTGTCTTCTTCACCTTTTTAGGCTGCTATGATTAAGAGTTTAAATACAAAGAGCCACAGGAGACGAGCCAGGTGGGGGGCAAGGGGGGGCACGTGCTCCCCTCCGTTTTTTTTATTAAAACAAGGATTTAAAAAAAAAATGTTTATGGGTTTTGTTCATGTTGACTCCGTGTATGAATTGTTAACCTTTATCGAGATACTTTTTAGGGTAAAGTTTCGGAGACCCTCTTAGAGCCGAGACCATGCTCTAAGAGAGCAGGATTTCAGGTGGAGCCCACCATGTGAAATGGGCCTCACTTGGAATTCTGCTCTCTTAGAGCATGGTCTCGGCCCTAAGAGGGTCTTAGTAGCAAAGTCCTATTTTTTTTATCTTTGTATTAATTATTAGGACTTTGCTACTGAGACCGTGAAAAGGCCGAGACCACCGAGACCTTGCACGAATGCAAGGGATTTCAGGTGGGGTCCTCATTCACATGGTGGGCCCCACCTGAAATCCCGTGCACAGTCTTGGCCCTCTTGCAATCTCAAAAGCATTTCCCTAATTATTAAACACATTAAAATTTAATAATAGTTGTTGCTGAATGAGTTTCAGATGACTTTTTATCGTTGATCTAGCCTACTTTTACTAAATTGGGCCTACTAAGTAGTTTTTCACCTCACTAAGAAGTGAGAAGAAAGATGAGAAGATTGAGGAGAATTAGATATGTGATTGAGAGGAGAGGAAGGAGAACATAAGAACAAACCATTGACAATGACAAACTATTGGGCTGAGAGTGGGTTGGGTAATTTCAGATCCTCAATTTCTCCAAATATTTCTCCCTTTGTCCTTCTTGTCTTAAAGGACGAAAGCTCACCCATATTTATAATAAATCATGAGATCTGTTAGCTCAGCAAAGTTAGTTAGAGCTCACAACCAGTAAGAATCTGTCACGTCAATTATAACTAAGTTATCATAACCTCACGCCTTAGTGAGAGTGTTCTTCAGGTTAGTAGTCAGGACTCCAAGGCAATCTAACTACTTATAAATTCTCACTTAACCCACCAAACCACAATAACCTAAATCATCCCCGTGGCTAATAATAATAGTATAATAGCAATACTAATACAACTCTCTCAAAGCAGTCATACGCCTTGCAAAAGTTTATCCATCAAATATGATTTAATTTCGAATAAGAAAACCTTGTTTGCTTTAGGTGACACTCTCAAGGTGGTATTTTCCATAGTATAGAAATATATGTAATTCAACATCTTAACCAACTTAAGAGATTTACCAAAGATATTTCTGTATATCGCCTTGGGGATGCTACTAAGGACTTTTCATATATCGCCTTGGGGATATTGCCCCATGGACTTTCCATTCTGAATATCAATCTGGACTTAAATAAATTGCCTTGGGGATATTGCCAAGGACTTTCCATTCATGACCTAGGGATGGCAGGACTCACACGCCTTTGGGAAAAAGCCTAGGATTTTATATTCATGGCCTGAGGATCTGCCAAGACTTACACTCCTTGGGGATACAACCAAGGACTTTCCAATTGCGGTTTGAGGATTTGTCAAGACTTACACACCTTGGGGATACTGCCAAGGACTTTTCATTTGCGGCCTGGGGATTTGCCAGGACTTACACGCCTTAAAAGACATGTGTTAACTCTCCCACCGTCACCTCTTCCCAAATTCATTTTTTCTCTCACGAATCTCTCATCTCCTAATTCTAGTGATTCTTAACTTCTATAACTCACGCCTCTCTATCTACCATAAATGACACATGGCGATCATTTACTGGTGGTGGTGGGACGTCTTTCTCTCTCATCCCACCTCACGTCTCTCTATCAAGCCAATTTTTTTTTCTCTTCAACCCTATTTCAACCACAATCCGCAAGGAGCTTCCCCATTCGTCTCCTCCAAACAAAGTCTAGCTCTCAACCCTCACGATTCTTCCCTCAATCCGTTCCCTCCCAAAATAAAGAAATTTGTTTTCTCAAGCGCCTCTTCATTTCCACTCATTCTTCTCCTTTAAATAAACCCCTACTCTTCATCCCTTTGTCGATCGTAGAGAGAAGAAAATCCTATCTCTCCACCATACTTCTAAAATATTTTCATATGAGTTGATTGTTGCTATTGATAGGTGAGTATGGGTCGAGATATGTGTGCACAAGTGTCACACCCCAAAATCCCATTAAGCTTAAATGAGACCTTGGCATGTGACTAACTTAACTTGCAACATATTGTCCTGTTAGAAGCATATAAGACATACTAAAATATGAACCTGAAAATTTCTTTCCTTACTAACAATAATAGAATCATCAACTTCCAATATTCATAATTTAAAACTGAAATAACTATAATCCGGAGAACCCATCATGATCCTCAAATGATCAATTTAACCTAAACATCATCAACAATAAAATCTGAATTACAAATCCCTTTAACATGAAATTAAAAGTATAACTAGCTGAAATCAGTAATAGGGCCATCGATCTAAATCTCTCTCCTTTTCAGGATGATCACCATTAGGTTCTTCGATGTATTCTTCTTCGATCGAAGGTTCAGCAGCGCAAATATTGAATCCTAAACTTACCGACAATAATAGTTCGGTTGAGCAAAGAAAACGCTCAGCGAATATGAACTCCTAACTAACAATGACATAACATTAAATACAACTAATTATCATGGTTAAACATAATAGTCGTGCATACATCAATCCGAGCATACATACATAAATCAAAGTGCAAAAATATCTTTTCTTGGCTAAACTTACTTGTGCTAACTGTTCTTTTCTTACTTTTTCCGTGAGTGACAATAACTTACATACATCGACTTACATGTATTATGCAATAACTTAAAATAACTCTTCATCATATATATGAAGAGACTAATTATACATTCTTTATCGAGTTACTGCTTACTTAACACGTTCTCCTATGCGCGCAGGCTTATAATGCACGCAGACTTACTTTTGATTCACTTACTTGGCATTCATGCATTGATCTTCAATTGTTGGTACTCGGGTTGTGCAAAACTCATTCATGCAATCATAATTGTGTAATACTTACTTAATTGTGGTAGTGATTTATTTCATGTTTGTGCGTACGTTATCGATGTGAGTGAAAAAGTTATAAATCCTCGATTAGATTATACCCTAGATTATTAATCAAGAGCCATAAAAAATTCATCATGGTAGCCTAATCGTTTCGCAATTTAATTATACCTTATAGTAATAATTTTGTAAAATAGTTACTAGTAAGGCTGTCGAACCTCTGAGGATTGCACTGGTTTTGTTGCCTTTTATCGAGATTAATTCTAAATTAATGGATGAGAAATGTTGATTTTAAATGGATTAAACTAAAACAATATTTAAACTAATGGATTCTAATAAAATTATCAACTACTGGGTTTTTGAAATCATTCGGAGAGAAGATCTAGGACATTTGAATCCACCACTAGCTTCATAACTGATCTTACTATGAATCTATTCAGATCTCTCAACTTGCAAACATTATAGTGAGAGTGATGACAAGTCCCCTCTCAACTGATCAAGAAAAATACAAGAGATTAAATCCTAAGCATATCTTATTTTCGGTTGACACGAGTCATACACATTAAACTAGGTTAGTAAAATAACTCATCTTCCCTTAGCATAAAATATCTTAGGATCTAATCTCTTAAACCATTAAAATCATTTAATAAAACTTATATGCTGAAAATTAACACAAGCGAGTTCAATTTTAATTTTCTAACACCTAAGACAATGATAGAAATTTCATTGAAATTAAATATAATAATAAATATGCTTGATAAAATAACTCTCTCATTATGCAATCAATGTCTTACGATTGAGAAATCTAAATAAAAACAAAATAACGATACAACTACTTGACTAGGGTTTCATCGAAACCCTTAAATAGAGAGTTAGTTCATTGCGAGGGAGGAGCATGCCGTATTCATAGATAAACACGAAGAACTCATTTTTTTTGCTTCACTTATCTCTAGAGCTTCTTCTTTCTTCCAATCCAAAATTCTCCACTGTTTTCTTATGGTAAATGACTCTCCTATTTATAGAGAGAGAGAGAGTCCTTGCAAATAAAGGATCTAGGAATCCTAATTGAGTTCAAACTCTTCTCTAGACTCTTCTAAATTTGAATGAGGATCAAACCCTTAATTATATAGGCAATAATAGAGTTAGAAAATGTTTAGAATTGTTAAAAACACTATTCACACAACACTATTCATGCAATACTTTCACCCTATTTACAGTTTTGCCACTAAACTTTGAATAATTCTAGAGAGCTTAATTCTTATCGGATTGACCTTAAATTTGAAATATATCTACTTTAGGTCATCTAGAATCTTCCCTAAAAGTTTCATAAGTTTTGGATGAAGTAAAATGACCAAAATACCCCTTTATTGATAGCAAACGGTTTTGGCCAATCGATCCGTCAAAGGTAGATTTATGCAATTTTTCTCTCTTTTATTCTTATTTCTTTTGTTATTCTCTTTTATGAGATTCTTACAAGTCTTTGAAGCATTTAATCTTCTATTTTATCTTTTTTTCCTCACATGAACCTGGAAATGATAAAAACAACCAAGTACTGTAAAACAGTTTAAAATATAACTCTAAGGAACTAACAAGTTTAGTTTGAACTGCTTAAATGTGTAACAATTAACACTGATCATAACCCCAAACTTACACATTGCTGATCCTCGAGCAATGTAAATAAAATAAAAACTAAATTAAATTAAACTAAACTAAACTATATCTATATCTCCTTTTGTGGGATCTCCAGTTGCATTTTGCATATGCAATAAACAATTTAAACCTCTAGGTGACCCTAGTGGACAAGTGAAGTCTCATGAAGGTTTACAGTGATGACACTCATAAATATCTGTACTACCCTGTAATTGTGCAATATACTCAAGTAAAACAAACAAGTTTCAAAATAGTGACTGATACATATTTCAAAATTTTAAAATCACAGCACATACAAGATAATCCATAAATTATTAACAAGTTTAAATTCTCGACTCTCCACATTCTCAATTTCATACAATCTCACACAATTTTGAATAATTCAGCTTATTTTAAAGATTGGTCATAGTTTTCTTTGACGTGTAATGTCAATTAACAATTGAATATGTGATCTCAACCTAACTTTTCAACTATTATTCTGTCGACCCACTTGTTATTGAACTTTCCATAAATTTAAACAAACAACCCAAGGTTTTCACTCACTTTTCATCTTTTCTTTTTGTATAAGTGTGACTGTGCAGAATCTAAGTCCATTAAACATTCTAAATAACCCGTGTAGCGAGTGTTTGACCGGTGACTCACAAACCAGAAGGCTTTAGGGCACCAGGTGTCAAGACACTTATAAGGGTCTATTAACTCGAGTCAAATAAGCTTCGAACTTAAACTAATCACACTTGGTTATTTTATCAATTCCAAAGCTCACATAGTTTGACGCGAACTCTCTCTGCTTAGTGAGGCAAGAGGTCCGGTTACCAAGTGCAAAACCTGGTCAGGTAACCCATTTTTCTATCATAGTTTTTTTTTTTCAGTTTAGCCAATGGTGGTGTTAAATTTTCTAAGTCATCCAATTTCTTTTCTATTAACAAAAGCACTGGTTAATTAGTTTAGTTTCAAACCCCACTAGACAATATGTTAGATTGCTCGTGCATATAATCAAAGTGTATTTATGACTTTCATAATTATTTTCAGCTTGAGTAGTTCAGTCAATGGTTAAATTTGTGTCTATTTGGGATCATGTGTTCTCAAATTTAAACTTATTAATAAGACTTGGATTATTCTATATGCATCACAATTTTTCAAATTCGATTCACTCTTACAAATTTTAATTTTTGCATGTCGTACCCTATTGCATGGTTGCACAATCACTCAAAAAAATAATAGAAAGAATGAATATTATTTCTCAATCCCAAACTTAAAGATTACATTGTCCTCAATGTAAAAAAAAATAGAATTCAAGTACAAAAGAGATTAACACAATAATACCTGATTGGTGATATGCAATCTATAAGTATGAAAGGCGAAGGGGGGGGGGGGGGTGAAAATAGATCGAGAATGTATAAAAACCACCTCAAAAACTTTCGCACAAACATTACCTAGTAGGGTTGGTACAAAACAAGAAATACTCATACACAAGATAGATGCTAAATCAGTCAATATATATCAATGAAGTACAAAAAGCATCAAGCAAGAACAATAGTGGGATATTCTTTAAAAAAAATATATATATAATGATGGTGATGTACCATGCCAAACTTGAATTAACGAAACGAAAGAAAGAAAGATCCTAGACTAGACCTATGAGATTGGGTTGCCTCCCAACAAGCGCTAAGTTTTTCGTTTTCAGCCAGACGACCTTAAAATAATCAACCGTCTAGGCAGACGAAATCAAGCAAATTAATGGTCTCAACATAAGGCTGAAGGTGTTGGGCCTTGGCCTTGAGCACACGCCCATCTGAGTCAGAGAAGAGCAATTTCCTACACCTTTGCAAGGTCGTAGGTTTATTCTTAATTCTCACTTTATGTTTCTCCAATTGAAAGCCTTTGAGATGGTTGGAAGTGAGCACATAATTTTTATCCTCTTTAAGGCTTTTTGTTGAGGTCTGGGAGCATGAGGTGAGTGAGGGATGCCTCCAAGGTAAGTCTTTTTATTCTTAATTCTCACTTTTTCTCTCTCTCTCTAATCGCTCTCTCTCTCTCTCTAACCGTGAGAGGGGGGGGGGGTGTCTCTCTTGTGAGGGTGGGGGTGGTCTTTATATAGAGGGGAGAGTGGTGAGGTGGCGATGCCATGTGACGGGGTATGGTCGTCACATGGATTGTGGCAGGGTTTTTAATCCTTTGACTATTTTTATAAATCCCGCGGATCTCCTGTATTTTGGGTTCAAAATGCGTCGCAGTTTCACTGGTCGACATGCGATGGGATCGACGCGACAGACAGTCGCTCAGGTAGTAGGCCGACACGCAGTGTGAGAATTCTGGAGAAAAACACTAGATTTTACCGGTTAACATCCAACAGTGACACACAATTAAATCGCACTAATCTATCAACACCTGTCTAGGGTTAATTAATCCCAGTAAAATTACCCTAATTAAAGACCAATGACCTCAAAATTTTATTAAAATTTTTGGGTTGTTACAGATTTGACAGGAATCAAGAGAAATGAGGAGTTGCCGAGCTCCCAAAAGCGAGCTCCGACTTGCTAAGATAGAGGATTTTGGATTTTTAGATGACTTCTTTCTGTTCCATTTGAGATTAAGAGGATAATAGAGTTGTAATGGCTGTAGAACACCTTCATATACATGTATGAAGGGACGAGACAATGCTAGAACCGATTATTTTTTAACACATCGTTTGGTTTTGCATTTATAATTGATTATATAATAAGTGTTTGGAACCGATTTAATCACTTATGATTACTTGCATTGAGTTTATGATAGAATAATAACTCTTGGTTCCATCTGTGATAAACAATTAAACTTAGCTTTATACATATTAGCCCCAAGTTTTTGAATTTTATAATCTAATTAAATAATATTTATGTGTTGACCCTTGTGTCCTTTTGAATATCTTAATCAATCCCTTTTAAAAGGGTATATTATAATTTTATAGAGTTCAATTCTTCCAATTTTAATGATTTACTCTTTAGTTTTTTAGCAATGATTAGCGGACTGTGCATTCAGCTATGTAGCCAAATGTCTGCCCTTTTTAACATCATTTTAAACTATGGTTAAGCTTAGTTAAATTAAATTTAATATTTCAAAAAAAACTAAGGTTGGTTGGATTAACCATGGTTAGGCTTAGTTAAATTTTACTATATCTTGTTACCTAGTCGGAACCCTAAGTGCAAGTAAGTAGGATTTTAATCAAATTTTTAGGAAGTATCCTTGTTTTTCTTGTGTACTAGACCTTTATTGGAATGCAACATTAACAAATTTTATGAGCATGATGGATCTCTTACTAAATTTTTCAGGGGCTACGCCCCAGGTCCCATTATATATTATGCACATCTAATCATTTTCTACAATTTTTTTTTTAACTTTTCTTGATACAGTACTACGTACGGCCCCCTAAAGAAAATTTTGTGGCTCCGCCCCTGTGTGTAGCGTCTTCCCATTGGATGTTGGCGGTCTCCTCCCTTGCACCAATTGGAGAATATCCTAAGTCTAAAAGAATGGCTTTAAAAAGAAAGGAGCTAGCATCGTCATCCATACACCCCACCTCTTGCTCTAATGGTGGAGTATTGTGGCCTCTCTCAAGTGAGAGCTCTCAGGTAGGGCTGTTAACGGAGTAGATTTGAAGCGGATAGTACTATATCCATATCCGATTCGATTTGATAGAAAAAATCCTATTATCCATATCCGCTCCAATATCCAACGAATACTAAATTAAAGATACCAAATTCAAATTCGTTTAAATAGTCGAATTCAGATAAATTCTGAATCCGTCTGATTATTATAATCGAATTCGGATATTTGAATTATCCGAAATCCGTTTAAACCAATAGTATGCAAATTTCATGTATTTAAAAATAAAAAAAAGTAAAAAATCAAATTCTGCGAAACAAAAACCCTGACTGGAACTGAACCCAGAAATATCATTCATAATGAGAAAATCATAAAAGAAACAAAAAATTATGGCTTAAATTGGGACGCCGAGAAACATGGCTCTTGAAGCCTTCTAGATTATCCTCGAGTAAGGTTTTGGAGGGTATGATTTGTGGCTCCATGATAATCCTCCATAGTTGTTATATGACTTCAACTTCTTCTTATAAGGGTTCTCTGGCTTGGCAAGGTCCTCCTTATTTACCTCTCTCCTGCAGGATGATAAACCTCACGGAGCACTCGACCCTGCCAATATCCCTCTTCTTCGAATGAAATCACAAAATTAGAGTTTTAGAGAGAGGGATGCGAGGAGAGCAAAACAAAAACTCGCTGTTGTTGATGGGGCAATCCATGGCAGATCGGTGGAGAGGAGAGGAGAGGAGCAGTCGAGCGAGAGGAGAGAGGGTTCATAAGTTCTAATGGCTAAAGAGAGGAAGAACATAACAAGGTTACGATGAGTTAGGAATTAGGGCTTTTAGTATATTTATATTGTACTGTATAATTACGACGATTCTATCCTCATTTAGGTGGAGGTATTACTATATTACCTTAAATTTTGTTAAAGGTTTATAAATATATAAAGGGCGGAGATAGCATATATTATACACAGCATATTCTTATTCGATCGGATATTTAAGCGGAGCGGATAGTGGACTATTCCGTATCCGCTCTGATTATAATCGGATATGTTCTTTAGGCATTCAAATCTGATCCGCTAGATATTTTATCCAGATAATTGGATATGTTATTTAGGTATTCAAATCCAATCTGCTAGATATTTATCCGGATAATTACCAGACTAAACAGATTTGGATACGGATCGGATCTGGATAATAATCAACTCCGTCGACAGCCCTAGTCTTGGGAACTAATCCCCCGAGCGATGAGTTGCAAGTGCTGCTCCAATCCTAAGCTAACCACTAGGGGTAGAGCCAGGAATTTACTGCAGGGGGAGCATATTTGGTTCAAGGGACCGGGGGTTAGGGGACGGAGCCCCCGAAATTATTTTCTTGATGACTAAGTTTGTGGTCATTCATCCATATATTTTGTACATATCCTACATGTATTGTTTCTCCTTGTTTATGGGAGCAGTTGTCCTCTTATCCTATGGTTATGTCCCCCTATTAAATATTTACACAAATTTTTAGAAGATATTTTTTTTGAAAATTCAATGGGACAGTTTCCTTAACTAATCCTTCAAGGTTATAACCAAACTCCTTGGAGTTTGATTACAACACAAAAGTCTTTTAATGCTAGTTAACAACTTTAACATTTAAAGTTAATTTTTTTTCTTCTAAAAACCATGGTCAAGTGGTTGAACCATAAGGGTTAGTGAATCTTAATCACAATCAAGAAGTATTAAAAGGGACATATGTTACATGTGGGTTGTAATCGATTCCAAGGAGTCCGGTTATAACAGTAGAGGTTTTTAAAATAAATCCTTAATAAATTATATTTTAAAAAAAATATTCAAAAGCTGGGGAGCGCCCACCTGAGATCGAATCACAAACAATCACGATTGAACTCAGGGAGGGTTCAATCACACCCACAGACCAACATGTGTCCCTTTTAACCCTTATTAATTGTGATTAAAATTTACTAGCTAGCCCTTGGGGTTCAATAATATAACCTTAACTTCAAAAAATAATATTAAACTCTAGTTAAGAATTTTTAACCCTTAAGGTTAATATTTCTTAAAAACTAAATTTATATTATTGAACTTCAAAGGTTAGTAAATCTTAACCATAATTAATAGGGGTTAAAAGGGACATGTGTTGGTGTTGGCATGTGGGTGCGATTGAACTCTCCCCAAGTTCAATTGCTAAATTGGGTATGCAATACATATAAAATCTTTTTTTTTTTCAAAAATTTAAGATGGTCAAAAGTTTAGGATGGACACGTGCCCCTGGACTCCGCCCCTGCTAACTACTTACCGCTAACCGTAGGTAAATGATATCAGGTACAAAAAAAAAAAAAAAAGAAGCATCCTCGTCCATAAATTGCTCTTAATCATGTAACCTTTGTGACCTTTGTGGATGAGATTTCCAATACATAAGCAATAGTTATTTATCCAACTGTATTACCACGTGGCAGGCAGCCACACGGTCTTCATGAGACCTGAAACAGATTTCCCGCGTAATAAACATGAAAAGATATCGAGCTACTTCCTAACCAATAATCTTCCACGTGTCAATCATCCTACGGTTTACGAATAAGATGACAATAGAAACCGCTCGATCTTTAACCCCCTCCCCATGATATAACTACAACGCAACCACTCTTCTTAACTAGCCTGCAACTACAAAAGCTGGAGCCCGAAACGTTTCGACAAAAACACAGAAGACCGATACGACACCGAAACGCTATGGTTTTCTTCTGTTTTCTAGTTGATCAGAAGCGGAAGGTGAGGAGCAGCAAACCGGCGGCGGGGATATGCTCCAGGTGCGGTGGTGGGGCCAGCGTCGCCGATATGAAAACCGCTACGAGATTCTGTTACGTTCCGTTCTACTGGAGATCTTGGAGAGCTATAATGTGTACATTCTGTGGATCTATTCTTAAATCTTACCGATAAGTATAGGAGATGTGTTCCGATTCCATTCTTTTTCTTTTGTTTTTGTAACTTCCTTCCCTACTAATTTGTCCTGTTAATGCCATATATTACTAATTTCATGGTTTTATTGAAATTATTGATTTTTTTTTTTAATTTTCTGAGAGAGAAGCGATGCATGAAAATAAATTAATACTAAATATAAAAAGGTATTCTGCTCCAACATTTACAATTTGCGGGATTTTTAGCTTGAAAAAATAAAAAGAATCATCATTTCGTAATTTTCTTTTATATTTGAAAAAAAAATTTATTAGAGTATCTTTGGTACCAAAAATGCTGCTGCAGAAAGATATTTTTTCAAACATTTAGATTATTTTTTTTGTTTTAATGACATTCACATTAATTGTGTGTCCCGCTGGCAGTCCTCGAGGGTGTAATGTAAACCAATTCGTGAAGATAACTGTTAGCCCCTAGGAAGCACGGGTACGGCGATACGGTAATTTTCAAAGTATTCCCAGGCTAGCGCCAAACGAGTGAAGGACGCATTAAGTAAGATATTTTCACGAGTGGTTGCAAAACGTAGTTGCTACCCTATTATAATAAGGAAATGGTTTGACAGTTGTTGTCACGACCGTGCATCTCTGGACACGGTTGAAAGGAAAAAATAATGTTTCCTTTTGTTAATTAAAGAGAAAAAATTTAGCTACAAACTTTCAAGTTTCCAAGCCCTCTAGTAGAAAGTGTCACTATTGTTTTTCTGAAGAAAACAATGATCACCTCCTCGCTAGCGGAGTAAAGGAAGGTGTCCGAACCCCTGTTTTCTCGTCACATGTCCCTATTTAACTTCCCTTTAATTAAGATTGAAAATCACTAATCCTTAAGATTAAAGCATCTAACCTAAGCTTTTAGAAGAAACAAATTACTTTTTTTAAACCACGGGTTAATACTTTTGAACCATAATTCAAGGATAGAGCTTTGAGAGGGCAAGGAGCAATAGTTCCCTCATCGTGCCGATGAGAGAATTATTGCTTTTTTTCTTGTTATCATGATAATCAATATAAAACAAACATTTAATTTATCCTCTAAAATTTTGCTTTTTAAAACCTTTTGAAGGAATAGCTAGCAATGCACTAATGGTGATAATTTTTTTTTAAAAAAGTAATTAATTTTGTTATTGGAATTAGCATCCCTCTTAAAAAAAAAATTTCTTTAACCTGTTCAAGGAGTAACATAAGAAAAATGTATGGTGCAACAAGTTAAAAAAGTGAGCATTGATTAATGTTAATCTAATATTATGATGAGATACATTTGGATGATGCAATGTATCTCATTCACCATATTGCAATACTCATCTATATTCTCTCATAAATGCTTTAATTTATTACCTCTAGCTAGAAAGGATTATTAGAATTTTTAAACGCGAAAGAAAGGTATCTGTTTTTCAAACCTCGGTGGGTAAGTATTGTTCTTGGTGTCCTCCTGTAGGCCAAGTACATCAATGCATTTTTCCCTTTCTGGCATCCCACCAGGGTTTGTTTTTATTTTGAGCGATGACAAATCTCGAAAACTGTATTTGAGATTATAATTACCTTTCGGGGTTTTTCTTTGATATATCTAGTCAGGGTCTATCTAACCCCAACTTTCCTTAAAGAAAAAAAGCAATACAAGTATTGCATCCACATTGATAGTTTATAGAGAGTAGTGATTAGCAGACCACACAGTCAGCTATGCATCTGACCGTCGTGTCCCCATGTCACTTTTAACACTCTTTTAATTTTAATCCGGGCTAAGCTTAACAAAATTAAAGTTAAGATTTTTGTTTTTTTCCTTGTAAAAACCAATTTTGGATTGCTTAACCTTAGGGGTGAGTGAATCTTAACCAATGAGGACAGTCATTTAGTAAGTTTGGCATTTTCCTTTGAAATCTATTTATGAGGAGAGTACCTTTTTTTTGGTTCATTGAAGGCCACATGGACCTATGGGCTACACAATGAGGGGATAAGCCTCCCTCTCCCATAACCTCCCCTACCCTAATGTAGGTGAGATTTGATCCAGGTCTCTAGTACTAAATTAAGGGACTTTACCAATTAAACTAGCTAGTTGGCACCTACTGTTTTACCAAAAAAAAAAAAAAAAAAGTTGGCACCTACTGGGGAGAGTACTTGACAAGCCAATTTTTATAAGTTATACCGTTGAACTTGAATCCACAATAAATTACAAAAATGGAGAAAAAAAACTTTATTTTTTTATTTCTCTTCATTCCATGATAGAGATTGATCATTGAACTCGAAATACTCAAAACAAACGGTCTTACTTTTATTTTAAAAAAAAGTCCAAGTCAAACAACCCCATCTTGAATATCGAAAGAATTACTAGTTCTAGTAGTTGACTTTTGAACAATATGGGCAGTAGAAAGACACCATCCATATCATGTGTATGTTATCCTCCACCTCTATAAATGAAAAATACAAAGGACATATATATATATGGTTGTTCATTTAAGTCTATCTAAAATAATTGTTGGGTGTGTCATTTGGGTTTTTTACCCTTTTAAGACCATTTTTTTGAAAAAGTATGAAAACCAGCTTACTTTTAAAAGAGTTATTTTTTTTTTTTAGCTTTCATGCGTGTGAATCACTCAAGCGTGTGAGAGAGCTCGTGAGAAAGTCCAAAATACTCCTGAGAACACTTGACATTCTCTAACCCTTTCAAACGAATACACTCCACAGCTATTCAGAGTTTAAAGAAGAGGAGGAGGAGCCTCCTCACTTGAAAATGATTAACTCATTCTCACTCAGATTCGATCTTTCCACATACCCTCTTGTGTGCTAGTCTGATTTTTGAGCTTGGATACAGGTTGGGAAAGGCCCAACCACACATGTGACAAAGGTGAATTCCATGGTTCTCATGTCCTGCATAACAAGAAACCCATTAAAAATCTTATATACAGAAAAAGAAGAACATGAAAAACTGAAAGAACCCCAACAAAAAGTAGATTCAAAATCAAGAAAAATAGGCAAAATCCATGAAGAAAATCAAATAAGGTGGATGAGTCTTGCTATGATCTCGACTATCAAGAAATCTCGCCAAAAAAAACATAAAACGAAAAAAAAACAAATATCGAAAAAAAAAATGCTAAATCAAGATTTTTTTTACTAAATCGAATTTTCTTTTCTCTAAATCGAAATTTTTTTACTAAATCAAATTTTTTTTACTACATCAAATTTTTTTTTTCTCTAAATTGAATTTTTTTTTTTACTAAATTGAATTTTTTTTTACTAAATCGAAAATAATTTTCTCTAATCAAATTTTTTTTTACTGAATCTAATTTTTGTTGGGATTCTTTCAATTCTACATGTTCTTCTTTTTCTGTATATAAGATTTTTAATGGGTTTCTTGTTTTGCAAGACATGAGAACCATAAAAGTTCACATTTGTCACATATGTGGTTGGGTCTTTCCCAACCCGTATCCAAGCTCGAAAATCAGACTAGAACACAAGAGGGTATGTGGAAAGATCGAATCTAAGTTGGAATGAGTTAATCATTTTCGAGTGAGGAGACTCATCCTTCTCCTCTTCTTCTTCTTCTTTAGACTTTGAATAGCTATGGAGTGTATTCGTTTGAAAGGGTTAGAGAATATCAAGTGTTCTCAAGGGTATTTTGGACTTTCTCACAAGCTCTCTCACTCGCTTGAATGATTTACACACATGAAAGCTGACAAAAATAACTCTTTAAAAATAAACTGATTTTCATATTTATTTGAAAAAGGGGTCTTGCTAAAAATCCCGTGTAATTAAGAAAAGAGAAGGAGAAATTCTAGAGAGACCGAGGCTCATGAATATGGTTATGGTTAGGCGGGTGTCGGTCAGATTGCTCACATGCTTATGTTAGAGAGTCTCCTTCCTCTAAGCAATGAATGCTATACATGTGAAAAAGCAAAAAGCAAAGCTTTTGCATTCATTTTGGGAATTTCCCTCTTCTAGAAAGAAATTTAGAGAGTCCCATTAGATTACAGCTGCTCATAGTTCCCCATTTACTCAATGTTCTGTGTGTAGGTACTCATGCTTTTATGGCCCTTTCAACCCTATTCTTGAATGCCAATTTTCAAATGACTTAGGATTCTCTCAGGTTGTAACCGGTCTCAGATAAATCGTTTATAACTGTGGACATGACATCTATTCTTGCTATGTTATTATTGTGAGTATCAACGTTAATGAAAAAAAGGACATACGTCATCTTGGGGCTGTAAAAAGAGACTGCTAATAACTTGAGAGGATCTCAAGTCTCTTCACATTTGAGATTGTGGGAGAAATTACTTTTTTTTTTATAGAGTACTTTACAAATGGTAGGTGTTTATAAATATAGTACGAAGGGGACTTTAATATTTATGATTAAGTGGGTGAGTCGGATTTTTTTGAAGGAGATGGGATTTGGGCTGGTCCTCTCCAGATCAAAATTGTATGGTCTACTAACAAAATCTCTTTTTTTTTTTCTTTTTTTCTTTTTCTTTTTTTGGGGGGTGTAAACTAGGACATTCCTAGGCCTAGCATCCCCATAAACATAAGAAAAAGTGAAGAAATCAACCCAATAGGAGGGGAATCATGCACCCTCAAACCCAACCCATGGGACCCAATAAAATTGGCAAGCACTAAAGTTGGATTCTCCATAAATATGACCAACATTGCAATCCTAATCTTACTTTATTAAATATTGGCACGCAGCAACCAAAGTGTAACAACCCACAATTTTAATATAATAATTTTTGGGGGTTTATTGATCCTTAATTGAGATGAATTTTACTAAAATTAATTATCACTAGATAAGTGTCTGATAAATTTGTGGGAATTGGGTTTTTGTTCAGGATTGTGTTGTCACTTGTAAAATTCAGCATTTTTCTCTGGAAATCACAGACAGCATGTCGGTCGGCTATCTGGGCGATTACTTGTCATGCCAGATCCATCATGCATTGATTCGCGAAACCGCGAGGGCCTATACATAAAAAAACCAGGAAAACCGCGGGTTTTGAAATTCAGTCGGTACGCAATATTTACCGATTGTCCCAATAGAAATCTTCGAAACTTGCACATTGCATGTTGGTAGGCCGGCTGGACGACTGTCTGTCGTCTTGGCTTTATTGCAACTCAAATTGCGAAACCGCGGTATGTTTAGTATCCAAAACCATGAAATTTATGGGTTTTGCAATTTCTTCCAGACTTAGTGTTTCCAGTCAAAACTCAATATTTTTTCTCGAAATTCGAAGAGTAGGTGTTGGACTACCCCTCATTCGGTCATATGTTGTTTCGTCACCATCGCACGTTGTTTCGTGGTATTACGAAGGCCGTATGCATTAAAAAATGGGAAAATCGGTCAAATCGATCAAAGAAGTCAACTGCCACATGACATGGCCTAGTCACCTCATCACTTACAATGCCTATATAAGGAGGGGATTTTCCCCCCATTTGTGCTCTGTACTTTCGGAATTCCAGAGAACTCCAATGCGTGGGATTTTAGAGAGAGAAAGTTAGAGAGAAAAAGTAGAGAGAAAGAAGAGAAGGTCTACCTTGGGGTTATTCGATGTTCTGGACGCATTGGCGATGTCCGTATCACCACCTAGAGCCTCGATTTACATGTAGATAGAGATTAGAGAGAGGGTAGAGAGAGAAAGTATAGGGTAGAGAGAGAAGGTCTACCCTAAGGTTCTTTAACGTCCCGGACGCAATGACGACGTCTATTTTGCCATCCAGAGCTCCGTTTTATGTGTGGGAGATAAAATTTCTTTCCATTTCTTCTATTTTTCCCTATTTAAGCTATTTTTGTATGTGGAATGATTTGAATGTGTATGGTATTGCCCAAAGATTGGACCCTAGAGAGGGGAGAATATGGTCTATAGCAAATTCAAAATTTCTTCTTAATCTCTTAAGCGAAATTTCAATTTAACAAATTAAAAGATAAAGAAAACTAAGCAATTCTACAAACAATACAAAACAGAAAGTAGAAGAGAAGAGTTAGAGAAAAGCAAACACAAGAAGTTATTCTTGAGGTTCAGCAATCTCAGCTATATCCCCGCCTTAAGCTTCCCCGCTCAAGGATTCACCACGATTTACTAATCGCACGATCTTCTTATGGGTGAAGATTAGACCTTACAAAGCTCATCGCTTCAAGGACAAGAATCCATTGATTCTTGATTTCAATTACACTTTATAAAAAGCGATTTACAATCACTATTTGCTTATTTACACGAGCTGGATGATCACTTTTAAACTCCCTAAGAGTCTCTCAATGAATGGAATTGAATAGCTCAATATGGACTCTTTTGAGATTCTAGGTTTTACTCAATAGATTTGAAAATCTAAGTTTTTGAGTGAATGATAGAATGATTGGATTGATAGAAGTTTTTGATTTAGATTATAAATCATTTTATTTTATAACTCAAGAAGTTTTATGGTCATTGGAGTTGCATTGAATGCAAAATTAGCCATTTAAAACTAGTCGTTACAGGCATTTTCTGTTTCCCGTAAGATATCGTTGACGAGATCGGAGGATCTCCACAATTTCGTCGCTGATATAGAGCCAAAACAAAAATAGTGGCTCAGAAGCCAAATTCATCGCCAAAATTCCAGTGCCCCTGTAATTTCGACGACGAGATTACTGATTTTTCTCTGAAATCTCCTCTTTAATTGACCTATATGATGGACATGATTTTCTTGGTTAATTACCTTATCTTTAAGGTTATTATAATTTGAAATCATGTTCTAAGTCCTTAGAATGATATCCTATTAAGGTCTAAAGGATCCTATGGTCAATTTAAGTTTTGAGCAATTCAACTTTCAATACTTTGAGGAGTTTTTACATAAGTCCTAAATACTCTCAATCTATAAATATAAAACTTTCATTGAAGAGAGTCTTCATTGTCCTTCAATTTTGACATTGGATTTTGATTTCATCTTTATGATCATCCTTCTTCTTCTTTAATCTTCATCTTCATGTCTTATAATAATTTTTAACATCTTTAATATGATCAAATGACTTGCTTTGACTTGATGATGAATCCTCTTCATGGATGATGTAATTTTCATGTTTTTGTCATGAATGGTTTGCTAATGCTTTTGATAGATTGATTTTCACATAAACTCAATCAAAACATTAGTAACACAAATATCATTACATTATTGTTTTATCATTAAAATCAATGAGGTTACCTTAGGTTGAAAACTTATAGGTTAACAATTTCCTCCTTTTTGATGATGACATAATAATAGAATTGAATGAGAACAAGCTCCCCCTCAGTAAATAAATTAAATATAATTTTTGAAGTAGCTCCCCCTAAACATATGCATTAATAATTTTAATATATGAATTCATTTGCATATAGTTTAGATAAATCATTCATAAGTTTATGATATCATTATTTAAATAAGTCATTATAAGTAATTGATACCAAATTAATATGTCATTTGTAATTTCAATTTTAAATCAATTTAATTCATTTTTACAATTATCATTCAATTTATATTTATTTCATTGAGCTTGGTCAATTATCATTCTATTTACATATTTCTCCTCCTGACATCATTAAAAAGCATGAACAAACATTACATGATACCAATTTTAATGATTTCATATCAAACATATATTTTTCTATTTATCACTCCATACACCATTTTCAAATATGTCAAAGATACAAATATCATCTCATTTTATATATTTCACTTATAAACCAAGCATTCATCATTCATCATTTCATTACATCATTACAAACGTATTATAATTGATTTTGACTGACAGTTACCAAATTCATCACAATACAAAATTGATTATAAAAATCAAAACTTATAAGAATTAATTATTTTTCAAAATGAGAGAATCGCCAGAATTGATGCCATACGGCCCCTTAATCTACCCATCTCTTCGCAACTATGAAGTTCTACTTCTCCGATATCAAATCTCGTTTCCCACAACTCTTTTTCATCTCTGAGGACCAACGCATTGTTTCCATCTGTGTGGAGATGACAAGGTTTGATCCCTTTAATAAAGACCATTTTCTTCCCGAATTCCACGATTCCTTCTAATCCCTTGTCGACCCTTTTCTTGATTTCGACTATGCTCTTTTTTTTTTGTAGAAATTCCAATTATAAGTATTTGTTTGTACGTAAAACATTTTTGTAAGTAAAAAGTTTTATAGAAAAGGAACTATTTTTCGGAAAATGACTTACATTTCAAAATCTTGAAAGTCATTTTCCTGTAAAATTTCAAACTTTTTAAAAATATTTTAAAATTACAAAAACAGTTTTATTCATAGTTTTTTAATTTTAATTTAACTAGATTTTTTTATTTAAAATTTTTTATGAAAAAAATTTCCGCCTTATTTTCAAGAATGCAACAAAACATCAAAAATTGAGCAAAAATTTACCTTTTACCGTAAAACTTTTGTCCTCTATAAATGTTTTACGTTAAAACCATTTAATGCAAAGAGAGCATCTTTAGAAGATTGGATTAAGGAAACCTATCCCGTCAAAATGCCAGTTGAAGAAACCCCATGCCCAAATGAGCATGATTCGAAAAAGGTTGGATTTTCTGAGGAACGTGTTGAATTGCGGGTTGTTGAAGCCCGTAGAGACCAGTGGAAAAAACCCATCTATAGACGGGTTTGATACGAGAATGGTGGAAGGAGGGGCTTCCAAAAAATTAGGGAATATGAGTTTTTCCATTGAGGAAATTTAGGAGGAAATGGTGGAAGAAACCCCATGCCCAACTGAGCATGATTCGAAAAGGTCGGATTTTTTTTGGAACATTGCAGGTTGAAGAAGCCAGTAGAGTAGAGAAACCAATGGAAAAAACCCATATATAGACGGGTTTGATACGAGAATAGTGGAAGGAGGGTTTCTGAAAAATAAGAGAATTTGGGTTCTTCCATTGATGAAATTAAGGTGGAAATGGTGGAAGAAACCACATGCTCAATTGAGCATGATTCAAAAAAGGTTGGAATTTTTTAGGAACATGTTGAATTACCAGTTTAAGAAGCCCGTATAGAAACCGGTTGTAACGTGCATCCATGCATGAGGGTCTATACGGTTCATGAGACCTTGACGAGTGCTTAGGTGTTCAATTAGGGTTGGGATAGAGTTATTAATTGTAAGTTATTTACTTGAGTTGTTAGTGGGTAGGACTTTGCTACTGAGACCGCAAAGGGCCGAGACCACACCGAGACTGTGCATGTGATGCACGGATCTCAAAATTTCATTAAATCCGTTTTTGAAATTTTGAGATCCGTGCATCACATGCACGGTCTGGGTGTGGTCTTGGCCCTTTGCGGTCTCACTAGCATTTTCCTAGTGGGTATGAGAAGTCTTAAGAATGAATTAGGAGTCATTATTGCATGGAAGAGTGGGTGGTTATTCGTAGGGGAGTTATGAGCATGTGCTAGTGGAAGTAGTTAGAATAGATCCTGGGTTGAGTCAGTAGTATATATGTATCTACAAAATTAACATGGGAACAATCAATTAAAAGCTTATCTCAAACTTTTTTTTTGGGTATGTGACACACGGTTAGGCCGCAACCCCAGTTAGCAAGTCAATATTTGTTCTAAGTTAAAGGCGGGTGCAGAGTGCAACCCACTCTCATCCTCTCGGGAATGGGACCCGGAACCTCCTTCCTAAGGAAGGGATACACCTACCACTGGGCTGTTCCCAGGGTGTGTTATCTCAAACTTAAATCAGGTCTCTTCTCTTATCTTAACTCTCTTTAAAGTAACTTGCACGTTACACCGGTGGAGAAAACCCATTTGTAGATAGGTTTGATACGAGAATGGTGGAAGGAAGGGTTTCTAAAAATTTAGGGAATATAGGTTCTCCCATTAAGGAGGAAATTAAGAAGGTTAGTTTGATTGGAGCTTCTGAGAGCTCCTATGTTGGTTATCCTGATAAATTTTTTGCGGAACTTGGAGGCAATGGATAATTACTTGAAGACTTGGTAGGTCTAGATAAAGGGAAATTTTCGGGCTAATGGTACCTGTCATGGGCTGCATAGCTCAGGTCATGTACACTCGTCAGTAGGCATGCGACATCCGTACCTTTGTCATATGACACGCTCTTTGAAGGAGTTGATGTTCAACTCGGGTCCGTCATCGGTTTAGCTCGGGTTCATCCTCGCAAGGTGGGCGGTTGTCCAACCTATCAAGACACTACGACGGGCAAGTCAGCATATAGACATATGAGATAGAGTATAGAGATACTTACCATGTAACTGTCGATCGGTTGACAGAGGATAGTCAGATGTCAGAGGTCTTTCCAGTTAGGAATAGCGGGCAGATGGCCAAGGCAGGTCGAACATGACCACAGAGGGCAAAGGTCGAGCATCACCAGGGCAGAGGTTGAGCATGACTAGGGCGAAGGTCGAACATGACCATAGAGGGCGAAGGTTGAACATGACCAGGGCGGTGGTCGAACATGACCACAGATGGCGGAAGTCAAGCATGACTAGGGCGGAGGTCGAGCATGACTAGGGCAGAGGTCGAACATGGTCCAAAGGGTGGAGGTCAAGTATTACCAGAGCGGAGGTCGAAAATAGTCATAGAGGGCAGAGGTCGAAAATAGCCATAAAGGGCAGAGGTAGGACATGACCAGGACAGAGGTCAAACATGACTAGGGCCAGACACCGAACACACTATACAAGTATACAGGTGAAAGCATTGTGCACTAGGAAGCACAGATACTTTGAAAATGGAAACATACCCGTATCGTCATACCTGTATCGTCTTATCTGATACGGCACTCTAAGGTAAAACTTAGCTGTTTTTCATAATTTCTGCCATATCGTCGTACCTGTATTGTATCGTCATATCTAAGTATCGCTATACCCGTGCTTCCTAGATTGTGCATGTGTACAGGTGAAAGCATTGTGCATGTGTATAGGTGAAAGCATCGTGCAAGTGTACATGTCGAGTACATCATGTGAGTGTCAATTTAGGAGTGCATTCATCCAAGAGTGTACTCGGGCAAGCCAGGCGTCCAAGAGTGTACTCGAGCAGGTTGGGAGGTGAGTGTACTTGTATAAGAGTATACTCGGGCAAGCTAGGAGGTATGTGTACTCATACAAGAGTGTACTCGGGTAAGTCGGGAGTGAGTGTACTCGTACAAAAGTGTACTCGGGCAAGTCGTAAGTGAGTGTACTCGTACAAGAGTGTACTCGGGCAAGTCAGGAGGTGAGTATACTCGTACAAGAGTGTATTCTAGCAAGTCGAGAGTGAGCGTACTCATACAAGAGTATACTCGAGCAAGTCAGGAGGTGAGTGTACTCGTACAAGACTGTACTTGGGAAAGTCGGGAGGTGAGTATACTCATACAAGAGTGTACTTGAGCAAATGATCAAATACGTGACCGTGCAGGTGGTCATGTGGTATTGACATATCATCAAGTAGATAAACATTAAATATCGAGGTGTAGGGGTACCTATCAAGTGATGTGGCATAGGCAATCAGATGGCGGAGATCTACTAGGGTGGCGTTGATCTTGATGAACATCAATTCATTGGGTAGAGCAATCGTTTGGACAACCTTTCGGGATCGAGGTTCACGGATCGATTGGTCAAGCTCCCAAGTCCCCCTTCTTCTTCTTTTTCTTCTTCTTCTTCTTCTCTTTCTCTAGTTCACGCATCCTCCCCTGTGTCTCTCTCTCCCTTTGGCCTTTGGCTTTATAGGCAGCCCCCTAGAAAGCTTTGTGCACTTGTGTTTAAATAACCTAAGAGATAGTCCATGGGTAAGTCGGTGGGGACTTCCCACCCTACCCTTACTCTTACGAAAATTACCAATTACATTAAGCCCTCTCTCGGGACCTTGGACTTTGTTCAAGATGCCAAGAATATATACCACGGGGTAAAATAGCATGCTAGGTGTGCTGGTAGGTTTCATTGTGTGGTTGACCACTCTTTCCCGTAATAGGTGCAAGTGCCTTGTCATTGTGCAGTCGGTCATCCTTGCCCGTAACAAGTGCAACCTTGTCATCGTGTGGTTGGTCATCCTTGTTCGTAACATGTGCAAGTGTCTTGGATGGTGGTGGTTATTATTTGCAAGAGGGAGAGGTCGGCGCCAATACAGGTAGAGTTACTTCTGTGTTTTTCTTGCTCTTTATATATGTAAATTATTAAGTAAACAAATGCCTATGAGTTGAAGCTGCAGGCATTTTGAAACTGCTTGGCCTTTGTAAAGTATGAACTATTCATTTATATCTAAAATGTGATATCTTCTTTTTCTGGCGTGATGTAATGCCGCTTGGCCTACTTTCTTATGGGAGCTGGAGCTGGAGCTGGAGCTGTAATGGAAGTAGATTTTTTCAGTGGCCTATTGATAAAATTGTACTTTCAGACTTAAGTGCTATGAAATGAAAATCATGGGTTTTCTATCGTAACCATTTCCACCTGATCAGTTTATTTAATTTATTTTATCTGTGTGTTTTTGAGGGAGGGGGTGGTTGCTTGTGCTTAATTTACTAAAAGAAATCGTGAACAGAGAAGTCCAAATTTATTAGGTTTTTAGGGAAGGATGTTTTCTAATAAAGGTAGTTGAATTTGTGGGGCTATTTAGCAAGTAGAGGTTAGTAAAAGTTGATCTTTTGTCCTGTAAGTGGCTGAAAGTCTGGACCTCTGGTGTCGAAACTGTTCCAGGTTAGTGTCATGAATAAATGGTTGCATACAGATTTTCCATTTTAGTTGTTAAGTTCTGCATTTTGCAGCTTAGATCACATTCCTACTGTGCTATGTTTGGTCATTGGTGTGATTTTATAGGTGTTTAGTAGGTAAAGGTTAGTAAAAGTTGATGTTTTGTCCTGTAAGTGGATGAATGCGTGAACCTCTAGTGTCGAAACTCATGTTCCAGGTTAGTGTCATGAAAAATGGTCGCATACAGATTTTCTATTTTAGTGATTAAGTTCTGCATTCTGTAGCTCAGATCACATTCCTACTATGCTGTGTTAGGCGTGATATTTTTGTTGATTTGAGTAGATGAAAAACACATTGCTTCCATTCCTTCATTTTATGTCAACATATAAATTCCAAGAATGCTAGGCAAATATGTTCTTAAATGGAAATTATATCAATTATTTTTGGTAGAATGTAAATAATTTGCTTTTTGATAATGGGAAATAGTTAACTTACTGCCGCATTAGATTATGTAGTCTAATATGCAGTCTTCATTAGTCCATGACCCCATTTTTACCAGATTCACTCACTCCTTGAGTTAAGCAATCTAACCTTGATTTTTTAAAAACAAAAAAAATAAAAATAGTTATTTTAATTTTCTTAAGCTTAACATAGTTAAAAGAGCGTTAAAAGGTGGCCATGGCATTAGACCACATAGTCTAATGCGAGGTGTGCTAATCACTGCCCTTTGATAATCCGAGCTAATAATGGCCTACAAAAGAATCAGGCAAGTTACAGAATGGGGATTAGTGCTATTCAAAATGGGGAAATAATCACATCCTCGGTACGGCGTCTCGGGCCCCTTTTCTGCCACGTGTCCCCTATTAAGTCTTTTAACTGTGGTTAAGATTCATTCACCCTTGGGGTTCACTCTCGTTCACCCATCTATTCTTGGTTTTTAGAAGAAAAACAATTAAAAGAATTTAGCCAGAGTTTATGGGCCATTGAAGGGGCTTTGTGAGAGGTAGAGGGAACTATTGCTCTTCAAAATGGGGCGGAAGTTTCTTAATGGTAGTGTTGATTCAAAATCATGGAGTTATGTCATTAAACATGTCAGTGAAATTGATCCATCTGAGCCTGATTGTTCTGAGTCAACTCGGTTTTGACCTTCTTTCGGAGTCGGTACTGGTCATGCAAATCATTGGTTGGTGAAAGCTGTGCATGAGGCATAAATCAATGGAAAAGGCATCCACCATTTACTATGGGGCACATACTGAACAGATATTGTATTCCAATTGATCAGCCTGGTTGGTGACTAACTACTCTTCTGTGTCCATATGCTACAATGATTCTAATGGATTGAATGGTGGATTCCACCTCCCTGCATAATGGTTATCATACTGTATGTACACTATTTACGGACCTATGATCATCTCGCAAAATATTGCTTAATATCAAGATCTTCATATAGGCAATCTCATGGTAAACTTAGTTTTATTTTCATCCGAAGATGCACCACAGATAACACATTTATGCTATCTGCAGCTACCTGTTTATACTTTTAAACATTTTCCGATCAGTTATATTCTGAAGGATGTGGAAGGCGAAGCCATGAAAAACTTGTTGTCGGACTCAGCACTTGGCCACATTACTCATTCAGCTGAGGCCCTAGAACAGATTCAAAACACTGGCGTGGGGGAGATAGGGATCAATTTGATGATCATTGGAAGATAATATATGTGACTTACATTGCCCAGTCTTCTTCATTTTGTGTGGGGGACTCCAGAAAAAGAAAGAGTTTTTTTCCTTTTTTTTGTGTATTTATCGAAGGTTAGGTGCCATTTGGTATTACTAATCTAAATAGGTAGAGCTTATTTAGACTTTAGATAGTTAAGTTAAAAATGTTAATCGGATGTCTACATCTTTTTGAAGTAGAGTTTTTATCTCTGGAGAAAAAATTAGCTCATGTCTCTTAATTACTTTTTTTGTAAAACCTCTACTTCAAAAAGATTTAGACATCCAATTAATCTTGAACTTAACAATTTAAATCCCAACTAAGCTCAACTTTTAAATAAGCTCTACCAGTTTAGATTAGTGTTACTAAGCTCCACCTTAGCCTCACCCTCAAACCAAGTCACCCCAGGATATATACTCTTTAAGGGTTTTTAATTTTGGTGAAATTTCGCCCTCAGTCCCCTCCTTTGAAATTGATTTCCCTATTATTTTGACCGAAGGATTGTTGATTTATTTGTTAACAGTTTTTAAAATTAAATTTTATTAACAAATATCAATATTTATAGAAACAGTACCCAATTTTTATATATTTTTTAACAAAATTAGGGTTTTGCTTAAAAAAAATAATATTTTGTTATTAAATTACAAATTTAATTAAATATTTATCTATTATTATGATGAGATACCAAATTAGAATACTAATACCTTTATAAACTTCTACCAACATATTTAAACTACTAAATAGTTTAGTAGTTAGATAAGAGTGATTAGCACACCACGCATTAGACTATGTAGTCTAATGTCATGGTCACGTGTCCCTTTTAATACTCCTTTAACTATGGTTAAGCTTAAGAAAATTAAATTTAATATTTTTGTTTATAAAAACCAAGGTTAGATTGCTTACCCTTAAAAGGAATAAATCTTAACTACAATTGATGTGTGGTAAAAAGAGAGGCATGGACCAATGAGGACTTCACATTAGACTACATAATCTAATGCAACAGTAAGTTAAGCATTTCCCTATAAATATGACACTGGTTGTGTTTATGTCTCGTGCTTCTAAACTGAATGCTTGACTTTTTAACTTATTAACTATAGCTAATTAATGGGGTTGCGGCCTAATCGTATTCGACTACAAAAAAAAAAAAAATTTATGTACACATGTTAATATTAGAAAATTTCATTTGAAAATATAAAGTTTTTAATGAAAATTTAGTTTCCCCTGGCCAAATAGTACCAGAGGAGATGGAATGGCAGTCACAACCACTCATGATTGAACTTAGGGAGAGTTTATACTTGGGGAGAGTTCATTCGCACCCATAGGTCGAACACATGGCCCTGTTAACTCCTATTAACTGTGGTTAAGATTCACTATCTATTAGGGTTCAAAAATCTAACATTCAGTTTTAGAAAAAAATTTAACCCTAAGAGTTAAATATTTTTTAAAATATATATTTTTAAAACCAGGGTTAGATTATTGAACCTGAATTAGTGAATCCTAACCACAGTTAATAGGAGTTAACAGGGACATGTGTTGACTTATGGGTGTGATTGAACTCTCCCCTTGTTTAATCGTCATTGGCAGTGATTCGATCTCGTATGTGATTCAATCTCTACAAAAGAATAACTTAATTCAATTAAATAGTCAAAATTAACATTTCGAAAAAAAAAAAGGGAAGTACTTAACTTATTGCCGATTAGACTATGTAGTCTAATGCATAGTCTTGGTCCGTGCCCCTTTTTTTACCACACAATACTTGTATTTAAAATTCACTTATTCCTAGGCTTAAGCAATCTAACCTTGGATTTTCAAAGAAGAAAAATTAAAATATTCTTTAATCTTCTAAAACTTAACCATAATTAAAGGAATGTTAAAAGATACACAGGACCATGTCATTAAACTATAGTCTAATGTGTGGTGTGTAAAATCTGTGTTTTTTTTTTTTTTTAGGGAAGTAGGGGTGTCCTCAACTCTTTGGGTCAGGACTAATCCCAAGGGTGTGATGTGAGTCCGCAACCTGTCACACCAGGAAAGTCACGGTAAACCGTGTGGGGCTGGCCCCAAAGGGAGAGTGAGAAATGGACTTCAGGACCTCCCACTTGGGGAAAGGCCTAAGAACCACGGGTAAAAAACCGTGTGTTTTAACGAATGATAACATTAAACGTGGAGACAAACAGAGCCTTAGAAATCGGAATGAGGCTCTAACGTCCGCGTTTAGCGCATCTATAAGGAGGCAGTTCTCATTCATTGATTTGTATTTGGAATGTTGGAGAAGAGAGCCAAAATAGAGGAGTACCAGAACAATCTGGAGGCGCTGTTATTCCACATCCAACCAATCGAAGTAACGGTGCAATGACGTCACCCATGTGAGAACATGGCATTCGCACTCACTCAAATCACCCGCACATTTTTTGTCCTTATTCAACCCTACACATTCTCTTCACCAGCTTTTACGTACGAATATTTTGATAAAGCTCAAAAAAAATAAGTACTTGGCCTTGACGAAATTACCCTTCTAGGTGGACCATTTGGACCTTCTTAATTTATTTATTTTTACAAAATATTTCTTCTTATTTCCCTCTCAAAAAACACACACACACAATACACCGTTTGTTCGTCGTTGCCAAGTGATCCTGGTTTAATTTATTATATATAAAAAAAAAAAAGGCTCTCACCAGTAGAAATCTTTCAACTCTTATGGCTGATGGCAAATTGTCTACCATGGCAGGGGCGGAGCCCAGATTCTCTTAAGAGGGGGCTAACAATGGAGGCTTGGGGGCGTAACCCTTGATTTTATTTTTATTTTTTAAGGTTAAGTTCATGAGTCATGGGCCATTGTGTTTGTTTGTGTCCATTAATGAAAATAATTTTCTCAAAAATTTGAGGGTGCTAGAGCCCCCGGCTCCACTCCTCCTCATAGACTATTAATACTATAAATACCATGGATAAGCATGGATAAGCAGGATACATAATGGTAACCACTAGGGGATTGAGCTACTAGCCAGTAAAACGCCTCAGAAGGGGAGGTCCTGAGTACAAATTCCTTCCCTTTATTGGCCACACTCAAGAATTTATCTCATCTTTCCTAGTGCGTGTAGCTTGGGGGGTGTTGCAAGTACCCGAGGGACTCCAAGAGGCGCGGTGTACACCCTCGTTACCAAAAAAATAAAAATAAAAACATGACTGCATAATGGACTTGAGGATAGGATGGTTGTGGAGAAGTAAAATCTTCATACAACACATTTTGTGTGGCAACAATAACCAAAAAGGAAAGAAATTGGCTCCTGTCGCACCCTCGGCGATTTGTACCCGACACGAGTTACCTAAAAAAAATGAAAGTAATTGTGATAGTAATTGTAATGGTTTCCTATGTTAAGGGTCTACCCCTGTTGAGTGGGTTACACAAGTATACACTTTTGGGGAGAGAAAGAAGTTGGGAATTTTAGATAAACATGTGTTTCTTAATTTTTCAGTTGTTAGATATTCAAGCTATATAAAATTGGTCTGAGAAGAAACATTGTATAATTTATTACACTAGTATTAATATGACACAGAACTACTTCAAGAGCCAAGAGCTGGAGCTCCTCATTTTAATTTATAGTTGGTGACAATCTAATAATTATTAAGAGAAAAGTGTTTACAAATTGTCAATGCTATAATTATTGAGAGGTACATCGGCAATTTGTAAACACTTCTCTCTTAATAATTATAAAATTGTTACTGAATTTACACTAAAAAAAAGAGCTCCACTCAAGGCTCTTGAAACAACTTTTTGCCTCATATTTAAATACATTTTATTATTGTTTAGTAAAGTTTTGGTAGTGTTTACATTTTTTTATGTAAATTTTTATGTGTTTATTCTTAATTATTTTTAAAATTCTTTTATTTAATTCATAAGACATGATTTTGAGTTAAAAAAATTAAGGTCTCATTTGGTTGCACTTCCGTTTTCTTTTTTTGTTTTTAAAAATAAAATTTTGAAAATTTTTACATAAAACATGTTTGATAATGTTTTCGCTTTCTGTTTTTAAAAATTAGTAACAAAATTTTTGAAAATTAAGATAACAAAAATTTTCTGCTACTTCCGTTTTTGAAAACAAAAAACAAAAATGGAAAACATGGACCCACCATCAACACCACCACCTACAATAACCATCACACCACCACAATAATACCAGCATCACCACCACCCACCACCCACATCCACCTCCACCGCCACCCACCACCACCATAATACTACCACCATCCACCACCACCATCCACCACCACCACCACCACAACCACAATACAACCACCACACCACCACCACTACTACTCACAACCACCCACCACACCACCTACCTCCACCGCCACTGCCACCCACCACCACCACCATCCACCACCACCATAATACTACCACCAACCACCACACCACCATTACTCACCACCCACCACCACCGCCACCACCACCCACCACCACCACCACTACCATTACACCACCACCCACCACCACACACCACCGCCACCACCACCATCACCACCACACTACACCCACCGCCACCACTCACCACTACCACCACCATGTATTGAAATTATTTAATCATATTTACCAAATGCATTTTTTTGTTTTTCTTTTAAAAAAATAAGTAACAGTTACTAATACCAAACATGTTCCCTACTTCAAAAAATTGAAAACAAAAAGTCGTTTCTAATTTTAAAAAAATAAAAATAAAAACAGAAAAATGGAAGTGTATCCAAATGGCCCCAAGCCTGTTTGTATAAACTTATTTGAGAAGAGAGGAGAAGAACTTCCCAAGAGAACTTTCAAAAAAATTTACTTTCAAAGAAGGTTACAAAAGTTAATCTGAAGAAAAAATAAAGTTTGATTTGCATAAGTAAAAAGTCACTTCTTAAAATTATAATGGAGAAAATACATTTACACCCCTTAAGGTTTGGCGAAAATGCACATAGACCACCCTCAGGTTTCAGAAAATACATTACTACCCTTACTTTTCAAAATATTGACACTTATATCCCTTCCATCAGTCAACCATTAGTCAACTGACAGAATGATGATGTCATGGGAGAAAATTGTATGAACTACCAAAAATACCCTCTAAAATTGTCATTTTCCATTTCTCATATATGAAATTGTCCCTTCATTTTTAAATAAAATCAAATCTTCTAAGGTGACCATGTGTCCTTTTTGACACCCCTTGAGATGGCCACATGTCCTTTTTGACACCCCTTAAATGGGGTTAGATTCACCCACCCCTATGGTTCACCCTCCTGTCCGCCCATCCTTGGTTTTTTTTTTCTAAATATTAATTCTTTTTTAAAATTTAATAATTGTTTTTAAGACTTTTTTAATATTAAAATATTTTTAAAAATAATTAATATTTAGAAGAAAAAAAAGCCAAGGATGGGTGGGTGAACCCTAAGGGTGGCCACGTGTCCTTTTTGACGCCCCTTGAAGTAGCCACGTGTCCCTTTTTGACACCCCTTAATTGTGGTTAAGATTCACCCACCCCTGGGGTTCACTCACCCATCCTTAGTTTTTTTTATATTAATTCTTTTTTAAAAATTTAAAAACAGTTTTTAAGGCCTTTTAATATTAAAATATTTTTAAAAAGAATTAATATTTTTTAAAAACAACAAGGATTGGCAGGTGAACCTTGAGGTGGCCAAGTGTCCTTTCTAACACCCTGAGGTAGCCACGTGTCTTTTTTGACACCCCTTAAATAGGGTTAGATTCACCGACCCCTAGGGTTCACCCGCCTATCCTTGGTTTTTTTTTCTAAATATTAATTATTTTTAAAAATATTTTAATATTAAAAAAGTCTTAAAAACAATTATTAAAATTTTAAAAAAGAATTAATATTTAAAAAAAAAAAAAAACCAAGGATGGACGGGTGAACCATAGGGGTGGGTGAATCTAACCCTATTTAAGGGGTGTCAAAAAGGACACGTGGCTACCTCAAGGGGCGTCAAGAAGGACACGTGGCCACCTCAAGGGGTGTCAAAAAGGACACATGGTCACCCTAGAGGATTTGATTTCATTTAAATGAAGGGATAATTTCGTATATGAGAAAATGGAAAATGACAACTTTAAAGGGTATTTTTGGTAGTTCATCCCATGACATCATCATTTCATCAGTTGACTAATGGTCAACTGATGGAAGGGGTGTAAGTGTCAACACTTTGAAAAGTAAGGATACCTAATGTATTTTTGAAACTTGAGGGAGTCTGTGTATTTTCATCAAACCTCAGGGGTGTAATATATTTTTTTCAATTATAATTCAAAATTTGTGTTTGGTTTTATATTTGTATGAAGTAACTTTTGTTATTTTAATAGGAGAGAGAGAGCTCGTTCCACCCTTCGTCCATCAACTTCCTGTGGAAGTAATCTTGGGATAGCTTTTGAGGAAGCCATTTTTTTTTTACTTTTATTGACTTTTAACTTTCACAAGAAGTCAAAAGTTACACGAATTATACATGTTTTTTTTATTTTTTCTAATTTCAAACTTTTGAAAATCAAAATTTAGTAGACGTCAATTTATTAAGGAAAGTGATTAAAAACTCTCGAATTGGACTTACTATCGATAATTGGACGGTTGGATTTAACATCCAATTATGTCATGTCTACACATGCTTTAAATGATGGCCTACTTAATACTTGACACCATTAGATTTGAATCCAACGGTCTAGCTCTCGATACCATCTACCATCGAGAGTTTTAAATCACTTCCCATCTATCAAAAAAGTAATCTGCTTGCTTAAAGAAGAACCTCCAGTTTTGTAAAAAGAATAATGATAATATAACAAGTGGGACTTGGCTGAGAGGCAGTGGTTAGTGAGAGTCAGGTACCCTAGCAAACACTTTAGTCACTTTTTTTAGTAATCCTTTCTTGACTTGGAAATCTCTACGGTAATAACCCGACTTCTTGAAGTCCTATTATAACAGACAAGTTAACACGTGTCCTTTTTAATACCATTAATTGTGAGTAGGATTCATTAACCCTTAAGATTCAACCATTTAACCTTAGGTATTAGGAAAAAAACATATTAACTAAAATTGTTAACTAAGCACTTAAAAAGGCTTTTTGTGTTGACCGGAGTCCGGTTATAACCTTAAGGATTTTCAAGTCTCCTTTCTTTGATGTTGGTAGGTTGGTGACCTTCATGGGAAAATTTTGTCGCGTAAAAGGGTATATTTGGCAATATGAAAAATTCTAACCGGACCATCACATTTAGTTGACTTAAAGCGACACGAGTGAAGTTTCTTTAAAAAATCAGGACGCGCCGTGCGGCAGTATTCACGGAAAAGCGTAAAGAGCGGTGTGAATCGAACTCTCGACGTCTCTTCTACCTGCTTCAAAGCCGCAAAGTCAAGCTTCGTTTTTTTATTGTAACAGCTGGTACGAGACTCCGACTTTTATAAATCCCGAAAATATAAACTCAATACTGTACACAAAAATAGAATTTGACGGAGACGTTGGTGTTCGCTGCCATGTGATTCGTTGTCGCCGTCTCTGGAAAAAAAGTTAATTTTGACGGACATTATCAACGTCACATTTAACGGTCGTCATTCCAAGATTCTGCCTCGAGGTCAATCGTCTCGAAAATTACCACTCATATTCACGGCTAATTTCAACGGGAAATACAATTTATTCACACCTTACCTTACGGTCGTCATCGGCTAAACGCTGTTAATATTCACGTTACGATCCGTGGATCAATGGCGGTGATTTTCATATTTACTATGCCTCAACTACCCCTATTGGATTTCCCTTCAAAGAAAAAAAAAAAAAAAAGTACACCTAATGAAAACCCGGTTAAAACAACTAATCAGCAAGAGCAATCCTCACCAAAATAGCCAAAACTCTTATTATTTATCATTTGTGTGACTTCCACAATTAAAAAAAAGAAAAGAAGGAAGAAACCTTTATTTTATTTGTATGGGCCCACAAAGGAGGAAAAGAGAGAGATTTAATTTTGGTGAGTGTACAGTGACTCACAAAAGTTGATGAATACGTACACTCACCAAACCGAAAACGTCAAATTGATGAGGTTGTTGGGATGTTATTTATCACTTTTTAGCTATCTGACAAGTCATTTTGGTGAGGCCGCTAAGAATGCTCTTACCAAATTTTACTCACCAAAATAACCAAAACTCACAAAAAGTCATCTTGGTGAGCCATTTTTTTAAAACACTCGGAACAGCCTCACCAAAAAAGCCAAAACTCTCATTATTTTATCATTTGTGTCACTTCCACAATAAAATAAAAAAAGAGGAGAGAGAAACTTTTATTATATTTGTGTGGGCCCACAAAGGAGGGAAAAAGAGATATTTAACTTTGGTGTGGTGAGTCACTGTATACTCACCAAATCGAAAACGTCAAATTGGTGAGGCTGTAGGGGGTGTTATTTAGCACTTTTTTGTTATCTGGCTCATCAAAACCAAAAGGCTGCTAGGAATGCTCCAAGGTTGCCCAACTACATATATTTCCTCCACGACCCGAACCCGTCCTTACGGTAATGGGCTTGAGGGCTCGGTAGGTAACCCGTTTTATTTATGTTTATTGTTTTTAGTAATTGGTCTATCCTAGTCTGAAAATTCGTTGATGCTCCATTCCAATAAGAAAAGTTCAATATACAAAGAAAAAAAAGGCAGAAAGTCATTATATAAATAAATAAATTATATTTTTATTTTATATTATAAATATAATTTTTTTCAAAAGGGCGAAACTTCCTACATGAGTAAGAATTAGATCCTAATTTGGGGGAAAGGAAAATCAGTCTAGCCTTCATCCCACAAGTCAACATGTGTCCCTTCTAACACCCTTTAATTGTAGTAAAGACTTACTAATCCTTAGAGTTCAACCATGTAACCTTGATTTTTAGAAAAAAAAAAAAATTAAGTTAAGTCTTATGTGGAGCAGGGATGCTTCTATTAGATTAGAAGGCCTTGAACCACCCGCTTTGGAAAGAGAAAAAGAAAAAAGAAAGCAAAAGAAAGTATCCACATACATCGTTCAACCCTTTCAGGGAAATCCTAAATTTGAAAAAATTCGAATTATTTATTTATTTTAGTAAAAAACTTAAAAGAAAAATACAAAAATATAATTTTATTTTAAAATGTCAAAATTATTATTTTATCCTTAATTATATGAAAAACATTTAATGTCGTATAATTATATTATATAACAATAAAATGCGTTATTTGTATTAAAAACAACATATTAATAAAGGTATACTATTTTTTCCTTATTTAAATTTATAAAAAAAAAACATTTAATGTTTTAGAATTATGCTAAATAACAATGTAATATGTTATTTATATTAAAAACAACATATTAATAAAGGTATTTTAGTCTTATAAAATAATATTATATTATGTATATATGAAGTCCTTCAAATATTATTGGTGTGTGGGTTTACCCTTATGGCATCCTAATAGTTACTTTAGGTTTGATCATGTGTGTGTTTAGATTATCTCTTTAACAAAAAAAAAACTCAAAAAATGATTTCTTCTTAGCTTCTTGGTGTTATTATCCCTTGTTAAGGGACCCCAAACCCTCCATTAGTCAGACCATTTTGGAGTAATTAATTGTTTAGATTTACCCTTATGGCACCCTAGCGGTTACTTTAGGTCTAGTCGTGTGTGTGTGTTTAGATTAAATCTTTAAACAAAAAAAAAGATATTTTGAATCATATATATCAATATCTAAATTTGTATCTAATTCTAAATTAATAGTAAAATTACTTTGCGAATTTGTTTTACTAAATACCTAACGAATAGATATCCAAGCAAACGAATTTGAATACGAATAATATCTCTATCCATAGGGGTGTACTCGAGCTAAGCTTGGCCACGTTTGAGCTTGGCTTGAACATGTTCGAGCTTGGCCTGAGCTTGACTTAAGCTTGATTCAAGCTCGAATTATTAGGATTGTGCTTGGTTTGAACAAGCTTGATTGAGCTCGAACTTTATTTAAGCAAAGACGAGTTTGGGTTGGTTCAAGCTTGATTTACGGAATTAATTTATTTAATTTTACATGATTTTAATTAAAGTATTTATTAATATATTATAATACATGAAATCACATAAAATTAATGCATACTTATATGAAAATAAGATTTGAGAGTAGTCATTCGGCCTAAAGAGTAAGATATATATATATATATATATATATATATATATATATATATATATATATATATATATATATATATATATATATCGAGCAGAACCGAGCCCTAAACGAATAAAGCTTCAGGTCGAGCCGAATCAAACAAGGTCTGGCTTGAACTTGGCTTTTTATGCATTCGAGCTCAAATAAAAGCTTAACTTAATTCGTTCGATCCTGAAATATCAGCTTGAACATGGCTCAAACAAGCCGAGTCGAGCTAGTTTATCTTGAGTGCAGCCACTAGCTATCCATTGACATCCATACTTGTAAGATTGGAACGGATTGGGCTAAGTGCCCACCCCAGAAATGCAGGATAAGAGCTATTTGCTATTATCTAACTTATGAGCTTCTCCATCACAGGGACTCACAGGGACCCTAACACTGAAAGACAAATAAATGATTGCTATCAAAATTAATCGAAGAAAACTATTAAAAGCAAGTTAAAAGACATGATTTCAATTAACTTAATCCTATTGCTTAAAGACTAAGAAAGGAATGAGTATCAAATTAAATAATAGCTATAACACCCATCATTTTTTCTTGTATTTTTAAACATCCCACAAAGAAAATGTCCAGTAGATCACAAGAGTAGTCTACAAAAGCATATGCACCCGTCGTAGTTTGAATGTGTAAGGTGTCTGGGCTTGCAATTCATCTTAGGTCACCCACTTAAGATTGATCAGTAATTCAATCTATAACATTCTTCAATAGAAGCGAACAAATTCACCCGCCGTATGATCATGGACATAAGGGGCCGGAGCCCTAACTTTTGAAAAAAAAAAAAAACCTAAATTTATACTATATTGTTTAATTTTAAGAGGGCAACCATGCATGAAAAACATGAAGACTCCACGTCATAACATCTGATTGAGTTAAAATGTTGGTGGAAAAGTCCCCCTAATGTTGTGTCTCGATAGTTTTTTTTTGAAGTACAATCTAAGTGTCAGTATTATTAGTATTTGTCAGCGGGTGGATATACTATTACTGGGCTAACCCATGGTGTGTGAGTTCAATATAGTGTTATTAAAATCGGACTAGACTGGCCAGTTGAACCGGTAAAATCGGGAACCGGCCAGGTCACCCGTTCCGGTTCTGAAAACTCCTAAAATTGGATTAAATTAAAAACCAGTAGAACTGGCCAAATTCAATTCGTTTAACCAAGAAACCAGGGTTAAAAACCGGTAGAATCAACAAAAAAATGGGAAATTTTTTTTAAAAAAAAAGATATTTTACAATAAAAGACACAGTCAAACCGAATCAATCGAACCGGTGGAACAGGGAACTTGCCCACTCTGCCGGTTCTAGGGAGGCTAGACCCTCTATACATGCAAGATAGATTCTGCATTCCAATTTGGCAAACCGCTCACAAGGATAGTTGTTAAATGTCAAAAGTACCCCTATACTTTGCAGAGTTGCGGTAGTTTGGAATATCTGGGAAATATAGGATAGTTATCTTGGAATGTTCCAAATTTAAAAAAATATTACTACTCAGGTACAAAATATTTAAAATTATCAAATCTTATTGCTCAAATTCAAAATATTGTAAAATTATTGAATCGAGTGCAAATGGCATGATCGCAAATAATCCTACTTAACATGATTAGAAAATGACAATATTGCTCTTATTCTAAACATATATGAACCAGATTAAAGTCACTTTTGTTGTTCATTTTGAACTCATATGATATTTTTGAGGATTTTGCTAGCCTCAGTCGCAAATCTTCCAAACGACACAACTAGAGAGCTACAAATGTTTAACAAGTTTTGACTTTTACATTTTAAACAATTAAAATAATAAAAGATCTCCACGTGTTAGCCCCATCTTGCGTTTATGGAAAATTTTGGAGTAAATATGGCTGGAGTTAGCACTCCTCTATTTTTTAATAGAGGAATAATACCCTCCATGTGCAATCCCCTCCTCGTACAAGGTGGGAATGAAGTTATCGCACTCACAAAGTCCTCTTTAACTATTATTGAAATTTGGTTAAGAAATTTAACTCATGTGGTTAAAAAAAATTCAAATTTTTTCTTAAAACCAAGGATGCGGAGTTGCTAACTTTACTTTCAGCTTTCACCAACCACATGTCCATTATGCAAGGTTAAAACACTCTCACTAAAAAAAGGAACATGGGTTCTCAGGACTTACGTTTTATGAAGCGGAAGGTCCTGGTTCGACTTCTCACTACCCTTTTGGGGCCAACCTTACACGGATTTACCTAGACTTACCTGGTGTGGCGGGTTGCTGGCTCACATTGCACCCTCGGAGATTAGTCCTAACACGAAGGGTTGGGGGGTTGGGGGACACCCCGAGTTACCCAAAAGAAAAAAATTGAGAGTAAGAGTTGATTAAGAGTAGGGCTAGTATTCCTCAACAAATGATAGATGTTTTAGTTCAAGGTTACGGAGCTTAACCATAACTAAATGAAGTTAAAAGGGGACACTTGACAAGTTCTAAGGGGTGAGACCTGAGATGCCTCACTACCCTCCTTGTACGAGGAGATTTTTTTTTTCTTTTAATATGTTGTGCCTTTTTTTGGTCTCAGTCTCTTAGATTCTCTTTGAGAGATGCCAGGAAAGTGGTCTTGAATTATCCCACAATGTGTGACATGTGACATAAAAGGGAGAAGTCATTTCATTTTCTCTCATGATTTTGACTTTTTCTTATTTGATATTTCCCTTTCTTTTTCTCATCACTTTATCATCACATATCGTATAATGTGTGGAGAAATTGAAATCATAGGAGAAAATGAAATAACATTTCTTCTTTGTTTTGTCGCATGCTGCACATAGTCCGACATCTGCTGCCGAGAATCGGAGACTTTTTTTTTAATGGGTAAAATTGATTTGTTTTAAATAATGCTATAAAAAAACTCAAATGTAAATATGTAGCCCAAGGGTGTTTTCGTCAATCCAGGGATATGTTCCCACAGTAACGTTAACATCAAACGGAAACAAGCGGAAAACAAAGACAGTACAAACGGCAGTCAAAGAACGACAGCTACAGCATTTGCGATAATCTCCGTCTCTTAACGCCGTTTACTCCATGTTCTTCGTCTCTCGAAACCGCGTGAAAGGAGGTCCCAGGAACCGTTGGCCCCAGCAGTGCAACCATTACTTCCAACCTTTGCATATCTCTTTATAAAACTTGAAAAAATAGCTCAGTTGCAGAGCTTACATGACGTTTTCTCTTATTTAATTCATTCTTTTTCTAAAATACGAGTATCTAAAGCAAACTAGAATATCTGCACTGCCAGCTGCTCTAATGGAGGTTATTTAAGTTCACTATTTAATACTTTTTTTTTTCTTTCTGTGGGTCCTCTGCTCCTCTGTAAATGAGAGCCTAATCTACAGGCTGGAAAGAACTGTTTGGGTTGCAGAAAAGCTTCAAGGTATGGCTCTCATGGTGGCATTTCATATGATCTTAACTGGGTTTTGTCTGTGATCAAACCCTTATCACTCAATAGCAGACCAAATGCATGTAGTTCTCCCAGAGAGGTAAGATTACTGCAACCCAAAAACAAAAAATGTTTTGGTCTGTTTGAAAATTTGTCAATTTCATTTTATCATTTGTCAATTTTTTTTGCATTTTAGTTAAGTCAGATTTATCCTATATCTCTGTTCTGTCTAGTAGAAGCTCTCTGGGCAGGGAACTGAGTTTGAGAAATCTGGGTTTTGGAGATATGGGATTTTAAACATGGGTTCTTAAGAAGCTGGGTTCTGAGAATTTGGGGTTTTGAGGACTTGGGTTTTGTAAATTTGAGTCCTTAGATTGTGTTGGTTTGTAGGTGTTCTTAATTCTTTGGAATTTGGGTTTTGGGGACTTGGTTTCAACTTGGGTAGTTTATGTTCTGGTGTCTTGGAAATCGACTGGGGCTGCGAGGAATTTGGATTGGGGAATTGGGTTTTTAGACTTGAGAAGTTTCAGTTTTTTGGGTAATGAGGATTTGGGTTACCGGAAATGGTGAAGATGAAGCTAGTGAAGTGTGTTCAACTGGTTCTTGCTATTGTCTTCATTGGGTTTATAGTTCATGGCTCGAATGCTGCATTTAGTCCTGTCGATAACTACTTGATTGCCTGTGGTTCTTCACAAAATGTCACCTTCCAAGGTCGAACGTTTGTTCCCGATTCGAAGAAATCTTCATTTTTATTAAAAAGTTGGGGAGATGCCATTGTTTCTAGCTCTAATTCCAGTGTCCCATCTCCAATCTACCAGTCTCTCCGAGTCTTTTCCACTCCAGCTTCTTACAAATTTGGAATCAAACGAAAGGGTCGTCACTGGGTCCGCCTCCATTTTTATCCTCTTCCTGATCCAGGCCACAACCTGAAATCTGCCTCAATCACTGTAGTTGCAGAAGCTTTTGTTCTCTTGAACAATTTCACTTTCAAGAATTATAACGGATCGTATCTGTTTAAGGAGTATGCGATCAATGTGAACTCCAATTGTTTGATCATCAAGTTCATTCCTTCCAACAACTCAGTCACGTTTGTGAATGGAATTGAAGTTATATCTATCCCAGATGAATTGCTCCCTGACCAGGCACAGGCTTTATCCTCGCCACCCCTTTTTAAAAGGCTTTCTGATCTTGCTCTTGAGACCGTTTACCGGTTAAATATGGGAGGTCCTTTGCTCACCCCTCAGAATGATTCTCTTGGAAGAACATGGGAGAATGATGGGAAATACCTCCACATAAATAGCTCCGCTGTGAATGCATCAGTTAACCCTGAGACTGTAAAATATCATGTTCCTGTCACACCTGAAACAGCTCCAAATTGGGTTTATGCCACTTTAGAGAGCATGGGGGATGCAAATGTAGTCAATTGGAACTTCAATATGACTTGGGTCTTCCCTGTGGATCCAAAATTCATGTATTTTGTTCGGATGCATTTCTGTGATATTGTGAGCAGGGCTCCGAACAGCCTCGTGTTCAATGTTTACATCAATTCTGATATAGCTTACCCAAGTCTGGATCTCTATGCCATAATCGGTGGTTTGGGCATACCTTTTTACAGAGATTTTGTCTCCAATTCATCAACCGAGTCAGGTATTTTGACAGTTAGTGTTGGTCCAGATACAATGGCCGACAACTCTAATGCAATCATGAATGGGTTGGAGATCATGAAGATCAGTAACGATGCTAGAAGCTTTGATGGCTTGTCTTCCATCCACGGCCTTCTTCCCAAGTACCATTCCCATTCATCAAAGAGCAAGGTGGGGATTATCATCGGTTTGGCTGTGGGAATTTTGGCTGCAGTGTTGGTAGGTTTGTGTTCTTGCTGCATATTTGCCCCTAGGTCGAAAGCTACTCAGAACCATCTATGGCTACCATTTGCCCTAAATGGAAACTCTCAAACTATGACCAAAGTCTCCACAACTTCTCAGAAGAGTGGAACTGCAAGTTGCATCTCATTAGATTCCTCCAACCATGGCCGGCTCTTCATGTTCCAAGAGATAATGGATGCAACTAATGAATTTGATGAGAACTTGCTTCTCGGGGTAGGCGGGTTCGGTCGTGTTTACAAAGGGACACTTGAAGATGGGACCATAGTTGCTGTTAAAAGAGGGAACCCAAGATCTGAGCAAGGCCTTGCCGAGTTCCGAACTGAGATTGAAATGTTATCCAAGCTCCGTCATCGCCACCTCGTTTCTCTGATTGGTTACTGTGATGAAAGGTCAGAGATGATCCTGGTTTATGAATATATGGCAAATGGGCCCCTCAGGAGCCATCTTTATGGGACAGACCTCCCATCTCTCTCATGGAAGCAAAGGTTAGAGATTTTCATTGGGGCTGCAAAGGGACTGCATTATCTCCACACAGGGGCAGCCCAAAGCATAATTCATCGAGACGTGAAGACCACAAACATTCTCTTGGACGAGAACTTTGAAGCCAAAGTAGCTGACTTCGGCCTCTCAAAGGCAGGTCCTTCTTCTCTGGATCAAACCCATGTGAGCACAGCTGTTAAGGGTAGTTTTGGATACCTTGACCCTGAATACTTCAGAAGGCAACAACTCACCGAGAAGTCAGACGTGTACTCATTTGGGGTGGTTCTAATGGAAGTTCTCTGCGGTAGACCAGCTCTCAATCCGGTACTCCCGCGGGAGCAGGTTAATATAGCGGATTGGGCAATGAGCTGGCAGAAGAAAGGCATGTTGGATCAGATCATGGACCCAACTCTGGTGGGGAAATTGAATCCAGTATCGCTCAGGAAGTTCGGCGAGACAGCTGAGAAGTGTCTGGCAGAGCATGGAGTTGATAGGCCAACAATGGGAGATGTCTTGTGGAATCTTGAGTATGCTCTACAGCTTGAGGAGACCTCATCTGCACTAGCCGAAACAGAAGATAATAGCACAAACCATATCCCGGCTATCCCATTTACACCACCTGAGGCGTTTGATCACAGCGTGAATATGACTAATGGGGTGAACTTGGGGACAGATGATGCTGTTGACAATACCACGAGCACTGTCTTCTCTCAGCTAGTAAATCCTCGCGGAAGATGAGAATAAAGACTGCACAGATTTCCCATGTCGGCCACTAGATGTCCCGAACAGGATCTGGCCCTCCTGGCCCCTATCGAATTGCTGAATGGGAATACTGGTTATTTCGTTTGATTCGTCTGAAAGATCCTTCTTATCTGTTTCTTCTTGTTTATCACATTTTTTGTTTTACTTATATGAAATGTGTTTTGAGTTTGTAATATAATTGATTGGCGGGAGTGGAGAATCCATTCGGAAATTGAGCCAAAATTAAGGATTCCATTTTTTCTTGATTTCAACTAAGCTGGCTTACAGTTCCATGGTATCTCACAATTTACTAGATATCCATTGTATGAACTTTTAATTTTCTGATCACAAGATGATTAATAGAAAACAAACCATTGCTTATGATCTTTGTAGCAACAACTTCTTGCCATGTCGATATCTATAATATTTTCTTTAGAACATTCTTTCAGGTATTCTAGTTTAGTATGCTGTACTTCAACTAAACAGTCCTTATAGGATTTGAATTCCTCAGTGGTATCAAGGAAGGGAGTATTATATACATCACAAGCAGATATAGACTGTCATGGCTTTTCTCGCAAATCTATCTTCTGTTTAGAAGTCGTAAGAAGATGCAGAATAAGATATCATCCATGTAGTTTTGGGGTATACCAATAATGGAAGTGTTTATATTAGAGAAACTATCTTGTGAGATTTGAATTGCATTACTTAGAGCACAGCTGAAAACGCATCCCCTTCAATTATTCTGAGTCTCTTAGTACTCATTTCCTGCAAACTATTCTGTTTCCAAAAGTTGTCCCTCGAGTACAGTCTAGTGTGCCATATTCCATCACTAATGAGCTCTCTCTCTAAAAACTCCGTCCGGAGAGATCACACAATCTGAGAGAAGTGATGAGGACCTCTACTTATCTTCGCCGCCAATTACTAGCATTGCCACGCCTGGCGTAGCTGGATTCTTGAAATCAGGCCTGTAAGTCCAGCCAAGAATGCCTTCAACTTCTGGGGAGAGACCAAAGAATCCGAACTGTACTTCCAAGTGGGTGAAACAATAATCGGAAGGTAATATGGTAATTGTGAACTTTGTCCTCTTTCACTGGCACAAGATTGATGGAAATCTCTGCAATTTCTGGAATAGTAACAGTGACACTGTTCTTGCTTGATGTTCTCTAGGGACTTCCATTCAGAGATATGGCCTTCTGGTATAAGTAGGCATAGTATCAAAGTTCTCCGAATTTTTGCAAAATTGCCTAACTACGACTTGGTGACTATGTAAGTAGACAATGTTCTTTGCTTCGTCACCACCAATGAAGCGGGGATCAAAACAAGCAGCTCCGAGGCCATTGCAGTTCGGCGATCTGTGAGAATTGAAAATACTTTTGTTAGTATTTTTTTATAAAAATTTGTTAAAGCTCTGTGTTTTTCTCCTGATCTAGTTTATTACAGAATCCTTCAAACAAAATCCAAGTCATTACTCCTCTCCTGGGTCACTAAAGTCTGTTCTGTTCATTGAACTTGAATCTTTTCGGCGGATTTCCTTGCAGGAACTCCATGGTAAGTAACAACTATTAGAAATGTTGGGAATGTAGACAACCTCCAGCAGATTGCCTGGGGGGTGGCAGGGGGGCAAAGCTCCCTTGCGACGCACGAAGTGCGCCTTGCCATCTGGGCCGTCCGGCCCAGATTGCGGCGAGAATGAAATTTAACGTTTCTGGAGAGGTATTTTCGGCCTTATAGTTTTAATCCTAGACTTATAGCAGTGTGCATATTCTTTAGGGTTGGATGTGAGAAGTGGCGGTAATTCTTAGAGAAGAAAAACTGTAAGTACTTTGTATCTTTAATATAGTGAATTGGTGTGGCTCTCGAGGACGTAGGCACGTTGTCGAACCTCGTATATCTTTGTGTTTTGTCTCTATTTTATTCTCTGCAATCTCTTTTTATTTGTGGTGTGATTTATAGTTTTTAAGATCCAAAGGGTTTAGGGATTAAACACGTAGTTCAAATCCCAACAAGAAATATATTATATTAGGAGATATTATAGTCTTCTAGATTACTAATCCACTATTTCATCCTATGAGGAATGCTAGCCCCACTCTCAGGCCTCTCTTACTCTCAACCTCTTTAATAAAAGATTTCGTTTTTTTTTTTTTTTAAATCATGAATTATTCGCGCATTTTTGCCTTGCAGAATTATTCGCGAATTATTGGATTCCCAAATTATTGGCAAATTATTCACGAATTTTCTAGATTATTCCCGAATTTTCTTAATTAATCTCAAATAATTTTCTCAAATTTGGCAAAAAAAATTACTTATTTTATATATTTTTAATCAAATTGTTCGGTTTATTTTTATATTTATTAATTTATTCTTTATTTGTTCCAAAATTTTCCCCATTTCTTCCAAATTTTTCCGAACTTAACGTCTGCCGAATTATTCCCGAACCCCGACTTTGTCACTATGCTCTCAATCTCCACTAACCAAGGTTTGAAATCCCATAATTATCGACGATTTTGATCCTCCAACCCGAACCCAAAATTGCAAAAATTTTGGTTATCTCTGTGGAATTTCCATTTATTAAGATTTTATTAAATATTTATATGTTAAAAAATAATATTTTATTAAAACTTAATATATTTATATGAGAAATTATAAGTCTACTTTCCGATTGTCCACTTTCCGATTGTTTAAAATTAGGAAAAACAATCGGAGAGTGGACAACCGGAAAGTGAACGTAGCATTGCTCTATTTATATAAATATTATTATTTTATTGTAAAAATAATTATATAAAATTTTGAAATTTCCTTAAAAATATTGAAATATTTCATAATTTCTTAGAATTTTAATACAATAATTCTATTTAAAATTAAATTTTTGAAATTTTGCCAAATTTTCGAAATTTCATTGAAACTCCGAAATTTGACCGGAAATTTCCGAAACCTCTATCAAAATCGCATTTTCCAAAATCCTTAGTATATTAATATCGAGGGGTTGTGTTGGATATTGAGATCGGGTGACTATAATTCCTCGATCGTACGGTTATGGTTGATGGATAAAATCCTTAAGTGAATCTCGTCATGCATATTCACACTCATGCACATCACATCACCGCATATGTATGATTATGTTTTTAAATGTATTATATGGTATCTATCTTATTTTAATCTTGATGCATTCATGTGCATAGGGATCATGATTGATATTGTGAGATATAGAGCATTGGATCACCTCTAAGTCAGATTGGGTATCTTGGCAAAAGGTGACCATTGGATTTTAGTCAAAGGTCCAACAGCTATTTTGACCAAGCCATTAAGACTCCAAAGAGTTGTTAAAGCCGTTACTTGATCTAAGGGAGACATGGTATATGTGGTTGAATCTGGACCATTGATCCAGATTCTAATGACATGATTTATGGGATGATTTATGAGATAAATAATTGAGAGTCTAACGACTCTTTTCTTTGATGAGTTATAAAGGCCATTTGTGAAGGGGGATAAATATCATCAAGAAAGAAACATTCAATTCCCATGATATAAAGAATATTATCTCTAAAGATAAACTGTTATTCTAGTGAAGCTTGAGGTTCGATCAAGTGTAAACCACATACCCATTGTTATTAGAAATCTCATATGAGAAGAAAACATGTCTCTACTTAGATCATATCCTGAAAGGCTATTGCTCTACTTTCGTATCTCATTTTATTGATCGGATCCAAGAGATCGATTTTTTCACTGCGATTAAAAATCCCTACATTACTAGAGGATCGTTCTCAATCAACCTTGACTTACTGAGATGGTTGCACGGTTGTCTGACAGACTCCCCAAATTTTTAAATGAGTTAGGTCTGGTTTTCTACCTGTCCATAGTTCATAAGGGGTTAGACCTGTTGCTTTAGTTGGTACTCTATTAAGTATATATGTTGTAGTAGAGAGTGCCTCTCCCTAAAAGGTTGTCATTAGATTAGATTGACTTAACATTGACCTTACCATATGGTTGGACGAAAACGGGGATTTCAAACCTTACCACTAACCACCTGTCCCTTTTTTAGTAAGAATGTGCTTTAACCATTGTTTTTTTTAAAGGGACAGGTGGTTGGTAGAGGCTGAGAGTAGTAGGACAGACATGAGAGTAAAGCTAGCACTCATCTTCGTCCTAAATATATTATTGGTTGGTGGAGGCTGAGAATAGTAGGAAAGGCATGAGAGTAGAACTAGCACTCATCTTCGTCCTAAATATTTATTTTATGCGCTGCTTATAAATTGTTAAACTCTTAAAAATTTTACACGGAGGATAAAATAGCAATATGCTTGCTATTTTCAATAACATTGATTATTCTAAGACGCAATCTTTACCATTGGATTAATCCAATGGTAGCAAAGCTCTTGCTCAAAATATCATCTCACCTGGCGACTGCTATGTAAAGTACTAGGAGTGTCAATTGGGCTGAATGCGGGTCACAAAACTTGTAAATGGGCTGGACCGATTTAAAAATAACAGAAATGTAAGCTTAAGCTTGGCCCATTACACCCATTATCAGTGCATGGATCAATTTTGTGGGTTCGAAGGTGCTAGATTTTTTTAATACAAAAATTTCAATAAACAGCTTGGCTAGGATCAAGTATGGCATCGTTTGTGAAGAATCATGGTTTACAAGTCCATCATTTGTGACACACCATTGTCTTTTCCATTTTATTGTTCTAAAAACATTCATACAATAGATTCCACAGTGGGGAATGCTAGCGGTAATTTCTTACAATGCAAATCAGTCATAGAATGTGATGCGTATTTGTTTTTATGGACTATTTTTACAACATACTGAGTATTAACTAAAGTAAAGTAGTTGTTACTTAAATCAATTGCATTACCAGCAAATGATAATACATGTGTCAAGAGCAGAGCAAGGGGTAGCTATCCCCCTAAACTTTTGGAAAATAAAATTATACTCGTTATTTAACTGGCCATATAGCCATGGGGCAAGGAGGACTGTCCCCAAATTTTGAAAAAAAAATTATTATAGTATAAATTACATATCTTTGAGGAACAATTCTCCTCATTTTCTACAAGAAAATGTTGTCTCTCTCTTTTACTGAAATTTTACATTAACCTTATTATATGTCATAACATGACTATAAATATGGCCCATGAACCTCCTGCACCCAAAATATCTATACCCCACCTAATCATTTTCCACTAACCAATCAACAATTATTAAACTTTATCAATCGACCAGTGCTTGCCCCTACAAGAAAATCCTGTCTCCGCCGGTGCACATGTCATGAGGACGATTTGAATTGTAAAAGGATGGCCAATAGCTATCCCTTTCCAACAGTGGGGGAGTAGTCAACCAAATCACCCTCGACCTTCTTGTGAAAGGAAAAACTGTCTATGACTAAGATTAAGTATCTTCATCATAGCTCAAGTTCCTTCAATAAACTCAACTGGTTTGGTGACCCAACTCGCCGAGCCAACTCAACTCAAATGGTGATCCACACTTGCACTACCTACCAGCAGCATCCTTGAGAGGATATATATGATGAGTACCATTAGCATCCTCCACCAGTGGATAATAATAATCAAGGATAACAACTATCCTGCTAGTTTATGGGAACTGGTAGAAACTTGTGTCTTGCGCGTGGTTATGTCAGCCTCAATTGGCAGATAATAACTAGGAATCATTGATAAAACTATAGTTTATGTATAACAATTGAGGATAAGTACCACAAAAGAATCTCTTTTGCTTGTTACTCAGGGGGCTATAAAAAAATCCCACTAGTACTGAACAATAGTGAGGACAAATTTACTGGGAAAAAAAAACTCTTTTTGGGTTTAGTTAAGGGAATCTTGGTTTTCTTTAATTTTGTGGGTGCCCTATTATGGCATGCATTTTTCTATTAGATGTCGGTGTTAGTTGGTGAGTAAGTGAGTTCTACTGTCGAGTCTGATGATAAATAAGTGAGCGTGAGGGAGTCCCCTCTAGATTGATCACAAGACATCTCCTTTAACTGGAGCACACCAAACCATCTTTCCCGGAGGAGAGGTGTCAATTTTTACTACGTCACAAGCTCTACTATTCAATTTTTTTTTCTCACTTCTAAACACAATAAATGGCATTTTCTATCTAAGTAAGGGAGTGCAAGCCCAACCTACCCCCAAGCAGTATGCTTGGGAGCAAGTAGGGCTAGCTCCCCTTCAAATATACACTATTATGGCGTATATTATACTAGATTTCTAGGGCTGCCAATAGATACGGATATTATTGAATCTGTTTATTTGAATAGTTATTCGAATAGGTATTTGATGGAGTGAATTCGAATAGAACTTTTACTATTAGTTTACAATCATATCATATTTGTATGTGTGTGTGTATATATATATATATATATATATATATATATATATATATATATATATATATATATATAAAGTTCATAAGATTAAAACAGCCTTGTTGATACATAATTCTAAGAAATATTCAGTTCTTATTTTTAATACAGTTTTTGAATTTTAGGCTTTACTTACATGATCGACTATATATATATATTAGGTTTTTTGGTGCATTTTAAAAAATTGAATGAAATTCTATTATTCATAAAACTGACATGATTCCTAAGAACCATAACATTTAAGGACTAGACTCCTAATTTGATTCGACTATTTCTAAAGTGAACTTTACCCAAATAGTAAAGTTTTCAAAAATAAGAAAAACTAGAACCTCACTAAAACACTCACATAACTTTTAATTAAGAGTTCCCAACCCAAATAGATTCTCATAACCAAAATCAAAACTAAAAATAGTAATTTATTTTTTTTTAAAAATAGTAATTTATAATTTCAAAGTGAAATTTTATCCTTAAAATGGCCTCCCTTTGCAATGATCCCGGGATCCAACTGACTCTCGTTAATCTTTTAAAAGTTTTATACCTCGGCGTTAGCTTTCTAATGTTATATAATAATGACGATCCTGACAACCATGCACAAGTTTTACTCGTCGAAAGTTCAGGTGCACGAAAGTAGTAATTATACATCTCTTCAATCCGATTCCTTCTTGTCCTCATGTTCTAGGTAATCAAGTGCACTATGTTCTATACCGTTTTTTCTTTTCTTTTTAAAACTTTTTATTAAAGGAATCAAAGAACTAAAAAATATCCGGATTCAAATATTTTAATTGCAGTTTAATCCGACTACTACATTTCACTATCCATCATAATCAAATACGCCAAACCCCCCACTCCTTTTGAGTGACTTTAAAAAAAAATACGGATTGTTAGGTTCTAACAAATTTGTTACAAGGACTTTTTGTATTTTGGTAGGTACTATTTTGGAAGGTATTAAAATGAGAATTTTGCCCAAAAAAATGAGAAACTTTTGATTCTTTCTACCTTAGAAACAACAAAAGGTGTTGTCATTTTCTCATTGTTAAAGAAAGATGCTTTTGATTCAATAAAAAAAAATGATTGTTTATGCATTTCTTGTTTTCTCCGTCTTAGTGTTTTATAACATCCTTCCTTTAACTACTATGGCTCACCCTTCACACCTACTTTGAAGGGTTTGCCCTCAAGAAGCATGAGAAAGGAAGCAAAGGCCCAAGCTAAAGTTGGAGTTGGGATTGAAATCCTATGGAGAGCTTTGGCCAAGGATTTGAGTCTTATTGTACCAAAAATAATTCCAAATTTTGTGACAGAAGTAATTGTTGAAGGAGATGGTGGCCTTGGTACTACCTTGCTCTTCAATTTTGGTTCTGGTAAGTCTATGCATCCTATAACCTTTTTATAAAGGTATTGACATTTGGGTGGGAGGATGGAAAGAGGGAAAATCCCTTTTTGCCTAATATAACTTCAGATAATAGTTTTTGGAACCCACCAATTAGTGGCATCAAGGAGGAAATGTCTTAGGCCAAAATCATCCTGGGTCAGATCATTGCAGCAAGTAAGGAGAGAGAGAGAGTTGAAATTTGGAAGGTATTTCAATTCCACAAATCCAAATGCATCCTTGGGGCCGATTTGGATTGCAGGAATTGGAACATCATGAGAATTTCAATGCATAGGCAATAGAATATCTATTAATTAAAAAACAGTTATGGGCAAATCCTGAAATCCAAATCGACCACAAGGATACATTTGGATTTGTGGAATTGAAATCATGAAAATAAAAATCGTCAAAACCAATACGAAATAGGCGATATGTATAGGTTTCGGTAGCTCCTATACGATATTTATACTGATATGAAACAAGCGATACATATCGTTTATTAGTTACTTATGTTTTCATTAATTTTGTAATTGTAATTGTGTTTGATACTTTGTCTTTGAGTTACTTCCCATGACTTTATATTTGGTTCCTATAACTCATTTAATTTTTTTGATTTTTATAATAAAGAAAATATTATATGTATCGTCTGAAGCTGATATTGAAACCGATACATATAGGTTTCGGTTGGGAACGATACACCCCCCGAAATCGTATTTGTAATCCTTGATTGATTTACCTTTTAAAAAATAGTTATCTGGGTGTACTTGGGTTTGATTTTTTTTAATTTAATCGTTGAAAAAGTGATTAAACTATTTAGTTTTCCAATAAACCTATTTGGATAACAATTGATTTAATCAATTTATAAAATCACTACCATTTTTAATAGTACTATCTTAAACAATTCAGACATGTTTATGATTCATGCAATTATTTTTTTAGTAGTTGTATTCCAACAATTATATTATAAACGTTTATGGCCAAAATAATCAATGCAAACACACCCTTGTTATGGATATTTTAACCATCGAATTAAATTTAAGGGGTTTAGATTATTCACACTATAAACACTTAAGCCAAAAGGCGCTTAAAATATAAACACTTCTGCAACTCAAACTGATTATTAATTAACACAGAGAAAGGTGTGATAATGCAACCAATTAACACACAGAAAACTGTTCCCAACCAATTAACTTTAAAGTTATTTTCTTACACTAATGCAAAACAGTTTATTATATTGTTCCCTAACCTTTTATTCTTTAATAAAATTACAATAATGTGAAAGGATTTGATAACACATGCTTCAACCCCAGTTATAGCTCTTCATAGACTAGAATGCCGGAACAGGATTGGTGTGGCCGACTCGGATAATACCCTGATAAAGAGAAGAAAGTGATAACAAAGTTGAAACAATGCATTACAAGTTCCATTTAACATACTGATATATATTACTAACGAAAATTAGTGAAATATATGACAGAAATACCAAACATGACGTACCAAAAGGAAAAGATTGCAGAATTTGATGAGTCTAAGCATCTGATAGCTCTGCAAGTAATAGAAGGGGGTAAGCTGGATCTTGGTTTTGCTTCATATCAAACATCTTTTCAACTATCTGAAATCGGAGAGAAAGAGACACTAATGGAAATCACGGTGGTGTATGATATAGAAACAGAAGAGACTAGCTTGCCTTCAGAGAAAATGAAGCCAACATTGTTTTTTGTCAAGTGCCTGGAAAATTATCTATTGAAGAATGATATATGAATTCAGTTTACTTCTCTTGCCATGGAAGTAGAAAACAATATTGCCATAACCACCGATGAAGCAGGGATCAAAACAAGCAGCTCCGAGGCCATTGCAGTTTAGTTGTGATCCGTGAGAATTGAAAATAATTATGTTGGTATTATTTTCTGAAAATTTGTTAAAACTCTCGGTTTTTCTGCTGTTCTTTAATTTTATCACAGAATCCCTTAAACATAAACTAAGCCATTACCCTCCTGGACACCAAAGTCTATTCTGTTCATTGAACTTGAATATTTTTTTAATTTAAAAAATAATAATTAATTTAAAAAAAAAACCCAAGGATGGGTGAGTGAACCCTAGGGGTGGGTGAACCTTACCCATGGTTAAGGGGTGTCAAAGGAGACACGTGGCGACCTCTAGGGGTTCCAACTCGAGAGATTCTCTCGAGTTGAACCGGAGAGGATCCTGAGCCCCCTGATAAATATACAATAAACAAACACTTGAGGATGTTTGGCAACAACTATTAGAACTACATTATATTGGATAAAGATTCTGAGACCCCCTTAGGATCGAGACCATGAGACCGTGCTCTAAGAGCACCGAATTTCAGGTGGGGCCTACCATGTGAAATGGGCCCCACCTGAATTCCCATGCTCTTAGAGCATGGTCTTGGTGGTCTCAGCCTAATGGGGTCTCAGTAGCAAAGTCCTATTATATTAGTAAGTATTATACAATCTTCTCGATTACTATTTCATCATAAATATATTATATATTTTATGAGCTGCTTATAAATTCTTAAACCAAAGGCAATATGCTTGCTATATATAATAGACTCTGCAACTGAGACCCCTTAGGGCGAGACTATCGAGACTGTGCTCTAAGAGCATGGGATTTCAGGTGGGGCCAATTTAAAATGGAAGGCCCCCGCCTGAAATCCCATGCTCTTAGAGCACGGTCTCGGCCCTAAGGGGGTCTCAAAAGCTTTATCCATTTACAATAGGAAATTAATCACCTCCTCGATGTGTCCCTCTTCTAACCACATATAAATCAAGCCCATTACACCCCTTATTAGGGCATGGATCAATTTTATGAAGTTTCTATGCTCAATTTTTCAAAGACTTGGTGTCTTCTCTAATTGGAGTTGGCGGGGAGACTGCCAGCACTACCAAATGAAGCACCACATACCCCTGTTGCATATACAGAGTTATAAGACACGTGCTCAAAGTTTATGGCGTGTATATATGGAGGTACGTGTCCAACTTTGTGGTGGTCTCTTCGCCAACACTAACTAGAGAAGATCCTAAGTCTTAGTCAAAAACAAAAATTTCAATATCCAACCCTTCTGGGATCGAGTATGGCAGGTATCCATGTTTGTGAAACCATTGTCTACAAAACCCCATCGTTAGTGACGCACCACTGTCTTTTCCATTTTATTGTTCCAAAAACATCCATATAATAGATTCCACTATGGGGAATGCTAGACGTAATTACTTATAATGCGTATTTGTTTTTACCAATTACTTTTACAATCCTAAAAGGAACATATTGGGTGCTTACAAAAGTGATTGTTGTTTTAACCGATTGTAAAGATTGACACATGTGTCGTGAGGATGATTGACCATTAGCTCTCCCCTTCAAAGGATGGGCAGTACTGGCCCTTCTTGTGAAAGGAAAAACTATAAATGATTAATAAAAGTTCTTTGTCATAATAGCTCAAGTTCCTTCAATACACTCAACTGGTTTGATGAGCCAACTCAACTCATCTAGAGATCCAAACTTTCACTACCTAACAGCATCCTTGAGAGGATATCATCAAAGGATGACCACTACCACACCTCCACTGGTGGATAATAATTAATGGAGGATAACAACTATCCTGCTAGTTTATGCGAACGGCTAGAAACTTCATTGTCTCTTGTCAACCTTCGTTGGAATCTTTTTTTGCGTGTCGCACAAGTGGTTATAAAAAATCCCAACAGCGAGGACATTTTTACCGGCAAAAATACTCTTTTTGGGTATATTTAAGTTATAAGGGAATCTTCATTTTCTTTCATTTTTTTTGGGTGCCCTACTATAGCATGTATTTGCATTAGTTGTCGGTGTTATTAGGTGAGTTATACTGTCAAGTCTAATAATTAATGGCTAGTAGCAGGTGAATAAGTGAGCATTAGTTGTCAGTGTTAGTAGGTGAGTTATACTGTCAACTCTACTAATAATAGGTAGTAGCAGGTGAATAAGTGAGCCCAATTGTCACGTCTAATGACTTTCAAATTTGAAATTTATTGATCACAAGACCTCTCCTTTAACAGGAGCACACCAAACCATCTTTCCATGAGGAGGGGCTGTCAATTTCTACTACCTCACAAGCTCTTATCTATTTTTTTTTTCTTTTTTTCCATTTCTAAACACAAATATTAGAATTTTCTATCCAGCACTGAGGAAATTGAATCGAATTCAGATACACAACTATTCGTTAGATTTCCGATGATATATAACAATGATTATTCTAATACAAATTTACAATTGTGGGAAGTTTGGGTGAGCAATTCTTATCCTCGCATTCTAGAAAGCAAGTGCAATCTGCTTTATACCATTTTTTTTTCCTTTTTTAAATATTTATTTAAGTAAACAAATACTTTAATTGTAGTCTAATATGAATACTATATTTCACTATCCATCATATATGTATTTGGATAATCAGATAAGAAAAAATAAAATTGAATTCAGATACACCACTATTCGTTTATAGCCCTAAAGGTTTATGACAAATTTGTAGAGTTTTATATATATATGAGTAGCATTCTAATGATTCATGTTCAGTGAAGCTTGTAATGAGCGGTCACTAATAATGTGACATTTGTTAATGTTTTTCAGAATCTGACCGTTGGGATGTCAAGACAGGCTGCTCAAGAGATATGTGACAAAAAATTAGTTCGAGCGGACATTTATAGATCGTCCGATCAAAGAAAGGAAATTAGTCATTCCTATATCCTAGGTAGGGTCTAGTGAACCCTAAGGGGTTAATACTGCAAACTAGGGTCTAATCAAATGGTTTAAACAAGTCTGATTTGGACTGATTGTTTTGACATGTGTCTCCAACGGACCCAACTTAACATTTAACGGTTAGATTCAAAAAAAGTATGTAACATGTCATCTTTCTAAAAGGACTGCTCACTACAAGCTTAAATGAGAATTTGTTGCACCCAAAAAAAAATGAGAACTTTTGATTCTTTCTATCTTAGAAACAACAAAGGGTATTGTTCTTCCCATTGTTGACCCTTCCAAGAAAGATGCTTCTGTTTCAATAAAATATATTTATATATATATATGCATTTCTTGCTTTCTCCGGGTATTTTGTAACATTCTTCCTTTAACTACATACTATGGCTCATCCTTCACACCTTCTGTGAAGGGTTTGCACTCAAGAAGCATGAGAAAGGAAGCAAAGGCCCAAGCTAAGGTTGGAGTTGGGGTTGAAGTCCTATGGAGGGTTTTGGCGAAGGATATGAAGCTTATTTTACCAAAAATAGTTCCAAATTTAGTGAGAGAAGTGGAAGTACTTGAAGGAGATGGGGGCCTTGGTACTATCATGCTCTTCAATTTTGGGTCTGGTAAGTCTATGCATATTTAACTTTCTTATAAATGTATTTACATGAGGGTTCTTTCTAGTATATATAACTTCACATAATAGTTTTTGAGACCCCCCAATTAGTGGGTTCAATAAGGAAATGTCTTGGGTAAAAATCAGCACAATCAGATGATTGTAAGCTACAAGAGGAGAGAGAGAGTAATCAATTATTTGTTATAGACATTTATGTGGAAAAGCTATTAAAATATAAACATTTCTGCAACTGATTTAGTTTACACACATGGAAAAGGCAAGATAATCTATAAATTTGCACACATGTAGATTGTACATGGTTACATCTTTACATATTTTCGTCAAAACCCAGAAAAACTCTTGCTAAATTGATGTCGGCGAAATTGTTTTCATTCTAAAAACTGTTCCCAACTGGTTAACTCTAAAGCAATTTTCTTCCGTAATTGCTAATTCAAAACTGTTTATTCATGCTAACCAAATGCCCGTCTTCCATAGAAATAACAATTTAGTCGCTTAGAAAAGCGAGTAGAAAATGGGTATTGTTTCCTATCCTTTAATAAAATTATTAAAAATGTGAAAAAATTTGATAACGCATGCTTAAACTGAAGATATAGCTCTTCATAGACCAGCATGTCAATCAAGCTTGGTGTGGCCGCCCCCAAATAATAGGGATAAGGAGAAGAATAGTGATAACAAAGATGAAACAATGCACTACAAGTTATGCTAGTCCACTTTCCTTCTCATTCATTTTTACTCTTATGTTGAACAAAAAGACAACAAAAAAAATGGTGGGCCCACATAAAGCTGTAACATGTTTTTTTTTTTATCTTTCAAAAAAAGAGAAAGAGGATGAGAACGATATTACTAAGAAAAATTATTGTGAAATATGTCAGATATATCACACATGACGTACCAAAAGGAAAAGATTGCAGAATTTGATGAGTCTAAGCATCTGATAGCCCTGCAAGTAATAGAAGGGGGTCACCTGGATCTTGGTTTTGCTTCATATCAAACATGTCTTCAACTAACGGAAATTGGAGAGAAAGAGACTCTAATCGACATCACGGTGGCGTATGATATAGAAACAGAAGATACTAGCTTGCCTTCGAAGACAACAAACTCCACATTGTTTTTGATCAAGTGCCTGGAAAATTATCTACTGAAGAATGATATATGAATTCAGTTTACTGGATTTTGTTTAGTATCGAACTCGTGTTCTCGGCGTTATGAACCTTATATCCTAGTCTTGTGTCTCAAAGGGCTTGACCCTTCTGTTTAATTTGGCTTTCTCAATATATGAAACTGTTAAAAGACCTTATTTTCATGGCACCAAATAAGCAATTCCTGATGGTTGTCCTAGAGAACAATTTAAGGTTCTACCATTTTGAACGGAAGTTTGCATGTAGTGACTGAAGGAGATCATTCTCTAACAATCCCTGTTAGATCCCGCCATCCTGGAACTAATATTAGCCACGTCATTAAGATGGCGTTTTGTTAGATTATACATTCAGCACAAACTTGATCAAAAAAAAATGTTGGAGATATATATGGAAGCTTTAGTTATTTAAGCTGTTTCATTAGCATGAAGAATAAAGGCGATTATCTACGTTTGTAAACTGCTCACATTTCCAGATTTCCATCAAAATCTGCATAATCGATCCTTCAAACAATTTGGACAAAATATTTTTTTTAGTTTCAAAAGAATGAATGGTCACTAGTTGCCCTTGTGGTCATCCACCATGTTTGTTTGTTCCTAAAGACTATAAAAACAAAGTTTTCTGAATTTTTTTAAAAATTCTGAATAATTTTCGCCATTTCTGTCAAATGATTAATGTTTGAAATATTCACAATTTATTGAAAATATCTACATATTAGATGCCAATTATTTACGAATTTTTGAAAAAGTTGCTAGTATATGTCTAATATATGAAATGTATTTCTCTATAATTTTTCATAACTAGTAACATTTTCTATTTTATTTTATTTTATTCTTACATCTTACTCAACATTTTCCCCATTATTTTCTGAATTTCCTCAATTTACCATTTTCTCCTAATATTTACCTAGCTGAATAATTCCCCTCCAATTCCAACTTAGGTCATATGCTAAAGACAACTGATAACCTCTCAAATTCCATAATTGGTGATGAGATGGATTTGAAAGGGGAAATATCAATATATGTTGTACCAAGAATTATGGACTTCTCTTATCATAATCTACCATCTTTAAGAGGACTGTGGAGAGCAAAGAAAGAGGCTCGAGTATACCTTGACTTTCAAAACCAATATCCTCCTCAAAATGGTAGAAATTTGGTCCATCAAGAGAATTGGTTTTGAAAGGTAACACTGTATATGCAGTGGAATGGGTACTCATTAATCTCGCTTATTGGGTTGAGTAGCTCTCTATATTCAAGATTTTTTTTTTCAACTGCTCTCCTTGCCCATGGCTATACCATCTATAATATAGTATAAACTTAGTTTCTTTTAGGGGAGAACTGCCCTTTGCCCCATGACTATGCCCTCTTAAATTAAATAATATAAGTATAAATTTACTTCTTTTTTTCTTGGCGGGCTAGAGCCCCCCTCTCTCCTAGGCTACGACCCTGTTGCTATTATACATAGTTTTATTTTTTTTAAGTTGAGGGGGGGCTTCAACTCCCCGGCCCCATGTGGCTCCACCCTACAAGTTCTTACACTTGTCTAAAGCAGCAGAGGCTCACAAAATTAACTGCAACCATATTAGGAAAGAGCAATAGTTCCCTCCACTGACGAGGAGCGAAATATTGCTCCTCGCTCTCACATAGCTGACCCTTCAACTCTAATTAACTCGGGTTAGTTTTTATTAATCCTTTAGTTAATTTTGTTTTTTTTAAAATTTTTTTTAAAAACCAAGAGTAGATGGGTGAACCCTAAGGGTGGATGAATCCTAATCACAGTTAAATAAGGTTAGTAAGGGGACACATGGCAAGAAATGGGACCCGAGACGCCCTCGCATCACCAACCAAGGAGGTGATTATTTTCCATGCAGATATAGTGGGTCTTGTAATTTACCCTTTCCTAGCTCCATATGGGGACTAATAGCAGCCTTGATGGTCAGAGCATTGTGTATATACTCCACCACTTGCTGGTTTTTGTTGAACTACTTCAGTATTTCCTTCTACATTGAAAATCATGCCAATTTGTTGATGTATCCAGGAAGGAATTTTCTCAGAGTGGGCTTTGAGTTTCACTAGTTAAGATGGCAATGAGATTAAGTTCATTTTCCTTTGTTGGGTCAGAACTCAGAAGTGGTAAATGTAGTTTGGCCATAAAGAGCAGTTCCATATTCAAACCGAAAGGACATAACTTTCCTAGGCACTTAGAGATGCTACACGAAGGGGAGTTCTTATAGATGTCTAATCTTGAATTCTAGTGATTCATTATGTAATCTAAGATCTCTAATTCTGGTTGGGTTTTGAAGGATTAGATTATGTGATGTTTTCCGTAAAGTTTGTGTTCTTAAAACATTGTTTTGTTTGATTGAAACCGATACAATTAACAAAGTTTGATGTGTAAGCAAATTAAATGAAAATACATAAATTGTTGAACAAAAAAAGAGATATATTTCATCAAGAGAGTTTGCCTACTTTATATTTGAAACTGTAAGGGGTATAACGTCTCAAGCATTGGCAAAATTAACAAAATAAATTCAGTTGGGCGTTTGTAAAATCCATCCCTTTGATTTGCTATTTTACTTATTCAATTAGAAAGATTGTTAGTGAAGATGAAAATTCTGATAATGAATGTAATGAGCTTAATTTTTTTTTTTTTTTTTCTATGAACATCTGGTTCCTCTATATTCAATAATCAGCCAATGTTTATATTAAAATGTGGAACTTTTATCCATGTAACCCACCCCTACCCCCCCAAAAAAAAAAAAAAAAAAAACCCAAAAAAAGACCAGACAAAAATGATGAGGTAGAAGTGCCTGTATAATTTATTAAGAGCTTGGTTTAATGAGCCCATTTGAGCAAAAGATAATAACATCCCAATGTTACATGAATTTTTCTACATGCAACAAACAGTAAGTTATTAGCAAGAACTTGGCATTTCTGATTTTGATATAACTTGGCAGTCGCTTGAACAGGAATTTCAATCACTGCAAAGAGCTTCAATTGCAAGGCTTTTCAGTACGCCAGGGCAAGGATCCCCAAAATTAGCAGCAGAGACAGGAAGTGAACAACCCTCTTGGCCAATGCAAGCCTGTATTTCCAGCCAAAACATTGTAAGAAATAACCTCGATACAAAATCAGGAAAAAGTAAAGCTCCCAAATCTGGATACAAAAAAGTAAAAAAAAAAATTCTCTATTTCATTACAGTCAATCAAATTAGCTGGATGTTGGGACCTAAGGATTAGTCCATTTGTTACTTGATGTCCAACAAACTTGTCTTAGGCCTAACTTAAAGGTCAAACCCCATCAGTCTTTTTCAATAACTTAGTGTTTGGCACACATGTATGGCTAGCATGCAACATTGCTGATGATATAAGGTTATGTCTTTGAAAAATCAAGGCATAAGTGGTGTACATGCAGGGGGGTAGAACCCACCAATGATTTTCCAACTGGATCTTCTGGAATTAGAAGTTATTCCATCCAATTAAAACCATCTAACTTTTTCTCCTAAGCATTTGTCATATAAGATCAGTCAAAGCAATAAGTGGGTGGTAATAGGAACAATCATCCACGAAGATCATCATCTACATATGCTCCTATGTTTAAGTGCATGAGAAGTTGCAATTTCCTGTGTATGGTTGTCCCAATTTTACAGATTGTATAAAATGAGGACCTTTGACTATCCTTGTAACCGTGGATGTAAGAGTTTCCCTCTAATAATGCAAGTCTAAGTTACTATGAACTTTGAAGTCAAAAATATCTAGTCCATTAGAAAAAAATGAATTGAAAAAAAGAAACTAGGCCATTAAACAAAGGAATAAGATGATGAAAAGCAGTATTACAAAGAAAGTTCTCTGTCTTTACTATTCCCATAGCGCACATGTTTGTTCATTTGGACTATCCAATCAAAGGCTCTGCAGCAAATTTTTCTTTACATAGAAATCTAGCTGATTGGATAATCCTAACAATTGATCTTGCATTCTTTTCATGGTCAATGTATCCGGGTCAATACATCACAATGAAGTGCATTGTTGTACTTTACTTATATATTATGAAGAATATATAGAATAGTAGTAAAATGTTCTTGAGTATGTAACATGAAGGTGATATGTATTATGTAGCTCTGAGTGTGAGAACTTAGATGAAGAAGATGTATCTAACTTCTTATGTAGGCTATCACCAAGTTGGTGACAAAAGGTCTTATGTATTTTGTATGAAGAAATACTCTTCGTCTTTGCAACTACTCTTCATGATCAGTTTACAATCTGTTCTTCATGAATTCACAGTGAGGTGACTCAGTATCTCATCTGATATGAGATATTGTGTATATAAGTAGTCTTTTTATTTTATTTTTTTCTCTTTTTTTCTTCTCACACTATAGATGAGTAAGGAAAGATCTTTGTTACCTGCTGAACAACTGAGAGAACATTTTCTCCATGGCAAATCCCTTGACTGAATTTTCCACATTGTCCTTCAGGAGTTCCAAAGCTTGCAAAGTTAATCGAAGTGATCTTCCATCCTTGTTCACAGCTCAGTCGAACTTCAGGATTCAGAGACATGACCTCCAAATTTGGTGTCCAAGCATCAACTGGTGGAGGATCGGACTCTGATACATGTGCACAAACCTCTTGGCCTATTCGAGTTGACACAGAGATCTTTGAAGGGTCACCACCTAGCTCTTCATGGAGGACCAGTAGATTGTCACCGGAATGTACCCAAGTGCGTGGGATATGATACCTGAAACGTGACTTAATCCCTTTATTTTTATTCATACAATACGAACGAGCAATCCATAAAACAATAGTCAATAATGATACCAACAATTATTGCTTCTTAGAATAATACTTTTTATCAATAGTACATTCTCACAATATTCATATGAATGTGAATCAGAAAATACAAAATAAATAAATAAACCAAGGAACTACTACAGAAAATAGTGTGAGAAGTCCTATAATCTTGATTCTTGAGTCCATAGCTCAATTGGCAGATATACTGCCTGGTGACCATGAGATCGCCTGTTTGAGTCCAGCTTATCCACCAAAAACAGTTTAGTGTGAGAAGTTGCTAAAAATTTCTTTAGTATATAACAGCACATACATAGAGTTGCTATCAAAGAAAACAAGTAACTTAAGAGATGTATATATTTCTCAATTAGATTAATATGTTGTTTTAGGCAAAGTAAAATATTAGATATATAGAACTAGTAAAATCTTTAGTGAAAATTTAAAATTAAACAGTAGTTAGGCCATGAAAGCAACTGCTAAAGGTGCATTGTACAGGTAAATTAAATAAAATGCACAAGAATCCCTAACTAGAGAGTGACAAATCAGTAACTGAAGATTTACTCGAATAGAATTTTAGAAAGTCAGCTGGCAATTTGGTGGATAATAGTGAATAATGTCTCTAAGTTGTAATAAAACTAAAGCTAATGTTATTTGTTCAAACCAAAATTACCAAAAATAAAAAGAAAAATCTAAAAAAAGAGTATCAAGAATAAACATTATGAACAGTAGTATAATTGTGAAACAATAGAGAAACAAAATATATCTTACAGCGTTTGAGCAGGTTGACCACAGTTCTTCAGACATTTAGATGCATCGTAGGATCCTCTATAATCACAATTCTCAGTGCATCCGGCTGATGGAGCGAGATAAGCAGACCAATACCGCCCTATACCCTGTCCATTAACCCATGCTTGACCCTTCCCCATGCTAGAAAGATTTAAAGCCAAGGGACCTGTCCCTTCGGGAGCAATGAATGTTGTCTGAGGATGAGAAAATGAACATCAGACCAAAACATGCCCTACTTAGAGAGGGTAATCTCTTCATATGCAGGTAAGAGTAAAGTGTTTGTGAACAAGTGGGATCATTGGGGCCCAAACCTGAAATTTTCTGATACAATTCACATCACATGATTCATGTAGTACAAAATCATATGGTTTGCTAAAAAGTAATTTGGAGTGAAGTTTCATATAGATGATACTATTTTACGTATTGAAAAGAGATGAAATGGGATTGCGAGTGATGTACAAAGCCTAAATTGCGTTCCAATTTGTGATTGTTCTATATGCTTCACAAAATAAGAAGCGCTATTAAGTTATTAATTACCAAGCATTTTATGCAGAATAATAGAGTGTTTAAATTGGATTTTGAAATATCTTATTCTTTCCATGATTTTTAAATAGGTTTCACATCATTATTTTAACAAATACTGTGAAAGATTCTACTCGTGACTCATGGTGTTCCAATCCCCTTATGGTTTCAAAATCCATATCAAATTGTAGATGATTGTCAAAATACCTGCTCAAGCAAATATTACATTCTAGAAAACCTTAAAGGCCAAAAGTTCTCGTCTTGATTGTCGAAGGTATTCTGCTGCAATTGCAACAGGCCTTGCTATCTCAAGACCTAACATGCAAGTATTTGGTCTAATCACTGTGATGAGGTCTGTCTGTGATCTATAGATGAGACTGTTAGAAGTCGATATGGGTGTTTTAGTCGAAGATTTAAGGCATACAGGAAGAACCAAGAGGACAGAATATGGAAAATTGGGAACCGGGGCTTCTGTCTCCTCCACCCTTAACTTCAATTCACTCAGGAGTCAGGTCTGGTATGAACAATTCCAATAATAACATTGGTATTACAACAAAATTAATAATAATGAAAATAAAAGAACTAAAATTACCCCTACTTCTAAGCTATAAAGAATTAAAACCTCTTTTGACTAATGGCATCAATTACTTTGTGCTTAAATAAGCTAGAAACATTTTATACATAAAGAATTTTAGGGGTTCCCCCAGTTAAGTATATATCTTTATACTTGCACAAAATATATCCATAAAAAAAGTTAATGCCAACTACACTCTTCCAAACACTAGTCAATTAGCCTATTCCAATATCAATATACCACGAATACTTCATTTTGTGAGGAGAAAAAGGAAAAGAAAGGCTGTATAGTCCTAAACTGGATTTGAGATACTTCAGAGACTCATTGGAACAGATATTAACACATCATAGGTTTTTAACTTCTCTTATATTCCCTACTGTTATCTGCACACTAATTATATAGAAGTTAGACAGTTATAATCATTGGCTTTGAGTAGAACGGAATGGCGGAACAGGATTCTTGTTGCCAACCCCAAAGCAGTGATAATGATGATGATGACAGGTATATTCATTGATTCATAGTTTGTCATATATTGTCAGCATAACAAATATATATTCCTAATTACATAATATATTATACAAAGAGGTTGGAGAGCCTATTTCATAGTGTTGCTCAATTGAATGCTAACACCTAGCATAGATGATGGCTAGCAGTAAATGAATCCATGTCTAAGTTGCATAGGTTTGATAAAAATTGAATTGGCCAGAAAAACATAAAACCTTCAATGTCACAATTTGTTGACATTTGCAGTGATATATAATAGGATGGATAATGGATCTCATTATGTATGAACTAATAACAAATAGAGTTTCTATTTACAGGACCATGAACTTTAAATCTTGTGACATACCTTGTACCATATCAGACTCTGATTAATTGGAATGTCACTCCCCAAAGTCCACAATGAACTATTTGCTAGACTTATTGTATCAAGTCCCAAATATTCACCTTCTAGTCCTATCTGAAAAATAAGTAAACACAGGTAAATAAATAATATGTTGAGAGAATGAGAATGTGCAAATGGAAATCCTCATTATGAAAATGAAAGAAAAGAGGTATATCCCTCTAATGCGAACACCAGTTCAACCATGCTTTCCCACCCAGTATCATACAAATCCGTTACATAAGTGCAATAGGCTAACATAAATGCTTCTCGTGGTATTGTTAAAATAAAATTCATTAAGAGATGGGATGTAGTCTTGGCATGACAAGTTCAAATCGTTAACCAATTTCCCGATTTTTAAGGTCCTAAACTCCAGGACATTGATTTTCATGTACACAGTACACTAACCGATAGCACACTAACTAACCAATATTTAGCCAATACATCGTTACGATAAGTTTCTATGGGAAACTTCTTCTTTTTGTGTGTGTGTGTGTGTGGTGGGGGGGACTGAAAACGTTTCTCAGTGAAATGCTTCTAAATAGTTGTTTTAGAAAAAATCAACCGGTTTGTATGTTGTATGCTAGAAAACATTTTTAGGGGCCACATATTTGGGGTGTATCCCTCCAAACCCCTGAAAACAAATAAAAGAAAAAGGAAAAGATTGGACTTAAAAATAATTCATAAATGCTTTTTTCTTTTGGCAACCAAACAGGTTTTAGCTTGTTTTTGTGCTTGAAAAACAATTTTAAGCCCAGAAATATTTTCAGAAATGCAATCAAATGCAGTCTTAGTCTTCTCTTTACTTCTGTAAGTAGCATACACATTCTTTTCATGTTTTGAAAACTATTCCCAAGTTTCACGATTTTTCTGATCTTTTGAACTAATTTCAGAATTTTAATCTTTTTTATTTGTATATGTGCACATGCATTATTTCCTATGTGCATTCGTGACGGTTCAACATTGTAATTAACTAGCCAATAATCAATCACAGTAAAGTCTGGAACCATGTCCACTTTTCATTCCAAAAAAAAAAAATTGTTGCCATATACAAGACAAACTGTTAGGTTTGAAATCATCTGTTTCCTATATAAGCAAGGAATATGCCAAATTAAGTAAATTTGTTGATTTTAATTATCAAGTTCAATTATGAAGAAAGAAATATTTCGGAGTTGTTATATACATTTTTATTTGATAGCAAGCTCATTTGATCAAAGCAGAGACTAAAACCTGATAGGTCCATTCTCTGGAAGAAACATCTTCTGTGTTATTCATCAAGTCACTAAGAATGACTGAGAAAATTCCTGCTCCAGCAATGTCAAACCATGGTCCATAGTTCTGGAAAGTATATAGAAAAAGATAAGGAAAAGCTATAATAAACTTGACTACAAAGAGAGTACAATAATATTCTAAACAAAACATTAAAAGATTATTTTCGTTATGTTTTATATGGGTGACATGAGCTGCATGACTAATTATCATTCACTGAATACAAGGCGAATGGTGACCCTTTACTACCGTGCCAAGATTAAACTGCATCGTAGCTCGTCTTGATCCATATGCCTATATCGGACAGGTGTTAGGTATTAGTATATATACAAAACTATTCTATAGTCTGAAAAGTATTGTCCTTTTTATTGTGTAATAACACAGGTATCTTAGTTCCAACAAGAAAACATTGGGTGGTTATCTTGCCAAAATGTGCATGCACGGGTGTTGTGTTTATTATGAATTTTTATATTCATGATAAGCCTATTTGTTCCATATTTCTCCAATTTTCAAGATGAAAGAGAACAAAATACCATACAGGTATCATATCCACATCTGCTCTGTATCTTATTCAACATTAACATAGGTATGCATTCAAGATAATAGTGGTGCAAATCATTCTGCAGTGGAGTTAATATACCAAAAGCCTGAGGTCCTTGCTGATAGAAAATTAGGTCTTTTCTGGAAACATCGACTTCAGACATGTAGGAACTAACCACCTACTCCCTTTAGGTATAACAAACAGTAAATGCTGGAAAAGGCAAAATGATATCTATAGATGTATATGATGCATATAATCATAAAAGCAATAAAAATGTGTATTGCATAGCGATCCTAACCACTGGATTGAGCACTAAGTACCCCTGGAACCAATGCATAGTGATCCAACTGGATTTGAGCACTTTTTCACCATATACCTGGAGCCAGTGCTTTTCCTCCATGGGCTCTATGGCCTCGTCCAAAACTAGGGCCAATCCCATGGTGACAAATGCTCGAACAGGTTACAGAATGGCTAGAAATTACTGACTAGCAAGATTTTTAAGATGTGTGTTCACCAAGGGTTGGGTTGAAAGTTTATGAGGCCTTCTCATGGAAATGTGTTCCACGTGGCACCAACAACATATGCCTAGGCACCACTCCCTATGTGTTCCACATAACCTGTTTCTTTCAGATATTCATGCAATCATGTCATGCTACATGATAGAAAGAGCCAATTGTCATGGTCAAAGTTGTTAAGTACTGCCATGACCGTGATAATGGGCCGGGATGGCCTGAGCATGAGCAAGGGATGCCAATGCGGTGCCTAGGAGATAGGCAATGCACTATGCAAGCGATAGCGCAGTGTGGTGCAAGGTTGGTGCCTTCGTGTTGAGGTACCGAAGTGAAGAGACACGGAGGTGTCTTGATGTTGTGTACGAGATACTATGGTTTGGGTGAAGTGCAAACGAAGAGTTATGGAGTGAAGCTTAAGTTTGGTGCTTGGTCGGACAGATGTGGGCGAGTGTTGTAGAGTCCACATGGTATGTTGGAAGTAGTGCCAATAATACCTTCATTCGAAGAGAAAGTTAATATGAGTTCAATGGAACTGACGGGATATTCAATGTACTGTTCCGTAAAAGACTAGTATGACTCCACCAACAATGGTGATGTTTCCTTCTAGTGAAAGGTTTATCATCCACCTTAAGGAGAAGGGCGTAGCTCTACCTACCCTTGTGGCACATATGGAGCCACCTAATGAGCAACCCCAAAGGAGTTGGGGGCGGGCTCTAGGATCCTAAAGGGGATTTTGGAGTCTCCTTGGATGGTTGTTAGAGCATCCAAGGACGGTGCAAAGGAGACGGATATCCTAGCACTGCGCAAGAGCCTTCGAGCAAGAGGCTTTACCCTAGCGAAGCCTTTAAGCATACGGTATGCATCATGGTCGTCTAGGAGGTATGCAAGGTATGGTTGGGATACTTGGTCAAAGGATCGAGGCTCGTGTTGTGGGCGTTATTCCCTCAATGCTCGGTAAACGGGGCAGTGATGCTCCTAAGCTGTCCGCGATGCGTGGGGATGACCGATAGTCGTGTTCGAGAGTATCAGACCATATTGGATGTTCGGCTTGATCGAGGAACCTTAGCATCATGAGAGATGTGCGAGATGGAACCTCGGTGACACGGGAACCTTATGTGTTAGACGAGTGTCGGGTGCAACACGATGAAGTAATGCGTAAGCCAGCTGAGCGGAGGGGACTCGGTAGTGGGTCGTACCTTGTCGTAGCATTGTAGCACGAGACGTTGGGTCCGTTCAGTGGACGGATAGTGTAATGGTGTAAGGCTGGCCGAGATCATGGGATGATCGAGGCGCCGCACGGTTGTTCCGTAAAATCAAAAATTTGACCTGACACAATGCCAAGAGACATCTAAAAACACCTATATGTTCCTGTAATATAACTTCTACTTTCATAGACAGAAGACCAAAACTACAGAACAAGCAAACTAAAACAGCAGAATATGGATTTAAAAATGTGAATGCTTTATATATTTACGGCAGATAGTCAATGTTTTAAATATGAGGCTGATCTGTTAGCAAGCAATACTCATACAGCCATGTCATTATTGGGAGCTAAAGGAAATATGTTACCTGTAGACCTATTATCATACTCAACATGTCCAGAGTATTATTTCCTTCATTAAGCGTGACTTTCTTGCTGAGTGTGAAGCTTGCATCCTCGTGATTACCGTATCCAAATCCTGCAACAGTTTCCAGATAGAATAGGACATGAAAAGCTACAGCAAGCAGAAATACCGGAACTGGTTGACAAGTTCTTTGCTTGTTGCAACTGCTATTCATGTAATAATACTAAAAGTAACAATTTTGACAGATGTAAAACTCACGCAATAGATGAGAAGTGTTATGCAGAGTTGTTTTTCAGAAATATACCATATGAGTATGTGAAGAGTTTTGCTTACAATAGATAAAAGGAGAAATACAAAAAGAAAAATTCAGAAATCCGGCTGATTAATTAATGAACTAACTAACCAAGTACATACTCTCATAAACTATGATAGATTCACTAAATCCTAAATGAGAAGGAACAGTAGTTTGCACTTTGCAGGGTTGTGTGTACACCCACTTGTAAATCTTTCTCCTTTATGTATATCTTTAATTTCTTTCCTTTTCAAAAAAGTAGTTTGCCACTTGTCATGTAGAGTTGTTACTAGAGAAATATCAAACTAACACACTCACTAACTATGGGAAAGATGTCCCCCAAAACTAAATATTGAGTCAATCCACAATGAAAAAAACCAGGCAATAGAATAATCTGAATGTGCTTATCTGTGTATATGATATGCCTAATATCCAAATAGAATCATGTACACAGAATGTCATTAAAGATATTAGTGATCTGCCAGGAACATACCACTCTTATCTATCTATGTAAATTTCCTGGTTCTTTAACAAATATTTCAGATTGTTATTAATATCTTTAGCTGATAATTAATGCTCTATATAACAAAATCATGTCAAAAGTCACCAGGATAGGATCCAACAACCGCTAGAATTTCCAATGAAAGGGTAGCTTTCTGTATATATTTATTGGAAGTCATACCATTGATCACCAACATACTTGTTTCCTATCACTTATAGAAAGGTAAAACATTCTGTCTTCCTTATTTTTCAACTGACATCATAACATACTTTCTATTTCGAAAAATGTGTCGTTGAGACAGGTTGGACAGGGAAGTCACAGGCAGCGAATGGTTGCTCCCACTAGTCTATGGGTCGAAAGGTGAAACATTCTGTCTTCCTTATTTTTCAACTGACATCATAACATATTTATTCTATTTCGAAAAATGACGCCGTTGCTCGGTTGATCCCACTACTGCTATGCATCCCTCACAGTTCCTGACTAGGTTACTAGTCACTACTGATTCTGATGCAATTGATGATAGATCCTAGATTATAACTGTCGATTTTCCTACTCCTGCCCCTATCCATCACAATCCTGAGTGGGTCTGCCGAGTTCCTTAATCAGCTTCATCTTCTTTCTTTCATCACATTTTCTTCAGACGACATTAATTCAGTAGCATTTATTGATAGTTTTCATGAAGTCTGACCGTGAGGAATTTGGGATTTCACATTGGGCACAGGCTAAAGCAGCAAAGTTTTCAACTCCTGGGCATACTTGTACCTGATTTCTAGCAGTGTTTTAAAAGGAATGCTCACCCATAAGCCTTGAGGCGTGAGACTTAAGCCTCATGATCCCTCATTTTGTAGGTAAATTAAAAATGAGAAAATTACAAAAACATAAAAAGTAATGATATATACATCAATCATGTGCTGGATTATGGATTCCAACATACAGTTGCAAAGAGTTCATGAAAAAAAAGAAACGGGGAAAAAAGTCTAGGTTATGTGGCCAGAACCCTACTTTTTGGTTAATGTATGAGGAGCACACCTTAGACGCAAAGTGAACCTTAGGGTGTGAGGCGTGTAGCTAATGTGAGCCTCACACTTTGTGGCGTAAGCCATAATAATTTAAGCCTCAAGTTTGAACCAGGGGCATTTTCCTTGAGCCTCACCTCGAGGCGAGCCTTAAGGTGTAAGCCTTAGTGCCGCTTTTTGCACTACAATGCCAGTCCCAAGCCAGGATAAAGGAGGGTTTTTTCAGGTCAGGCAGTCATGTAAAACCCCTGCCAAATCCTAAAGAATTAAGCAAAGTTATGGCCTTTAGTAGAGTGGAATGGCAGAATATGATTTGTGTTGATACCCCCAAGTATTTTGGGATAAGGCATTGGATTTACAAGGTTAAGACTAAAGCAAAAGTTTCTTTGAAAAAGGTACAATGCCAGGCTGATAAAAAGGATTTTCCAAGGTTAAGAAAAAAGCAGATGGTTCCTTGATAACCTTTGTCTAAATAAATTTTCTTTCGCCTACAAAGAATATGATAAAAGGAAAAATAAATTACATCCAAAAAGGCAATGGAACATCCATATTCAACGAATATTGACGATATTTTCTATAGCTTCCCTTTGATCTCAATGTGAATTTTAAGGGAACTCAGTCATATAACCCCACTAAACAATGAACCTGTCAACCGATCATATCTCAAACACAGGTGACACTTTCCTAAATTAACTCAACAAGGACTCACACATATTATTTCTCAGTGGTAAAGCTGTAACTGAAACCCGCAACCTCATAATTGTGTTACAAAAATGCCAACCAGTTGAGTTATAAGCTCCACTCCATAGACGACTTGTCCAGTAAGTTTCACAAATCAAACAAAAATGAATAACCTAGTTTGACGATGCAATGAAGTTTTAGTGTTCAATAAGGCAATAACCCATATTAATAGTAAAGGCAGAAAAGAAAGGAAAAAATTATGAGGAAATAAACCTCATTCCAACATAACTGGTTCAAAACGTACCTACAGGTCTCTTATTTACAAAAACAAGAGCTGCATGTCCCAAACTCTCAATAAGTAAAAGGCTTCCTTCACTTGGCCAGGAGTAAGTTTCTCATTCACATTAATACTGTCAAAATCGTAACCACGGTATGAGGATGTCAAACAAATATCATAAGGGGAAAAAGAAGAAAAGAGTCATTAATAAAAATTTAAGGTATTCATTATTCCCACCAAAAGCACGGACTTTAGGAGAAGAGGCACATGAGAATTTACAATCCCATCTTCAACACTTAAAACATGTGCTGATAGAAATTAAGGGATCTGCACAAAACGCATCTTTTGAAAGCCTAGTTCTAAAGATCAGATTTCCGGGCTGACGGATACGACAACCTCGAACCCTGCAATGGCCTTAAGACTGTTGTCTAAGGCATCTATGTCTTATTTTATTTTTATGGGCCCATTACATGTGATATGTCTCCATAGGGGCATTTTTGTCCATATTTAAAAGTTTTAATGCAAAGGAACTAGAGAGGGGCATGAGTGATTCACGTTCCCCCCTTTTCTCATCTTCCCAGATCAAAAGGGAGTAAAGAAAAAAATCAAGCCAAATAGTCAAGGGGTAAAGTCATCTGACCATATGGCTGTACGGCCACTCCTCTTGGCTACACTATGGTTTCGGTATTATTTCAAGGTATTTGATGCATACCCAAACGCAACCACTGATCCCAAAAGCCCGGACTGATGGGAAGGGCACAGTCTACTATTTATCACTTGGATCATACCATACCACCACACTTCCGCAATCGACAACCACAGAGGCTTTCACTCTGGGGCGGGGTTGATGCGAAGGGTGTACCCACACCAATCCAAGAATCCTCTCCAGGCAGCACTTTTAGTAACTCAAACCCGAGACATGGTGTTGGGCTCTGATACCAATTGATGCGTACTAAAACGCAACCACTGATATCAAAAGCCCGGACTGATGGCAAGGGCGCAATCTAAGTATTTATCGAATGGATCATAACAGTGTTTATCCCCTTGTTCTATAGTATTTTCCATAGATTTTTTAGGCTACTTGGAGTGTTTAAAAGCCCTAAAATCTTATTCAAGAAGACTCTAGATTTTAATTGATCTGATGGTAGGGCTTCTATGAAGCTTTTTTATGGGATTGATTGTTCTGAATTGATGTGTTTTAATATTTGGACAAAAATTGAGGTGATCTAATTTAATTTGGATGAGAATTGAGTGGGTTGTGATTTTTTTTCATCCCAAAAGTGCTTGTTTTGGTTATTTGATTTGTGTAGACCTGTTTTTCCACAGTAATAGTGAAAATCAGCATAGAAGGTGTATGAGTGACCCTAGTAAGTATCTTGGCTGAATTTCTCAGTTTGAAAGTGTGTGGAAGTTCAAAAATGGCAGCCAGCAGTAGATCTGATGGGAGTTCTTCCAATAGCGGTTGTTTTAACGTCATGAACTCACAAGGTGAAAATCCAAACTTACAAATTACAGCAGCAAAATTCAATGGATCTAATTATTTAGAGTGTTCTCAATCAACAAGGATGTTCATTGGAGGCAGAGGTAAACTTGGGTACATCAATGGTAGAATAGTGAAGCCTGAAATATTAGATCCTATACATGAAAAGTGGGAGTCTGATAATCTGACAGTAATGTCATGACTCATACATTCTATGCGGTATGATATTAGTAGGAGATTTATTTTCCTAATAACTAAAGAAATTTGGGTTGCTACTGCTCGAACATACTCCCAAGTTCAGAATTTTGCAAGGGTTTATCAGTTTAGTCAGGGACTCAGGATTTTTGCCCACCATCAACAGTGGGAGAAGACTTTGACGAACTATTTTGCTTCTCTACGGAGTATATGGGAAGAATTGGATCACTATTATAGTTTTAAGCCTATCTGTCAAGTTGATGCAGTTGAATATAAGGAGAAAGTTGAGAGGACACGGGCATTGGAGCTTTTGGCTACTTTAGATAAGGATTTAAAATGGTGTGAGTTCAGATTCTTAGTGAGAACGTGTTACCATCTCTGAGTCAGGTTTATACATATGTATAGAGTGAGGAGAGTAGGAGAAATACTTCTCAATAATATAATGTTCCACCTTCTGATCGTTCTAGTCTTGCCTCATCCATTGCTCCTCAAAGAGGTAATAGAGGGGGAGGAAAGAAATGTTCTAAAAATATATTTGAAGGCAAATATATGCTGAAGTGTACTCACTGTGAGAGATCCATGTATATAAAGAAAACATGTTGGGATTTGGTTGGTCGTCCAGCAAGGTTAGTTAGCCACGTACATCAGCGGTACATATTGTTCCATCTACCAGTACAGCAGTACCACAACACAGAGATACTCCTCAGTCTTATCTACTGCAGAATCATGATACATATATACCGGTAGTCTCTTCCTCCAAGAAGATTGTGACTATCTCAAAACAATTGGAGAGCCTTCGTCATATGATGTTACAGTTGGAGAGCCATTCATTATCTGCTCTTGCTCACACAGGTACTCATGCATTTTCCTTCCATGCCACTTTCAATACTTTACTCTGACATGGATCATTGATTCTAGTCCTTCAAACGACATGACAGGTATCTCTCATCTCTGTTTTTTCTCGTTTAATGTTTGTTCAAGTAGAGAGAATGGTAGGATTGTTGATGGGTCTCTTTCATCTATCTCTGGTAAATTAAATGTTAATGCCCTTCCTAACTTGTTCATTTCCTAAGTTCTTCATGTTCCCATCGTTCAACTAATTTGTTATTTGTATGTCACTTTCTTCCTTATTCAATGTGTTTTTCAGGACCTGAGTTCGAAGATAATTAGCAGTTGTCGAAAGGCTAGAGGATTATATCTTCTTGAGGATGCTTCAACAGTCGTCTCTGTTACTCACACCACTAGTAGTATTAGTAGTGTTAATAAGGACTAGCTGATGCGCTAGTATTATCGTTTAAGCCATTTATCTTTTTGTCTATGAAACACTTGTTTCCCAATTTATTTTTCACCTTCTTCAGTGTGAAGTTTGTGAATTTTTTGAACATTGTCGTAGTTCTTATCCTTTAAGTAGTGATAAAGTTTATGTTCCTTTCAATATTCTATGTATGCTCGCAGTAATTGTTGCTTCTCGGGAGAATGTTCATTCTAATGTATGGAGTCCTGCTCCTACTGCTTTATTTGGTTATTGCTATTTTGTTTCCTTTATTGATGATTGCTCTAAAAGTACTTGGGTATATCTCATGAAGTCAAAGGATGAGGTGTATTCACTTTTCAAAGTGTTTCATAATATGGTTTGCACTCATTTTGAAAATCTATAAAAATTATTTGTTCTGACAATGGTGGGAAATACAAGTTTCATGGATTAAAGGAGTATTTAACAGATCACGGGATAGAATACCAAACTACATGTATAAGCACTTGCCAATAAAATGGGGTTATCGAAGGAAAAAAAATATATATTCATTTTTTTGAAGCTTCTCGTGCTCTTCTCCTTAGTATAAAGTTTCAAAAACCATCTGGTCTGAAGCAGTTCCTACGGCATTCTACCTCATCAACAAGAATTCTTCTAGAGAATTGAACTTCAAAACTACAGTTAAAATCCATTTGTCATAAATCGATCCCTTTTTCCTACTCCTCCCAAAGTTTTTTATTTTGTATGTTTTGTTCACATTCATTGATCGGATCAGACTAAACTTGATCCAAAGGCCCTTAAGTGCATCCTCCTTGAATATCCATCTTCTCAAAAAGGTTACAGCTGCTATCATCCTGAGTCAATGAAGATAATTGTATCTATGGGTGTCACTTTCTTTGAATATGTTCCTTCTTTTTTAGGGACCTCCCTTCAGGGGGAGAGTTATAGTTATGAAGAGTGAGATATTCCTCTTCCTGTGTCGGTTTTCTGTTCCTCCCTCATTTGTTTATGCTACTAGTGCTATTAGTCATGTACCAAAAGGTGTGGGTATGAAGGAGAAGGAGTTGAGAGTTTACACAAGGAGGAAAAAACAGAACATGAGACAACCGAGCCACCACTTCAAATCATCTCGGATTTTAGTAACATTCTTAATTCGGATATTTCTTTATCACCTGAGTTGTCGTCCAGTAATATTCAGCCCATTGATGATTCTAATCTTCCAATTCCAATTTGTAAAAGAAAGTGTACTTGTACTCAACATCCACTATCTAATTTCATTTCCTACCGGTATCTATCTTCGTCTTATCGTTTCTTTGTAGCCTCTATTTTCATAGTGTCGTTGTCATCCTGTGTATCAGATGCTTTATCTTATCCCAAGTGGAAGAAGGCAATGTTTGAGGAGATGAAGGCTTTGGCAAAAAAATGACACATTTGAGTTAGTCAATCTTCCTAAAGGAAAGTGGCCGTTGGATGCAAATAGGTATATGCAGTAAAACACAAGGTAGATGAGTCAATGGATAAGTTTAGGGCGAGATTGGTAGCAAAGAGGTATACGCCTGCTTATGGGGTAGATTATTAATAGATTTTGTTGCAGTAGACAAGATAAACTATATAGTCATTTCGCCAGTGGCCGCAAATCTCTAGTCCTCTACACTAACTGGATGTTAAGAATACGTTTTCTCCACGGAGATCTGCAAGAAGAGGTTTATGTGATGATGTTTCATTTCACTGGTAGTCAAGGGAAATGTGCAATCTAAGAGGACACTATACGGGTTGAAACAATCAACAAAGGAATGGTTTGATAGATACAATGATTCTATAAAGAGAGTGGGCTATGTAGTCAACAGTGTAAGGTTGAACGCATATGTTTGTTAACGTACTCAAAGTAGCACTACTATTCTTATTGTGTAGGTAGATGAAATAGTTGTAATTTGTGATGATCAAGGAAGAAATTCAGCATCTTAAGGAATACCTGGAGAACAATAGTTTGAGATCAAAGACCTTTGCTTCGTAAGGTACTATCTTAACATCGAGGTTGTGCGATTTAATAAGGGCTTTTTTTTCTCTCTCTCAACAAATATGTTCTAGACCTACTTAAGGAAACAGGAAAACTGGGAGCAAAACCTGTAGATACTCCTATTGAAAATTATCATTGGCTGAATAATCAAAATGATGATCCTTTGATTGATGCGGGATGATTCCAACAATTAGTGGGCATGTTGATTTATCTCTGTTTACCTAGCCAAACATTGCTTATGTAGTGAGTGTTATCAGCCAGTTTAGGCACTCACCAAAGTCTACAAACTTTGAGGCTGCCTATAGAGTTCTGAGGTATCTCAAGTCTTTACCAGGGAGAGGGTTGTATTTTCTAATCATGGATATCTGAATATTTAAGCATTTACTGAAGTAGACTGGGCGAGTTACTTCAAATCGTAGATCAACCTCAGGTTATTGTACCTTTTTTGTTAGTGACTTGAGGAGTAAAAAGCAACCTATGGTTTCCAGATCTAGTGTAGAGGCTGAGTATAGATAAATGGCTCATGGTGTTAGCAAGCTTCTCTGAATTCAGATAGTACTACGGGAAATGGGTTTTAAGGTGCAATTTCCTATGACTCTTTTGTGATAACAAGGCTACCATAACCCATAAGCATTGTACATAACCCTATTCAACATGATAGCACAAAAACATGTTAAAAGTAGATCATCATTTCATCAGAAGAAGTTAAGGTCTGAACAGATTTGTACTCCTTATGTGACACTTGAAAAACAGTAAGCTAATCTTCTCACCAATTGTTAAATAAAACTATGTTACCAGGGATCTTAAGCAAGTTGGGGAATGATAGATTCTATTCACCAACTTGAGGAGACTGTTGTCTAAGGAATGTATGTCATATTTTATTATTAAGGGCCCCTCATATATGTTATATCTTTGTAAGGGCATATATTCTGTAAGGGCTATATTTCCATCGTAAGCAAGTTTTAATAAAAATGAACTAGAGGAGTGTGAGACACTCTCCTCCTCCTCCTCTTGTTCTCTTTTCTCTAACTCAAACCCTAGAACATCTCTACTTTCATTAAGACAAGGTCTGTTTCGGCGAGGCCTTTTGGTCATCCGGTTTTGTGTCAGTGGCCCTGACACTATGTTCATAGCACTCGGGAAGTTGTGAATCCTCCTAAGGAAATAAGCATTTTCTGGATTATTAGATCTGCGATCAACATAGCTGAATGTAAGGTTAGCTAAGGATGGGTCTGGAAGGGACATTTCTGTGGTGTGAGCCTCCCCTCTTTAAAAGTCCCTCTTTCCATTTATTTGCTTGCTCTATGGATTTCCATTTAGCCTCCCTGTTAGTGAGGTTTTTACATTTTCTTGTACTCCTTTGATTGGTTGAATATATTTTGGTTTGGTATGATAAAAAAATCCTAGTTCTAACATATGTATGGTTCAAACCACAGCAGATGTTTTTTGAGTTTGACAACATGATTAGGTCAGCATCATGTGATTTATAGTTCTTACCTTTTTAAGTTACTTTTAAAACAATTTAGTCTAAGCTGACAGACAATCAACTAATAATAAGAAGCAAGATTCAGTGAACTTTACCTTGTTGTATACCACAAATAGTCACTTGTATCCTTTGTTGTGTTTATCTGCTCCAATAAACTAGATCCCGTGAACGAGTTGTCACTCCAAATACCCACTTTTTCTTTATACCAACCCCATGCAGATGGTCCTAGTAAGCTCTCTCTCATAGTGGTTGGGTGTGCATATGAAAGATCACCAAGACTTCTTTGTGAAACAACCTTCAATGGTGATCAACAGTGAAGGTTTCAACACCAAAAACATATGTCAAAGTAGCACAACTGAAAACACCACACCAAAAACATGAAAGCCAACACATAAGAGTTATAATGCAAGAAAGAGAAAGGTCAAAAGAGAAATGACATGAGTATAATAAATGCAATCAAATCCATCGCTGATCTAGTGAAGCATGAGTGGAGATAAAGCCCATTTTGAACCAGTTTGAAGGTCTTTTTGCCTCCATATCATTTGCACAATCAGGAATTCATGCATCTGCTAATTGCATAAGTCATTCTTCATCTAGTCTAGCTTCGATTATCAATTCAGGTACATTTGATCATATGACTAGTTTGTCCCCAATTTTCTTCACCTATACTTTATCGTCTAGAAGAGATAAGGTAAGCATTGCCAATAGATCCCTACCCTCCATCTCTGGGAAGAGAGAGTGTGTCAAACTCTCTACTAACTTATATCTTTCCTTTGTTCTTCATGTTCCAAATTATAGACAAATTTGTTATCCATCAGTAGTATTACTAAAAATCTTAATTGTTGTTAACTTTTTTCCTACCTAGTGTATTTTTCGAGGCCTTGGTGATGAAGAAAACAATTGGAAATAGTCGTGAAGAAGATGGTCTTTTACCTCCTGGATGTAATTGGTTCTCCTTCAGTATTGCAATCTAGTAGTAGTCTTAATAGGAGTAATAATAAATGCCCAAATCAAACTGTAGCACAGTCATCTAGGTCATTTACCTTTTCAGTCTTGAAAGTTAGTTTAGTCTAACTTATTTGAGTCTGTGTCAGAACATTGTCTACAATGTTAAGTGTGGTGAGTTGTCCAAGCATTGTAGAAGTAGAACCACTTTTTCTCCAAGTATGAACAAAAGTTCCTTCCCATTCCAACTTGCTTATTCTGATGTCTGGGACCTGCCCCTACAATGTCTGACACATGGTTATTGGTATTTTATTATCTTTGTGGATAACTTCTCTCGTTGTACTTGGCTCTACTTGATGAAGACCCTTGATGAAATTCTAAGTACCATCAAAAGGTTTCATAAGATATACTAACCAAGTTTAAGAAGCAAATCAAGGTCTTCCGATCTGTTAATGCAAGAGAATACTTTGAAGGTGAAATGCAAAGTGCAAACATTCATGAAAATTATAGTATGGTACATCAAGTACATGTCCATATCCTCCTCAACAAAATGGGGTGACCGATAGGAAAAACCGTCACCTCATGGAAGTGGCTCGAAATGAATGTACTGAAGAAGTTCTGGGCAGAAGCAGTTCTTACGACAACCTACCTTATCAATCGTATGTCGTCATACTATTCTTTGTCCATATTAGTTTCTCTTCGTTGTTCTTCAAGTCTTTGGTTGTGTGCGCTTTATTCATGTCTTGAGTCCAAATATGACTAATTGGATCCCAAATTCATTCAATGTGTTTTCTTAGGGTATTCCTCCACGCAGAAGGGATATAGGTGTTTTGATCATGTGTCAAAAAAATGGTTTGTTATACTAGATGTCACATTATTTGAGTCAAAATCCTTCTTTCCTCATCCCCTTACCTCTCTTTGGGGAGAACAAAGTGAGTTGGAAGAGATGTAGCATTCTTCAATTCCACTTCCTCAGCCTATCAATGATATTCATCTTCATTCTATTGTTCAAGGATAGCTCTTAGCTAATAGCTCCTACTAATACTACTACTGAGAAGAAATACAAGTTTACACCAGATGCACGAAGGGAGAAGGAATCATTGTGATCAGACCAACTACCAATTTAGATTCCTCTTAACCAAGCTCTAGTTCTTATTCAGTAATCTTAATTCCCATTTGGTGTATGTTCTTACAAATGATGATAATTGATACTTCTCACATTGTATTACACAAAGGGAAACATCAGGTATTGTTCCTATATCTAATTATGTCTCTTATGCATCTTTGTCCCCTGCTATGCTACCTTTTTGTCATTTATTCTTTGTATCTTTACCTTCCAGATTCTAGGACGCAGTCTCTGATCTTAAATGGGGTGAGGCTATGATGAAAGAGATGAGGGCCTTAATCAAGAATGGACATGGAAAATGTGAATTTACCCAAAGGAAATGAGCCAGTTGGTTGCAAGTGTGTGTCACTATGAAACAAAAGGTTGATGGGTCGATTGAAGATACAGGTGAGGTTAGTTGCTAAGGGATACACACAGACACATGGGATTCAATAGGAAAATGTTTTGTTTTGGTTGCAAAGATGAACACTATGTCACTATCTGAGTTCTATTATTATTGGTCATAGTTACCAAGTTCCTTGATTTTTAAAAAAAGTCCCGAATATACCCGACTTTTTCATCGAACGATTAATTCACGAAGTATTTCGCGAGTTTTGAAAAAAAAATAGCGACTTTTTTAAAGGTCACGAATTTCGCAAATAAAGACGAATTATTTACGACTTTTTAAAAAAGTCCTGAATATATGAAATATATTTGTTTCTAATTTTCATAATTAGTAAGCTTTATATTTTTTTCATTTCTTACCCGATATTTTGCCAATTTTTTCCAAACTTTTCCCTAGACGAATAATTCTCGAACCCCAACTTAGTAACTATGTTATTGGCAACTATATTTGAGTGGCATTTACATCAGTTGGATGTGAAGATTATTTTCATGGATATTTGCGGGAGGAAGTGTATACTTGACAGAATGAGAGTAAAGTCTCAGTGGGTAAGGAACCTTACCAAGTGGAAGAAAGTTAAGGAACACACACAACTAAAGAGTTTGGTTCAGAGGAAAATGTCTGAAATTAAGGAACCTTACCAAGTGGAAGAAAGTTACAGGAAGTGTATACTTGACACAATTTTCATGTCTCCTTCACCACGGTTCAAGCTTTCCAACAGTGAGAGTAAAGTCTACAAATTAAGGAAGTCGATCTATGGTCTGAAACAGTCATCCCGAGCTTGGTTTGAGAAATTTAGCCAGGTCGTGATGAGGATGGATCACTCATAGAGTCGTGTGAATCACACTCTCTTTATAAGATGTCATGGGCAACTAATCACAATTCTACTTGCCTATGTTGATGATGCGACAAGTAATGATTCGATAGAAATCGGAAAGCTGAAAAAATTTCTAACACGGGAGTTTTAAAATTAAGGACCTAAGAAGTCTCAAGTATTTTCTTGGTATAAGGTGGCTCGCTCTAAGAATGACATCTTTATATCACAAAGAAAGTATATCTTAGACTAACTTAAGGATACAAAGAAACTAGGTGCTCAACCTACAAATACTTCGATTGAGTCAAGTCTTAAGTTGAGCTCCAGTGAATCAGTGATGGAAAATTACTTGAAGATAAAGAAATGTATCAAAGATTAGTTCGTTGTCTTATTTATCTCTCCCTCACTAGGTCAGGTATTGCATATGTTGTTAGTATAGTGAGTCAATTCATGCATGAAGCCATGAACCACGGATCCCTTATTATGAAGTTGTTGAAAAGATATTGCATTATTTGAAGACCACTCTATGAAAATGTGTACTTTTGCTAATCATGGACATTTCAGTCTTGAAACTTACACTGATATTGACTGGGCTAGAAATGTTGCTGATAAAAGATCTACGACAGGGTATTGTACCTTTTTTAGAAATAATCTTAAACTTCAAGAAGTAAGAAACAAAGTATGTTGGACAAGTCAGTGCAGAAGCCGAGTATAAGGAAATGGCCCATGGGGTGGTTGAATTGTTATGGTTAAAAATCTTACTACGTGATTTGGGAATTAAGATAGATGCTTCCATGAAGTTGTTCTATGACAATAAGGCAACCATTAACATTGCTTAGAATCCAGTTCAACATTTTTGTATTAAGCACATGAAGATCGACAGATACTTCATCAGAAAGTAAGCTATTTATCAGAATTTGTGTTTATTATTTATTACATCCAAAAATCAACTTGCTGATATTCTCACTAAAGGTGTTGAGAGAACCTTAAAATCGGTTCTTAGCAAGCTAAGCATAATAGATATCTATGCACAGCTTGAGGGATTTTGTTGAGATATGTTATTATTATGTGTGTAGATTCTATTTCTACTATATATTGTATATAGTCACAATTATCAGATCTTCAATATGAGGATATATTGGCCAATCACATGTATGTGTATGCATGTCAGAGACTCAAGGCTTCAAGATGTACAAATATGTTAGTAATGCCGATCAAATGAACCTTCAAAAAATTGTGGTTAAATTGCATTGTTTGAGTATTTATTGATGCTCTTGACAGAATGACAGCCATAGAAGCATAGCATGAGAGCTAGACAGTTGGTGTTTTCGATAATTTGAAGCTCGTGATGTTCAGAATTTGGACTGTTGAACATCATTAGAGAGATGCCAATCAACTGGTTAACCATCTATCCAAATCATGCAAAATTGAGAATGATTTGAGTTTTTGATCATCTCTCTTGTTTGATAGAGAATGATGCCAAAGGTTGTAGATATTACGTATGTAACTTTCTTCCACTTGGTAAGGTTAGGAAGAGGTCAATTCGCCCCAACTTGGGACTGGCAACGGAGCACAAAGCGCAGCTTTTGCAAAGTTATATATATATGTGTGAGTGTGTGTGCGTGTGCATGTGTGTGTTGCCTTCCATAATGTTCGTCCTTAAGTTGGGTGGACGTCCCTTCATCTCCCTTTAAAACATGCCCTGTGAACCTTCTCCATAAAGTCTTATTGCTTGGCCTCACTTTGCAGACTCATGGTTTCTTCTACAGTACTCTTTCTAGTGTAGATCAATCAGGAGCAGTTATGCACTTCCCTTTATTCCTCATGTAGTATATTATTTCGTGGTCTTAGAACTTGCTTGGTCTTGGTACCTGACATGGTCAAGGCTAAAAAAACAAATCTAGAGTCTAGACAGGATTATGTCGACCAATGTGCTGTTAAACTTATATATAAGTTGATGCAACTCGACCAAGAGACGGACCAAAACGACCCTGTTCTGGCCAAGATTTGAAACCATGGTATAGATCCTCATTGCAACCTTAGATGGCTTTTATTCATCACTTAAGATGAGAACTTATAGTCTTATAGTCTCCAAGCTCTATAATGATAAAACAAGGATTATTGGATCAGAGGAAATATGAAAATGAAGTCATTGAATTTTTTTCAGTTGTTGTTCCCTGTTAACATGCATCCAGCTAATGATTTGATGGAGTGCTTTCTGGACCAAGATTATGCATTTTTTCTTGCTATGTTTCTACTGAGTTACAAGTTTCAAATCATAAACCTTGGATATAAATAACTTGTTGACAATATAAGGCTTTAAAATGAGATCGTTAAGGCTAGTTAATACAATTGATCACAACCAAAAGTTGGTTAATTTAGATATGCTGATTATTTTTATCGATTAAAAAAAAGATATGGTGATTATTTAGCGGATAATGTAAGCAGACAATCATGTAGATTAAAACTATTTTTTTATGGTGAACTCTCTTCCTAATACTTGTTCCCTAGTTATAATTTAAAATCTCCCGTTACTTATTATAAAACGTTCTAATATGAGCTCAGCAGACAAGTTCGGATTTTTTGGATAGGGATGGGTTGGTTTGTCTCCTTTTTTTCAGCCTTGGGTAGAGTTGCTTGTTTTACTTTTTACACAAGTTTTTTTTCTATCTTATTCATCGATCAATGAATCTCCTTTGTACCCTTCTTTTTATCTATCTTAATTGACCTTTATTTACCAATCAAAATATATATATGAGCTCAGTGGATGCTAAAATCATATCTAAGACATTATTATACAATTAGAAATTAGAATCATACCTTTGCTGTATTAAAAATGACATTCTTGCAGTCTGGCAGAATGCTTACAGACCAAGCAGGAAGATTGTATGAATTCCCATTAAATGTGACATTTGCATCTAAACTTTTGTCAATATTAGCAAGAAAGGCTGCACATTCCTGGGTATTTTTGTAGTAGATATGTGCCTGTCATGCGAAAAAAAAAAATCTTTAGAACATCAAAAGAAAAGAAATAAGTAGAAGCTTAGAGCAACTAATGATCAAGACCCTAGTACTGAAGGGAATCATAGTCCATATATTTTCCTTAATAAAAGTGACTATGTATTCAAGGCCTTGATGGTGTTTGATTAGAAAACAGTGAAATATCTGTTCAATCAAAAAACAAAGAATAGACAACCAAACTAGAAACATGCTAAGACATAAGATAGGACTGTCACAAGAAGCGAATTTTCATCCCAATACACCAAACTTAGCCTATATGATGTCATGTCCCATACTTACACAAAGTCTGGCCATCATATTCCTTAATTTTTTGAGCCGGAATCATGGATGACAAGACCTAGTGTCTAAGGAGAATAATCTATTTCCCAGGTCCATCATTCTCATTTGTCTAAAATGTATTGCATGCAGACAAATTTGATGGTAAAACAAATGCATGCATCTCTAGATTTGATTGCTGAATTATATGCAGCATGACAAGGATAGAGTCAGTAGTGATTTGACATGGTTAGTGTTTCCCATTCTGAACTGAAGTCATTAGGTTTGAATGTGACTAAATTCCCAAAACATGAAAACCAAATAGTTTGAAAGAAAATTATGTGAAGTGTAGATTTTGGGGTAAAATTCCACATAATCTTTTGGCATTTTCTGTGGTCACTCCTTTAGGTATATAATGTATCATAGGAGGATTTTTGGCTTAAGTGATTTTTCAACGAGCTCTAATGTAGGACTTGATTTCATCAAAACATTATCCCAAATATTTGGGGTCGGCAACACGAATCCTATTCCGCCATTCCATTCTATTAAAAGCCATACTGTAGGACTTGATTTCCTAGTATATTATTTCCATTAATCTCATGCAAAAAATTCTCTTATTCATGCAGTATGCAGGGGTGGAGCCAGGATTTTCTTGTAGGAGGGCTAACCATGGTTTAAAAAAATGGTTTCAGACACGGTATCGGACACGGCCGAAACCGTTACGTGACGGCATTATTTTTTTTTTGCTTAAAAAAATCCAATAAATCCCAATAAATAGAAAAAAATATATTAAAAAATGCAATAAACAAGTAAAAAGATACTTCTAAAGCCACTATGAAGCTCAAAATGTAGAAATAATGAAATTAGATGGGTCGAGGGTTGAAACATACACATAATCCAATCCAGACTCCAGATAGGCAGACACATACACATCTGCTAAGTGCTAAAGCCACATAGAATTACGGGTTGGCTCATCATTTTCATCATCATCATTTCTATTTGGTTGAACGAGTGAGTTTAGGGGTTTTCGGAACCCCTTTAAACCTTAAAATCACAAACAAGTCCTACGCCCGAAACCGTTTATGTATCCGGCGTAACGCTCATTACGTAACGGTTTCGGACGTTACGTATTCTTTTCGGAATAATTGGATAAAGGTTCGGTATCGGGTATCAGAGGCAACCGAAACCGTTACGTAACAGGCATTACGTAACTATTTCAGCGAGTTTTTAACCATGGGACTAACACTATTAGTAATTAGTAATTACTATTGATGCGGTTGTCAGGAATGATTAAGCAGGTACGAAATATTCTTGGTCCAGGGGGTGGGGGGGTTAGGGGCATAGCTCCCAGATTTTTTTTATTTTTTATTTTAGCCAAGTCCGTGGTCCATCTCGTTTGATCGTGTCCATTTATAAATTTTTTTTTTTTTAAAGTTAGGGGGCAGCAGCTCCCCTTTCCCATGGTCATGCCTGCTTGAATTAATTAATATAGTATAAAACTTAGCTTTTTTTCAAAAGTTCAGGGGGGCAACTCCCCGCCCCATGCCTATGCCCTCTAAAATTATGTAGTATAATGTAAATTTACTTTTTTTATCCTCAAAAGATTGGGGGCTAGTGCCCCTCTCGCCCTTGGGGGGCTTCAGCCCCCAGGCAACATGTGACTCCACCCCTGGCATTATGTCCACTTTCATTTCAACACTGCAGATTTTGAGCTCACATTATAAATTTCAGTCAGCAGTCGAGATGAAATCTAATAGAAATTTTTTCTCTTGATGGACTTGTTACGATATGGGTGATTTTGTTTACCTCTAAATTCACACCAAGTCGCTCGTAAGTTGGATCTGAGTTGACCAAGTATCCTTCGCACTGCTTTATTGCCTTGTGCAAATCACGTAGGTGGCCCCATTTTGGCTGTCTAATAAAACCTGCTTAAAATATTTCCCATAAGATGAAAGATAATGAAGATGGTCTTCAAAAAAATTCCAAAGTGAAGTTACCAAACAATTAATTGATTCCTTGCTAAATATTGAGCATGAAATTGTTCCAACAAATGACAAGTGCATCTGTTGTAAAACAAAAGAAGAGGTGGAATTACACTAGTCAAATAAACTGTCAAATTGTATTGTTAGCTTTATCTGTTGAATAAGTAGACATCCCACCAGTCCGAGCCATTAAATTTAGGCTTTACCACTTTTAAAGATCCATGGCACCAAAATAATACCAATCAGTTGATCCTAATCATCCTAATAATAAATTATTTTTCTTACGTTTTTGTGATTCTAATAACCATTCAAATTAGGTAACTTACTGGGTGGTTAGAATCAACCACTTCCTTTAAATTTTGGGATTTGGTCAATCAAACAGACGTTCATCATCGAGATGTTATGGATCAAATTGAGAAGTAGCATTTGAACAGATAAAATGAAGCTATGCAATTTAGAAGTTCATATAAGATTCTCCAAACTTAACATAAAAAATAATGAATCGAAAAACTATCACAAATTTAAGATCTATGACTAAGGTTATGTTGTTGACTGGTATTATGAACCTTAATTATAGCAAGATTTATCAAATTTTGGTATTTTTTTGTTCTTGCTTCATGTGTTTGTGTAGAATATGAAAAAGGTCTCACCTATGACTTTGCTCAAAAAATGCATGTACAATTGAAATTTTATTTGTATCAAGCTGATACAACTGTGCAGAAAAATATGTAATGTACTAACGTAGGTAAATGATAGCGGAAGCAAAAAAAAAACCCTCTATGTTTCATATAGGAAGTTTCTATCATAAGAAATTTGCAATATTTCTAACCTATCAGGACTCCAAAAAGAGGACGTCCTTGACCTTACACCCTGTTGATCACCCTATTTCCATTGTCACATTGATACAAATATACAATGTTCCTTCTAGTAGAAGGCATCAGACAATGATTGAGAAAAAGAAGGCTCTCATAGGAACAAAAAGTAAAATAAAATAAAACAAGAAAAAACAGAAACTTGCTACTTTACCAAAAGGAAAGTGATAGTTGAATATGAAATCTATTGTAAGTTGCAGCTGATAATATTGATGAGAAGTTAGAATCCAAGGTAAGTCTACATATGGCACTTCATTGCAATACTCAATTAACTACACAGAAATTCATATCTCCTTTAATCCAGTCTTCCATGAGCTCTACATTCAAGAAGATTGTAACTTCATCAAGTACATGTGGCATTCAAGGAGAGACAGTTTTTCACAAAAGCTCCTCCTATGGGAATAACCTTTAGGTAAAATTATAAAAAGAAGCTAAGAAAAAATAACATGTGTTGTATATAGGTAATTTAGTGGATGTGTAGTCTACTTAAGTGATTAGGGTTATGTTAAGCTGTAATTTTATATTTTAACAAACGACTAGAAAAAGAAAGGTAATCGACAGGTCGAAAAGGAAAATAAACTGTCATTCTTCCCTCATGATTGAAACGGTTGATTGATGAGAGTGGGTTCTATAAATCAAGGTCATGCATACAGTCCATTGCAAGGGATATGACATAAATAACCAGCATGAAAAACTGAAATCACCATAAGATTAGTCAAGGTTCTAAAAAGTGAAGAGGTGAGACGACAAGGCGTTAGGACCTCCGTATACGTGAGCCATAAGCCTTACGCTCCCTCACTTTCAAATGAAAAATTAATTAAAAATGAGAAAATAAATGCAAAAAGATTCAGAAAATGATTTAACCATCATACTGAAAAAATATTTAAGAACGAGTGGTAAATGTTACAATTTAGATCCACCTTTTTTTTCATTTACATAGTGACAAACAAATGATGTCCAGTAATCAATTTATATGGCAGATTTTTTATTCCAACAAACAGTCACAAAGAAATCATGAGAACAACATTGTAAGCCAATGACTCCAAATCCCTTTACGACTACTAGCCAAATCCTTAATTTAAAATAGGGACTCTTTGGGTTTTGAATACCTAGATAGAGTTAACATAATAAATGAAACGTTAGTTAAAACAATTTTTTGTTAAAATGAAAGAAGAAAAAGAAAAAAATTGATTGTAGTTCTCATTTCTATGAATAGAACCCTATTTTTTTAAAAAATTAAAGAATAAATGAGGCATGAGCCTCATGGGATTTGAGCCTCAAGGCATTTTCCTTAAGCCTTGCCTAGAGGCGGGCCTTAAGGGGTAAGCCTCACACGCCTTCTAAAACACTGTTACTAGTGACATTTAATAAATAGATGCTACAAATTTACCATATTCGTCAATTGGAGCATCATAATCATAGCTGGATGCAATCAAAGGACCTCCAGCTGTCCGGCCAAAGTTAGTCCCTCCAAAATACTGCAACGGGATAATAGTTTTAACTAAATCATGGAGATGATGCTTACATGTATATTGATCAAATTAGATAGAATAGAAAAAGAGTACTAAGTAAATTTACCATGTAATAGTTTTGAAAAGTGCCACCTGTTTCAAAAAAGCGTGCAACAGAAAAGGCAAGGTCCTCGACAGGCCGAAAAGGAATTGGATTGCCAAACGCAAGGAACCTGTAACATTCAAAAGGCTGTTGAGCTATATATTTAGTCAATGGCCGACAAACTAGAGTTGCCCCCGATGTATTTTTTTATGCAGTCTGATTAACTATAAATTGTTACCATCCGCTATAGTTCTCTGTCCACATCTTGGGTTTTGAAGGGGAATTTGGAGTAAACTCATCGCAATAGAACCCATTGCATGTGTTTATCTGCATTATCAATATACAACTCTTGATTTCACAAAATACTGAAACCCTTCAAATAAATACATTTAAGCATAATAATGTTAAAGACCTTGATGTCTAATTACTTTAGAAAAGAAAAGCTATAATTCTTTCCTTTCCACTAAAAACAGAAACACCCAAGTACTTATTTTCCTAAACCTTGAGAAGGTGTAAGATTATGTGGGTGCCAATGTAATGAATTTCAGATGCTAGTAGCATTGAGGAACAGTGTGCAAGTACTAGTGCTAAATGCTAGAGGAAGACGACTCGATACAATCTCAGCTTTCTTGTGCAACTCAGCTTAACATCAAAATCAATACGGCTTGATACAGGCTCAACCAAGCTGGTATTAAATTAGTATGAAGTTTGTGCTGGCCCGGCCGAGTCGCTCATATGCCGCTTCCATTACACCATGGAAACCAGGATGGCTCAGCCAAGTTGGCACTAACTCAACAAAGATCTTAGATCTTGGTCCATAAGTATTTACTAGTGTGTCATAAGATTTATTTTGAATTCGCTCTGAGAGTGGTGTGAAGGTTACTCACAGGAGCCATCAGTTGGGGTTCTTGGAAGGAAAGGAACAGACGGGTGTTTGACATTACCTCTGTCCCAGACTCCAAGTTGAGAAATCAGATTATGCATATCAGATATGTTGTCCTCCTAGAGTTTGATTAGAAATGAATTTGATGAGCTAGGGTTGTCCACTGTCTTTGATCATGGGTAGTGTAAGTTTTTCTTTTGAGTGTTTACTTCCAATGTAGCTGCCTTTTGATTTTAGTTTACAAATTGGTGAACCTTCTTCTTTACCTTCATCTATTATTAATACTAGATCCAATGTACCAACAAAAACATCTATTTTGAATTATGTTGGTTTTAAAAAGTGATGTAGCAGTTTTAGATTTGTGGCACTTTGGTCAATTTGGGGGAAATAAATAATAGAATCTATGCGGCCTTGTGGTCGATTTGGAGGGTAATAAATAAGAGAATCTCTATAAGCAAGGTCTCCAGCATTTCCTTTAGGATTGATAGAATTAAATATAATGTAGCTTCATGGGTTTTTACATCACCTTCTTTCAAAGGTGTGAAGTGTATATAACATTATTACCGATAGACCTTCGGGTGCTCAGTCCTTCACCCATCAGTTGATTTCTCTCATGACTTGGAGTCCTCTTGGGGTAGGTTTGTCAATGGATCTGAATCCGGTCTGATTATAGCAAATTGTGATCAAATTGTAGATTCATCAGATTGGATACAGAGTTGAAATACTGATGATCTGAACTAATCTAAATTTGTTCAAGTATATATAATGGATTTTTAATTTTTATTTTTTAAGACAAAATTTAATTTTACAACCAAACCCTAACTTATCTATTCTCAATCTCTCCTCTTGCTCTTTCTACTGTAAAAAGACCCTACCCGATCTTGTCCATAATCACTCATCTACTTCTTTCCACGTCTTCTACGGGCTGTAGATAAACACCTTCAGCATGAAGATAGAGATATCTAGCGCCTCTGACTCTTTGTCACCTATCTCGTCCTCAATCTCTCATCTTCCTCTTTCCTCATCTTCTCCATCTTGAAAATAAACACCTCTAGCGTGAAGATAGAGATCTCCACCAACTCTGGTTCCTTTGCTGAATGTCAGTGAAGAAAGAACTTAATTGCAATATCAAGGTTAGCGTTTTATTAAAAGCTTTATTCATGAATCTGAGGTAAGGATTTTATAAAATGCTTTTTGTGAATTTCCACCAATTAAGAGATGCTTCGGACCAGATTCGAATCGGATTTGAATATCAAGGTTAGGGTTTTATAAAAAAGCTTTATTCATGAATCTAAGGTAAGGACTATGAAATGCCTTTTTATGAATGTCTGCCAATTAAAATAGATGCTGCGGACCAGATTCGAATCTAATATAAATTACAGAATGCTAATTCAAATTGAAGAATTCATAGCCTGGCGGATCTCGGATTGAATCCGGATCCACCAAAATTCTAATTGATACAAGTTTGGATATGGCAGGATCTGATCCAAATCCCATCCGTTTACAGTCCTATGCCTAGGGGCTCTCTCAAGCTCAATTTTGATGGTAGTTATTAGGCAATTTGGGGTGACAAGTATTTGTGGGGTCATCAAGAACAATGGTGGTAGTACGATGTAGACCTCAAGGCAGGCAGGAGAGTTTAGTTCTAACCATGTTGAGGTTTATCACTCAAACAAGAGATCATCTTATATGGATCTTTTGATTGCCCTTATTTTATCTTTGAAGATGACTCTAAGAATGTGAAAAGCTGGATAAATAGTAGAGAAAGGATGGATCATGGTACCTCTTGTGTAATGTTTCAAATATCACACTGCAATCTAAATTCACAGTTCAGAAATAATGCTAGAGAAAAGGTATTAATTCACTTATATGATAAACACTTACAATTGGATCAGGTGCATCTTCTTGTTGGCACATTACCCAAGGAACAGTAGTATTAAGACTAACAGCTGTTTCCGCAGCCCATTTTACATATAACTCTCCACCAACCCCATATGCCCATTCAACATTCCCGTATTCATTCTCAACCTGTTACAACCCAAAATTGCTATGTAAAACCAATGAAGATAATCAGAGCTTCCCAAATGAAAACCATAGGATCTAGGATATAGCTACTGTGCATGCAAATAAAAGTTCAATAGTGAATTAAATTTCTAACTGTTTCACATGTGAAAAACCTAGGAAGCAATATGTGTAAAAATAGAGTTGACTAGATGACAGATCAAATAAGTCAATAAAACAATGTTTAACATGTGAGAATATCAAAGGGAATTACTAGTTTGCAAATTTGGAGGTGTCGCAGGATCTTGTTACAAGTCGAGGATCTCAATACAATGATCATGTAAAATGTAGAACATCCTATAAGCTACTTGCTACCCAGATCGTCATAAAAATTGAAAAGAACAGTGCGGCTTAAAATTTTCATAATAGAATCCATATGTAATAGCAGATCTGTAGAACCACAAAACAATCCCAAGTTTAAATATGTTGGTTTCTCATCTTTAGGTATTCAACACCTAAACCTTGTTCTAAAAATTGTAAAAAAGTCACCATAGGATGAGCCTTCCATAACAGGCTAAAGCATAATCCCCATTCTTCAGTCAATGATCAATCATACGATTGCTAAACCAGTTCTACAGATCAAGCTTTAGTAATATGATCCAAGTACTTTTATTATTAACTCCATTGACCTTCCTTTAGCGAATGAATTTTGACTAAGCTCAGTCTGCAGACCAGAATTTCAGAAGAGTTTCAATACCATGACGAAGTTCAAACTCTAAATTACAAAAAAAAAAAAGTAGACCACAAGGCAAAAACAACCGTCCTACATGAAGTTTCCAATGGTGTCTTACTAATTCAATTTACCTCCCAGTTAGGGGTTAGGAAAACTATTTAGTGTAAAGAGGGTAAAACATCTTAAAGACTAGGGTAAAACATCCTAAAGACTAGGGTAAAACATCCTAATGAATAATGAAATGAATTATCTACCACCAGGCACCAATAAGTAACTAATCCTACAAATTTACAGCAACACTTCCAACCAAATTGAAGCCGAGATATGAAATCTTCCATTGTTTTTACATTGTCAGCTCTAAATCGGGCTGATCAGATGCGTGTTGTATTTTGTGAATTTCTTATTTTAGATCATCGGCTCGCAAAAATTAAGATTATGAGACTTTTGCATTGCTGTTGAAAGTTGAGAAATTCTTAGTCATGTCATTGCTTTGGTTTAATAAATCGAGCTATGCAAATTTTAAGGAAATCAAAGTTATTGCCTGTGGTCTAGAAATTATCTTTTTCTGAACAAATAAAATTTCAAATCTTAAAAAATTAACTTTTTGTGAACAATAAAGTAATGGCAGTGTATAGGAATGCTTCATGATACAGCTTAATTAAGATTCAAGATCAAAAGTCAGACTATGTCCCAGCAAGTGCACCATTAATTGCCGACTGGTTTCCTAACTGTTGTCACTATCTCAAGTGCATGCATCAACAAAATATCCATTTATTTTTTTGAACAATGAATTGATTATGTTAAAACTGAAGTAGCACTAAAATAAACCATGCTGCCAAAGTTTCACAAACTGCACTATATTATCACCAGGTAATGACACAACAGTTAATTATAAGTTGGCAAAATCTGTCGCAAGTAACTAAAAGGCCATCCTTCATATGCTAAGTAAAAGCTTCAAACAAATTGTGTTTCAAACTTTGAAAATTGAGTCACCATATCAAGGTTTGCCTACTAGTATATGAAGTAATCACCTGTGCAAGAATGATAGGCCCACCTTGTGTAGCAAAGAGCTTTTCCTCCTTCATGATGGTTACAATCTTTGCAAGAAAACGCTTCATTTCTTCCTGTACAGACAAGACCATATATTTCAAATACCATGTGGAAGAATAAACAACAACTATGCAAGTTATGCATTCTTATATAGAAGATTTCATTCAAAACATAACTATTGTAAAGAAAGATAGAATCTCCATCAGATAAACATAATCATCTCCGAGATGAAAAGGTACCTTAAAAATTGCATTGGATGTCCGAAACTGTACCCCAGGAATGAAGTGCAACCAAGTAGGAAATCCCCTGTTATAAGAAATATAAAATATATATACAAGTTTAAGTATCATAAATACATCATAGAACTGAAATTTCTGTTCAAAATCTGTAACATTGGAGCAAATCTCTACGATAAAATAGCCTTAAACCATATGTTTTCCACATAAAAACCTTAGTAGCCTTGATTTTAAAACAGCTAGCACATAGTTTTCGTCTGTACAGTTGTCAAGCATGTATGGTATAATGTGTAGAGTCTAAAGACAAACTATGGTTGGCAAAAATATCCCTTTAGGATATTATCAAAGTAATTATATTACAAGAGGGCAGGAAATGGAAGCAGGAAACAAATCAATAAGATTTCTGTGCTGCATCAGAAGAACAGAGAAAAGAAACAAACCCGTAATTCCATTCAGCACAAGCATACGGGCCAATCCTCAGATGCACATAAAGGCCTGCTTCCTGAACAACCTTCACGAACCTCACCAAGTCAAATCTGCCTTCAAAGTAGTACTGCATAAATTCCAAAGACAACATACAATTCAAGAAATAATAGAATATATTAATTAAAACAAATTTCCGAGAAAAAATAGGGTTAGATGTAAACCTCTCCTCTAACAGGCTCATGGTAGTTCCAGAAAATGTAAGTCTCTATCACGTCCAATCCCCCTTCCTTAGATTTTCTGATAAGTTCCGGCCACACCTGGCATTGTTTCACAACCACAAACCAAACTACACTATAATTACTGTAAAGAATAATGTTCATTGCGACAGAAGCTGTTGAAACAACATCACAATTTAATTGATAAAAAATGAGATCACCTCGGGTGTGCTTCGAGGATAGTGGATAGAGCCTGAAAGCAAAACTCGCCTCTGTCCATCAATAACCAGAGCTCTGTGATCATATGTAACTGTAGCCGCAAGTCCACTTTCGCATAGGTAGTCTTTAAAGACTAAAATAGCAAGGACGGTGACTATTAACGAATCCTTGCTTCCCATAATTCAAATCAGCTAAGCCAATGCTGCCCAGAATTACAAAAACAGAAGAAATATTAAAATGGAAGCATTTTTTCGAGATTAGACCAGAAGTAACACTCAAAAGCCAAAAACGAATCAAAACCACAAGAGTTCCAACTTCTACAACATTAACAACTCAAGGAAGGCCAAGAGTAATAGAATTAAAGCACACAAAAAAAAAAACTGAAACTACTCCATGGAAGCAGAGATTCAAATAACTTCCAAACCCCAAATCAGAAGTAACACTCAAAATGCCAAAAAAGAATCAAAACCACAAGAGTTCAAACTTCTACAACATTAACAACTCGAGGAAGGCCAAGTACTGTAATTTAATCCCCCCAAAAAAAATAACTGAAACTACTCCATGGAAGCAGCAATTCAATCATTCAAGTAACTTCAAACCCAAATCAGAAGTAACAGTCAAAATGTCAAAAACGAATCAAAACCACAAGAGTTCCAACTTCTACAACATTATCAACTGGAGGAAGGCCAACAAAACTAGAATGTAAGCACAAAAAAAAAATTGAAACTACTCCATGGAAGCAGGGATTCAAATAACTTCGAAACCCCAAGTCAAAATGCCAAAAATGAAACAAACCCACAAGAGTTCCAACTTCTACGACATTAACAACTCGAGGAAGACCAATAGATCGATAATTTAAGGAAAAAAAACTGTACCCCATGGAAGCAGGGATTCAAATAACTTCCAAACCCCATATCAGAAGTAACACTCAAAATGCCAAAAATGAATCAAAACCATAAGAGTTCCAACTTCTACGGTATTAACAACTCGAGGAAGGCCAAGAGTACTACAATTTAAGCCAAAAAAAAACTAAAACTACTCCATAGAAGCAGAGATTCTAAATAACCTCCAAACCCCGAATCAGATGTAACACTCAAAATGCTAAAAAATAATCGAAACCACAAGAGTTCCAACTTCTACAACATTAACAAAAAGTACTAGAATTTAAGAGAAAAAATGAAACTACTCCATGGAACCAGAGGTTCAAATAAATTACGAACCCCAAATCAAATACCGATACCAATTCAAAAAGATTTTGAGATTAATGGCAATGATACGATATATATATATATATCCAAACAAACGACCCACCGAATCAAACAACACCTTATATCAATCCAAGCAAGTATATAATAATTTTGTTAAATAATATAAAAACTGCAATAGCCTCATGTGAAAGCTATGGAGTATTGGTCTTATTTGTCCTCATCGAACAAAAGAGAGGGGACCCCGTTAAAATGCAGAAATGTACCTTCGAGATTATCCACACGATGTTTCCAAAGCTTTGATTTTGGAGATTCTTTGGCCGAGGAGATGAAATAATGATACCTTTCGAGCTTGGTATCGAGAGAACGAGACGAACAGACACGATAAACTGAGAAAGTATATGGTAAAGCTTTCGAGGTAGCAGAAGCGGATATGATTGTCTCATGCTTCGACATGGCAAGTAACCAGAGAATTATAGGGACGCGTCAAATGATTGCACTCTTTTTTTTCTTTTCTTTTTTCTCTGTATTTTTTTGGGTGGAAGAAGACAAAGATTTCGAGACCTCACCTGCCTTGACGCTCCAGTGGTAGAAGTGTGAATCGCCACAGAATGGACTCAACCTAAACAACCAACCTAGTGAGTACTCCAAAAGTCTAACCTTAAATGAAGGCTGATAATAATTCGAGAGAGACAGGAGTAAACTGTTATTTCTGTTGAGGAGCTGACCGCAGTGTCCCCGTGTCCCTTTTAATACCTTTTTAATCATGGTTAAGCTTAATTAAATTAAAATTAATAGCTTTCTTTTTCTTATAATTTAAAAAAAAACCACGATTAGATTGCTTAACTATAAGGGTGAGTGAATCCTAACCACAGTTGATGGATGATAAAATGGGGTCGTGGGGTCCGTTTTCCATTTTCCATGTTTTGAGTTGTGATTAGCACACCCCGCATTTGACCGCATGGTCAAATGTCTTCTTATTTCATCCCTTTAATTGTGGTAAAGCTTAATCAAAATAAAGTTAATATTTTATATTCATTTTATAAAAATCAATGTTAAATAAATGAACCCTAAGTGTATTCGTTTGGCTAGAAAGTGGGTGAAATAGTTTATTTTATTTTTAAGCAACTTAAATTTTCTTTCAAATAAACCATCAAAAAATAAAGAAAGCTTGTTACTGTTGTGAGAATCTGCAAAAAAATAGAAGTGTGTTTCTTGCACACCGAGCATAAGAAACGTGCACGAAAACTCACTTTTTTTTTACTTTTCATCACTTTCTTGCTAAACAAACACAACTTAAGAGTGAGTAAATCTTAATTACAGTTAACGAGTGTTAAAAGAGGAGGCGTGGACAAATGAAGACCAACATTTCATTACTTAGTGGAAATGGGATGTAAGTTAAAGCATTTTTCTCTCTGTTCTATTTTTAAAAGAGACTTGTTACCCTTACTCTGAAGCATTCCTTATTTTTAGCCAAAAACTAATACATGTACTTAATTTCAGTCAAAAACCAATATTTGTCATTAATTTAATAAGTGTTGATTTTTGGTTAAGAGTAAGGAATGTCTGAAATAAGGCTAATACGTTTTTTTTTAAAAAAATCAATGAATTGTTAAAAAAACATTCGTAGACTAAACCATCGGGTCACTTGTCACTATGAGGTGATCCTAAATTATTGTTAGAAGTTTTTTGTGAATAAGATTTTTTTTTTAGGAAAATGGAGCACAGGGTAGATATTTTTTTGGGAAAATTGAAAACAAACCACAAGCAGTCCTCTAATCAAAACTCCTTTTTTTTTTTTTATTTGACTTGGACCACTGGAAATGCCAACAATCTTATTGTCCCAATTCGTTTAAATTCGACATGGCTTTTCTTGACCCAATTATGTGGCATGTATCATGTATGTAATCATATACTAGACGTAAACACATTATTTCTTTAACTGATTACTTCTGTAGCTGATTAAGGTAACGATTTTTTTTGTCTTTTAACATGTTACAAAAGGAACAGTGGCATGTGTCTATTCGCCAATGAGAGTGTAGTTGCGGGCTAGCATTCCTCACCTCATAAATCAAATAATTTTCATATTCTCAGCTCACATATTGTTGTTTTAACTAGTTATTTTTGCATGTTATGAACCTTTAATGTCCCATATAGCCCTCTTTTTGAGGGATGTGTGGGTGCTCTGTGCTTTATTGCATGTTGGGGTGCGTGTGTGAGTTGTGTGTGTGTTTGTTTGTGTTTGTTTTATATATACCAAAAAAAAAAACTAGTTATTTTTGCAACTACCTAGTTAAAAGGAACAACTTTGTCATTCTCTTAAAATTGTTATTTTATCTTGTCGTAAAAGTAACAATTAAAAACAATAGTAGGGGTCACTTTACCTATGTGAGTATGGAATTCTTAAAGTTTTGGTACCATTTCTTGAGTGCATATTGCATGTTTTTATAACATACATACGTATGGTAGTAATGTTTGCATGCCCAAGTCCAGGGCCTCAGCTAATAAAATTCATTTGGCATATAGTAGTGTTACAATGGACTAAGATGAGTCAGCTTGAGTCTTTGTCAACCCTAAAAAAGAGATAGGTAGAGTTTGGGTATGCTAATTGAAATTTATTTTGAACTAAAAAGTCTATTCAGATCGTATTGTATTCATAAACCTAAATTTAATTAATAATCAAACGCTTATTTTGCCAACTGGAGCATAAAAATAACTTTTAAAACTAAAATTATATCTTTCAAATTTTAAATTAAATTATTGAAAGGGATAAAGTTTTCGAACTTTAAGAAAATTTCAACATATGTGATAAATTAAAAAATAGCTTAGCAAAAAAAAAAGTTCACTACCAAAAAAAAAAAAAAGAAAAAAAAAAGTCATTCAACTATCTTAATTAAGGGTTAATTATTGTTCTGTAGCCTTGAACGAAATATATAACGGTTGCATGATTTGAAAAGTTTTACTAAAGAGACTATGTATTTAATATTACCCTTAATAGTGTTTGGTTTTATATGCATACCTAAAGAGTAAATATGTCAAAAACATGCCCTTACAGATAATAAAAATGCTAAGACATGTCCTATTTGATCAATATGCCAAAAGCTCGACTTTTTAGCTAATAAAAATACAAACCCGTTTAGGTGAAGTGCCTTTAAGTAAAGAGGTGAGCATACCTGTTAAACATCTAGTTGGTTCATGAATGTGTGAAAATAATATATTCCCAAACAAAGCTTAAAATCTGATTTTTTTTTATAAGTCTTGTCCTAATTATTTTGGAATCTTTGGCCGTGGAAAGAAAACAATGATACCTTTCAAGCTTAGTACCAATAGAATGAGACAAGCATAAATGGATAATCTGATCAAACATAAACGATTCAAGGTAGTACAAGAAGCATAAATAGTTGTTGTAACGACCCCAAAATCCTACTAAGGTTAAAATAGGACTTTGGAATCGCCACATTCACTTAACCTGCTTAAAACCATGCATACAAGGCTACTACACGAGTCTCCAAAAATGAGAGTAATAAAATTCCGATATATAAACTCAATCCAACCTGCACAAGTCTAAGGTCTATATATACAACTCACAATGAACCAACAAGTCTGATACACAACTAATAAGAAGTCTACTGAGCAACATCCTCTAAAAGTCAAATACAAAACTCTCTCAATGAAAAGAAATGTAAACTAAGAGGTGTAGCCGCCCAAGTCTCCGGCTCCCTCCTCAGAAGGCTCACCTTCACCTCCTTCCTCGAGGTAAGTCTCCTCAACCCACGGCTCCGCCGGGTACTCCTGCTCTATACCTACCAAGACAAAAGTCCGGCTGAGTACAAAGGTACTCAGTATATATAAAATCCAACCAACAATAATGATATACATGCACTTAGTCAGAAACATATCCAATAACATAATAACATAATCAGAGTGCGAAAGAACGTGTACGCATATACATTATATCATCACCTTGACTCGTATACTTGTGAGAATCTTAGACTTGGAAGACAATACACTTATGAGTCGCTTATGCTTATGAGACCACGTGCTTGTGAGATGCTTATGCTTATACTTATGCACTTATTCAGATCATACAGTAATGAGACATGCCGTTCTTGGTGGATACGGATCATGCCTTATGCACTTATTCAGATCACACAGTAATGAGACATGCCGTTCTTGACGGATACGGACCATGTCATGCTTATGCTTATTCAGAATGTCATACGTATTACATGCTCATGCTTGTGGTCCACATGTGTGACTTGTGAGACTCTTATCTTAACATACACGTGCTTGTGTGCTTAAGTGTCGAAATTAACATTCGAGTTGGTAATTGCTTAGATTCCGATCTCCCACCATGGAAACTCCACTATATGTCTCATACCAAATAGTTAGAGAATTCCCGGTTTGAGAGATGTTCCTCTAAGTTCTTACCTTCCCGACTATCAATTCTCATGCAAGTAATTAAGTATACTTAACAAACAATCACATATATATTTCTTATCATAATTCTTAACATAATTTATAATCCATTTACCACCATTTCATAAAAGTATCATAGCATTTACTCTCACAGACATTTTCACAAACACCTTGAGTACACATAATATGAATCCATTGTTTCTCTACCTTTTCATGCATTCATCAAATCATAATTCTATCCATACAATCCATATATTCATCCACATCCACAAATTAATCTCATCCTCCATACATTTCTCATCCTCCATACATTCTATCCACATTTAATCCACATTTCCAATCCACATATCCATCCATAATTAGATTGCTTCTTAGAAAATTAGGGAAAATGCATCAAACATCTATTTCTACCATTCCTAGCATCTTAACATTCACAAAACCTTAAAATAAAGTTGATTAGGATAGTATATCGACCTTAGGAATCATTCTCTTGGATTCAAAACGCTCCCGAGACGATTTGGAAAAGCTTCCCAAACTTTTCTTGCAATCTCCTATCAATCTCCTCCTTCTCCAAGAAAACCCTCTCTCAAACCCTAGGGTTTCTCCCCCTTTTTGCCAAATTAGGTTAGAACTAGGTGGAGTATTTTAATATTTCGAGTAGGACCCCCTATTTATAGCCTCAAGGTCTGAGAACAAAAAGCCCTTACTAAATTTCTGCAAAAACACGAAGGACCGAGCGATAGGTTGCCTACTGATCGATCGGTGTTTATGACCGGACGATCGGTCAAAAACACACTCTCTGAAAAATTTCCTCATACAAAATTTTGGACCAGTCGATAGATACCGATCGATCGGTTTTGGACCGATCGATCGCTACTTCTGACCGAGCGATCGGTTCCTGCAGGTTTTGACTTCCTTTTATTGTTTTGGCCATAACTTTTGACTCGTTCGTCGGATTTTGACAATTCAACTTGCGTTGGATTCGTCTTTCGAAAACGAACATTTCTGGCGTTTTTTTAGAATTTCCAATTTCCACTTAATTTATAAACTAAAATATCCCCAAAGTTGACTGATCTGCATTTCCATTTAACAAAACTCACTATTGACTTGACTTAAACTCAAAATGAGGAAAAACACTAAACATGAACCTCGAAGAGGGTTCCAACACCTTTCTAATGGTTCAAGAATCACTCAATTCCCGTGAACGGTGCCAAAACTAGAGCTTCCTAAAGTTTAGGATGTGCTATGACATCCATCCGTTACAAGTTGATTAAGCCTAGTTTACATCACCATAATTAGATATAAATACACACACTTTAACACCTTATAAAGACTAAAATACCCTTAATGCAATGCACTAAAAACATGAAAAAGATTCGGGTCTCTACAGTTGTCATGTTTTGACATGGAAAGGATTTTCTCACCCTTTTGCGGGTATCATTTTTTTGTGGTATAATATTAAATGATATTATTCAAAATGGTATTAAGAGATTTAATTTCCTATTTAAGTTTCAGATCTGAAAAGCTTCCTTTTGGATTTTTGAAATTCTGTATAAGTGTATATATTACTGTAAACAAAACACAACAACAAACAATTTTCCTGAGTTCTCTCTAAAAGCTTTTTATATTGTGATTTTCCGAGTTTAATTGATACAATTGAGTTCGTTGTGACCAAAGAAATGAGAGTGCTCTCTTATCTCTGGAACAGATCGTTGTATCATGGGGATGCCCGTCGTTATCCTAAGAGCATCACAGGTTGAGAAGAACCTGTAGGGGGCAAATTTCACCTTAAGGACATGTGTCAAAACACATGCTTCGATCTTCGTTACTGATGATTTGCTGGTGGTCTAAAGATTTTCTATTGCAGTTTTCTGGAATTCTTATATGTTGGTCTACTGCTACCTACGAATTGGTAATTGGTAAATTTTGATCTTATTTGCATACAAAATATAGCACAAATTTATTTTCTTTTGACTTAATGCAAAAATAACCCTTACTAACCTTGAGTCCATATGAGGTTCCTTCCTCTCATCAAGAGATAAACCCTTTTGGTAAGAAAGGTTGGGTTAATTAGCCTCATGTTAACCATGTGTATGTGTTCACCTTTGTGAGTGTGTGTTTAACCATTCCATCACAAAAACAATGACACATTTTAAAAAAAAACAACTTTCTATTATTTTTAAAGTTTGTTTTAACATGTTGCAATATAGACCACTTAAAGCAACATGTGTGACTTCACCCGTATGAGCATGAAATTCTTAGAGTGGGGCCACTCAAACACATATTGCTAATTTTTACGGCATACATAGGTAATGTTATAGAATTTGAAAGCCCTACTTCTTAAAATTAAATTTATTTGGGTTTGTATAGTCCTGCAATGGACTAAGGTATGCTTGAGTAACCACCCCAGGGGGTGGTTTAGTGGCTTCCCGCGTTCCATGCCACGCTAGGTGTCTCGAATTCGATCCTGTGGGTGTGTGTTGGCGTTGGCCTTTCTTTGCAGGCTTGCCCTCTGGCCGCACGTCTTGAAACCTAGCAAAGTGGGACTGAACGTGGGGGCCATTGGTACTCGGGTGGTAAGTGCCTACTATGGGCAGCTTTAAATTTGGACGCCAACTCGTCAACCCGGGGCCAGTGCCTAGGGGGCCATGACGACACTCCGGAGCCCCATTTTTTTAAACAAAAAAAAGAGTATGCTTGAGCCTTTTTTTTTTTGCTGGAGTTATCATGTAGCTACGTTAGTAACCTTTAATGGGTTAGGCTATTAGGGGTTAGCATTGGGGAGGGGAGTTCTTGCAACTCATACCCGAGAGGATTCAATCCCCTGACCTCCCACATCTGGAGGCCACAACCCAACCAATGGCGCAAGAGGGTGGGGTGTATGCTTGAGCATTTGCCAACCCTAAAAGAGGGAGGTAGAATTTGAGTGCGCTTAAATGAATTGGTGATTATTCATTTTAGGTTGTTTGGTATCATAAACCTTAATCTAAAACAATATTCAAAATTTTATTTAGCCAAAGAATAAGTAACTTTGGTACCCTTATAGGGGCTGCATGTGTGTGGTGTGTGTGTGTGTTTGCTTGGGTGGTGTGAGTATTCCCTTGTCTTTGCCTTCATTGCCATGTGGTATGATTGAGTTTACCAAAAAAAAAAAAAAAAACTTTTAAAACTAAAAGTATAATTTTATAAGTTTAAATGATTGATATTATATAGTTGTCAAACTTTAAAAAAAAAAAAAATAGTGTAAAAAAAAAATCTAATGCAAATGTCTTTAAGCTTATTTGTTAAGCCAATTTCATCCGAATAAGTAGTAATGGGTTATGGGCCCATTCTCAAGATGAGATGGCCAGTACACATTGGTCAACGTCCCACTTTTTTAATGGCATGGGATTATCTCTATCATATGTCAGAAAATGGTCTTGAGCTTCCACTCTTCATCACACATGTGGCGGTAAAAAGGGTGAGATATCAAAAGTGGGGAGAAGTCAAAAACATCGGAGAAAATGAAAATGACTTTTCTCCAATTTTATCGCCACATGTGGGATGAAGTATGGAAGCCCGAGACCATTGTTTATGGCATCTGCTAGAGACAATCTCATGCCCTTTTTAACACTCACTACTAACTATAATTAAGATTCACTCACCCGAAGGTTAAACAATCTTCCAACCTTAGTTTTTAAGAGAAAAAATCTTAATTTTAATTTGGTTAAGTTTAATCAAAGTTAAAGGAGTGTTAAAAGGTACACGGTGGTATGGTATACAACGTACCGGGGGTACGCTAATCACTGTTCTTTCTAAAATCTAAATCACTTGAAAAGGCATCTCTTTGCAATTCCCTCCAATCTGTTTTATAATTAACTGAGAAAAACCAGTCGCCGTGGTTTTGAAGGTCGCGCGAGGAAACCCTAATTCCAGGCAACCGCTTCATAAATCCCAAATCTGCGATTGAACTCCGAGTGAAAAGGTAGATCCACCCCTGCATGGCGCTTTGATGTAGTTTTAGAGACGATATTCTAATCAAGTCTCAATTAATAACTCAAAATACGGGTTCAGATCCAAATATACATTTGTTGTAAATTTCAGTTTCAGTGATGAAAACTCGAGTAAAAACTGGTTTGGAGGATAAAGATGGATAAATATGAACTCGGCAATCTGTTTTTTTGGTGTTTTTGAACTCAAGCCATGAAAATCAAAGATCCTGTTCCTAGGATTGTTGTAAATGACTCGCAGGAGAAAAAGATGGTCAAGTATATGATGAGAATATTTGCAAGATGGATTGTTTTTGGAGTTTTATAGACTGAAATATCCAATTTATTAGAAACATATTTGATAATTCGTGAGTTTTGGAGAGAATAGGGCTTGCACAATATCTTTGACTTTGAGTTGACTTGGTGAAAAATTCTGGTTTTGTGTATGTCTAGTGAGAGAATTTGAGATAATTAAGAGAATGGAAACTCAAGTTTCTAATGGTGGTAGTGTTTGTAAGCGCTCATCAAGAACGACAGTAGGATCACGAAATTACGATGAGAACCTGATGGATGAGCTCATAGAAAAGCATTTGGGTGGTACGCTTAAGAAACGTAATAGAACGAAGGAGGATATGGAGAAAGAAACTGAAACTGAGGCCATGATAGCTCTATCTCTAGGGTTCCCAATTGATGCATTGCTCGAAGAGGAAATTAAAGCTGGGGTTGTGAGTAAGTTGGGTGGGAAAGAGCAAAACGATTATATTGTCGTGAGAAATCATATACTAGCAAGGTGGAGGGATAATGTGCGAACATGGCTTTCAAAAGGACAAATCAAGGAAACTGTTAGTAGTGAGTATGAACTTCTTATCTGTTCGGCGTATGATTTTCTTTTATCTCATGGATATATTAACTTTGGGGTTTCACCTTCAATCACATCGCATATTCTGGAGGAGGCAACTGAAGGTTCTGTGATAATTGTTGGTTCTGGGCTTTCTGGATTAGCAGCGGCAAGACAGCTCTTATCGTTTGGTTTCAAGGTGGTTGTTCTAGAAGGCAGAAACAGGTCCGGGGGGAGAGTTTATACTCAGAAGATGCACTGGAAGGGTAAGTTTGCAGCCGTAGACCTTGGCGGCAGTGTTATTACAGGTATTCACGCCAATCCACTTGGAGTTCTTGCCAGGCAACTATCTATTCCACTTCACAAGGTCAGAGATAAATGCCCTTTATACAAGCCAGATGGGGCACCTGTTGACGAGGAAATCGATTCCAAGGTTGAAGTCATCTTCAATAAGTTGCTTGACAAAGCAACCCAATTGAGACAGATAATGGGTGGATTTGCAAATGACATTTCTCTGGGCTCAGTGGTGGAGACGCTCAGACAGTTGTACGCTGTGGCCCGTGGTACTGAAGAAAGGCAATTTCTTGATTGGCATCTTGCAAATTTGGAGTATGCAAATGCTGGATGTCTTTCAAACCTTTCGGCTGCCTATTGGGATCAGGATGATCCTTACGAAATGGGTGGCGATCACTGCCTCCTTGCTGGAGGTAATTGGAGATTGATTAAAGCATTGTGTGAAGAAGTTCCTATATTCTATGGAAAGACTGTTCTCACTATCAGGTACGGAAATGAAGGTGTAGAGGTGGTTACGGGAGACCAAGTGTTTCGAGCAGATATGGTCCTTTGCACTGTGCCTCTTGGGGTCTTGAAGAATAGGACCATCAGATTCGAACCAGAATTACCTGAAAGGAAGATTGCAGCTATTGATAGGTTGGGTTTTGGGTTGCTGAATAAAGTCGCCATGGTTTTCCCTCATGTCTTTTGGGGGGAAGACATAGACACATTTGGTTGTCTCAACAGAGATAGCCGTACACGTGGAGAATTCTTTTTGTTCTACAGCTACCATACAGTTTCTGGAGGTCCTGTTCTTATTGCGCTCGTAGCAGGAGAAGCTGCGCTTACTTTTGAATGCACAGATCCATCCACTTTGCTTCATCGTGTTCTAAGCATCCTCAGAGGTACTATCTCCTTAGATGAAAGGTGACAAAATACTAATGCACTTTATTGTGCCCTTTCTCTTTCTCCCTTCAGAAAGATGCCATTTTAATTTACATTTTAGTATGATATTTTTTTGGGTCTATTTTTACAGGTATATATAGTCCAAAGGGCATTGATGTGCCTAATCCGATCCAAACAATATGCACAAGATGGGGCAGTGATCCCCTATGTCATGGTTCATATTCCCATGTTAGAGTTGGATCATCTGGCAGTGATTATGATATTCTTGCGGAAAATGTGGGAGGCCGGCTGTTCTTTGCTGGTGAGGCCACAAATAGGAAGTTTCCAGCCAGCATGCATGGTGCCTTCTTGAGTGGATTGAGAGAAGCTTCATGCATTCTCCGTGCCACAAGGATTTGGCAAAATAATTGTAGGAAGTCCTTGCAAAAGAATATGGGACCAAGCAATGATGTGCTCATAGATTTATTCAAGAATCCTGATCTAGCATTTGGGAATTTCTCATTTATATTTGATTCTTCGACGGAAGAACCAAAATCTATGGGGCTTATGAGAGTTGGTTTTGGGAAGTCCAGGAATGATTTCAGCAGCAAACGCAGTTGTGGAAAAGGATTAGAGAAGAGCTGCCAACAGTCCTTAAACCTACCATTGCAGCTGTACACCGTGTTATCTCGAGAACAGGCACATGATCTACAACTGGTGACTGGAGGGGATGAAAGTAAATTGTCATTTTTATGTAGAAATCTTGGCTTGAAGCTAATGGGACCTAGTGGTTTAGGAAGCTTAGGTAACTCCTTGACTATTGGCATTGCGAGTGCACGGAGAAGCCGGGGCAGGGCCCGCACGGCTGCTGGACAACAAAATGCTACCTAGACATGTCATCCCAATGCGTTAGTTTTCAGGTGCCTCATGAGTGAGCATGTGTTTTTCAGAGGTAGATATATGCTTCATTAAAGGGATGCTACATGGTTGGTATGCCTTTTGCTCCTTACCCGCTCCCTGTTGTATATGATCTAGCCGAGGAGGTTTATTCAACTGCCCAAGAAGTAAATTTCTTGGACTTTGCCTGGTGTAGCCCATTCATTTTGTTTACTTCTGGAAATTTTTTCAATCTGACAGTGACCAACTTGATGCTTCAACCATAAATCAATTTGCTGACTGCTGCTATCTGTTGTCCATACTGGTTAGGATGTTTAAGTAGGTCAAGCTATCTAGATCATGTGTCATGTAGAATTGGTAGTCTGCTGCATTGGGGCAACAAAACATCAACAAAAGAATCTCAAGAGTAGTTCGACTTCCACAGGTAAGCTTGGTAATGTCTGATTATGTATTGCACTTATATGCCTCTAGAGGGACCATTTTAGAATTTAATTGTTTTTTGACATTTTCTGCTTTTCAATATGCATTTTTATATTTGTTCACTATAATATTTGTAAAATAACATTTCCTTAGGAACTAAGATACCTCTTCCTCACAGCTTAATGATTTTCTTTTGACTTAGCCTATGACATAGTCACAGAATAATGGACAAAGTTTAAATTTTTGCATGCTTATATTGGTTTGGTTCTGGTTCTGGTTCTTGGTTGGAAAACCACTCCATGATTATCTCTAAAATAAAACAGCTATACTGCATAGGTTATAATTCTGTTGAACCGTCAGGTTTTTCACTTTTCCCGCTTACAATCTTATATAGAACAGAATGCATAAAACTCTGGGTTCCCTTAAACCACTACATGTTGTATATCTCTAATTTGAAGCAGCTGTATTTTACAGGTTATGATTCGTTTTGAACCATCCGCCTTTCTTTTCCCCATTTACAACCATAGAGACGAGCCTAGTTTTATGAAATTCTACTCACAAGATAAAGAGACGTGAACACAACGAGCTAAAGACTTGTAAGAATAGAAATTTACATAGGAAAGAATCAATTACTCTGTAATATGGTATCGTAAAACTCGCAAGTATCATTATGGAAGCTACGTTGATCATAAATATGGTGGTTTTGGAGAATCTGGCCAAACATTTGGGTAGAACTTTAGTTTTTGTGGTTTTTTTTTGGGAGGTCATTGAACATATGTGTCCCACATGTGCCTGTGTTATATATATATATATATATATATTCTTTCTATAGTTTAATTGCTATTTTGGGCACTACTCTGTTTTCGATAGAATATGCATACTCTCATTCTCTGTTTTGCCTATATTCATGTCTCATTGTTTTTTGTCATCCAAATTATTCATTGATATACTTAACAATGGTTTTGTATTAATTAAGATATCGGGTTCTTGATATTTTCTGGTCTCATCACTTTGGTTAGTTCTGACAATGATGAATTAATGGGTGACATCAATAAGATTTTTGAGTTCATGAATTTTTTTTCAAATAATTCTTGAGAAAAAAAATAAATTTGAAAAACTGCAATGCCTGAACCTTGAATGTTTTCTTTTTTCCTTATTGATATGGAACTATTATCCATCATTTACCCTATAATTACATGTGGTAGGAGCATGTTTCAAAATATTGGTATTAGTGGGCGTATCGGTAAGTCAAAATTAATATATGTATTGTGAATGTGCTAAGATACACATAGATACATTGACACTTAACTAAAAGTTCTTTTGATGCAAAGATAAGCTAATAAAAAATTAAATAAAGTCTTATAATTAGCATGTTCATTTACATGAAATATAAGAATACAGCATTCATAAAAATGTTAGTACGTTGATATATCAATATCATCATCACCAATACCTTATCCCAAATACTTGGGGTTGACAACACAAATCGTGTTCTGTCATTTTGCTCTAATGTGGATAATTGCGTGATTGACGGGCAAGCAGTGGTTGAAGCTGCTCACATTGAAGCTATTGAAGTAGAGCAACCCTCCGGTTTGGGAATGTCTCCTCCAGCTTGTTTTGCAGAAGCAATGCCAAGATCCGGTGTCAAGAGACTTGAGGGCGAAGGAGTAGAAGGGGACATACCATCATATTCTCCATTTTTGGCCTTAACTGCTGAGGGTAGTGCAGAACGGATGATCCGTTCTCCGGTGCAAGGTTCACACCATCCCTCTAGCCCTGCTATCGCCACCATACCCATTGTTGAGGAGGATGGAGTTGGTTGTAGAGAAATTGAGGATTGCCATTTTTTGTGAGTTTATCTCTAATCCTAAGTCCATAGAATTCTCTAACCTTTAGCCTGATGGGGAAATAGGAAGTCATGCGGGTCTAGTTAGTCATAGGGTGGTTGAGTTTCTCCCTAAGAATAGGTTGTCCCATTTGTCAGGGTCAGAGACTTTACGTGATCTCCTTCTGAGAGAGGGTGGGAGGTAGCATCCGGTGGAGTATCTAGCAGATAGAGAATGGAGGATGGCGAATCGTTGTTTTATGTGCCTCGAGGCGGAGGAGTCAGTGGATCATCTCCTTCTTCATTGTCCTTTTGCTTATGCCATTTGTGATTAATTCTTTCGCAAATTGGGTATCGTCTAAATCTTTCCTGACTCCCTTCGGAGTTCCTTATCAGATTGGTTTTCGATTACTTTGGAGGGTCCAGTTTCGGTGATTTGGGAGCCATAGGGTGGTCTCTTTGAAAAAAAAAGGAACAGACGAGTGTTCGATGGTATTGGTTCTACTGAGGGTAGAGTAAACGAGAAAGCTAGACAATTACTCTTAGCTTGGTGTGACATAAAAAAAGGATTTCGACGATGAGGGGAGGCTAGATAGGCTTCAATAGCGTTTTTATTTTTATCTTCATAGTTAGGGCTTTTGATTATCATGATTTGTGTTTTTCTTCTTTCCTTGCTACTTAGTCTCTGGTTCATATTCTGTATGAACCTTTGATATGCTTTTGTTTGTTGTACTGTTTGCATGCTTCTATTTATATCACGACTGGATTACATATATAAAAAAGTATATAGCAGAGATCCAGGCTAGATATTTGGTTGGGTCAGATAAAATTGAAGCTTTTGGTAAAATTTTTGGCTTAGCTTACGAGGGCCACGAAGATGAGGTTAAAGTTCTGTTTTGCTCCTTGGAATCTCAAAATGGTAAAGGACTGGGTAGTGCTTCCCCAGGTGAGTATGGCGGAGCAATTAGAGGCTGACGAACAAACTCCAGCGTCTATCTTCATTTGTCCAATTCATAGTTACCAAATATGGGTACGGGTATAATACGACAATGATCCGTTCGGGAAGTACGGGTGTTATACAGCAAAAACACGGTAAAAGTACGAGAAAATTAGAAAATAATTAATAATTATAAATAAATAAAAACATGATATTAATTAATAACAATCATTTAATAGGGAATATGATTTACACGGTAAAAGTACGACAAAAACATGCGTATTATACGCGTTTAATACATAATTCGTGTATCAAACAGATCTTATACGTCGATACACGTGAAACACGTAACACGACAAAAGTACGCGGTTTTAAACGGCGACCCTCTCTAAAAGTATTATACGGGTTTGAAATGGGTTTTTTGGTAACTATGGTCCAATTCTTCCAACCTCGGGGGAAGGTTTGTGGTTTTGGTAGGAAGGTTAGGGATAGTTTGGTTTGTTAATGATGTCAAATCAAATTATTGGTTGAAATATTCACGACCTTGGATTGGCCCACAAACGTAGGGCTGTCAGAGAATTAATCCGAACTTTCGAACCCTCCATCCTTTGCTTAAAATAAACCAAGGCTCAAAAAATGTCTCATTCTATTGTGGAGAAATTATGGGGCATTGGTCCCCACCTATGGCAGGCAGTTTTGGTCTATGGAGCGGCTGGAGGGATCCTCATTGTGTGGGATGCGAACGATCTAGAGGTGTCAGAGTGTGAGGGAGCATTCTCCCTCTCAATTCATTTTAAGTCCTTAGTGGACGATTTCCAATGGATATTTATTGGGGTGTATGAGTGGTCTACATATGTATATCAGTTACATATTTGGAAAAAACTCGTTGATGTAGTTGGTCGTTGGAATCTCCCATGGTGCATTAGAGGGACTCCAACTTTGCCCACTCCCCTTGGTAAAAAGGTCTAATGAGGGCCCCTTTACCCATAACATGCAGCCATTTGAATCCTCTCTCACGTAATAATTTCTTGGACTGCCATTTGAAAGGAGCTCAGTTCACTTAGTCTAGTTTTAAAGAACCTGCAATTTGTACCAAGCTGGATCAGTTTCTAGTTTGTAACCGGTGGTAAGAGAAGTTATCGGATGTGTGATCCTCTACACTAGCCAGGGCCATGTTGGATCATGTCCCAATTATGCTTGAACTATCAGAGAAGGGTATCCTCGTCCTTTTAATTTTTTAAATAATGTGGATGGAGCACCTTGATGTTGTGTATGAGGTACTGCGGTTTGGGTGAAGAGCACATGAAGATTTGTGAGGAGTAGCTTGAGCTTGGCGTTTGATCGGACACATGTGGGTGAGTGTTGTGGGGCTCATATAACATGTTGGAAGTAGAGCCGATGGTACCTTCATTCAAAGAGAAAATTGATATGAGCTCAATGGTACAAGCGGTTTGTGGAGATTCAATGTATTGCTCCGAAAGAGGCCAGTATCACTCCACCAACACATAGGATGTTTCCTTTTAGAAATGGGCTAAAGGCTTAGCATCCACCTTGAGGAGAAGGGTGTAACTCTACCTTCCCTTGTGGCACATCTGGGGCCACCTAATGAACAATTCCAAAGGAGTTGGGGGCGGGCTTTAGGATCCTAAAAGGAGTCTTGGAGTCTCCTTGGATGGTTGTTGGAGCATCCAAGGACGGTGCAAAAGAGATGGACATCCTAGCACTACACGGAGCCTCCAGGCAAGTGGTTCCAACCTAGTTCAGCCTTAAGCTCGCGTTCTGTATCATGGTCGTCTAGGAGTGATGTGTAGTATGATTGGGATACTCAATCATGGACCGAGGGTCACGTTGTGGGCATCATGCCCTCAATGCTTGATGAACAGGGCAGTGATGCTCCTAAGCTATCCGTGATGTGTGGGGATGACCGATAGTCGTGTTCGAGAGTATTGGGTCATGTTGGATGTTCAACTTGATCGGGGAACCTCAGTGGCATGCAAGATGCGCGAGACGGGACCTCGGTGACACAGAAACCTTATGTGTTGGATGAGTGTCGGGCGCGACACGATGAAGTAACGCGTGGGCTAGCTTAGTGGATGAGACTCAATAACGGTTTGTACCTTGTCGTAGCATCGTAGCACGAGACGTTGGGTCAGCTTGGAGTATGGATAGAGTAAGGTTGGCTGAGATCATTGGATGATCGAGGCACCGCATGGTTGTTCTACAAAATCGAAAAGTTGACCGTGACACTAGGTCATATGGCTATCTTTAACCGTATGGCTAAAAACATGGCAGCTAGCTCATTCTTCATTTTGTTGTTGTTACGGCTTTAAACGATGATCATCTTTCTTGATGTAGCTCTGATACCAAGTTGGAGAAAGGGTTTGGAGGATTTAGGGTTTAGAGAAGAGAAAATAGAGAAGAGAGGAAGAAGAGAGATTATGGTAAATTGTTTAGTGAGGGAAATAAAGCACTACTAGCATCTTGTATTAAGAGAACATTACATATATACCCTTTTACAACTATACCCTTAATATTACATATATCAACAACTTCTAGATGACACCTATTCCCCTGTTGGTGGCATCTAGCAACACTTCACGGATTCTGATGAGATCACACACTTGTTCATCTGTTGGCGGCCCTCAACAACGCCTCACGGATACTGATGGAATCGTAAGTTGTTCACCCAAGGTCAAGTCATTCTTATCTAAACTGTAATAATTATGTTATATCTTCATCGCTACAGCATCCCATACCGCTTATAGCAAGACCGATCTAACTTCCAAGGTAAGTTAGTTATTTCCTCCCCATTACATTGCTATGGTGTCCTGTACCACTATAGCAAATCGAATCTAACTGAGAAATGTAAGGTCAAAGCATTTAAATAGTTTATACAAGCATGCAAGGCAGTTAAATGTCATGGCAGATATGACAAGATATTAAAGGTAATAATAGGAAGAGGAAAAACCCCAAAATGGGTTTGCTTCACGAGCTCGACCTTCCCTTGGTGAGAAATCCGAACCTTGAGTCTTGTATCTCACACTTCAAGCCTTTGCACCAAACTCCCAAACCCTAGCCTCCTCTTCTCCCTTCTTCCCAAAGCTCTCTCTCTTAGATTAGGTTTTCAAAAGTGAGCAATTAGGTCTATCTTATCCTATTTATACTCCAATCCTTTATATGTGCTTTTAGCCAATTACCCCCACTAAAGGTGTTTGGCTCCAAGCTATAGTTAAACCTTTAGTGTATTATTCTCTTTTAATTATTCTACACTAAACAATTACTAACAACCAAATGCTTCACAAAGATATTTACCAAAATACCCCTAGACTAGTAAATTACTAAAATACCCTTACTAATTATATTATGAAATTTAGAATCGCTGCAATTACTTCCACTCAAATTTAGTTATCTATTACTGTTTAGCCATCTTTGCCATCTCTGTTTGTTGCACATTCAACACTCCTATCACATTGTCACACTCTACCTTGTCTTTAAATTTGGAAAACCCTTCGAGCATCGAAGACATTATAGAACTCATCTTAGAAGGATGAACTCCTCCTCTCTATATCGCCCGATCAATTTATCCGGCGGTGGCTGACAAGACGGCTGAAGTGAACGCACTCTTGGTTACTCTGTCCAACTCAAGGCCCAGGGTCTAAATGTTTATGTTTGCGATTGCGCCACGTGGCACTGACATGCCCGACAACCATATTTCTAGCCAACACTTACATAACATTCCGGAAGTGTATCTCCACCTTAGTTACCCTAGATTAGTTTTTCAAGCAATATCTTCCTCAAGTTCTCCCTCCTTATAAATATCCAGTCAAGATACAAGAAATGGTTTCTTTGAAAATCTCTTGGCCATCTATCTTGTTATTGCCTTACCCTTGTGTTGTTAGTTGTTACTAAGTGGCATTCCGAATTTTGTCATGGTTGGACTTATTTTTAGATCCTTAAACCTTAAGGCGATCCTCCTTTTCTCTACTTCTTCATTTACCTTTCTTTTGTATCATTAATTAATGCACATTGTATACATTTAATTATACCAAGGAACCTCCTCATTCATGAAAATGTGCCTTTGATTCATCTGTAACCAATGCATAAATACATACTCATAGTTGACCCTTGATATAAAGTGTCACAACACATTGTTCTCATGCTAGTTACCACTCCTTCATATATGTCCTTAATGATAAATATGTATGCTTAAAATTTCTGGATTCTCTACTGCCCACTAAATTGAATTTCCAAGGACTTTATCACATGCCTTTTAAATTAAGAAAAATCATACGGAGGGTTTTCCTCTTCTCCCACAACTTCTCTATCAATTGTTTAAGTGAGAAGAAAGCGTTAATTGTACACTTCACTTTCATGAATTCAATCTGATGCCAATTGAAACTGGTTTATTGATACCCTAATTACTTGTCTCAGTCCTTGTTTCATCCATCTCTATCATTTGACAGCATGAATCATAATATCTCGTAATAATCTGGGCAACTTTGGACATTTCCTTTGTTTTGTGTATAGATACGACATAGTTTCTTCTCCATGCATATAAAAAGTCTTCAAAATCTTATTAAACAACTTAGTTAGGACAAGCTAGTTTATCTTATACATTTTGCACTTTAATACGAATTATTTGTTCCTCAGCCTTTCTTATTTTTATCAGGGCCGCAGATTCTTTTAGTTCAATACCCCAATTCAATGTCCCCGGAGTTAACATCTCTACATAGTCCAAAGCCCCCCGTATGTGAATTTTCCTCTCTCTCTTTCTCTCTTTCTCTCAATTCTCTATTTCTTAATCTCTTCATCATTCACCAAGATTCTCTAGTTTATAGTGTAGGTCATTTGATGCTTTATGTTTCATTCCCAATGATTACTTTTTAGTCTTTTATATCATTTATGTATCTTTCAATGTTTTCCTAGTTTGTTGTGTCTTGTCAAGTTTTATAGTACTGTCGCGCCCCAAAATCTCACCTAACTTAATGTGAGACTTTGGCACGTGACTTAATCATTAATTCCATAACTTCCTGTCATAAAACATTTAAGGCAATTCTAAAACATGAACCTAAAAATTTTCTCTTCAAATAAATACTAATCAAGTCTAGTATCTGAAATAAATGCTGAGACATCATAATTAGTTAAAATCATCCTCTATGAATCTCCAATCATAAATTCAAACAAACCATAAATCTATTACAATGTCTAAACTTCAAAATCCAAAATACTAGTAATCTAATGTCCAGTGTATGTCCAGCAATCCCAATTCCATTCCCCATCAGGGTAATCACCTGCTGGCTCTTCCTGTTCCTTCTCGTATTCTTCCTTTTCCAAAGGTCCTGGAGTACAGATACCAAAACTAGAACCTGCCGACAACAACAAACATCGGCTGAGTAAAAAGTTACCTAGCGTATATATAAAATCCTATCTAACAATATAACGATATTTAATATGAACATGATTTAAGATTCACATATAATGTAAACATATAACAATTTAGAGTGCGGAAGCATAATTCAATTTCGATTCTTACACATGATTGCTTGTGTTTATTTCTCTTGTTTATCTTACTTATTTTATTGTTCATGAATTTAGCTAACAACATATAATGCAATAACTTAATATAACTCTACCCCATATATTGGGTAGAGACTAACATATACCCTATTTTCTGAGGTACCACACAATATACACATTATCCGGTGCATACGGCTTGTCTACACATTATCTGGTGTATACGGCTTGTCTACACATTCGCCGGTGTATACGACTGGTCTTGCCTTGATCATAGGCCTGTGGGTACTCGGTCAATGCAAAACTTAATCATGCATAATACTTGTGTCCTTGTGTACTTGCATAATACTTGTCATCTTGTATATTCTCATGCTTATTCATATTTAAATTTCGTGAATCAGTGTGAGTGAAATAATAATGATTGCAAATCATGCATACATTTAAACATGTAGGAGTTCTCGTAAATGATCAATATAAAACATAGATTTATCAAATAAAATAAGGGACAATTTTATTTATCATGTCTAAATTTTCAATACACAATTATAATTAAATAAATCTCACAGAACCCTAATTTTTACAACACATCATAATCTCAAAACAAACTTATAATAGTTTCATCAGTTACAAACATCATCCCCTTCATCCATTTCATCATCCATACGCTACAAAAATCATTCCCTTTTCCCTTGTTGATATAAAATTAAAATCATGAAAAACATCTCTCACATACTAGTTTTCACAAGGAAATCACCACTTAGATCATTTTCTATACATCATATATACTTTCCCTAAGAAAATCATGATTTAAAATTTTCTAACATCAAATATAAATTTTCCAAGAGAAAACATGATTTAAAACATCACAAAGTGATCACATATATTTTCCATAAGAAAATCTTGGTGTAAATATCATAAGATCATCATATTTATTTTCCATAATAGATTGAAACATCACAAACATGTTTACTCTTATTGTTCTTGCTTTAGATCTATCACGTTCATCATATTTATATCAAAAATCTTTATATTGATAGGAAGGAAGTCATATTTACCTTTTACGATCGCTTCCCTACGATCGAGTGCTTGCAAATGGAGCGGATCTAAGCTTTTTCACCATTTCTCCTTGAAAAACCTTTAATCTCCCCTCTTGGATCTCTCAAAAATCCTTCTCTCACTCTCTTTTAGGTCTAAAAAGTTTTAGAAACCCTCAACCCACGAGTATAAGGGGTATTTATAGTGTTGGGAGCCCTAGGGATTCCACAAGTAGGAAAAACGCGTAAAAAGAAGCCCAAATGGCGTTTTTGGCGATCAGTCGCCTCCAGGGGCGATCGATCGCTGTCGGTGGGCGATCGATCGGCCATGGTGCCGATTTTTTTTTTTTTTAAAAACTCTTTTGCTACTTTTTGCCCATCATTCTTTTTAAGCAATTAAACCTCAAAAACGACTTAAATTTAGTGTTTTATTTGGGTTTTCAAATCACTGCTTTTCGCATTAAATTTATAGGCTTAAATATATTAAAAATTTAAACACATGTTTCCATAGCATTTAATAAAGATCACAGTTATTAAGAAATAATAAATTCGGGGTTCTACAAGTACGAACTTTTTTCCCCAACGTTCTTTTAAACCTCATTACTTTACTACCAAGTTTCTATTCGTGATTTCCTTTAATGCAATTGGCCACTTCATCCTACATATATATAGTTTTACTTCTAAATTCCATTTTCAAAGCAACATTTTTTTCGTTCTATGTTTCGCCAATTTATTCATGGGCCACACTTTGATACAATTGGCCCTTTTCCTGTTTTAAGCTAGATGCTCCACGTTTAGATGTGAGGGGGAGAACAGGAGTCCTGTTTTAAGCTAGATGCTCCACGTTTAGATGTGAGGGGGAGAACAGGAGTCACATTATCATCCACTGCTCTTTTCCGTGGAGGTTTTGAAGCTTCTACATGTACTTGTTTGGTCTGTCTTGTTCTTTCTTGAGAGATGTGAGGGATGCCTTTTCTAGCTGGCCAAGTGATCCCTTTAGGGGCGGGAACAAAAATATTTGGAGACTGCATGCTTGCTATATGCTGGGGCCTTTGGAAAGAACAAAACAAAAGAAATTGTGAAGGTGTAAATTGGCCTCTTTTAAAGATTTTGTGACTTTGGGTGGATGCTATTTCAATTGTCGTCGGTGTTGAAGGAGTATACAGATTGTACAATTGTGCAAGCAATGACTTTATAAGTAGATGGAACTCCTTTGTTTCGATGATTTGTAATTCTTTTTAATGTATTATTGTATTTCTTTGGGAAGTTTTTATTTCCTCTCTTGTGTACATTTCATTAGCTCATATATGTAAATACAATTCCATAAGTTATAACAAATACTCTTGGGCCATTTTTGTTTCATTTATTCTCTCCATCCCTTAATGCAAACATCCATAACCACTAGAGTTGCAGTAGGGTTGAGCTAGGCCAAGGTTAGTTCAGGCCTAGTGATGGGGATCAGCCCCTTAAAGTTTACAACAAGAGGAAAAAGAGTAATGAATACTATGTGGGCCCACTTGATGAAGATAAGCCCATGGGCCTCAAAGTATATTACCGTAGGCTCAAGAAATCTCATGATTGACCATGAGGCCCACAAATAAGTCCAATGATTCTTCTAGAAAGTCTATATCCTTGCTGAAAATTTTGTCATTAATCATTCTTCTAGAGAATCTTTGTTTAGATAAAAGAATATTCTAAAAAGTCTAGAGTCTAGAAGTCCAAGGGACTTCTCTATAAAGTCAAAAAGTCTTAAAGTCCAAGAGTCTTAGAAGGTCCTAGAAACTTTAAGGCATTTAATGTCTTAGCATTTATGTAGAATGTTTTATAAATGCCTATAAATAGAGGTCGTATGACAATGTAGAGACTTAGATTTGAAGTGAATGAACAAGTTCTTTTTACTAATGTGTGATTCCTTATATTGGTGGTGTGATTCCATCCTTGGTTGCCTAAGTTGGTGAGATTCCAACCGTAGGTCATCCATAGAAGTAGTGAGACTCTACTTCTCTTATCTCATTTCTCCTTATTTCACTTCTCTCTTTCTTTTTTATTAAGATTCAACATTATTCTTCCTCTTTCCTACATCAATTTTGGTATCAAAGCCGAAGTTTGGCAGCATATCAACATATACATCGTTTGAGGAGCAGTACATCGTACGAGAACTATGCTACCATGAGCTCTAGAAATCATTCAGAAGGTATTGGAGCAACTCCAACTCAACTAGGGGAGTTGTCAGCCATCCAAAAGTCACAATAAGAAACAATAGATAAGCTCAATACTCGGTTGGATGAAATAATGACATTTCTACAAAGGCATCATGGAAATACGAATCAAGATACTGAAGGTGATGATGCCTATGGGTCTCAACATTCAGCTATACGCTCGCCACAATTCGCCACCCATGAAACACGAAGAACTCATCCAATGGGACATCAAAAGAGAGACATGGGTGACGACATGAACCAAGGCATGGAGAGGTGTGGAAATTACAGAGCAATAGATGATGTGACCAAGAAGGTACACCTTGAAGTTACTGATTTTTATGGAAAACTTAATCTAACGGCTTTTCTTGATTGACTCATGTCTATGGATGATTATTTCGATTGGTATTCCATGCCCGAAGTAAAGAAGGTCCGCTTTTTTAAAGCAAAATTGAAAGGGCTAGCACGATTATGGTGGTATAGTGTTGAAGTTCAACTCTATAGATCTAATCAACCACCCATTGATACGTGGAACGAGATGAAGATAAAGATGAGGGAACACTACTTACCAGTTGATTATGAGCAAACTTTATACTCCAAGATGTTCCAGCTAAAACAAGGTTCTAAGTCGGTGGAAGAGTACACGGAGGAGTTTCAAGAATTGACTATTCGGAACCGAGTTCGAGAAAGTGAAGCTCAGTTGGTAGCTACGCGCACTTGGACGTTAGATGAAGCATATCAGCTTGCACTTACAATTGAAGAAAAGTTTCGATCATCAAGGCGTCCGGTAAGTCAAAATGTGGGGTCTTCTAACAATCGACTAGCCAGTAACACTCTACGTGGCAATGACTCCAACGCTTATAACCGAGGGGGCAGCAACCAACGGGTATTCGATAGTAGTAATCGGGATATTACCAAGGGTAAGGCACCGATTAGAGATGGTACAAAACAGTCCGGTAAGACTCGATTGTGTTATAAATGGGGAGGTCATGGCCACTTTGCCATCGTGTGCCCAAACAAGAGATTGCACTTTTGTGTAGAGGAACTGAAAGCTGAACTAGAAAAAGATCAGGAGGAAGAGCAACTGGAAGATGAAGCCGATTACTGTGGAGGCATGCATGAGGGTCTTAGTCTTGTGATGCGAATATTATTAACTACACCAAAATCCGAAGAAGAGGAAGATTAGCGGCGTACCAACATCTTTCACATCAGGGTTTCACGCAAGGGAAGACTTTGCACCATGATTATTGATGGAGGTAGCAGTTTGAACGTGACATCTCTAGAGCTTGTGGAGAAGCTTAGGCTAAAAAAGGAGAAGCACCCACGGCCATATCAAGTAGCATGGGTAAATGATACTTCCATTCTGGTAAATCATTGTTGCTTAGTTATTTTCTTGATTAGTAAGAACTTTGAAGAATCAGTTTGGTGTGATATTTTACCTATGAAAGTTGGCTATATTTTGCTTGGGAGACCTTGGCTTTTTTATCGTAAGGTACAACATGATGGATATGAGAATACCTATACTCTGATGCACAATGGGCGCAAAAAAGTTCTTCTACCTATGAAAGATCTTCCATTTATTAAGCAATCAGAGGTAGAACAACCAACAAATGTTCTCACTATGCACGAGTTCATGGAGGAAAGCAAGGATAGTGCTATAGTCTTTGCTTTAGTGACACGAGAAGTGCCCCAATCAAAGAAAGAAGAGAAGGAATACCCATCAGAAGTCAAGGGCATTTTTGCTGATTTTGCAGACCTAGTACCTGAAGAGTTGCTCAATGAGCTTCCCCCCATGCGTGATATACAACACGCTATCGATCTTGTTTCAGGTGCGACTTTGCTTAATTTATCCTCTTATCGCATGAATCCAACAGAGCACGCCGAGCTTAAAAGGCAAGTTGATGAATTACTTACAAAGGAGTTCATTTGGGAAAGCTTAAGCCCTTATGGAGTTCCCGCTCTGCTCACTTCTAAGAAGGACGAGACATGACGCATGTGCATGGATAGTAGAGCTATCAATAAGATAACTGTCAAGTATTGGTTTCCTATACCAAGACTTGACGATATGTTAGACATGATGGCTGGAGTAGTGATTTTCTCAAAGATCGACTTGAGAAGTGGATACCATCAAATACATATTCGCCTTGGAGATGAGTGGAAAACGGCATTCAAGACCAAGGACGGATTATATGAGTGGGTTAGTCATGCCCTTTGGACTAACCAACGCACCTAGCACATTCATGTGGATCATGACACAGGTACTACGTCTTTTCATTGGAAAATTTGTCATAGTATATTTTGATGATATTCTTATTTATAGCCGATCTTATGAGGACCATGGAGGACACTTAAGGCAGGTGATGCAAGTTCTTAGGGCTGAAAAGCTCTACATCAATTTGAAAAAATGTACTTTTATGAGTCCCAATGTTGTATTTTTGGGTTTTGTTGTTCCTTCAAAAGGAGTAGAAGCGGACCCATAAAAGATAAGGGCTATTGTTGATTGGCTAGCACTTTCTAATATCCATGAAGTACGAAATTTTCATGGATTAGCTACTTTCTATCGGCGTTTCATTCGAAATTTCAGCACCATCATGGCGCTTATCACGGAGTGTGTGAAGTCTGGCAGTTTACTTGGACCAAGGCAGCAAGTAATGCATTCGAAGAAATAAAAAACAAGATGGTGAAAGCTCTAGTTTTACAATTGCCAGATTTTGGGAAAATCTTCGAGGTTGCATGTGACGCTTCACATGTGGGTATAGGAGCTGTCCTTAGCCAAGAAGGGCATCCTGTGGCCTATTTTAGTGGAAAGCTCAACAACGCCAAGAAAAGGTACTCAACTTATGATGTTGAGTTCTACGCCATAGTACAAGCTCTCAAGCATTGGTGACACTACCTCATTCATCGGGAGTTTGTCTTGTACTCCGATCTCGAGGCATTGAGGTACCACAATTCACAGAAGAAGCTTAGTTCTCAACATGCAAAATGGAACAGTTACCTCCAAGAATACACTTTCCACTTGAAGCACCGAGCTGGAGTTGACAATAAAGTAGCCGTTACACTTAGTAGAAAAGCTCTACTCTTGGTAAACATGTCTGCCACTACTATTGGGTTTGAAGAACTGAAGCGTTGCTAAGATAATGATATGGACTTTGGTACTATCTACACTACACTCCGTGACGGTTTAGGAGACCAACATGTTGATTTTCAAATATTGGATGGATACTTGTTCTACAAGACTCATCTATGTTTGCCACAGACTTCCTTACGAGATCATGTGATATGGGAGCTACATGGAAGAGGTTTGGGTGGACACTTTGGCCGTGACAAGACCATTGCATTGGTTGAGGATTGATTCTTTTGGCCTAGTTTGAAGAAGGATGTGTGGAAAGTTATTAAACAATGTCGGGCTTGCCAATTGGGAAAAGGATCAAAGAAGAATTCAGGTTTGTATACTCCACTACCAACTCCGGACAAGCCATGGGAAGACATAAGCATGGATTTTGTGCTTGGCCTACCAAGAACGCAAAGAGGATTTGATTCTATCTATGTGGTGGTTGATCGATTTTCCAAGATGGCTCACTTTATACCTTTCAAGAAGGCTTCTGACGCTTCTTACGTGGCTGGCTTATTTTTTTGAAAGGTGGTTCGGTTGCATGGTCTTCCAACGTCTATTGTTTCTGACCGTGATGTAAAGTTCATGAGTTACTTTTGGAAGACATTATGGGCCAAGTTGGGTACTTGGTTGAAATATTCAAGCGCATTCCACCCCCAAACTGATGGCCAAACGGAAGTCATTAACCGTAGCCTTGGTGATCTATTGCGATGCTTAGTAGGTGACCATGTAGCAAATTGGGACAATATCTTACCACAAGCAGAGTTTGCCTTTAATAGCTCCATCAATCGTACAACGGGTCATTCTCCCTTCGAAATTGCCTATGGTTTAAAGCCCAGACAACCCATAGATCTTGTGCCCTTGCTTATTACTTCTCGAATTAGCGAAGACGATGATTCTTTTGCCCAACATATCCGGGAAATACATGAAGAAGTAAGAAAGAGGATTACGGCCAATAACGAAGGTTATAAAGAGAATGCAGATACACAAATGAGGTTTGCACAATTCAAGGAGGGCGATTTGGTTATGGTTTGCCTTCGGCCAGAGAGGTTTCCTTCAGGTACCTATCAAAAACTTCATTCCAAGAAAGCAGGACCATTCCAAGACTTGAAGCGGTTGGGCAAGAATGCTTATTTATTAGAACTCCCTCCAGAGCTGTGTATAAGCCCTATCTTTAATGTGGACGATTTTAACCATCTACTCTGGCTACCATCATGCAAAGATCAAGTCAAAGAGGTAAACTGCTTTCAGAAAGCACATGGATTACGGGAATGGACTTCCAAAAGATTAACCAGATCCTTACGAGATGTACCAATCCTCTATCTCGACAGAGCCGAGCTTTTTCAAGACGGGGGGAGTTGATGGAGATCAACCCCTTAAAGTTTACAACAAGAGGAAAAAGAGTAATGAATACAATGTTGGCCCAATTGATGAAGATAAGCCCATGGGGCCTTAAAGTATATTACCGTAGGCCCAAGAAAGCCCATGATTGACCATGAGGCCGACAAATAAGTCCAATGATTCTGCTAGAAATTTTGTCATTAATCATTCTTCTAGAGAATCTTTGTTTAGATAAAAGAATATTATAGAAAGTCTAGAAGTCCAAGGGACTTCTCTAGAAAGTCCAAAAGTCTTAAAGTCCAAGAGTCTTAGAAGGTCCTAGAAACTTTAAGGCATTTAATGTCTTAGCCTTTATGTAGAATGTTCTATAAATGCCTATAAATAGAGGTCATATGGCAATGTAGAGACTTAGATTTGAAGTGAATGAACAAGTTCTTCTTACTAATGTGTGATTCCTTATATTGGTGGTGTGATTCCATCCTTGGTTGCCTAAGTTGGTGAGATTCCAACCGTAGGTCATCCATAGAAGTAGTGAGACTCTACTTCTCTTATCTCATTTCTCCTTATTTCACTTCTCTCTTTCTTTTTTATTAAGATTCATCATCATTCTTCCTCTGTCCTACATCACCTAGCCTGATGTATCTGCAAAAGACTAAAACCCTAACATGGGCTCAAGCTCAGCCCGAGCCATTTGGCACAAACTCAGCCTAACTATTTTTTTTTTTTGAGTTCGAGTAGGTATGAACTCTATTCGGGTCACAAGTGAGTGAACCTAGGTCCAAGAGAGTAGCTAAGATTTAATAGCAAGACAATAAAGACAGAATTGCAATAAAAAGTTTGACCATGCTAAGTCAAAATTCTCCTGGATGGAGCACCAATGCTTCAGAAGTTGACTAGCTCTTAGGCAAGTTCTTGCAAGAGAAGAAGGGGAGTTCTCAAAGATCTTTGAATTTCGTTCTTTCCAAAGAGACCAAGTTATCGATGCAAGAAGCAGTGGACCCCCTTCGTAACCCTCTTCCCCCCTATGCACAAAAAACTTATAGGATAGGAAGTCTTAGAACCAGAAGGAGCGGGGGAAGACCCAGTTGATTCTCAGACGGGAGAGGAAATAGCTCCAAACCTTGTGGGTAAAAAGGCAATATAACAGGAGGTGTTCAATAGTCTCCTCGGCGGCTAAGCACATAAAACAACCATTAGCTATTTGCCACCCTCTATTCATAAGGTCATTACATGTTAATATTTTGTTCAAGGTTACGGACTAAAGGAAAAATAATACTCTGGGAGGCAGACCTGCCTTCCATATCGATTTAGAGGGGAAAGAGTGGCCGATGATAGGAAGTAAAGCATGTAAGGGGTCTCATTGAGAACTGACCTTTGTTGTCTCTAGACCACAGACAGACATCCTTGAGGGTGGGGAAAGTGAGGACATGGTGGTTTCTGACAAGGAGGTTTTGGCGCTCCCAATCATTGAGGTTACAACTCATGCTAGGGCACCAGACTTTGTTGTTCGGGGGGTACTCGATGCAGGATTCAACTAAAGCGATTTATCGGATGCTAAGGATTAGATCAAACTGAAATCATCGTAGAGGGTGGTGGGTCCACACCATTTGTCCATCCAGAATCTTACCTCATCGCCTCTACCTCTCGAAAGCTGATGTTATTAGAAAAAAAGTCTCTTCCTTTCATAATGCCTTTCCACAGATCTGTGCCATGGGGGGCATTGACTGCAGGGGGGTCTTAATTAGAAACTGACCCAAACTTGGTTGAGGTTACCCTCTTAATTAGAAACTCACCCAAATTTGGACAAGGTTACCTTCCTCTAGAGGCTTTCACGTTTGGAGCCAAATCTCTGTAGCCATTTCCCCTGTAGGGCCTTGTTAGACATAGATAAGGGGCGGATGTTTACGCCACCAATCTCGATTGGGAGGTAGACTGTTTCCCAGTTGCCAAGGTGGTTTTTACGGTTTACCATTTTCTCGTTTCAGTGGAAGTTCTTTTGGATGCTTTCCACTTTTTTTTGCTACCGACGCAGGGATGGGGAATAGGAAGAGGAAGTAAGTTGGGCAAGCACACCCAATCAAAAATAAGCTTGGTAGATATATTCTCTAGTTGAAATTAGGTCCAGATATGAAGTTTGAGGCGATTCTGATTTCTGATCTAGTTAAAGTTATTAATCTACTTAAGCCTGAAGTTAATTTTAACCCTAAAGTCCTAGATTGATAAATCAAACCATAACACTCAAAATTATGAAATTCATTATTCAACAGCCCTAAACTTCACATCTATTCTCCTTCCTCCGAAAATAAATCAAAATAAAAAAGGGTAGAAGAAGATTTTTGATAGTGAAATAATTTTTTTTTGGAAATTATACTCACATTGGTGTTGCTTATACTTCTATGGCCACTAGGTGTGGGCTTATTTTTCTATGGCCACTAGGTGTGGGACAAAAAGTTGATCCAACAATAATAAGAAAGAGCTCCTCCAATGCAAGCTTGTATAAGAAGGATAGAGGGGGTAGAGAAGAAAGAGAGTTCCTCCTAAAAGTATCCAAAATAGTAATAAAAAATATTTCAGAGTGGTTTTTGTTCTAAAAATGATTTCTCATTGGGCTTGGACTTTAGAGTGGTTATCTGGTTTTCTTTTTCAACTTTATGGGTTTGGATTTTGGATAGACAAAGATGAAGTTTGGGGTCAAAGCTAGGACTGTCAGTAGGGGTGGCAATGGGCTGGGTATGGGCTTGAATTTTAGTGGTTCTTAAATAGGCATGGCCTGAAACCCAACACATTTACATAGGCTTTGAAGCTCGAACTCTGCCCAATTACCACCCCTAGCTGTCAATGGATCGGATTCGATTAGATGGGATCCTAATCCTATTATAGATCCATCAAATCAGATCGGATAAGGATTTGAGATCTTGAATGCGATTATAATTGGATTGGATTGGGATCTTTAGCTATCTGATCCGATTAAAATCTCATTCGATAATAATAAATAAGAAATACTTTATAAATATATTATTGTATTGTCCACAATTTTTTTTCTAATTTTCTAATCAAAATATTTAATATTTAAATATATTTATATTAATTGGATCATATTCGAATCTTGAATAAATAATTAGATTTGAATTCGAATTGGACAATTCAGAATCTGACGGATCTCGGATCGGATTTGGATGTGTCAAGTTTTTGATCGAAATGGTTTCGAATCTAGACAGATCTTGTCTGAATCTGATCCGTTTCTGGCCCTAATAGAAGCTGCATTCAAGTTGATGATCACACGAAAGTTGCAGAGGCTCAAACAGTCAAGCTAGTTCAGGTCTGGGCTTTGGTTCTCAAGTTGACCCAAACCCTATTTGCACTCAATCTTACTCCCAAAACTGTCGCAACCCAACTTGTTAAAACCATGACCCGATCTTCCCTTAACATAGGCTTATCTAGGCAAGACTATAGTTGCCAAGTCAGGGTTCAAGAATTATTTGTCTAGGGAAATTTTGAAAAAATGGGAAAAATGTATGTAAGATATGAAAAATATAAAAAATAAGATTATTAATTAGGAAAATTATAAACAAATATTTTTCATTTATTAGATATTTATTCTAGACTTTTTCAAAAGTCGTGAATAATTCGTGAAATATACGACATAATTAATATTTGATGAAAAAATTGGGTATTACTCAGGATTTTTTGAAAAAACAGGAGTACTTTGTTACTTTGGGCGGGACTAAGGTTGACCAAACCTGATGTGCGATCCCAATAACCACCAACCTATGTTGCGTGGAAAACAAGCTCATGGGATCATAGTTACCAAGTTCTCCAATTTTTTCAAAAAATTCTAAATAATACCCGATTTTTTCGTCGAACAATTAATTTACGAAGTATTTGCGAGTTTTGGGAAAATAGCGACTTTTTCAAAAAATCCTGAATTTTGCGATTTTGTCACGATTTTTTAACAAACTCCCGAATAAATATCTAATATATGAAATATATTTATTTATACCTTTCATAATTAGTAATATTATTTTATATTTTTTCATTTCTCACTCGACATTATCCCAATTTATTTCCAAATTTTGGTAATTTTTTTGAACTTTTTCTTAGAAAAATTATTTCCGAACCCTGACTTGGTAACTATGCCTAGGATGACCTTACAATCTTTTTTATGTCGACACCTCCTTTCTTTAGAGTAGAAAAGGTCAAACAGTCAACGTATCTCTAGTTTGATTCACTCTTGAAAGTTACTAAATGCTTACCCCATTTTAGGTTATGCATTTTCTATTGCCAGCTCGTATGCATTGCAAACTCAAGAATGAAATCTTTCGTCTCATTTCTATACCCTAATCCTCACTCTCGATGCATCCTAGCATATCCTCAACTTCTTTTCCTACATGACCATCTGTGGTTGAAACAATAAATATCATTTCCGCATCGCATTTCATTTTCTTTTGCATAGAGAGGCATTAAAGGAGACAATAACCGAGCTACTTGCCTGAGTCGTCAATGGACTGGGGACTTTCTTGAATTAAGTCGTCTATCTGCTTCTAAAATTGTTTCTTAATGCTTTTTTCTTATTATACTTGAGGTGCATAAGCACTAATAATTTTAATAACCCCTCACGTAAAACTACTTTGATTGACAATAACATACCGCTTACTCTATTTATACTTACTATATTACACTTGCGCTTTTATCGACCGATATTGCTACTTTATTCCTATTATCACCCTACCACCTACCAAAGTTTGTACCTGTCAATTTCTTTACCTATACACCCTATACATTTCTTTTAAAAAATTGCATGATCCAACCACCTATTTCTTGTCAGGGTTTCCACATTCCTAATAATGAGATGAATCCTAGTTTGTTGGACTATCTCCTTCACTTGCACTTGTTCAGTTTAGTGTGAAAATCATTCTCCCACTTTTAGTTGTAATCAAGAGCCGTTGCATCATGTCGTTTCTGATAACAAAGATATATTAATAATTCTTGGATGATTACGTAGAGAACCAAAGTGGGGTTTATATAGATGTTACATCATCTCCAGATAGAAACTTTATCAAATTTAATCCTAATCAAATCAAAGTAATTGATCCTAATCTCTTTCAAATTTCAAATTCAAATCTCACCATATTACACCACTTTATTGTATTCCCTACACTATCTCCATGGTTCTAAATATCGGTATTGGTCGCCGTATCAGAAAATCCAAAATAGGATACGCATTGACATTTCGGTTGGATACGGTGAAAAAAAACAGGATATGCTAAAAAAAGCTTGGATACGCAAGGAAAAACTTGGGTAAATTGCATATAATCTCTTTTAATGCAATTATAAGTTAAAAACAAACTAAATGAAGGTCTCCAACTACATTTATAACCATACAAATGAGAATTAAAAAATTTATAAGTTAAAAAAGGCTTGCGCGATTGTGCGTTGATATGTATGTATCTTCATACAAACTATAGTTACTTAACCAAATATAAGAAATACAATCTAGATATTAAATCCTTACATTTAATAAAATGTATAAAAAAGTATAGACTTACATTCATAAATTAAATTACATACATGATAGAAACTCAATAACATATCTGTCATTGTGGGATCAGGAATTGAGTAGAGTGATACATTTGAGGTGCTCCAGACATGATGAATTTTGTCACTGTGGCCAACTCATCTACTAATTTTGAGCTGATTATAAGCTATTTTTATGAATTTAAAGAAGTAATATGAAAAACATTAAGAGTTTCTATATACCTTCAAAATTTTGGGAAAAACCTTTCAAATCCAAAATTAAATGTTGAGATCTTCATTTTTCAATGAAGTTATTGTTTTAGGCTTAAAATTTGATTATAAATGAAATTTGGGAGAGAGTATGGGTTGGAGGTGTTTTGAAACACCTCAAAATGAAAAAAAGACGGTTTTAAGGTCCATATTGGTCCGTATCGGTCTGATATATGAACAGTATCGGTCGGTAGCCAATTTTTTTAAACATTGTCCAAAAACTATCTGTATCGGTCAGTATCCGCCCGTATCAGGACCGATATGACTGATATGCTCACGATACACTAGATTTTTTAAATTATAGTGTTCCAACATGCCAGTTATTGCCAAAACGAGTATTTATCGGGCGATACAGACCAATATGTACCGATATTTTATACCATGACTATCTCTAATATCCTCCCTCCATTACATGGTCCTTTGAAGAAGGATCGTGCAATTATTACAAAAAAAGTAGCTCATGATCATTTGAGCTTTGTTGATAAGTCACTGGAACATCCAATCATGCATATTGGTGGTCACTGTTTGACTGTGAAGTCCATCACTATTGCATCCCGCTCATTTTAGAGTATGTCGGAGCCAGTGGTCCACTACAATCTCATCCAATAGAACATAAAGAGAAGCTAGTTGTTCGGGAAAAAAATAACTCGGAGGTATCAATGATAAAGAGATTTCAACTAGAGTTTGGTGATTCCTATAACTTTGGAACCAAAAAAAGAAAAAAAAAAGTTTAGGCCAAACGGGGGACACTGCCGCCCGTTGGAAAATACAAGATTGAAAAAAAAATTCAAACTAAGGTCCAATCTTCCTACACTGATACCATGGTAACAAAGATATATTAATAATTCTTGGTTGATTATATAGAGACCTAAGTGGGGTTTTTATAGATGTTACATAATCTCAAGATAGAAATTCTATCAAATCTAATCCTATTTAAATCAAAATAATTTATTCTAATCTATCTCAAATTTCAAATTCAAATCTACTTTGAGGTGAGATACAACATATCCCATCTCACTGTATTACACTACTTTATTATATTCTCTAAGCTATCTCTAATATCCTCTTGCAATTGCCTAGTCTTTTGAAGAAGGATTGTGCAATTATTACAAAAAAGTAGCCTGTGATCATTTGAGCTTTGTTTAATAAGTTGCTAGAACATCCAATCGTACATATTGGTGGTCACCGTTTGTCTATAAAATCCATCACTGTTGCATCTCGCTCATCTTAGAGTTTGTCGAAGCTGATGGTCCACTAGAGTATATCGTCATAATCTTTTCCAATTACACATAAAGAGAAACTAGTTGTTCGAAGACAAAAATAACTCGAAGGTATCAATGATAGAGATATTTCAACTAGAGTTTGGTGATTTCTATAGCTTTGGAACTAAAAAAAAAAAAACAAGTTTAGGCTGAACGGGCGATACTGCCGCCCGCTGGAAAAAAAACATGATAGAAAAAAAAAATTAAACTAAGGTCCAATCTTACTGCTCTGATACCATGATAACAACGATATATTAATAATTCTTGGATGACCACGTAGAGACCCAAGTGGGGTTTATATAAATGTTACATCTTCTCAAGATATAAACTCTATCAAATCTAATCTTAATCAAATCAAAGTAATTGATCCTAATCTCTTTCAAATTTCAAATTTCAAATTCAAATCTACTTTGAGGTGAGATACAGTGTATCTCTTCTCATCGTATTACACCACTTTATTGTATTATGCAAACTCTCTTATAGCTTCTAGGGAATCTCTTTGCCAACCCTTGCTATTGCAACCAGTCTTTAGTGTTTTGCTTCCCAGTAACACCCCATCATATGCTTGGAAACAACCAATTAATGATTCATATAGTAGGATTTTGCAAAGTCTACATTGGCTCCTCCAGCCGGGCTTGGAATCTAAATGCAACACAAAGCGTGGCCACTGGCAGAGTTTGGAGTCTATTGATGGTTTCCTTAAAAAAAAAATTGGTTGATAGGTACAGGATCCACTGCTCCTATCATAGTTTACTGATTTGCTCCTTTCAATCACTATGCAGTACTTGGGCTGTCTTTCAAATCTCTAGCCAAGGAAAAAGACTCCCATTCTTCTTGTAAAAATGCTTAAGGTGATCCTTGACTCAAGCTAATGCATTAGTCGTTCATATGTTTCTAAAACTCATACAAACCTTCTACCCATGAGTGTATTTATAGAACTCTGAATTGTGATGTCTTGTTTCCTTTCTGTTCATTTAGATGATCCAGGATTTGAGCAAAGGTGCACTCTAAAAGAGAGTCTAGATCTAATAATTTTTTTCTGTACATGTGACATTAGAAAGAGGGCTGAAAAGTACTTTGGATATTTCCTCTTTAGTGAAGATTTATTTTTTATATGAGAGTATTTTAACTCTATTTGTTATATTTGTTAAGACTGACTAGCTTTATATCCATTCGAACTAAGGTTCATTTGGGCTTTTGATTATTTCGGCCATGAATCTTTGTAATATAGTCATTGGACATATAACTACCAAAAATAAATTGCTAAATAAATAATCAGGTTTGAACTTTTAAAGATAGTACTGGTTAAAATGATAATGATTTTATAAAACTGATTAATTCACTTGTTATCCAAACGAGATTGTTGAGAAGGTAAATATTTTAATCACTTTTCAACTATTAAATAAATTAGGGTAAAAAAGCAAACTCAAACGCATAGATAGAAGCTGATGCAGAGCCAGGTCGGGGTGACAGCCCCTGGACTTTTGTGGAAAAAGAAAAACTAGGTTTATACTTAAATTATTTAATTTATGAGGGCATAGGTATGGGGCAAGGGGTAGCTGCCCGTTCTAAAAAAAAACCCCCCAAGTTTTATACTATATTATTTTTAATTTAAGATGGCATAGTCATGGGCAAGGGATCAATTGCCCCTTAACTTTTTTTTTTCTAAAAAGTCTTTTACAAACGAACACAAATGGATGAGATGACTCACAAATTTAACCCCTGCCCGTTAACTTATAATTTGATCTTTTGTCTAAAATACGCCTAAGCTTGGTTATACACGTGCACTGCTTCGGAATTACTTGCACACGTACATATGCGTACTATTCCGCTCAGCACGTGCGTGGAGTTATACACTTGCACTGCTTGCTCGCTTGGTTAGCTCACTTTGCTAACCTCACTCGTAAGTCTTATTCAATGTTTATTCAATTATTCTGTTACCTGCAAATGCAACGTAGGCATTGGGTTCAGTGAAGTTTGACGGTTTCCATAAAATCATCCGTACCTTCATAGACCAAGAACTACGAGATCGCCCCTTTTATTTGGCTGAAGGAGGGATAATACCATTTGAGCCTTTTTTTTTTTTTTTTAATGTTTTTCCCTGAGGTCTGGAGAAAGAACCTTGATTCTAGCTCTAAGAGAAAGGGTTTGGGTACCCATATGGTCAACCGCCCATGTTCATTCTCCTCCAATGTAAGCGAGAAATGTTCAACTAGACGAAAGAAAAGATGATTCTTTATGCGAGAGCTGTTTTTTCTTTTAGGTCATCATTTACTAGGATTACTATGTTAGTAACCATTATGAGCCTTTCAATCAACACACCTCGAAAATTGAGCCCACCCCTTTGGGAATACACTTCCTACCACTGGAACACATGGAGGCGAGGTGTGAGAGCTGAGGTGTTTGAGCACGATTTGGATAGAGAATCCAAAAGCATCCCTTTGTTGTCTCTAGAAACAGCAAATAGGTGAAATCCATGCCAGTAAAGCGACTCTGTTGGGAGACCCTTAAATTCAGACCAAGTAAAGATCTCATCCACATCTTCATTTCGTCCTATACTACTGAACTCATGACCGATGCAGCTGAAAACATGGTTCTGGTTTTCAATTTTCAGTAACTTTATTTTGAGGAATCATGCATTTAGACAATGAGTAATATTCTCCTCTCGGCGATGAGGGGCATAGTCGCCTCACCGCCCGAACAAAGCCCCTTTGAACTATTATTAACAAGTTTTAACAAATGTGGATAAATTTTGTCTAAAAATCAAGGTTAGATGTTTTAATCCTAAGGATTAGTGAATCTTAACCACAATTAGGAGTAAAAGAGGGGACACATGGCACAAGGGGGGGGGGGGGGGGGGGGCGTTAAATCCCCTTGCCTGTTGCTGAGATTATTTTTCTTAGACAATAATCGGTAAGTACCTCGTAATTTGCAACATCTGCAAAACTAAGAAACTGGGATCAGATCAGAACCAATCACTATTGAAACTCGGGGAGAGCTCAATTGCAACTGCATTTCAACAGTTGTCATTTTTTTTTTTCTCACTGACCCTTATGCTTCAACAATCTAACCTTAGTTTTTAGAATTTTTTTTTCAAAAACAAATGTACCCTAGGGTTAGAATTTTGTACCCTAAGGATTAAGGAATATAAATCTTAGTTAATATGGATTAAAAGGGACACATGTTGACTTGTGGGTAAGATTGAACTCTCTCCGAGTTCAGTCGCGATTGGCTGTGATCCGATCTCTGCAAAACTACAGCTATTTGTGGCAGTGCCAAGCTGGCACAAGGTCAATCATCCCACCAATGTTTTCAAACGCATCTTGTTTCTAAGTCCTTTTTATTTGTGCAAGTCCAAACATTGATCTCGCGAGCCCCGACCACGATACTGGGTGATTTCGTCTCACTGCACAATTAGTGTCTGTAAAGATCTAAGTATAAATTGTGTACGTAGCAGACTATTGTTGGGGGGTACACAAGATCTGTGTGCCAGTTTACACACAACATGGACTAAAAAATGGAGTATGATTTGTTAATACGATACAAAATAGGCAATTTAGGCGTGTAAGGCTCTTTTGTTGATGTTAGTAAAAATACTAATGAGATGGGCAGCCTTTGTCACAGCAGCAGAAGAAAAGTTGGGTCTAAAGAGCGGAAAATTCGGTTTTAAGAGAGGAGAGGCTCCCTATTTTGGTGAAGGGCTACCTTCGCCAGAATAGGGAGTCTGAAGCAGAAAATGGAACTCCAAAAGGCTCGCCATATATTTTTTAGTATTTTTTTTTTTTAATAAACAACCGTTGAAAGCCTTTGAGAAGTCGAGATGAGAGGTTAGGTAAGACATGGGAAAGAAATGAAGAGTGGCATTGGAGTTGCACTTGCCCCATCAAAAACTGAAGAAAGTTTTTAAGGAGCTCTCCATTTTAAAGAAAAAAAAATAGAGAAAGTGAAGTTTTAGTGTGTTGGAGATGCTCTAAGGGATGCCTATGATAAGAGGATGTGGTAGCGTTCTCATTTTGCGGGGAGGAAGGGGGATTTAATATATGGTTAGTTTGGGGATTTAGGGTTGGGAGTTGAATTTTAGAATTTTGGAATGGGAAAATGGTATTGATTTATGGAGAATGATTGTTTGCGCAGGTGTGTTCCGTCCAAGCTTCCACAAGATGCCACATGTCCCTTTTAATATTCATGAACTGTGATTAAATTCACTCACCCCTAGGGTTCATCCATTTAACCTTGGTTTTTAGAAAAATAACCTTGAGTTAGTTAACACTCATTAATTGTGGTTAAGATTCACTCATCCTTAGGTTTCATCCATCTAACCTTGGTTCTTAGAAAAATAACCTCGGGTTAGTTAACACTCATTAACTGTTGTTAATAATCACTCACCCCTAGGGTTCATCCCTTTGACCTTGGTTTTTAGAAAAATATATATATTAACATCAACTTAGTCAACTTAATCATGATTAAAAAGAAAAAAGGACATGTGGCGGGTTGTGGGTTTGCACACGTTCCAAATAATATATGTGAAGTATTTTAATTTAAGGTTTCTAATATAATGTAAATAGTTAGTTAATTAATTATTTAGTATATAATTATGATGTAACCTTTTGATCAACTACCCCCAATTGGTTAAGTGTTCACATTTAATAAATGTCCTAATATGTTAAGTATATTTTAGATATTAACTTTCCTAATTGATTGCGTTCCTAGTTAATTACGTGTCTTAAATTGATTAAGGTGGCGTTTGGATTGAATTTTATTAACCAAAAATCAATTCTGATAAAATTGATTTTGTAAAATTAATTGTCAAATAATCATTTTTTCAAATAATAGTGTTTAGGGAATACGAAGATGATAGACTCAACTTCGTCTTCCCCATGATTCCCCAAACATGGGGAATACGAAGATGATAATAAGGGAGAGAGATATCAAATGGGGAGAAGTCAAAATCATGGGGAGAAAATGAAATGTCTTCTCCCTAATTTTTTATTTTTTTTTGTCAACTGTCGCACGATGTATGGAACCCGAGGAGTTTCTGGCTTCGCCAGAGACAATCCGAGGCCGGGAAAACTCGTTAAATTGAATGATGTCTCTGCATACGACAAAAATCTGGACCCATCCCACTTTGGATTTTCTGTCGGTGTGATGAAGAAGACTCGTAATCATCACTACTTGTAACCGGACTCGGGGGAGCCCGGTTATGCCACTTGAGGCTGCCACATGTCTCTTTTGACACTCCTTAATCATGGTTAAGATTTTTCTACCCCTAGGGTTAACCCACCTCTCCTTTGTTTTTAGAAAAAATATTATAAAAATTAGCCATAGAAGTTAGTGAATTTTAACCTAGGTTAAATTTATTTATATTATTTAAAAAAGAAAAAAACATGGGTGGTGAACCTAAGGGTGGGTGGATTTTAACCCAATTAAAAGAATGTCTAAAGAGACTCCTAACAGCGTCAGTGGCGTAATCGGACTCCGCAGAGTTTGTTACAACCGGAGAGAATCAAGAGTCCATGAAAAAGAAATTGAAAGCGGACTGGCCGGGTCAGAAATTGGCGCCCCTATTTCCGGTGAAAAGTCGGTTTGCTGAAAGAAAATAAAGAAAGGGTTTGGAAGACTAATTAGAAGACTTATGAAGAGTCCCAAGTCTACTATCTAGGCTCTCAAAAGGAAAATTTAAATCAATAAGATTCAACTATAGTTATCCAAGTTTAGGGCAACTAGAATTTCCAGCAAATGATCTCAAACATCCCTCAAAGAACTATGCTTTGCTCTCTGTTTGATTCTTGATTATGGTTTTGCTTGAACGTGTCATTTCAGCGCCATTTTTATATTGAGAAAGCTTACATCTTTTTCCAGCATCTCCTTGTCATCAAGCTAAGGTTGGTTTTTTCATTATTTCTTTTTGATTGAATTTCATTAATATATGGTGTGTTATTTGTATGGTGCTGACCCACAATTCAGAGGCAGGGGTTCTTTCTCTTCTTTCTACCTAGTGCATTCTTACGTGTGCTATATTTACCCCCTCCTTCTTTCAGAAAATGTTTGATTGACATGGAGGCCCTTATCAATGAAAATCTCTATTATTTCTACCAGACATATGTTTTTCGATGCCTCGGCCTGGAAAGGGGAGAGTAGCCAAGTGGTCAAAAGCGACAAACTGTAAATCTGTTTGAAGTTTTTCTATATCCTCTTTCCTTTGTCTATTGTCCATCATTGACCTTCTCCCGAATTCGTTAACACCGGCCAAGGTCTTTCAGAGCCTGGCTTTGTCACTCAAAGTAACCTACTCGAGCTCCCCACTCCACGGGTTCTAGGAGACAAGTCAATGGGTAGGAAATAACAGAATGGATTATATTAGACCTGGTCGCTAGGGGCATGGTTCTTCCTGTAAGAGAATATGGGAGCTATCAAGGAGGGGAGGATATTAAGATAAACAAGGAAGATGAGTTCTAAGCTGCCATCATCCCTCACTTCCATTCTCCATTATAGAGCTCTGCGTAGGGGCTAGCATTTATATTATCTTTTATTTTTTATTGAAAACTTCTTGAAACAATGACTACTATTTGTAGTAAAATCTATGAATTGCTAAGGTAAGAAACACTTTATTGTGTTCTTTCTTGAAGATAGTTAGAGCATCTTACATGCAAAGGATATGGTTGAACTATCTCCGGGATTCATGATGAAGACAAGCCCGTGGACTTCAAAGTGTACAACCGTAGGCCCAAGAAAACTCATGACAATCCATAAACTCCATAAAATGGGCCCATAAATCTGAAAATCCAGTCATGCATTAAAGGGGTCTTCTAGAAAGAGCAAGACTCTTTTTGGAAGTTGATAGAATACTCTAGAAAGTCAAAAAAATTATTAAGGAATTTCTAAAATGTCAAGAACTTTCTAGAAAATCAAGTCTAAGAGTCTTTAATATTATCTAGATAGTCAAGAGTCATTTAGAATATTCTAAAAAGTCTAAGGGTCTAGAAAGTCCAAGAGTCTTAGTTGGTCCTAAAACCTTAATGTCTTAGCTTTTATGTAAAATGTTCTATAAATGCATATAAATAGAAAACCCTATAGCAATGTAAGCATAGCAGAATTGAAGTGAATGAAAGTTCTTCTTTAAGTAAGGTGTGACTCCTTGCATTGGTGGTGTGATTCCATCTTCGGACGCCTAAATTGGTGAGACTCCAATCCTAGGTATTCCGTAGAAGGAGTGAGACTCTACTTCTCTTCTTTCTTTCTTTCATTTTATTTCATTTCTCTTTAAATTTCGTATTCCCTTTATTATAATCTAGCATTATTCTTCCTTCGTCTTACATAAATTCAACAGAACAAGATGAATTTGTGACCTATCCCTACAAGCTTGCCTAGCTTGATAGAAATCCTTCTTAGGAAATTGGATACACTAGTGTGTACTCAATGAGAGCCAAATGCAACGTTTTGATGCAGATTGCGGATTTTTTCACTTCCAAAACTGATAGGTAATGAGTCTTTTGTTAGAACTAGTATACCAAAGCTATATAGTTGATAAGACAAATAGAGAATGGAAACAATTATGAGATGCTTCAATGCGCGTTAAAAATCCGTTTTCTTTAAGATGTTATTCACCCTCACTACTGGTCTGCAATTTAGTTTGTAATGAATAGCCTTCGTGAGGATACAATGAAGCCCAACAAATTGTTGTTGCTGATCTATGTCTTGCACTGACGTGCAAGATCAACCTCAATCTCTTCAGCAATAGTTGATTATTTGATGTATAGGAGGGAAAGATGACAACAGACAATATTAATAATCTTTACAGGCAATTTCTGAAATATTAAATTTGATTTTCTGGATGATCTTGTAATAACCCAATTTTTATTTTAAACTTTTTGGGTTTTGAAATTGTTAGGCTTACTCCCTCTTGTGGGGCTAAAGAAAGAAAACTCTTAGTAGAGGCTTGGTTGGGCCAAGCCCATACACTCTTAAGTTTTGAGTGGTCGTTTAAATTTAAAAGGATCCAAAAGTGGGGAGAGATTAAATGGAGGTTGAGAGAATTGAAGAAGTGAATACATAGCATTTTTCTTGTGTTTTCAAACTTTCTCTAAAGCCCTAAACCTAAGAAACCATTCATGTTCATTATTCAAAAGCACAAGGAAGCAATCAAGAAGAGTGAAAAGAATATCATTAAAGAATCAAGATCAAAGACTTCGAATGGCGAAAACGAGGTAGGAACCTAACCTAAATCTTAGATAATAATGTATATCTGATTAAAATAAATAAATAAATGTGATAAAATTAAATAGTTTGAAACTCATATAAATCTTAGAATTTTTCATAATGCTCTTTTTAAAAATTTTAAATTATACATTATTTTTGTGGATATTATTGATTTTTATAGAATCTGCCAAAAATAGTATATGATTAAGATAAATATGTGTAACTTCCTATATATACAATTTAATTATACTTTGGCTAATTGGAAACAAATCATAATTCATTAATATTACTCTTGTAATTGTTTTAGATTTTTTTTCCTGATAATTTTGTATTTTAATTAATCATGTATTTTGGACGGTTGTACTGTAAATTGTACTACCAAATTCTCTCAACGGAGTTTTAATTAATTTTTCTATAAAGCTTTTCTTTGGAAAAATCTTTAAAAAATTTCAATAAATGTCTTAATCTATCTTCTTTAAAAATTCATTGGTTTCATACAATTCCGAGTAATCTTCAATTTAATATACATTTATTTGTGAGACGTATTCGATTCTAGATTTCAGAACTTGTAGTACTATAACCCTATTAGATTAAATATTTTAAGTATAAATGGATATTCAATAAATTCTCAAAAATTTTCTTCATATATATATGTGTGTGTGTGTGTGTGTGAGAGAGAGAGAGAGAGAGAGAGAGAGAGAGTTAGCTTTAAAACCTCTTTGATTCTACTGCAATTGGATTTAAAATTAGTTTATAATAGTTCTTGGACCCATAACTATTTCTCAGTTTTCTGTTTTCAGCATCATTACTTAGGTCTGAAATTATTTATTTTTGTGAAAAATCATGAGTTTTGAAATGTTAAATATTTTTCTAGCAAATCTCATTGATTCAATTTTCTAAAGAAATAATAATTAATACATTTGAAGTGTTTATACTTGAGATCTAAAAAAGAATAATGAGAATGAGCAGTCCTATTTTTTGTAATATGTTTATATGGGCATGTCCTAGAGATCCCTTGGAGAAAACCCCCTAAAGTAAGCAAGAAGGGCTCGGTTCCCTAGGGTGAAATGCCCCAAATATACTCGAGAAGACCCCGCTATGGGTATTATGAGAGTTAGACACAATTGGTGAGAAAATCGAGTCACATTGATACACAAATTCGAATGAAAGAAAGTCTTTGTTATAGGTGTAAGTGTATAGTTAAAATGATTTGGTTTATTCTCATAGAAATTCTTGCATTACATTATTTTGAAGGGAATACTTTTTTTATTTAATATTTATCATCACTATTATGATATTTGATGTGGGTTGATTTTCTATTGAGCTTGTAAAGCTCACTATTAATTTTTGTTTTAAATTGAGCAACTGGACGTGGTGAGAAGTTGAACTAATGATAGAAATTTATTTATTTTATTTTAATTGTTATGTTGAATGGGAATGATGATTGTAAACTTAATTAGGCCTTATCAGCCTTTCATTTTGGTAGTAATATTTAATTGGATTTTCTATGACCGTAATCTGATTATTATTGTTACACATCTTATTATAGATTAGTTGATATATATATTTTGCAATTTATGATAATAAAATGTGTAATTTTAACTAATGAATGAGTTAAGAATATTAATTTTAATAAAGAATCTAACTCATCGAGTTCGAAGCAATGGGTGATCCATGGATTATGGGTCAGGTCAAGTGTATTTTCTGAAACTAGGGGGTTACAGATCTCAACCCTTCTTAGGGTCTCCAATTGATAGTAAAGTTTCAAGTGTCTCTTTAGAAGAGATTTGTGTCTCTTCTATCTCTTCTACCAGGCACAACTACTCCTTATGAACCGTTGGAGGTGTTTTCATTATTTTCATATTCCTTTAAACTTTCTTGACCGTTGGGCTTAAGAAGAGAATTCTAGTTATAACCGCTACCTTCAAACTATCACCTATGGCCACATGTCATCACCTTTGTGGTGGCCTTCCAAAAAGGTTTATAAATGTGCAAGTGCATGAAGGGTTGTAATGCACTGCCTCACATCTCTCTCGTATCTTTATATACAAAGAGATTAATATACTAATAAGATTTCGTAAAGAATCGTAATCTTCTCCGGTTGTAAATTTTGCCAAAACTAGTTACCCTCATGACAGAGCATTTCCTCATGGAGCTCTATTTATCATGAGAGCTTACACTCCAGAAAACAGAATGAAATAATGTATTGGCAAGAATGTTAGACCATAAAGAAACTATCAAATCCCATGTAAGTTGGGTGAGTCTCTTTCTGGGGTTCGATACCTTGGGACTTTATGTTCATAGCGACGTCATGCTCGCTTTTGGTACTCGGGAGAAACAAATTTTGATCGAACCCATATTTACTCAATAAATACAATCTGTTACACCCCCGAGGTGGCCACGTGTACCTTTTTACACCTTTTAACTGTGGTTAAGATTCACTCACTCCTAGGGTTCACCCACCTATCTTTGGTTTTTAAAAGAAATTTAACCCCAGGAGGTAATGAATTTTAACCATGGTTAATAAATTATTTTATTATTTTTTCTAAAAACCAATGATAGGTGAGTGAATCTTAACCACAATTAAAATGTGTCAAAAGGGACATGTGGCCACCTCAGGGGTGTAACCGGTTTTGGCAACTGGTGAAGATTAAGTCCCTTTTGTAAAATATCCAACATCTTTAACCGTATGAATTTTTAGGTTTTGAGTAACAGTCTGAATTACATCTTTTAATGTAGTAATTTGAAATGCTAAGGTTGAAAGGATGAATGAATTAAGGTGTTCTCAACAAGAAACACAATGTGTATGTTTCATTTATATAGATGAGTTACAAGAGCTTTATGATAAGCATCAAGAAGATAAGGATAATAATCCTATAGAAGATAGAACCGTGAGATAGATAAGGATAAAAATTCTATAGAAGATAGAACCGTGAGATAGAATAGGATACAAGATCTATCTCTTAACAGCCCCCCGCAAGCTGACTCTTAACAGCCCCCCGCAAGCTGAGCGTGGAGGCATGTTGCACGCAAAGCTTGGATTGGAGGAACTCCACTGAGTGGACCATCAGACTCTTGGTGAATAAGTCTGCGGCGTTTTGTTCTGTAGAGGGAACAAATACAACTTTGAGGAATCTCATTTGAACCTTCTCTCGAACAAAGTGATAGTCAACTCTATATGTTTTGTGCGAGCATGAAATACCAGATTAGATGTCATTCTAGTGGCACTCTGATTATCACAATAAAGAGTAGACAGAGACAGAAGTAAAACACCAATATCTGTGAGTAAGTAGCCAAGTCATGTGAGTTCAGCGGCGATAGTAGCAAGGGATCGATATTTGGCCTCAGCAGAAGACCTGGACACTGTCGGTTGCTTCTTAGCACCCCAAGATATACAATTGGATCCAATGAACATTGCAAACCCAGAAATAGATCGTCTTGTATCGAGGCATCCAGCCCAATCTGCGTCCGAATATCCATATAAATTAATATCTATCGCGGAAGAGATGAGAAGACCATAATCAATTGTAGCTTTCAAATAGTGAATGATTCTTTTAACGGCCTTCATATGAGCAATGGTTGGAGAGTGCATATGCTGGCAGATAGAATTGACACAATATGCAAGATCAAGGCGGGTGAATGTGAGGTATTGAAGAGCGCCCATAATGCTTCGATATTCCGATGGATTATCAAGCAAGAACTGATTTCGTCTATCAATGGAAATCAAGTCAATTACATTTGGCCTCTACTTCGTTATTACTATCGCTCTACATCTCTTTCTGTGTGTAAATACTATTAACAGCCACCTAATATCTCTTCAAGGCCTTTCCTGATTCTGTGCCTGGGTCCATTTTCTCACAGATCGTGGTCTATAAGAGTGGATAATCGAGAAACCAGGTTCTTATATGCCCATGTTTGATTTAATTCTCTAATTTTTTTCCTAGTTATTGTATTTTCTGTATTTGAGTTAAATTTTTTTTTTTTTCCATATTTCTATCCATGGAATCATTTTACTAGGTTTAATATTGCCAGGGCGGGCTTCTCTACTTCATCTGTATTCTCGTGTTGGATAGTGGCCATGGAAGTCGCTGGACTAACCATCAGTGTCATGAGCCGTCTATGTGCACAAACCTGTTTTGATGAAAAGCTTGCCCGATTCAATTATCTAGAAAGGCCTCAAGTAAAAGTGCAGAGACTGACACGAACAATGGAAAGGTTAACAGCCAGGGAGGAAATTATAAATAAAAAACTGGAGCATGCCAAGGTGAAAAAAGGAAAGGAGCCCACCACTGAGGTAGTATTGTGGCTACGAAATGTTCAGGAAATCAAGGACTCAGTGAGTTGTATAGTGGAGGAAATTGCAGATGAAACAAAATGCCTAAATGGGTGTTTCCCAAACTATTGTTCAAGAATAAAGAGGGGAAAGCGTATTGAAGAGAAGATTAAGGAGGTGAGAGAGCTTCTAAAGATAGGCGAATTTTCAAATCATTCATTAGCTTATTTTCCACTTAAAAGAGGAAGGAGATTGCCCGCAACAACAATATTAAACAACACTTCGAAAAGAAGAGCTATTGACGAGATTCTAGAGTGCTTGATGAACGATGATGTTGCAAGGATTGGTATCTTTGGAATGGGAGGAGTCGGCAAGACTACCATCATGACCTATATCAATAACCTACTCTTAGAACAAGGGACCTTGCACTTTGACAATATTATTTTTGTAACTGTTTCAAAAGAGTCTAACAATAGCAAATTACAAAATGATATTGCAAATGCACTGGCCCTTAATCTCTCCAATGATGATGATGAGACGAGTCGCGCGACGAAATTATTGGAAGCCTTAGAGCGTAGGAAAAGGCTTCTGCTCATCTTAGATGATATGTGGCAACCATTTCCTATTGAAGCTATTGGCATTCCGAACCCCACTAGGGAGAATGGCTGCAAGTTAGTATTAACTACTCGTTCACTAGTGGTGTGTCGAGGTATGGAGACACAGAGAGATATAGAAGTGAAGGTGCTTTCTGAGGAAGAAGCTTGGGATCTGTTCAAGGAAAAGGTTGGTGATGACAGATTGCTTTCCTTGGACATAGAATCCACTGCGAGAAATGTGGCAAGAGAATGTGATGGTCTACCACTTGCGATCGTCACAGTCGGACTAGCCTTGAGAAATGTATATGACGCTACGGACTGGTATAATGCATTAGACGAGTTGAGAAACTCAACTGGGGATATAGAAGGCATGGAAGATAGGGTCTTTGCACGTTTGAGATTTAGTTATAACAGATTAAGGAACGATAAGACTCGATTATGTTTTATATATTGTGCATTGTATCCAGAAGATCATCAAATCGAAATTGAAGAGTTGATAGAGTACTGGATGGGAGAGGGTCTGTTGGGTACTAGAGATGGGAGGAGAGGAGATACCATGCGGAAGGGAAAATTTGTTTTAAATGAACTAAAAGATGCTTGCATGTTACAGACTATAAATCAAGATGGTAGAGTCAAATATGTAAAAATGCACGATTTGATTAGAGACATGGCGATCGGCATCACAAGAATGAGCCCTCGGTGCATCATCAAAGCTGGGGTTGGATTGAGAAAAACTCTGCACGAAAGTGAATGGAGAGAAGATGTTGACATGGTATCATTGATGAGAAATGATGTGAAGGTTCTTCTGGGTCAACCTAGATGCCCCAAGCTCTCTTCCTTGTTATTACAATACAATTCATTCTCAGAGAATATCTCACATTCTTTCTTCAATCACATGCACAACTTAAAGGTTGTGGATCTTTCTTATACTGGTATCAAATTCTTGCCGGAGTCGCTTTCTTATTTGGAGAGCTTAAGAGCACTACTATTACACAGTTGTTGGAACTTGAGATCTTTGCCTTGCTTCACAAAGCTTACGGCACTACAAGTTTTGGACCTTTCTTATACTCCAATCAAAGAGTTGCCAAAAGGGATGGAAATGCTAGTTTACCTCAAGCGCCTCGATCTCTCGCGTACCAATTTGCAAATGTTTCCTGGTGGATTGTTATCTAAATTCACCCTTTTAGAAGATCTCTTGATGGACAATTGTGACTTTGTTTGGGGAGCGGAATCCTCTTGGGCAATTGAGGGTGGAGCACGCGTAGAGGAACTCACAAGTTCTATAGAAAATCTTCAAATCAACTTCTGGGACATGAAAGCCTTCAATAGATATGTCATGTCTGGGCACTCGGATCAGGTGAAGAGTTTCAAACTTTATGTAGGGGACTTCAGAGACTTTCACTCACATGGAAGGAAGAACAGCGTAGTAATCTCTGGATACGATCTCTTCAATGGAGGCACAAATACAATCCCAGTCTTGCTTCCAGTCGATACGCTGGAATTGTATATCTATCAATGCGACAATATCAGTAAGCTATACAAGTGCTTCTCAAATTTGACCAACTTGAAAAAATGTGCGATAACATGGTGCCATCAGATGAAATACTTCATGGTCGCTCGAAAGGACCGCTTTCCCAGCTTAGAGAGTTTGAGGCTTCATAATATGTACTACTTAATGGGACTGTGCAAGGGAATACAAACAACTGGCACTCTTGCAAAACTGAAGGTCTTGGATATAGATACTTGTCCTAGTTTGAAGAGTCTATTCTTTCGCGGCCAGTTGCAGCACTTGGAAAACCTTCAAGAGATTAAGGTCAGCAATTGTATAGGAATCAAGGAAATAATAGCAGAAGATGAAAATCATGAGATGGGTGAAACAAGTGATAATGCCATATTAATTCTCTCAAGGTTACAAAGGTTGGAATTGCAAAGTCTAAGGAACTTGGAGACCATTTGTAGTGGGGTGTTGCTAGTGGTTTGTGATTCTCTACGCAGCATCGACGTATTGAATTGCGAAAAATTGACGACACTTTCGTTGTGTTTGGGAGATGAACAATCACCATCTCTCAGGGAAATCAAAGGAGAAAAATTGTGGTGGGATTCACTAGAATGGGCCGATCCCAATACGAAAACCCTCCTTCAACCCTTTTTCAAAGCTACTGATATAGAAACATGTATGTTTTTCACTAGTTCCCTACCTTACATGCTGTGATAATATGTACCTTGGCTTCATTTTCTATTTTCTTTTCCGCATGCAACTTCATTGTTAGGTCTCCTCCCACTTGGTAAGTTTTGATTTTCCTTTGTACTTTTGTAGGTGGCTTCCCATCTGCAAGCACCAGTACCAGTACCGCCACTTGATGTTTGTTCCCTCCTACTCGGCTAGTCATAATAAAACATTGTGTTTTGCTTATATTTGTACCTTGGTAAAAACCAAGGCGATTTGTACAACATGATTGGGTATATATGTATGGGTGAGGTTAACATGATCAAACCCTCTTGAACATAGATTATAAATATCATGGAATAAGGCTTGTTTTCACCATGGGAGAAAGTGACTCTTGTTAGGTCGAATTTTGAAATTTGAATCAAGGTAGTTCTATGGGTAATCTGTCAATTAATGCAACAATTAACAGATAGACATTGCGAACAGAGATTGAATCATCAGTTTAGTGATTGTTATTTGCAGAATAGTTGAGCAACATTAAAAAAAAAGTTTGATTACAGAACTGATACTTGGAAACCAAACTAAAGCATATATTAACAGATAGACATTGCGAACAGAGAGAATTAAAAAGAATAACAAATAAGGATCAAAAAGGGAAAAAATAAATAAATTAGCAGGTACCACACTGCTTAACCATGAAACAAGTGACCATCTATGCCCTGTCTTTAAATTCACACCTAGTTTCATCCCAGGGAGAAGGGTACTGTTTGTAGGATAATCGAAGCTTTGCCACAATACCCGATTGGAATTCACTTCTCTCATTATAAAATTTCCGCTATCCTCTAAAGTAGCAGTTGCATTTGTAGTTGCTTGATTGGAATTCAACACCATCGATCGTGAGAACTCCGTAGGTGTCGATGATGGGGGTGTTGCTTGATTGGAATTCAGTTAGTTTTAAACTGATAGGAATTGTACAATAGATTAGTGTAAGCAGTGTTAAAGAGTATTCCTAGATCCGATGCCAAAATTGTCAAATATTATTGGGTGACAGATTAATCAATTTTCTATATCATAATTCATATAGCTGGGATACAATTGAATCCAAGGCCAATATCTGATTTTGACTCTGATCCAGCTCCCAGCTCTAGGATTCGAATCCAAACCAGATATAAAATTTGGAAACCCGGTCTTGAGGATCTTAACCTCGTAAAGCCTTCAATTATTAGGGCTGGGATCGAGTCCCGAAGGGTGTGGCTGTTGTTAATGCCCACCTCCGGCCAAGCTAACATGCTAGGAATCTAACTACTAACCTAAGAAGGGTCTGCCATGTAAATATGGGAGCATGATTTTCCCGTGCAGTCAGTACAAGGCAGACATGTTATTAGAAAAAATACAAGGCGACATGTTATTTTCCAGTGGTCACCACATGTCCTTTCTTACACCCCTTAACTGTGGTTAAGATTCACCTACCCCTAGGGTTCACCCTCCTCTCTTTGGTTTTTAGAAAAAATATTTTTTAAAAATTAACCCCAGGAGTTGGTAAATTTTAACCACAGTTAACATAATTTTTATTATTTTTTTCTAAAAACCAAGAATAGGTAGATGAACCTAAGGGGTGAGTGAATCTTAACCATAGTTAGAGGTGTCAAATGAGACATGTGGCCAACTCAGGGGCGTAACCGGTTTTGGCAAAACCGGTTACAACTGGAGAAGATCACCAGTCATGTTATAATAGACACCCAGTGGATCCCGGAAATTAATTCCTATGGAGTCCAGCCCAGAACATTTGATCTCCTTAAGGATCATGAACCACAATGTTCCTAACTTATTGATGATACACATGCTTAATTCAGTCTTTTTTCTTCTGAATCAGCAGATACTAATTTCACATATTTTTCGACAATCATCTCGGGTGAACAAAATCAGTGAAATAGCCCTTCTCTGTGTCCAATCCTTCTTGTGCAGCAAGAAGCTCAATTCGGTTCTGGACCCGATCTGCTCCGATCCGGTTAGGCTCCAAGAGCATACATGCAATCTCGGTTGAGTCCTCTCCATGAACAAGACCCAATGTTTGTACCGTTGGGAGCCCGCCTCCTCGAGCACTCACCATTCGAGCAATCCTTCGTGCCGCCGAGACATTGGTAGACATGATCGGCACGTTATATGTTGCAACCCATGGACTTGCACCGATCATAGCGATGCCTCTTGCTCGAGACACCAATGCCGGCCCCTCATCGGGCTTCTCCGGGAGTGTTTCAGGCAGTGCCCAGCCTGCCCATTGATTGCCCATGAAATTTGGTCGGAAATAGCCGAGCTCGCGCCGGATAGTGTCAAGGGCCTTCCCAGTTGGGTGTGCTGCTTCATACAGATATACTGGCACTGTAATGTATCAAAGATTTCATTCATGAATTGTTTGAAATAGAATAGAAAATGTACATTATTTGATCAATTACTACATCAGATATCACTAAGCATAAGAGATAGTATAATCTAAAGGACCTTGGAGCCTGTTGCCGATATCGGATGCCACTGATTTAGCGAGCCATGCCGCTTCCTCCAACGATGCCCGAGCCAAAGGATGGAAACTGATATGATCGACTACACCTAGCCGGGGGTGTGCCCCTGAGTGCAACTCTAGGTTTATGGCTTCATAAGCTGCTTCAACCATGGCCAGCACAGTTTGTTGCAAGGGGCTATAGATAGCACTTCCTGTGCTATCATGAGCAACATAGGATACAAGCGTGTAACGAGCACGGTTGTAAGCGCGATCCTCGAACTTGTTCACGATCACAGATTCCGGGTTGAGCCTAGCGGCGCGTACGATCGAGTCAAGAGCAGCATTGTTTCGTGATTCAGAAATGTAGAGCTTACAACACAGTAGCATAGATTGCTCAATGGTACTCTTCTTCTTTTCCATGTGCAAGGAATAGAGGGGAAGATGATGTTAAATGGTATTTAGAGAATGAATCAGATGGAAACAAAATTCTGCAACTTCTTAATTAATTAATTACCCAAATAGTTTTTGTTTCTTTTCTCTTTGTTATCTACACGTTAAAGCTCTCCAGAAAAAGACCAAGAAGGTTGAGTAACGTTTTTTTTTTTTTCTTTTTACAAAGAGAAACAGATAATCCCTACCATGTTTATAATAGAATTTACAGAGGATAAATGTGTGGGTCTGTGTTGAGGGCTCCTTAGTGATCTGGCTCTGAGTTTGTCCTTTTCAAACCCGTTTATAAACAGGTCGGGTTCTACTGGGTATGAGTCATCCACTCAGCAAGTGGACCCCAACTGGAACCCGAGCCATTTATAAATAGGTTGAAAAGACAAACTCAAACACATCCAAAGGAACCCCTCAACCCTAACCTGACCGCCTAATAGTATATAATCATTAATTTATTTAATAAATTAGGTATTACAATCCGATGGATCTAGAAAGCACACCATATTAGAAAAATTGAGAAAACCCAACTGAACTCAACCAAGGGTCAAAAACTTCAAAACCTAACCCATGAAAATGTCAACGTTGTTCAGGTGAGTTGACGGATTAGGTTAGAAATTAGGAAGCAAATCGACTATCTTCCCCGTGGCCATGAGTATTTAAAGACTATGATCAAATTGGCTGTAAGGATTTAACAGCTGTACAAGAGATCCTGGCCATCAAATATAGAAGTAAACGAACACAGGAAAAAACACAGACGATTTGGTTTCTAGAAATTACCACCACTAGTCCCAACTAGACAATCTCCTGAGCCAAAAATTGACTCATTGTACATATCATTAATTACCTTTGATTATTGTGAGTCATTCAAAGAAATTGTGATTAGATTGTTGTGATCTCCTAATCTTTTAGTAGGCCCATCATGTGTACCACATGAACCATAGAGTTAGGTATTATAGCTCCTACCAGTCAGAATCCAAATCTATTGGCTGGTTGTTATTACGTATCTATGAAACTGACACTTTTAAAAGAAGTGGTTGTTCCTTTATCAGCTTCAACTAAAAGCATATGTAGTGTAAGTCTTACTCTTATCCAAACATGATCTTAAATGAAACATCTCAACCCACAAATGATGCACAAGAAATTAAGTAGTTGCCATTCATCCCTCCAAGATTATCCACTTGGGAAAGCTAGCTTGTATATATATCTCCATAACTATAATTTCAAAGTTCATCTAGAGTTCCATATGAATTTCTCCTTGTAGATTCCACCAAGGATATTTTATCAGGAAATCTTTCCTAAGAAGATAATAAAATGAAAATAAAAGAAATAACAATTTGTTATTACTATGATTTTTTAAATCAAATATAAAGAATAACCAGCAATTTTTTATATTAATTTGAAATATTGGTGGGTAATTAAGCTGGATTTGAATACACAACCTTGTTGTGGCAATGCAGCATGTCAATCAGTGGAACCAGTCTAGCCCATGTACAGAGAAATGTTAGGTATGAGGGAGAGAGAGAGATCATAAGACATTGAAAACATATATGCTTTTTTTAAAGAAAGAACAAGAAAAATTTGCCTGAACAAAGTATTGATAAATCTAACTAGACCATGAACATCTGATAAACATGTTCTTCCTCAAGCTAGATTTGCTTCAGCATGACTAAACAATCTCACTTTTTTTTGTGCTTTTTCTTTCTTTCTTTTGAAAATTCCTATATCATTTTATTTATTAAAGAAAATACATAATCATAATGTAGAGATGTTGGTAAGACCGTACCTTGCAGCTTGAGTTGAACTCCATTCCTCTCCTTCTGTGATCTTTTTGATGAGAACTGAGAGTAAGGACAGCAGATATAAGTCATTTTGTTATAATCAAGGGCATTGGAAAAACCCCACACATTAACAAAGGCGCCACAACTTAAACATGTCATTGCTTAATTATAAATAAGGAAAGGAATCCTTGTAAAAAGCATAAATGTTAAGCTGAAACTAACAGCACACATTCCTGCTGCATTCAGCCAATGTCGTACATCTGGCACACTTATTCATCCATCTTGACCGTTCAATCAGTGGACCTGTTGTTTTAGCCCATTAAGAGATGTGGGCCCATTGAGTCTAATATTTGGTTAAGCTTCAATAGAAATAGATGTCCCTCTTTGTGAATAGATAGAATATAATATAATACATATGGTAGCATAAGCAGACCTCTGTTTGATCTCTTTTTTTTGTTTGTTTTTTTATTGAATCCATTGTTTGATCTCTTTGTACTTTCAGGAAAGCCGTGCAAGTAAGCTTCCACAACTTATCCTCATCTTTATAGAGAAAGCAAGAGAGATTAAACGCTTAAATTTGCATAAAGTGTTTTTTTTCTTTTTCAATATTTTTTTCTACAATGCTACTAGAATGCCCACAGATTTTCAGGAGAGTAGGTAGAAACTTCAAATGCTTAGAGGTAGGTGAGCTTGTGAACCCAACCACTGCTCTTGCCACAAGGAAGTCTGGCAAGATGACATTTATCCATATCAGTCTTTTGAAAACTAAAGGTTATAAAGGTGCCACGTGGCAGAAACCCATTAAGTAATATGTGAAATTTAGTTGTACAACTCATGCAATTAGTGCATTCCACTTAACAAAAGGTAAAAATGATCTGGCTGGGTTACCTAATTGTAACTGCAAGAGGTGGCCCACCAATTTTACAGAGCTAGGGTTGATGAGTTAGTGGGACAAATGTGGGCTATAGGCCCAATAGTTTTCTGTCAACCCCTTGTGCTAATTACTTTTATAAATCTTCTAGTTATGTAATTGCACCTAACTTTCCAAAATGAGCTGTCCACCTTATCCAGGGACAAAAGTTTACAGCATTTGCCACCATTTTTTAAGGAACTTAGTCGTAATGGTTGAGTGGGCAGGGTCCTCAAGGCTGTTCTGTTATTTATTTTCTTATGCAAGCTTAATATAATTCAACTATTTATATAATAAAAAAATTAAAAAACACGAAGATAAGAACCTTTAGCAGGTACATAAGATAACCTTATCCATCATTTTTGTACTTGTATTATCGCTGTTTCAGTTCGATCCAGTCAGTTTGAGATGGGATCGGATTTGGCCTTGCTCTAGCAAGACCAAAACCATCTTGCCTATGTACAACGTCGGACATGTGGCAATAAAAAGGGAGAAATTATTTCATTTTCTCTCTTGTTTTTTTGACTTCTCTCCCTTTGATATCTTCTCCCCTTTTTATCGCCACATGTCTAAAGCCCACCAAGAACAAGATGGTTTTAGTCTTGCTAGAGCAAGACCAAATCCCATCCCGTTTGGGATTATTCACCCAACAGCTTTATTCTTATTTATGGAGATGTTCTCACCACTATAGAATCTAAAATTTTAAAAATTGTAAGAAAAAAACAAATGATTTTTGTTTGCTCCATCAAGAAGAATGTTGCAAGGAGGTTATTGATGAAAAATCTTATCATAAAGAACATTAAAGAGGCCTTTCGTGCGTAACTCACTGTTTTAAAAGGTGTGCAAGGCATATGTCTCAAAACTCACCTCGAGGCGAGGCTTAAGGAAAATGTCATGAGGTCCACTCCTCAAAATGTAAGGTTCACATGAGGAACATGTTTTACGCTTTAAGGTTTGTTTTATGTTTATGACATACATCTTACACATTAACTAAAATTAGGGTTCTAACTACATAATTAAAACTTAAGTCTCTATTTTTTAAAAAATGTGTTATACTATCTATTTCAGGTAAGACATTAAAAATTATGATTATGTTAATTTCAACTAATACTCAAATAATCTTGTTTAACTTATTTTAAAATCTTTTGAGTTTAATTCATACTAATTTTTTTAATAAACATTACAAAAATTGGAGCCACTGGCCTACAAAGTACAATGTAGTTCATAACTTCTTTGCATTTTTTTAATTAAAATTTCAAATCCACCGCATGAATAATGCATGAATAATGAATTGATGATTAAACATCATATTCAATATGTATATGAACCAAAAAGTAAATCTAAATTTCAGTATTTGTTTTCCCTTCTTATATCTACTCCTCACACATCTTAAAGTCCTAACATCTCATCTCACGTGTAAGATATAGAAGAGCTAATTACTAAAAGGTATGTCTTCAAGGCTTACTCCTCACGTATCTTACGTATCTTAAAAGTCCTAACATCCCACCTCACGTGCAAGATATAGAAGAGCTAATTACTAAAAGATATGTCTTTATGCTAGGTGTAAAATAATGTTTGTCCTTGAGTCATATGATGTGTAAGTCTTTAATATATATTTATATATATATAGCAAGTTTTATGGGCAGAATGTTTACCCATTATTATTATAGATTAGTTCTTTTTTTTAACTTTTTTTATTGAAGAGAAATTAACAAAACCAAAACAACAGAGGGGACAACATAGCCAAACCCAACAGAAATGGAAATTAAATCCCTGACATGGTTCCCGGGTTGAATGGGAACCCACCTTGGAGCCTAACAAAACTTGACCGAGGACGCCGATAAACTCCCATCCCAGATATGGATGCTCGGAGCGAGAGCCTTGCTAGGCGGTGAGCCTCCCCATTGCCATCACGGCGAACGTGAGAGGTATTGCTATCATTGAAGGTTGATAGAATCAAAAGAACGTCCTGCATGACTGGGAGAGCACAGGCGGGGATAGAGGAGCTTTTGCCCGGAATGAAATTAACCAAAGACAAAGAATCTGATTCCAAGCATATCTTGTTCCAGCCCTTCGCCTTAGCAAGCAGCACGCCAGAACGAATGGCCACAGCTTCCATAGTATCTGCATTACAACCGTGAATAATCTTGGTAGAGCTAGAAATCTTGTTACCCAACCAATTGTTAACCACCACAGCTGCACAGGTTTTGTTGTGAGCCTCATTAGTTGCACCATCACAGTTTATTTTTACCCATCCCGGGGGAGGAGGGGACCACGAGGCAGGACCAGCAGGGGGGGATGGAGGGGGGAGGGGGGAGGGAGCAGTAGAAGTGGAGGAGGAAACATCTTCAGCCCAGCTGGACGCTTTCCGGATTATGGTGGTGGGATCAGCCCTAAGCTTCTTGAATATGAGATCATTCCTAGCAAGCCAGATATGCCAAAGGATGGAGGTGGCTAGGAGCTTAGGATCAGGATCGCCGTGGGTCAGAGGAGGAGGATTGAGGATTTGACTAAGCCAACTAAGGAAGGAGGGAATGAGGTTAGTATCAATGCACAGCGAGAGAGGGCACCCAAACCAAACAGCTCTAGCCAAAGGACAATCTAAGAACAGATGGAAAATACTCTCGAGGGCAGAATCATAGAGAGAACAAGTAGGATCAATTGGAATTCTCTTCTGGACCAGGTTGGTTTTGACAGCCAAAGCATCGCGGGCACATCTCCATAAGAAATTGAGGACCTTTGGAGGGCCATGAAGAGACCAAATTTGCTTCCAAATAGGGAGAGAATAGATAGAAGAGGAGGAGCTACCCGTATTAGGCTGGCGAGGGTGAATTGGAGGGGAAAGATGGTAGGCCAATTTCAAGGTGAATTTCCCCGAAGGAGAGGGATGCCAGACTTTGAAATCGACAATACCAATTAATACTAGTTTGAATTTTAAGGATCTCCTTCACTTCAAAGGAGGAGAAGCAAGTTGTGAGCTTTCTGATATTCCAGACCAAATTCACAGTTTGGTGATGTAAAACTTTTTGCATCTCAAATGGCTTCAAGGGGTGCCTTTAGTAGGTGCACAAGAATTCCCAAAAAAACATGAGAAGAATTGTAGAAGTAGAATTAAACCTGCAACTTCTAACATTTATATACCTAACGCATTGTAACACCCAAATTTATTCATTTAGAAAAAATACCCAAATTACAGGATCATGACCAAAATTTTTCCATAAGATGATAATACTCTTTCTTAGTAAAAGAATTTCTTCACTAGTTTGTCATATTTTTTACTTCTTACATAACTGAACCCAATTTCAAGTAACTTTCAATTATATTTTCCTGTGAAAATCAGTAAAATAACCCTTCCCTACAGTCATACCCTCTTCTCCTGCAAGCCGCTCCACTTCAAGCTGAACTTGACCAGCCCCAGATCTACTTGGCTCTAACAAATTACAAGCCACCTCAATCATCTCTTCACCGTGGGCAAGCGCCATGGCTTGCACTGATGGGAGCCCTCCTCCACGGCTACTAACCCGTCTAGAAATTCTACGAACAGCAGCAATATCCGAAGAGAAGACCGGTACGTTGTAGTTATCAACCCACGGGGTTGCTCCAACAACCACAACACCTTTTGCCCGAGCTGCTTGAGCAGGACCCTCGTCTGGCTTCAGTGGCAAAAACTCATATTTGGTACCCCCAGCCCACTGGTTGCAACTGGAATTAGGCTTGAAATAACCCAATTCTCTTCTGATTGAGTCAAGTGTCCTCCCCTCTTCATGAGCTGTCCCGTATAGAAAGGTGGGGACTGCAGAATTATATGTTAAAGATCACTATCAAGGCAATAGAAAACTTAAAAAAAAAAAAATATATATATATATATATATATATCATAATATTAAATAATTTTTGCAGAATAAGTCCGATGCCAGAGATTTTTTTTAGTTTAACATTGAGAATTCCCGCATAAAAGTGACTTCTTATTAATTCCCTTATAATGGTAAGCATTTAGGAAAGAGAAAAGCCATGAAAAACATAACATATGCACTGCCAAATCATTATGGTCTGTTGGCTCTCCAACTGCATTCTCTCTCTTGGATGGGTCACATCCAAATTACTCAAGGATGACCCTAATAGTCAGACAATTAGAGGTACGTTAACCAAATAATTTGTCCATTTCTCTTATCTCCTTTAAAGGAATTCCAGCTAATTCTGTTTCTATCTACAATTTGTGCAGTTCAAAGGACACAAACCTTGAAGAGCGGAGCCAATATCAGCCGCCACAGACTTTGCAGTTCCAGCCACTTGGTTCAGAGATGTTTGAGCTAAGGGATGAAAACAAATGTGGTCGACAACTCCAAGTCGAGGATGACTTCCACAGTGAGACTCAAGGTCAATGGCTTCAAAGGCCGCTTTAACCATGGCAAGCACGGCTCTTCTCAAGTGACAAGAGTCTTGTGATGGCTGTGGAACCAACTTGGAGACAAGGGTGTAACCAACTCTGTTATAAGCCTCATCTTGGAACTTGTTGATAATAGCAGTTTCGGGGAATAGCTTAGCGGCTCTCTCAATCGACTCCAGTGCAGCCCCATTTCGGCTTTCAGATATGTAGACCTTGCAACAAGCAAGCATCAACTTTAACATGTTTTCTTTTTTGTTCCCCACTTTTCTCCACTAACTGCACCAAAGAGATAGATAATAGATAATAAAAATGACACCAAAAGAACTTTATGGCCACAATTTCTCTTGGACCCCTTACTCCCCTACCCACTCAACCAAGCTGATGATAAAACTGGAGTTTTCAAGCCACAGCCTTCCTGAAAAAGAGATATGGCATACTTGCAAGTAAAGTTGATGGATGCAAAGGCAAATTCAGGCTCAAAGATAGCCAAAAGGGAGTTAAAATCACACAGCAATTACCCCATAAATTGATATGGAAAAAGATTGCAAACACAAAGACACCGAACCGATTCCCCTGGCTATAAAAATTGTCCTGGACACAACTTGGTGACACATGATTAGGGAATTTTAGTCAAAAATAATAATAATATCCCTACACATAACTAATGATTTTAAGATATATATAACACTAATGTTGGCAAGATAAATTGCCACTACTTGGCTGAGTCACTGTTGACTCAGCCAAACTCACTTAATAATGCAAAACTCATCAACCACAACCAGCATTTTCCTAGGTTTTACAACTATAATATGAACAGGGTTATAAATGTGAAATTGAAGTTTTCAGTATCTTTCATTCACGCATGTAACACAAAACAGAGCAACAAAAGAATCTCTAATTACATGAGAATTCATTTAACAAACAAAGCCTTCAATTAACAGAGAACCAGCCACTAAATGAATAAACTAAGATCATATATATATATATATAGAGAGAGGGGGGGGGGGGATCATTCGAGACAACAACAACATCCATGTTGGTAGTTAATTAAGCAGAGATAGGATATTGAATTGGAGAGCCTTTTGTGTTTTTTAGTAGTTTAATTGTAAACTAAATGTCCATCTACTTCATCTGACATCAACCGTGTATTTAATTGTTTCAATCAGACAAAACTGTTGCAAGCATAAATAATTATATATACATTCAAGCACAATATGAAACACGTTCGTAAAAGAATCTTCAAAGTTCAAACCATTGCTAGAACTCCACAAAATTCGACAGATATGTTATTCTGGTAAGGAAATAACAATTTTGATTCAATTCTTTCCCGATCTATCATGAGCAACTAGCCACATTTACATGCCCTTCCTTTCTTTTCAATGGTTCAAAAATAAGTTTGAGAATTCATAGAAACATAGTTCATGATATAAACGAAAAATAGTAACCATGCCCCCACAACCCATAGTAGCTAAGAACAAATGGAAATTACTGCACCAATTCAAAACTACAGCAATCTCAATATCCAACATAAGAAATCCATCTATAATGAAGGGTAAGCTCCAAAATTTCAAACCAAGTTAAAATTTTTATAAAAAAATTTAGAGACCAAATTGGTACAGATACCATGAACAGATCATCTCCCTCAAAATTTCAAACTAGGTAAAATTTAAAAAAAAAAAAAAAAGGGGAGAGAGAGAGAGACGAAATTGGCACATGTACCATGAACAGATCATCTGCCTCAAAATTCAATGCCCTTAACCTCAGATGACTTCGGGTACCCATTGTACTCCAGTTTAATCGACAAGGTAGACGAAATAGCCCTAAATTTCAACCTCAAAGCAACCATTATTTCCTGAACACTCTCGTTCTCCGGATCCAAAATGGGGTACTTTTCAATCAATTCTTCCAGTTGGTTAATGCTCTTCTGAACCCTAGAAGAAAAACAACTAGAATCGACTCTAATTGCGGAATTCCATACATCGATACAGCCCCTATAAAACCCTAGTTCCTCACCCACCTCGAACCCTAGTTTTAAACCCACTTCTCTTCCTTCTTGCTTTCCGGAGACCAAACCGTCATCAAATCCATCTTTAAAACCCTCCTGAAAATGGGTTTCTTCTAAATTCAAAGAAGAATCGAAGATGTCTTCGATGTTTTTGCTATTTGCAGATTTAGATTCCATTGTTTAATGGAGAATTTGAAGAGAGATTGCGAGTAAAGAAAGCTAGAGCTCACCTGGTCTGCGTGTGAGAACAAGATGAAGAAACGGCCCTATACCAAAAAAAAACCCGGTTCTGGAGGTTTCCTTCTCATACAGGAATTGTATAGTCTATCAATGGACGATCCTAACCGTCTAATGAATTTGGACGGTTTGGATTCTTTCCAAATGAAGGATAGTAATGGACGGTTAGGATCGTCTTCATGGCATTGGAAAAGATTTGTTTTGGACGGTCAGGATTAATGATACTGGATACAGTTTTTCTGTGGTAACCAATGCATAATCCTTTCAAACCAAACAAGAAGAATGACTTTTGTGGCTTTTATTATGAGTTATGACACATTATCCTTACCCTCAGGGGTTTCATAGTCGTCGAAGGACAAATTGTAAATCCGGAGGTCTCGTAAGAGTTGGGGGTTTACCTATACATCACGTGAAACTAGTCTGACCAGAATACCCATGTTTACTATAAAAAAAAATGACCCACATTATCCTAACTTCAGGGTGATAACGAGTGAGCTTTGAAAATGGAAAATGTTAATTTTTCTTCTTTTTAGCTTTTTTCATTTTGATGAAGAAAATCAATGGTGACCCAAGTTTGCCAACTGTTCCTGCAAATGGTTTACAACAAATGGTTTAAAAGTAATGTTTCATGACGTGTAATGAGGAAGAAGTTGATAGACTAGTCATCAAGTGGGACTTCGAGAATTATTTGTGTAAGGAATATCTCATTAAAAATTTGATAAAGTTCTAAATTTTGAAAATAAATTTAAAATATGCCAAGATACAAAAAAATTATAAAATAAAATTATTAATTATAAAAATATATAAATAAATGTATTTTATATTATATATTAAATATTTATTTAAAAATGTTTAACAAATTATAAATAAATCGTACTTAATTCACGAAACTCGTGATTTTTTTAATAAATGATTATTATTGTTTAAGTCATAATACTTTTTAAGTTAATCGAAAATTTTAAAACACTGTATTACTGTGTATATACATAGGGATGTCCAAGCGTCGGAAAATTTATTTTAGCATCAGTAATGGAGAAGTGATCATGATTGCACTTGGTTAAGTTTATAAATGGGAGGCCGAATTGCAGACCATTCTCTCGAAGAAAAATGGCGGCTACCAGAGGTTGTCTAATGGTGACTGGAGCGATGAGAGGAAAGGGGGAGGCTCAACATTAGGGCTGCACTCAAGCCAAGCTAGCTCGTTGACTCGACTCAGCCCGACTTTTAATCCTAACGCCAACAAGAAAACAAACAGTAGTTTCTGCAGCCAAATAATAACTCCGGGGCATCTCATGGTTCCCCCCAGCTATTGAGCTACAATATGCATCCTCCCCTTCTCTGTGATTCCCGGTATTTCAAACATCCATGAAACCCAATTCCTGAACTCATCTGCAGAATGCAGGATTGGAGATCATAAGATGGAGAAGAGATAAATATGGAAAGGTGGACTAGAAGAAGAAAATGATGGTGACGAACTCTGACAACAGACAATTGAGTCTTTAATTGCTGAATTGCTGCATCTGAATTTCTCTACTGGCTTCAGATTACCTCTGGTTGACGCCCAAGGTCCCACCTCGGGCATCCACACAACAATGGACATGTGGTGATAAAAAGGTTAGAGATATCAAGTGGGGAGAAATCAAAATCATGGGGAGAAAATGAAATTACTTATCCCCCTTTTTATTGCTACATGTCTATTGATATGTGGATGCCCAAGGTGGGACCTCGGGCATCCACCAAAGGTAATCCGAAGAGGCGAAGCCATTACTGGCTTCGGATAAATCAGGTAAACTTGTCTCTCATGACACATGCTTAAGAACCGAAAAAAAAAAAATTCCCCCCAAAAAAATGTCTGAATTACTTATTGGTTGGTTGGTTGGTTTAAGCCAGCACTCCACCAAAACCTTAAGTCATTCATCATGCCTTTCTTCTGAATACAGGATCAACAAGGGTAGACCTTGAAAAATCATTAGGGCATCCAGATCACAAACAGCTAACAGGGACCCATTATTAGAACATAAAATCTGTAGTTGATGCATCAGTGTAACCAAATGACAATTCTGAGGATAAGCAAAAGAAAAGGGCTCTGCATTTAGTACCCATCATCGACGAAAAGTCACAAATAAAAAGGCCCAAAACTGGATTGTCTCATAACAAATAAAATTACCCTCTCCCCAGAGATTGTGGAGTTCTAACAAACACTTTATTTCCAGGTACATTCAGGGATGACAGAACCAGCTACCAAGCTTCCAACCAATTTAGTGCGATGCTTCTGCTACTATCTGCAAGAGAACACATGTCAGAGTCTGTAAAACAAGAAATCTGGCAATCTCCTCAATGTGTGATGAACAGGTCAAAAAGTAAGACTGGATGTTGGCCATTCCTGGTATTGGATTGGTCAAAACTCCTTAACTGCATCGATAGGACATTCCTGATCACTTGAGTGGAGCCTACAGGTTTTACCTACAACTTTTTAGCCATCTGTGTTTAAGCTCTATTAGATATTGTAAACTAGGATAGTCCATACATTAGGTTATCCATAGAACGTAAACCACTGTAAGGCACACACCCTGGAATACTGGTAGTGATCTTCAGGTCCAAGACAACATCATCATCGCTGTTGTCGTCAACATTATACAAGATAAAAGTGTTCGTGTGTATGTGTGCATGTGACTGTGCATGGTAAAAGGATAATATGGTTCCTAGATGCGCCACACCTATGCATTGATCCAGATTCCAGACAACTCAACTGGAAGGTCATAGCAAAACATCATCCAGTAAAACAACCTGAACTATTGGCCCTGTTGGATGCGTATGAATATCTGGCTTTGACCATCCAGGAGGATTCAGTGATCCAAAGGTCCAAATCAACGTATAGGGAAGAGCATCTAGTACACAATCAGTTGGTGCATCATTGACAAGAAAAATGAAAGGCCCAATATGAAAATCAGGATTCTAAATATAACTAATGGTCAATTTGATCTAAAGACTGTGGAACCCTGACATTCCATCAGGTATCTTTCTTTCTTGGGACTGCTGCTCTGAATAAAATTCTCACATATGACCTTTGAAAAGAAGAGAATGGAGGATGGCTAATCGATTTTTTTTATGCCTCCAAGCGGAAGAGTCAGTTTATCAGTTGCTTTTGCATTGCCTGGTTGCGTTTGATATCTAGGACACTTTCTTTCCCAATTATAAGTGAATTTCCCTTCCTCCTCTTAGAACTTCTTATCTTGTTGGTGACTATTGAGCTTCGACAATACTCGGGAGGCAATTTGGTCTGTTCTTCGAAAAGCCATTTCGTGGATAATTTGGAACGAAAGGAACAAGAGAATATTTTTTATTGGTAAGGAACATGAGAATGTTTGAAGACTCCTCTTCCCTATCTCGTGTTTGTGCGCGTATTAGACACCTCATCTTATAATGGTGATCTATTATGCGAGAGGGAGTGGATATAGGTGATCTTCTAGTGTGAGTATTGTATTTAGTGCCAGTGTATTTGCTAATCCTTAGTTACTTTCATATTTTTACTGTATTTTTCAAGATTGCGCGCTTGTAAGTTGTAAACTCCTAGTAGTTACTTTCATATTTTTTAGTTTTTAACTGTATTTTTCGTTCCCGCAATTTGGTTTTTGGGTCAGAATCATTATGTAGGAGAGATGACCAAGTGGTTCAAGGCGCAGCATTGGAACTGCTATGTAGGCTTTTGTTTACTGAGGGTTCGAATCCCTCTCTTTCCGAACCTTCACCTAATTCACCAACGTTACTAATAGCAATGTATCAAATCTAATTAGTTGAAGATCACGAGGCGGTTCGAATAAGAACATTCCATTTTGTTTAGAATTTCCTATAATTGTTTTGTTTGTTGGCTCTATCAGGCTCTAGATCGGGGACTTAAAATGGGACATTTTCAGGACAAGCAAATTCATTAGGTTTCATCACTTCATGAGAGAGATCAACCGATGCAATGCAATCTTTTTTTGATTCCATGGATTATTATCATTATGCCCATAAGGGAGAAGCCGTATGAGATGAAAATCTCACGGATTGCCGATCAATATATATATATGACCAACATTTGTTTCATCAAGTTCATTAATATGAAATATGTGTTCATTGTTGTGAATATTAGTGAGTTAGATGAGGGTGTGAATAAGGGAGGTAATGAACAAAATTGAACCACCAACCCTCGATCCAACACCCACAGTGGTGATGTTCTCAATATCTAATGCAGAAGCAATGTCATACTAAGAAATGGGGAATAAAACATGTGAACCTTTTGAAGGCATAACAAGTACCTCTTCCTTCTTCTCTTTCTTGCCTCCACTAAACAATTTGTAACCCCCATAGAAAAGTAACCCCCATCCAGATAGAGAGACAATCACAAACTGCAAAGAATAGATAAGAACCACACATTTAAAAGGTTGTAACAGTTTCCGGGATATACCTCCCAGTCATCATAAAAGACCTCAAAAAGTATATTGATAGTCTCATAAATTAGATGCAAAGGAAGTGAAATGATCGAAGCAGTGCTAAGATCAGTAAATAAAGAATTTGGAAGATGTCACAAGGCCCTATAATACAAAACTGATATAGGACCCCCACCAGGGGGGGTTTAAAAACAAAATCAAACAAGTAATTAATAGTATATTAAACTTTAGCCAAGGTCTATATCTCATCTTAAGGAGTTACATGAAATCATAACAATGGTGTCATCAGTCAACCTCCCGCAACAATTGAATATAAGTCAAAAAATTTAGACAGTTTAGCCGAAAATCAACCGCCAACCTCATATATTAAGAGGAACCATCACAAAACAAACAAAGATCAAAGTAGACTGGAACAATTCTAAATTGTTGAACGTGAAGAATCTTTCTCATGGAAATCTAACATCGTAGAATTAATCATGGTACAAAGTTTCCACCAAAAACAATTACTAACTATATGGTTTTTTTTATTTTAAATGTCCGCCAAATATTCTTCTTTTCTTTTTCTTTTTTTGGTGATGAGCAACTGGGGTATACCAATACTCCGATATATTATTGGTGCTTCCTAAGTTCCGTGGCGTATTGGCCTACACAGTTCAATATATTACAGAACATCCTTTGTTAACCAAAGAAAAAGGTTCAATATATTATAGAGCATCAAACTATTTTGACTTGAATTAAAAGTGTGTGTGTGTGTGTGTGTGTGTACCTATTGTGCCATTTCACATATTCCTCATACATGCACATACATATTTACCAATTTAAATTTATAAAGGGTTAGGAAAATATTTACCAATTTATATGATGAAAGAAAATATTAATCTCTTAAGATTTATAGCTTATTATAAAGGGTTAGGAAAACTCTACAAGCATGTATCAACTATTAGGCTCAATATTACTATTTAGTTTTTAAAAAAAATTGCCAGCATAGCCTAAAGCTAACGACAGTCAATTGGACACATAATAGAAAGAATAATCACGAATCGAAGCGTACTTCCTTTGAGAAAAAAAAATAACAGATATCTGATAGTGCACAAAAATGATGGTATAGAACCAGCAAATCCATGGATGGAGCTATAAACGCCGTATAATTGAGCCCCTGACTTGGCCCCAAGACCCAACACAGTGATTTCTCTATAAATGGATAAGATTGACTCTGGTATGTGACATCAATGTTAGGATGATTAGGTCATGAACTTGGATTACAAAATTGAAACCTAACAACCTTCACACTGAGATTGAAAACTTTAAAATCCTATACTACAAATATATATATATGCACAAACACACATAAATATAATTCAAGATTCTATCATAATCGTATTTTGTAACAATTGAGCATAAATTGTAGGATCCACTCAGAAAATGAAATGTTCCCATGTGATTGCCCTAAGAACATTATACTATGAGAATCGCAGGTACCACACCAAACATGTGGTGCGCATGTTTGATCCTTGCCTCTTGTATTGCCTGGCAAGAAATCATATTGAAAGTGTGATCCCAATTCCCAACTCTATAAGCAATATTTTCGTTAAACTATTGCTCTATGATTTTTGAGTTCTGAAAGTTGGTGATTGGATTGATTTGAACATGTAAGGCTATGCAATAGTTTCAGATTACATACATTCCATTAAGTAGTCCATTGATTATGGTAGGGTCCATGTGCATGCACAAAGTGTACCTGGAGAAACTGAGATTCTATTATAAATTTACAACATGTGGTCTTGTACTATCACATTGTCTCTCTGGTCCAAACACCAAATATAATTTCTCGTTATAGGAGAGTTAATATGAAATAAAATTGTGGGCTCATCCTAAGATCCTATCCAATATTTGACTTTATGGAGGCCAAGTATCCTCTAATAGGATTTTAATTTTGGATGGATATCTAGAGTGAGGGTTTGCAAGATGCGGCGTATATGATTAGATATGCAATATCATATTCTCCATATATTCTACGTTACTATATTATCTTTCATTATTTTCCAAAATAAAAACTAATTAAAGTTCATGGTAGACTGGTAGTAGTCCAATGCAGAATCCTCCACTACACATTGAAGGCAACCGCACTTAATCTCTCGGATTGATTTGTGCCTCCCAGAGTATATGAGTATATGTTCATGACATAAATAGGTGGACTTCCATGATTCCATCATCTAGTGAAGGAAGAAGAGCGACTTTAACAATAGTACCCTACTACCATATGAAAATGCATTCATAGGTGTCCATGAATTTACTTAATTAATATTCTACTTGTGGAATGCTATACTTGTATATTCCAATGAATTGAAAAGCTACCATAGCAGTAAAAAATGGGTTCTCTTGGTGACATTCACCTATTGGACCCCACTCCATGATTAGGAGGAACTTCATTAAAAGCATCCCATCACCTTACTTAAAAGTGATCATCTTCAAATTGATCAAAGAAAATTGAAAACTTCCATGGATATGCAAGATCTCATAGGTTGGACAAATCCCTCCTCCGAAGTGTAGAATGAATGTTTTGGAGTCGGTGCTAAAATTCAGAGGTAATTAATATGCATCTCCATCAAAGTCATATCCCAACTATCTGGGATGGAAACACGAATAAGGTTCAGCCATTCTAGTCTATCACAAGCCATAGCTTCGCCCTTCGGTTAAAGCATGTGCTATCAAATCTTCTCACGATCCCTATCAACATCATGTTTAGCCTTCATTTAGAAGCAACAAATTGCACTCACTATTTGTCAGCATGTTTTTAAATATCAGTACATATTGGGCATATCCGCCTGATACGTACCAGAATTTGCATGATCTAGTACTTTGGTACGGGGAAAACATAGAAGTCCTGGGTATTGCAAACTGTAAAATATCGGTGCGTATCGGATCGATACTCACTGATATTGTACCGATGCTCTCGACACAGTTATAAAACAAGTTATTTTACCATTTGGATATTTGTAAACATCCCTAAAACCTACTCTTTCAACAATTTTCTTCGCTAATTAATTTCTAAGCCCAAAACAACTATGGTGTCATTTTTATATCCAAAAACAAAGATCTAAGAGTTTGATTACGGATTGAAAGGGTTTTCCTAAATTTCTAAAGGCCTTGTAACAAATAACGTCATTTTTTACAAAATTTCACAGATTTTGGGGTTGCCGAATTATTTGCGAATTTATAGATTCCTGAATTATTTGTGAACTTCCGGAATCATTCCAGAATTCTCCGAATTATTCCCAAATTTGGCACAAAAAAAAAACTACCTATTTTGTATATTTTATAATAAAGTTGTTCCGTATATTTTTATAATTATTAATTTATTTTTTATTCTTTCGAATTTTTCCCAAATATTTTCCAAACTTTTCTGAACTTGACCCTTGCCGAATTATTCCTGAACCCCGAATTTGTCAATATGTTTAAAGGTATGCACATTTTCATTATCTTTTCAATTTAATTATTTAAATTAATAAAAATTGATTGCAATCAACCCAAAATGAGCAGATTTATTGATTAAATTCAAAATCCATGGATCAAAAACTATTTTGATGAGAAATCAACGATATTTCATCACTTATATTTTTAAAAATCCAAAAAACCTAAAATCTTCAATATTTCAAAAAATACCTTCAATCTAAAATTTGAGTTGGCACATAGTTCACTATGATATTGAGCTTGTATATATATATATAGCATCTAGTATATACTGAAACTGGAGAGATAATGTAGTAATGTACCACTAGGAAATAAATGTTATATATATATATATATATCATTCTACTAATAAAAGTACAAGGAGTATACTAAACTTTATGTTGACCAAAATACCCTTTAATTTATAAATAACTTAGGGTATACAAAGCTTTAAATAGATTTTTTTTTTTAAATTAAAAAGAGATATAGTTAGTTTGTAACTCACCTATAGCACTCCTACAAAGACTCTCCTACTCATGATCAGATTGATAGAGAATATAGTCATACGTGATCTATGAAGTGATGGAGTCATATATGGACTCTATCTTAGTTTATCCTATATTTCTATCCCTATTTCCTACGTGATCTATGAAGTGATGGAGTCCTATATGGACTCTATCTTAGTTCTATCCTATATTCCTATCATTGTTTCCTACGTGATCTATGAAGTGATGTAGTCCTATATGGACTCTATCTTAGTTCTATCCTATATTCCTATCTCTTGTAAATGTTTTCCAATTGTATAACTTAGAAGATTGCATAGACCCTGATAATGCCATCGAATTATTGGAGCGTTATGTTAGTATTAATTTCTCATACACTGTCATCTTGATAATGAAGTCTATTCCTTCTCTGCAATCTTGTGGTTTTCATGTTCTTTGCTAGAGATTAAAGTAAGTTTTGGTTTGTAAAGATTAATATGATTTGTTTTGATCTGATGATGTTTTGGTTGAATATGTTCATGCTGTCTATGTGTGACGATCATAGTGGAGCTTCCTCTGGAGTCGATCAATAATCTCAATCGTTTGAGTTAAAAATAATACAGTACAACATCGGTTCATTTTGTTGATTTTCTCATCTTAACCAGGAGGTTGTGCTACTACTTATATTTGACTTTTTTTTTCTAGAAGAGGGATTAAAAATTCTTGAAGAACTTTTGAAACAATCATTATGGCATTAGATGAAGTCATGGTAGCAAGAGTAGATTTGGATGCTTTGACCCAATTGAAACATGTCCTATATACACACGCCTGGGTTTGTCCCAGTCGTAGTGTATCTCCCTTTGGGAAGAGTGACTCGTGTTCGAGTTCTGGTGTGGCCGTTGAGTGCCCACCCCATAGTTCGAAAACTCGACGAGTCACTCGTGTAACTCGGCCGAGTTACTCGACTCGATTGAATTTCGAGTCGAGTCGCCTCAAAACTCGAAGGAGGCACTATTTGCCGAGTTAATCAGGTGACTCGGTCGAGTCAAGCTGAGTTTTTCGACTCACCGGACTAGGTCGAGTCACATACGGGTATTTTTATCATTTTTTTAACCTAAACTCGAACGTCACACTATTTTTGCATCATATTTTTTTTGGTTCTACAAAAACAACCTACTATGGGTACTATTAAACCTAGTTTATAGGCTTGAAGCTGTAAAACCAGCGTACTTTGAGTTCTTTTAACCCATGTTTTCCAAGTTATTACATATATTTTCCGAGTTGGACCGAGTCGAGTTTTTTTCGAGTTCCCCAAGTTACTCGACCCAGCTAACTTTCGAGTCAAGTCGAGTTTTCGGGTTTTTGAACTTTCGGGTTTTTGAACTATGGCCCACCCTTGAGTTCTAACCCTTGACCCTCCTAACACCTGACATAGATAGATAAATGATTTAGCTGCCTACAAAACAAAAACAAAAAAAAAAAGTCCTATAACAGGTAACAAATATCTCGTTGTTACCTCCTAATTTATTTATTTTTTAATTTCTTTTTTTGATAACCGTGGATATCCTGAGCCTGACTAATCCCACGGGCTACATAGGGAATACCCTCACCCCATGCAACCGTTAGTGAGGGGAGTCAGGAATCGAACTCGAGTCATTGTTACCTCTTAATTTATTTGAGTACATGATTATAAGTGTTTTGTTACACTATATCTTATCTTAGAAACGTCTAAATGATGAAAATGATAAATTCTTGATGGCCCGAACCATATACATTGTTGGTATTTCAACTGTATTTTTTATCATAAATTATTTATTAATCATTCAACCAGGCTGCAATGTATTGGTCCTTAATAGTGCTTTATTATGAAAAATCTGTTTTTGTAAAATAAGTGTTTTGTGTTAGCAAAACATTTCTTCTTTTCTTGATTTAATAGGATTATGGCAATGAGTGGAATTCATAAAAAAAAAATGAAACTGGATTTGGATCCAGATTAATTGGAGAATGCCCATTGTTATGACTAAATTTCTTCATTTTCTATTGTTCCTTGATAATGTATTAGAAGTAAAAAAAAAAAATTTGTATCTATTGATTAATGTCATAAGTCCATCAATTATCGAGGAAGAATTACGTGCAACATTACTAGAGCTTTATGACCAGATTACATGCGATCGTAATGAAAACATATATGCTTTAAGTGGAGCTTTAGTTAGTCATGACTTTAAATTTTTCTTTTTGTAAGTTAGTCATGATTTGAAATAATTAATTTTTAAAAAAAATTAAATTAACAAAATTTACGTGCAATGCACGTACATTTTTACTAGTATATATATATATATATATATATATATAGAGAGAGAGAGAGAGAGAGAGAGATTGGTCATGTAAAAAAAGAAAATCACTTCAGCTTCATGAAAACTATACGATAAACATTTATTTATTTCTCTAATGATCTCGATGACGAAAAAAAAAGTCACTAGCTGTATACGATAATGATTCATCTTTTTAAACACGAAAAGAAGACTCACATGCTCCTCTTTCCATTTAGATGGACTCATGGGGTCTTGCCAAACGTTAATCCTTGGGGGCCCATGATGATCTGCAACAGAGAAAAAAAAAAGTTCATGACTCATGAAGGTAGAGAATGTTTAGAAACCAAAAGATTGATCTAACCCATAAATCATCTGCAATAAGACAATAGACAATCCTTGCAGAGAGAAAGGTTTTGAAAAGGATTATTTAAACATGTGCGAGGTCCATAAAAAAAGGAAGTACAAAAGGAAGAGAAAAGAAGTAGAGAGAAAATAAATGTTGACTATTTAAAAAACAATCAAAGAAACAAATAGTACAGGACACCCATAAGGCATTGGATGGTACCATAGTCACCAAGTCTGAGTTTGGCCCAGAAAAAAAAAGGTAAATTTCAGAAAAATCAGGAAAAAAATAATAATAATTCGTGGTTCATTGCCTAAATATGCTCTACTTCTTCGAAAATTCTTATTTTTTAATAATTCATGAATAATTGGCAAATTAATCAACAAAAGGGTAGCGAATTATTTGCACCTTTTTGAAAGGAAAAAAAAACAAAACAAATCGCTGGGAGCTTAAGTAGCTAATCAATCAATCTCTTTCATGATCTACAGAGAAAATATTCACTACTAACAGTTTGGGCAACTGGGTTACCAAGGAACCACATTTTTTTCTACTTAGGTATTGAATCCAATCCGTCTAGACGACACCTAACATGAAAAATTGTATTCCTTTATTAAGGAAAATTCATTCAAATTTCTTGTTAATATCTCCATCAAATTTAATCCATCATAGACCCTTATAGAAGATTCATCATACAAATTTCTCGATGGAACATTACATACACCAGAATTAAAATGGAAAAAAATAAAGAAAAATAACAGTATCCGATCTCTATGAATGAGATCTGGATTCAAGTAAAGGAAAATAAATAAATAAATAAATATTTTCAGATTTAAAATTGAGGGAAGAAGGAGGAGATTACCTCCACCACCTGCAAGACCGCGCCGCTGAACTAGCTTAGCGGCGTGAGCCGCCGATGTTGGAGTGGAAAGCCGAGTTAGAGACGTGACTTGACGAGCCGCCGCCGCCCATGCCGCCATCCTACGGAGCTTTGCGAGGATTTTCGAGACAACACAGGAAGATGAAGATGAAGATGAAGATGAGAGAGTCCGAAATTATGCCAGGGCAAGAGAGGGATGAGAAGAGAATATAGAATAGAACGAAATGCTGGGATTCCGAAATCACCCTTAGTTTTACATGTCTAATGACTGTTTTAGCCTTCTCTTTATTCGGACGGAAATGTCACTGCTTAATGATATAATATCCGAGACATTATATAAAAAATTGCCATCAGACTCAGTTTCACCATTGGATTGAGGATGTATACAATACATATATGCACTGTATCTCCCAGATTTGGTTTTCATTTGTGTATGGAGTACAAACATACATTTTGAAACTTGAGATTCATCAATCAGAACCGTTTAGCTTGTGGGGTCCAATAACCAGATGGATCAATGGCTAGTTATGTCCGTTCGATCTATGACTTATTGTTTTTCCAGTTATTGATGATGGTCCATTGAAGAAATGATTTTTTTTTTGGATCCATGGAAGAAATGATGAAATGGTTCCACTACAAATACAAATGGATGGGCCCACCTTTGAGTAATAACAAAGTTCTTTCTATAACTTCGTCGAAATAAGAATGGATACCAAACTAAGCTGCTTGCGCACAACTCGCTAAGAACTCGTTTGAGCTTGTTTATCTAATAAAGGAACCAAGTTCAAACATACATGTATCCGGTTTGTTAAATGCCCCCACTCATTTAATATTATAATATATAAATACTTAATTAAATATCTATTATATGTACTTAAGTACGTTAAGATAATTGTTGAATTTAATATTTATTATGTACATATAAATATGTTTAGTATCTAATATAATGCACAAAATGTTTTAAGTTTTGATCTGGTCTTATCTAAAAGAATCTAAACCTTTAATCTTAAAAAAATATAAAACATAGCAAACACAATGAACAAACTCGAGTTCAAGCTTGGTTCGTCCAAGTAAACAAGCCAAGCTCAAGCTAATAGTTTTGTTCATGAGCCAGGCTTAACCAAGAGTAGTAAAAGTCGAGTCAAGCTAGAGCTGAGCTCGAAGACCCTTGTTACTTAACGAGTCAAGCTTGAACACCCCTACACGAAACTCGAGCAAATAAGCAAAACTGCTGGAACTTACATCCAAAACATCAAACTAATTACCTCCAACAACTACAAAAGCCAACTAATGAACAAAAGCAAAGATGTTCAACTTTTTGTCATGACGCCGACGTGATTTTTTTCCCAGTAAGTAGCAATTACCTTAATATAGCAAGTGATAAAACAGCAGTTTACATATGGGTAAACCGAAGGGATCTAACAAGTAAATACATAAAGTAAACATGACGAATAAAAGATAATAGGAATGGATATACTCGCAACAAAATATCTCACTTTCCCTCTTAAGTGGCTAATGGAAGACCATTCCACAAGCAAGCGCCAAAAACGAGCTAAAATACGAGGGTTGGAGAAAAAGAGTTATCAAAGATGCGTTTATTCCTCTCTTTCCAACCTCCCCCAAGAAATAGTTCTAGATAGCGTAGTTCAGATTACTTCCTTGGCCCCACCAATGTGAACAATTGTCAACCCGATAAGAAGCTCAAGAAGGGAAGTAGGAAGACTCAGTCCACACATTACCGAAACAAGAAGAAAGCCCAAATCTCAAAGACATCCCAACCGTGCATGATCAAATAATCTATTGTCTCTTACTTAATCAGACATAAGTAGCAGCAATTTGTCATACTTCACTCTCTACTCTTAATGTAATCAGTAGTAAGAATTTTATCCAGAGCTGCGGACCATAGGAAAAAAGATACATTTGATGCGCAGGTAAGGAATGCACAGGTAATCATGCAAAGGATTGTAAGAGTGATCTTACTGAAACCATCTGCCAAAATTAAATGGTGATTTTGATCTTTGAATTGGAGGATTGGGCTGGTGTGAAGTGTTTAAGATCGCCCAAACATCAACTCATTGAGCATCCAAACCAGAGCTGCCTGTCACTAATTGTCCTCAAAGAACTGCACAAGCCAAGTAATGAAGAGAGGAATCAAAGAAGTTCAAATAAAAGAGTTTTTCAGATGCAACTATGAATTTTTCAGATGCAACTATAATACTTGTCCCGCAAGAGTTCTAGTTAGAAAGTACGATAGATCAGCCCTTTAACCATAGAGAGAAACTGTCCATCGACAAACCCAAATGTTCAGATATACTTTCATTTGCAAACCAGAGCTACAGAGGAAAGGTCAGGTGTATTCATAGGTATCAGATGTCAGCATAGCAGATATATTCCCATTTTCAAACATAAAAGTACAATGTTTTGGTCCATGCTTGTTCTTAAGGTTCAACATGGGAGCCACATTTTGACATTCTGAATTGAATCCACAAATTAGAAGATGTAATTGAAAGAAATATGAAGTGGAAGAGAAGAATTTTATAATCCTTAATAACTAAATTTAGCATTAAAAGCTTAAACAGGAATACAATGTATAGAACAAAACTTAATTTCTAAACAACTTTATCATATACTGCACTGGACCATTGCGCTTCAAGTTAAAGATAAATAGTTAGAAGAACTATGGTGAAGCCTTTAAACTTACCATAGGATCCTATATTTCAAGCCGGATGTAATGAAGAATGTAAGCAAATTTGGCAGTTACAATAAGTCAATAATATGAGAAAGCTACAAGCCTAATGCTGTTCCGCAAGATAATTTCATCTAAAACTGACCAGTGTCTGGCAAAGTTGGATTTGTTGTTCACAGAGATAGCCCAGCCAAAAGCAGCTCCGACTCCTCATTCTGTGACATGGTCCTCTGACATTTTAACAAAGGGGGATGAGAGAGATGAAGTAGAAGGCATCAAGTTTTGTTTTACATAAAACTTCAAAGAATCCAAACATGATAGAAAAAAGTCCATAGAATCAATCGGAGAAAATATGTACCTCACCCAGCTTGTCCAATGGTTTTTTATTCTGGGTTCCCTGATTAGTGAATCAAGTTGGATGCATTTGGAAAGTGGGGAAGGTTGGACTGAAAAAAAAAATGGCACTGTAGTTTATGTCCAAAGAGGAAGTTAAATACATAAATTGCCAATATAGAAAACTAACAAGAATTTGGCAGAAGTAGATGAGTAGCACATGAACTGATTAGGAAACCAGATAGGAGATTTTGTAGAAAAACTCATAGCTCCACCAAGTCAGATTTACTCCTACAAACACAAGAATGCTAAAGCTTATTATTGGTATGAGGCTATTTCCAGAGCAGGTCACCCTAGGGCTAGGGCATTTGTAGGCACCGAGGTAAATAGGTGACCTAAACACAGATAGCTTGTGTTACATTCCTGCAAGTTTGTGCCATTGATTTAATGCTCTTATATCAATAGAGCCCATCTTTTGTTACATTTCCTGCAGGTTTGCGGCACTGATTGAATGTCTTACATCAGCAAGTGCATCATGCAATTCTTAGACTCGTATTTATTAATTTACTCAAATAAGGGATTATGCAATGATGGTGTTGCGGGGATTAATTTTAGTACATCGATACTCGATAGTACCAATTTACTCAGCCAATTCACTGGAAAAGCAAGTTCTGAATAGGCATGCATTGTACATAGAGAGCATCTTCACTTATCTTGTAAAAGAGAAATTCGTACTCTATTTCGTTATTTAAAAAATAATAATAATAAAATTTATTTACTATGAAATTGTTCACCAGAATTACATTAACAACTGATCTCCATCTCCAACATTTGTCTTCTACAGAACAAGTTTCTCACAGTACTAGTTTGAAAATCATTTTATAATGTGTTAGCTATCCGCTTTCTCATGTGCTGAACTTCATTTGACCACATCCTCCAAGTTAGTCCCATATTCAAGTCCATATGATATCGATAGACATAGTAACAAAAGTTTGAAAACAATCACAAAAGCATTAACTACTATATGAACAATATTGATATCGGGTTTACATTGAAAGTACGATTAGAAAGCTTTCTCACCTGAATGGACATAAGTTGCAATACTTTGTTGAGAACCTGCAAGCGATGAGTTGTGTAGGTGCTGTTTGCTGGGAGTCGGTTCACCCTCTTCATTTCTTCATGAACTGCTGACCTATTCTCTTCACTCACCCCATTTGCCTCCATCTATCTGTAGCCTAAGTACCATCTCTACTCTTTGGTCAGATCAAGGGCATTGCTGCCCTTAAGCTGATCTATTGGATCCAGCTTTCCAATCACTCTAATAGAAGACGTTAAAAGATGTTTTTATAATCTTGGAATCTCAACAAAATGAACATACAAGACATAATAATGTTTTTAAAGGAAATAGTAAGATATGACGGATGAATATTCTGTGGAATTGGATTTTCGTTACAGTTGCGATTAGAGACTGTCATTTCATTCAATATAAAGAGAAGGTTCTCCTCCATCAATGGTTTTTGTATAGCAAAACATTCTCAAATCTCATCAACTACTGCAGAACCATTCCCAAGTGCTGTAGTAGATGGATCCCTTTCAACATTTGATTGTTTCTGTAGCAGTTCTGTACTATTGCAGCTTTCTTTTGCAACAATATTTTCTTGAAGGGAGGAATCACTACTACTATTCTTCATGGAATTACTTGAAGTAGAGGGGGTAAACAGGTTCTCCAGTTCATAAGAAACAGATAATATTGTGGAGAATGTGGGCTCTCTTCTTGGCATATCATTTATGACTGGCTTGGCTATTTAGCCTATTTTTAAGTCCCATGGATCTTACACTTGGTAACGAAGAACTTCCTGTGTAAGTCATCCCCCTGACTTTCCTTTCTCATGAACAAGAAAACAATCCATCAGATCTAAAAGTCAGCTTCACTAGTGTCTACCTCACTGCCAACTAGAGAAGATAATGAGGTAATGGTTCATATGATCTGTAGAAAATGTGCATGCAGAGAAGCAAAGTCGTTTCCAATAGAATCACCAGCTTCGAATGTGGGATTATGTACTACCATTCCTCTCTCATTAATACCTAGAAAAGTTTCAGCACCGGCATGTCTGAACATTTCGTCTTTAGTTGAAAAAGCTTCATGACTTTCCTGAATGGCTGAAGGTTCCTCTCCGGTCCAAAAAGGCTCCCAGAAATAAATGCAGAACAGGGTTAAGCATCTAATTCCTAAATTCCCTGGGTAATGGGCAGACTGGTACTTATAAAACCAATAGGGTGTTCAGAAGTAGCAACTTCAACAGTGTCAATGCTCTAGATATATTATATGATCCTTTGGAAAGATGCCTATTATCCACACAAATATGGGAATATAAGAACATTCCCGAAGAAGTAGTAACTTATTCTGGAATGCTCCTGTGGTGAGGGGCAGACTGGTACTCATAATACCAATACAGTGTTCAGAAGTAGCAACTTCAACAGTGTCAATGCTGTAGATACTACATGATCCTCTGGAAAGATATCTATTATCCACACAAATATGTGAAAATAAGAACATTCCAGAAAATCAGGACACCATAATGTTAACCTGGAAACTGAAACTCAGAGCTTGAAATATAAGAAAGATTGTCTCAACCACAAGTTCATAAAACCCAGTTCTTACATCAAGGTACTAATCATGGATACTACATTACAAATTTACTAAGAGGTAAGAAGATAGTAAATAATGGATTAAATGGATGAGTTCAAGAAATAGTGGAGACTTGAAACATAGGACATATTTTCGCCCAATATAGTTCAACAAGGCAGAAAGCTGGCAATACTGGAAGTGCTGAAATTTTACCAAGAGCTCGTCTCAAGTCTCCTTGAGATCGGAGAAGATTTATTCAATGTTTTGTCTTGGGCATCAGGGAAGGTCTTGCGGTATTTGGGGGTACGGGACATAATCGACCACATTAGACATATTATGGTCAATTTTGATCTGTTTTACATACTCTTAGATATGCTGATTCGAAAGCGGATTCCTTAGGCCTCATGTGGTTGCACTTCCGTTTTCTGTATCTAAAAATAAAAATTTGAAAATTTTTACACAAAACATGTTTGGTAAACATGTTTTTGCTTTCTGTTTTCAAAAATTAGTAACAAAATTTTGATAATCAAGGTAACAGAAAAAGTATGTCTTATTCAGAACACAAATGACACAATTATGAGAAGGGATATGACATTAGTGAGCCAGAATTCACTGTACTGTTTGGATTCACGGTGGGACTCATTTAGAGTAGTCATATGCAATGGACAAGTCTAGAGTCTAGACATGGAGATGTAGAGCTTACAGTCTACTGGAGAAATAAGCAGGTTGCCATTTCTGAGGGCACGCCAGCTCCCTGACTTAGAATCCTCAAATTAAACAAATTGCTTCGCAATGTAGGTAATAAGGCATTTGAATATCAGTTGCAGGCACACTATTATGCCTTATCGGAGTAGACTGCACGTTGAAGAGGTTCAAACCGTCCGCAGGTGGCATGCATTCTATCTAGTACCAGGAGAGGAGGCTATAGTGCTATACGGTCAGAGTATTCATTCCCAAGTATTGGTCGATGTTCCCTAGTCAGCAGAGCTGTGAATCCTGGAGGCTTTTGGTTCTAAATGCACCGTAACATTTGTTTTCTTTCTTTGGTTTTTATTTTTATTGGTTTAGTTTATTTGTTCATTTATTGTGATTGGTCACCTCAGGATGTTACAATGCATTCATATTGGCAACTATGTTTATTGGATGTGCAGCATCTGTATTGTCTTCCTCAACGAGTTGTTTGAAAAAGGATTTAAACATCAGTACAGATACCTAATACCTTAATACTAGATGCACATTTTCCAGGTTGGAAGAACTAGAAAATTGATGCAAAACATAATAATAACACCAAAAAAAAAATAGAAATAACATCATCAAAAGTATTAAGTTTCTGACATAAAAATGATGTAATATATATACTACTGATAATAAAAGTTGTAGGTAGGACCAATAGGTAGGACCAATATTGAAATGTAGTGAAGTAATAAGGGTGAGATCCAACTTTTTTTTATATAATGCATCCAAAAGTCTCTGATGGGTGCTGTACGATTCGCTTTGCAGATCCATGACTCTAAATTATCCACAGAGTAACTAAGTAAGACAAAGCATGGGAAAAGGCTGCCATTCAGGGAATATCAAAGGAAGGAATATATTCACATCACTTGCAAAACATTCCAGTGCATTTACTCCTCCTTTATAAAAAAAAAACCAAATACACACAAATTACAGAAAACATAACAAACACAATGTCTTTCAAATATGTCAAATTAATGACTGTTTAAGGTGCACATTTACGGTTTAAGGTGCACATTTACGGTTCTCTTTTTCTTTATTATTGATAAAGGAGAAATGTCATTTCAGAAAAGCGGAATACAAAAAAAATAGATCCACCAGGGATTATCAACATTGGGAAGAAGGAAAATAAGTAATGCATCACTTATATCAGAAAAGCATCACAAAACACCCCATCCCTCTCTACATCTTCCTTAGACTTTAGGATTCTCTTTTTGTCTTTCGTTTTTTTTGTTGCAACATTCACATACAATGGTATATGAGTCAATATGTTATATGCATCTAACTTATTTTCATTGTGTTCTTACACATTCAGTGCTTTTGTTTTCCAAATAGAAATCTGCAGATATTCATGGTTTTTTGTTCTGCAGATTTTTGAATCACAATGAATTAAAAAAAAAAAACTATTTGGTCTTCTTCTTTTTTTCTGAAAAATCACAGGGGCTGCCATCCATATAGCTGAGATGTCAATAACGTTGTGACCAAGAAGAGCCCCTAAAATCTGATCAAGAAGCTGGATCACAGGATTAGTCTTGCCAACTTCACAAAGTCTCAGATGGAAACTCAGCGGTACTCTCTTCCTGAGAAACACCTCGCACCATCTCGTTCTGCATGTTGAGGTTAAGAGGTGGTGTTAGACATGTAAATTAACTGTTTTGTGCATTAATCATGTTTATGTATAGTTACTCTTACTGTTTTTTTTTTTTGATAGGTAATCAACATCATATATATTATCATAGGAAAAAGAACAAGATAGAGAGATTCACAAAGAGTGAACCAAACAAAAGATAAGAGACTACAAGATCTACGCATAGGAAACTATATGCATGGAACCATAAACACAGGAGACAAAGCCCTCTAGGGGGGGAAATCTATCACCTCCCACCCTTTGGTTGCCCCCCTGATCGAAACCCAGTCCCAAGTAGCCTACAAACCCGCTTGGTCACTCGCCCGACCGGTAGAGAGGTATCATAAAAAATACGCCTATTATGCCAATGTTTATATCCTTATTAAGTTAACGGAACATATAAAGTTATTAACTGCTCTCACAGATTCTGAGAGATGACATCCAGAAATATAAGTTTTTTCATTCATTTAAAGTGGAGTTGGTTTCACCAAATGTCACATTTTCAGCAATGCAAGGAAACCAATGTCAAAAAGATGCCATGGTTGTAATCTCATTGGAGGGTTCAGAAAACCAACCAGATCTGCACAAATTTGATCGGTGTTGTTACTATAAGCATGGACGGCATCAGATAGCGGTGAACTTTCCTCATCATCTGTATAGCAAAAGGTAGCAATATCACAATCTGGCAAGGCATCTGTATATATACAAAAAAGTAAATATAATAATGATCACATTGTGAAGTCAGCCTTAAGAACATCTGGGATTGACCACATCATCAGAAACAATGCATGCCAATTTCATCTTGGGAAAAAAAGAAGAGCTCCTCGATGGGGTGGTTATTAAGTTCTAATTATCTTAGAAGATAGATGCAAGTCTAGCAGAGATTAGATGCAAGTCTAGCAGAGATTAGATGCTTGAAGGGAGATTTCTCATTTTTTGAGAAATAATAGAATGTATGTAACCTCATTCACAGTATGAGACACCGTGCTTTTTGGTTATCTATGGAACTCTCCTCTTTTAAGTTTTGAGTTTAATAAAGTAATAAACTATAAAATGTTCATGTCGTAGTCGTAAAATTAACTAAACAGCTGTTCATTTTTATTTTTTATTATTAAAGAGACTTTAAAAAAGATAAAAGAATAAAAGAGAATTTACAAGGTGCAATAATGAAGAAAGAAAATGAAGGTTGTGTGACATTTTGGTATATCAAGTGATTATTGACGGAATGGTAAATTCCATGCATATTTCCCAATCTGAATTCAATGACTCTCTATTTTGAAATACTTAGGAATAACTGAGAGAACCTGGATGCAATCTGACATGCTTTAAAGTGGTTCGGGGATAAGAATAAATTCTGCAAAAGTGAGGCGTTTGAAGTTGGGGAAGCTCACAATAATGGTGAGCTAGCTGGCTGTTTGGAATGTAAGATGGATAATTGTCCCTCCTGGTTGGATCGGAGGAAGAAATCAGAGTTGTGAAGGTGCCAGTCTATGAGAAATTGTATAAAGAAAGGCAATTCTTTAGGCCAAAATTGGATGGGGTCTTCTTTGACATGATATCAGAAGACCAACGAGATAGGTTAGAGTGACAGTTGGAGGAGGATATCCTTGGAATCATTCAAAGCATGGTAGGTGATAAGGCTCTGGATCTGGATGGTTTCTCTATCAAATTCTACAGATGTTGGAAGATTGTGGGACTGGACTTCGTCAAGGTGCCCAAGGAATTTCATGAGAATGTTAAGCTAGATCGAGTCATTAATAGAACTAATTCTCAAATTTTCCATCCAATCAGTCTGTTGGGGAGTGTTTATAAAATCTTGACAAAATTTATGGCAGCCAAACTCAAGTATGTGATATGTTGCATTATTTTCCTTCCTCAAGGTGCATTTGTGGGTGCAGACAGATACTGGATGGAGTTTTAATTGAAAATGAATGTGTGAATGCCATCAAGGTTGCCTAAGTATCCTATGCAAAATTGACATAGAAAAGGCCTACGATCATGTTAATTGGGAGTTTCTTGAATATGTGCTGGGAAGAATGGGTTTGGGAGTTCGATGGAGAAGTTGAATGAAGATTTGTTATTCGACATTTTTATAGGATGAGTATAGTCAAGATGAAGTTGTTAAGATGGATGTATGGAAAAATTAGGAAATTAAAGATTAAAAAAAATGAACGCATTCCGAAGCATTTGGGAGTAGCTCTAATATGTAATAACATAAGAGAGAATCTATTAGACAGTTTAGACATGTTTAAAAGATCAATGATGGCACCAATGAGGAGTGAGGTGAGTGCTAGTTGAAGACTCTGAAAGGGCAAAGTGAAGATCGAAAAGGAAGTGAATTGAGATGGTGAGAAAATCTTCAATACACATACTTTAACCGAAGACATGGATCGTGATAGACTGGAATAGCGGAACAGGATTCGTGTTGTCAGCCTCAAAGAATTAAGATAAAGCAATGCAAAGAAGATATTTTTCTTCTTGCTTTATTTGCTGGTCCAGATTATGGCATCCAAGGTTGTAATGGTAAACTGTACACAACAAAATCCGTCTCAATGTTTCAGAACTTTTTTATAAAAAAAAAGTGTTACTTGTGACATTACGACAAACAAATTAAATATCAAACCAATAATATATGTAAGAGGTATCTCGACTTTCTCTTCTTCTTCTTTTTTTCTCCCTTTTTTTTTGATCGGATGTCAAGTTTCTCATTTGGAAGAAAACCAGTGGATGATTTTCTCATCCGAAACAAATTGAATATTTTTTCTAGTAGATGATCGTTACAAAAACAAGAACAGAAGATATCTGTTATACACAACATAATTGAACTACCTGCTGTTTACAGCTTTTAAATGTCTTCAGTTTGCATACATCTTTTAAATGTTATCAGTTTGCAAGGCAAGAAATTTATATCATACATATAAATAATAAAACGACTTCTGAAGCATACAGAATTTATAAGGGCTGAGAAGTGCCGCCTCAAGCATTGCTTTGAAGTCGGATGCAGCAGATACCAGTGGTTCATTTCCCACCTGTAAACAAGCATCGACATCAGAGTGCAAAAGACTAACCTGAACCCTAAAACTTGTAATTTTTTTATCAAACAAGCATTTCCGAAATAATACTTGAACTGTCATGAAACAAAAATAGGAAATATAACAAATTCACAGAAAGAGACATAAGAGACTTATATGTCAAATTTGTTTGTAGATAACAAGTTTACTCGTAAGAGAATACGAATATATGGAGATAGAGAAGACAAAAAAACTTACTTGCAAGATTGGGATATAATTACATAAAAATCTAAATTTCTTAACATTGTAAGAGGGATCATCTGCAAACTAATGCAACAAAAATTTCCATGAAGTACACTGTTAAAGTTGCACAACCCAAACTACAAGATAGCGAAAGAACCCAAACAAAGAAAAACACAAAGAACAATTTGCTCGGCCATTTCTTCAGTCATAGGTGAAAAATTATCAGCATTTAAGATTAATCCAAAAATGTTGCACAGAAATGCGATCCTAGAGTCGATGATGATGTGATAAAAAAAATAAAAATAAAAGAGAGAAGTAAGCAAAGAAAGAACAAAACATATAACACAAGATTTTTGTAGTTCATCACATAAGTGACTACGTCCATAGACGAAAATGATCAGAGAGCTTCCGCTATACGAAGATTGCAAATACAGGTCATCCAATAAGCCTGCAACATAGGATTTATATAGAATCCCAAACCGATTGAAGTAGCAAGCTCTATTCCTAGTTCAACCAGGAAAAAGATTTTAAAAAAAACTATGATTTTTAACATGGAAAAAAAAAGGACACAGGGTGTAGAAATTCTACCCAAAATATAAAACTATGTAATATTTACATGGAAAAAATCCCCGCTACATTTCAATTAGCGGGTGCTAACCCCAATCCCATGCCTGGGTCCAGGGCCATGGGAATATTAGATAGGATTTGAAACACAAAAATGCAATACTTTAAGAGAGACAATACATCTATATATATGTGTGTGTGTGTGTGTGTGTGTGTGTGTATACACTATAATGTAAAGAAACAAGACTCTCTTCTTTGATCTCCAAACTCCAATTCCTAGAATTCTAGAAGTGCTCTTGTGCCACCTTTAAAAAGGAGAGTGATTTTAGGACATTGTGATACAAGGGATACAGAGAGAGTGTGTGTGTGTGGAGACGTATTGATCTATTGGAGGGATTTTAAGGGATTGTGATAAGAGGGATAGAAAGAGAAAATGTAGAGACGTATTGAACTATTGATCCATTTGAGGGATTTTAGGGGATAGACATAAGAGGGATTAAGAGAGACAATGTAGAGATTTATTAATCCATGGGAGGGATTTTAGGGGATTGTGATAAGAGGGATAGAGAGAGAGGGTGTAGAGATTTATTTTTTTATTCACGCCCGTGCCTCGTACTGGGTTTCAAAAGATAAGTTGTCAGAAAGAAATCCTTTTGTCTGCAATAAAGAAATGTTGAATATCTATTTGAAAAATAAAATACAAGATCCATTTTTAGGATCAATATCCAGATAGTAAAAATTGCAAAAGGAAAAACCTACACAAAATGCAAGCAATAGTTTGGAAAATTAAAATTGTTCTATCCGTCACTAAATGAAGTTTATCAACTACTATAAATAATCAATAAGAACGAAAAAAGGAAACAAGAAACCAGAATCCTAAGAGTATTAAAGAAACATACTACAGGTAAGTTGACATTTGCAACGTATGATTATACACAACCAAAAATGCATTGAGAGTTCAAATTATTCACAAATCACTGATATAGTGACATGTTAATTGTTAATTTGTTATCAGCTCAACAAGGTGGTCTGCTTCTTACATAAAACCAAAAAATATGTAAGAAGGTGCTCTGATCTTACCACACCATAGGAATGGCAGTTATTCCAAGAGTACAACCACGGATGGTCGATGGCCCATAAACTTTATAAGCTGTAATGCACTAAGATTTATTGTGTAATCAACTACTCTATTTGTTTGATTATCCAAATATGACCATTTAAGTAGTAATCGAGACTAAAACAAAAAGGGAAAAACTTAAGCATATGGTAATGGTCCTCGACATTGATGTAAGGGAACATTAAGTAAATACATGGAGCGAAATATGCTCCAAAAATAGAGGAATTAACAAAAGTGTGACCTGTCAACTTGCCTTCTCAGATGTTCCTTGTTCCCCCTCAAACAAATCTGGACTGAACATTGTATTGGACCCAAGCCTTCCTGTATTAGAAGATACTCCTTTTGGTTCTAGTACATGGTTAAAATCAAATGATTCTCCCTCAAATATTGTATCCTCTGCATGTGAAGAAAAACAAAGAGCCCAAAAGGTCCATGTTAAGTAAAACCTCTTAATTAAAAAAAAAATTAATCTATATAACAAATGAATACTCAATACATGTGTGTGTGTGTGTAAAGATAGACATATTACAAGGAAAAAAGAGTTACCACTACCTGCTAAACCACAGCTATTGTCATGGATATATTCTTCTGAGCCAACTATATGCGGGAGCGGACCATGTGCTAACCCAGTCTTCCAACAAGCATGTATAAAAGAAACAGACAATACAAAAGATTACAAACTTCATCTAACAAAGGCCCCATCATTCTAGATTCAACAAATACACTTAGATAGTGCCAAGCAAATATTCTCACCAGAATAGAGCCAAACAATCTCTTCTCAGATTTTCAAATGAGAAACATGAGATCAGTTATCACAAACAATTCCATATGGCAACAATACATGGGATATGTTTATACTATATAAATGCTAGCACGAGCAAAGTTCTAAATTTCAGTTCTGCGGGAAATTTTGCATGCTAGGGAATGGAAAATGTTGCATGAAACTTTAGATTTAGCACAATATGTTGCATCTTTGGGAAAATTGGGGGAAATTATAATTTTGTGGAAATATCCAATGAAATTTCAGGAAATCTAAAACAGGGGAAAATTATACACACACACACACACATATATATATATATATATTACATTCCAATAATCCGGTTACAGGCAGTGGTGCTAATAATTCTCCGTTGGTGCCAATACAGGGAAAGGGATGGCTCGTTTATTCATTTCAAAAGAAGACACCCTATATCTATAACAAAGTATATGTGGATCAAGAATGAGTGATTGTACATCCCATGCCTGAAAAAAACTCATCTGCGGCAATAACAGATAGTATGTCAGCAATCGTCAAATCCATTATTGTGTCTGGCTGTCAGCACACATTCTCGAAACACAAGAAGTTAGAGCGGGGTTGGATGATCGTAGAAGCTCTAAAACGAAGTGATGAAGTGAAATGATTTCATAGAAATAGAGATATGTGTGTGTGTGTGTGTTTGTGTGTGTGTATAGAGAGAGAGAGAGAGATGCATATATTATATGATTCATTGAGATGACAATGTGTTCTCTGGACATCAAAATAGGTAGTGGCAAGACCATAATTAAGATGTATCATGTATGAAGTTTTGATGAGAATTAAGAACATTTTGAAAAGTGATGTTTAGATAATATACTTGGTTCAGTATCAATAATGGGTGGATGAGGATCATTGGAAAACAAAACTTAAACCAAAATTAGTTATGGACATCTGACTTATAAAGCTTGTTATTTATTTTGCTGGCCAAGTCATACAAGTGAAAAGTTAATTATGGGCCATCTGAGCTATAAAGCATGTCATTTTTTTTTCCTGGCCAAGTAATTGAAGTGAGGCCTCAAGATATGATTGAATCCCATGGTTGGAGAACGATTTAATGTTTGGAGCTGTTGCTTTTTCTCCTATAGATGCTTGGAATCAAACCCAGCCACGACATTTTCATTTTTTCACCTAATAATAGCAATAATGTGGTGAGCCATAATGTCATTTGGAAGAGAGAATAAATCCATGAATGCCATCCTTTGTTACAGTTAACTATAGAATCATATATATCAGGAAAACACTTACTCGAGACTTGAGTAGCGTCAAGTATTTGAAGAAAAGCATAATCAACCTGTAGTCTAAAGAAGAAGACCAGCACAGAAGAAAACAAGGCTACAACTGGTAAATTATACTAAATATGGAAGCTCACTTTTAATAAAGAGCCTGCCGAAGAAGTTCTGTTTGTTTTCTGCATGTGATCCCGATAAGAACTCAGGCCAAGAGATATAGCCTCTTTGTATCTCGGCAAAATGTCTGCTTCATAACTCTGAGCAGGAATGCCTCCTTGAGCCAATTTTTTGGTGTCTTTGTTCATGTGATGAGACGTTTCATCTTCTTCAGATATCCTCTGCATCCGAAAAAGATAGTTCTTCCCAAATAAGATTATGCATTACACATTTACACTAAGCACGGTACAATCCCATGTTGATTTCTGATCATAATCTACAACTACGTGTGCACTTACATTTTCTGTATAACGCGTATAGGTGAGATTTTTGAATGAATTGAGAGTGTTCTTCATATCTTGTTCCACAATTTCAGTTTGGTCAAGCAATGCGTGTACTTCCTTAGTAGTATCGTTAGCTCTCTTTTGCAGCTTTTCAGAGAATTCCTTCAACCACTTGAGAACCTAGGCCAAAAAAATCATGAACAAGACATTAAAAATACAGATTCCACACACATTACACAAATTTCGTGATTGCATATAATTCTTTCTTTTCCTTTTTTACTTTTTTTTTTTTTTTTTACAGGCAACCATGATGGTTAATGTGTTAGCAGGTAAGGACTGTTTTGAACCCAGTCCCAATGATTTTACCAACTTATCAAGCTTTTTGCCCTAACTAAAATTTATTGAGATTTTCCCTCAACAGAAGGGTAATGCATTCATCTTGTCTAGCAAGCTCTAAAATTTACGTTTATTTTTTTTCAAAATAATGGAAAACACAAAACTAGAAACATGCCATTGTGCAGTAGAATTCAACTGTGCAAGAAAACAATCAGATAAGACTAATTTTCAATCATATAATAGAGTTTGAAATCTGAGGAAATTTACCTCATTTTGCATTTTCAGTCGCTTCCTGGTCGAATTTTCCATTATAATTAGATTTTTCTCTGATTTCCCTAACAGAGTTAAATCGGAAAACAAAACATCTTACTTTGTATATCTTATAATTCCTCTAATAACTAATATCTATTGGAGAAATCAAAGAAAAATGAGATTGTTTCTTACCTGTAATAAGAGAATACCTGAAAAAGATGTCGAATTTCGTTCTATTTCTATCTTCTGCTTGCAGGGAAAGTGGAAATTAGGGTTCGTTATGACACAAGTATACAACTGTTTCACAGGTTTTTTTTTGGCGGTTGTGTAAATGACGGGAAATGCTCGGCATATTGGTTGGAACATTCAAGTTCAAGTTATGCTGGGACTTTAAGTTCCGTGGTGTTTGATGTTCCGGGAATTTTAGCAAAAGACAAATAAATGAATCAAATATCCAACCTGTTTGGTTGTATTTTTATTTTCTATTTTTTGTTTTTTAAAATAAATATTTGAAATTTTTGCATGAAACATATTTTGTAAGCGTTTAGAAATAAAAATAAAAGTAGAAAACACGAGTGCTCCCCCTCGAGCAGCAACTCTCGGCCACCATAATTAACCACCATCACCACGTGTTTTATGATTTTTTCATTATAAACCCTTAAGTAGACTAATGAGTGGGACCTTAAGGGTTTAAAAATTAATGAATTTCTCATTAAATCTTTTTTTTTATATGTTATTATGTGATAACAAAAGGTGTTTTTATGTTTTTCTTTTTTTTAAATAAGTAAAGGGAGTAATGCCAAATGTGTTTACTGATTAAAATTTTTTTTAAAGTAGTGATTTCTAGTTTTTAAAAACAGGAAAAAAAGAAAATAATAGTGCATCCAAGCCGCCCTTAAAAAACCGCCTCAAAAACTCGAAAAAATAACACGGTCTTATGTTGTTAGATTAAGACAACTGGCCTTGAAGACCAGAACTCTATTTGGCGCAATTGTCCAACTTGAACACCATGTTATCTCATGAACAGAGATGATTTCAAGCTGAGCCCGGTGTTTTAATGGGGTGTCGTGGCTCTGCTTTGTCGAGGAAGCTGAGAAAATGTAAGTAAGAATTGAATTAATTAATTATTTATTTTTTCCTATTTTTATATATTTTCTTAACAATCAACCAAGGGTTAAAAGGTGATTATGCTTGGCTCCATTTTGTCTCGATCTTGATTGTCTTCATTTAGCTCGGCTTATGAAAAATATCCCAAGCTCAAGCTCAATTCAACTGTTCTTATTTATTTAGGTCGAGTTGAACTCAAGCCGAGCTTAAATAATTTAGCTTATTATAGTATATCCAATATATATATGTTTTGTGGGCTTACATTATTATATTTAAACGAGTCAAACACATACATGGTTGAGCTCAATTCGTTAAGCAATCAAATTCGATAATGTAGCTTGAGTTTAGCTCGTTGAGCTCTTAACGAGCCAAATCTCAAGCTCGCAAAAAGCTCAATTATTTAAACAATTATGTTCACAAACCAGACTTAACAGCATCATACTTTGCAGCCTCATGCTGCAAATTTCAAATGGGTCCAGTGATCATGTCAAATTTTGCCATATTCCAATATGTCATTATTATTTTTTATTTGTAATTAACAATAATTGAAGTAACAGCCCACTATTGTACCCCCGCCTCTTGCGTGAGTGGTAGAGGTGTGGCCTTCAATGGAGGAGGTATAGTGATCTAATCCCACCGGGGTACGAGTAAGAAGAGCTTCACTGCCCAAGCAAACTACCTAGTGACAGTCTGACTCTACTAAGAGTTTTAATCACCAAAAAAAAAACAGCCCACTATTGTTTTTTATTCAGTCTTCACATCTATTGCTGCAAAGTCTTACATATTCTCACTTTCTTTCTTATTCCTTTCCATTAGAGAGTCAACCGCTTGTCAAATCATATGTTTTACCAAAAAATTTAAATAATCTTCTTTAATTTTATCCTTTAATTTTCTTCTATCATCGAATAACAAGCCTATGCATAAATGAACAATTTTTTTTGTGTGTTCGTGTTATTTTCTTATCAAGGTGATCAAGATTGTGAATTATGATAGTCGGTCCAATCATTAAAATTATAAAAATAAATAAAAAATACATTTGCAAATTTTTTTGTATGTTCATGTTATTCTCTTACCAAGATGATCAAGATTTTGAATTATGATAGTCAATCCGATCATTTAGAAGAGGCAATTGTGGATGTACCAATGACTTATGATAGATCCCTTAAGCCAGATTTGGATTTCACATAAATTTTTCCAGCTTCCATTCTTATGTTTTAAGCAGCCATAATCCATCTTTTGTAAAGAGATGCCTTTTATGGCAGCTGTTATCTGTAATCTGGTCAAAGATTTTGGACCCCTTTCAATGTTCAAATCAAATGACTTTTACCATCAATAGATTCCAATAATACTACGTAATTTGATAAATATATTTGTCATGTCTATGTTATGAATCTTTTTAAGCAAATTCGTACTAAAATCGAATGTATCCTTTCTGACTTCTTTTAATACATTTGAGTTTAGTAAGAATTTGCCATGTGGTATTTCTTTCATCCTTATGGTAGGAACTTTTAAACAAAATCGTAATGTTTAGGCATTTCTATGGATCTTCAAAATTTCTCTCTTAAAAAAACATTTTTCTCCAAATGATGAAACCCAGCTATATATTTGAACCCAACCAAAAAAAGAAAAGAAAAAAAGAGTTATATATAATAGAATGCCGTGTAGTATATGTTTGGTCCCCCAAGGACTATAATGAAATATCAAGGATTGTGCTTAGCACATTTGGTGATAGTAGATATCTTTTTGGATGGTAGGTACAACTTATAATCATATTCCTATGTAGATATCATATATTGTGTTAGTTAGAATGTCAATGCCCTATGCATTTTAGGAATCATTGTCTATGGTCCCTCCAATCTATCATTGCATATGAGTTCTATCTCAATTCAACTCAATAATTTTTTCCTTATAGTTGATATGCCTGGATGATGATTAAGTGTATAATTATCTGCAAATTAGTACCTACTATGTGTTACTTTGGTTCAAAATCGTGAGTGCCAATTGTAAAAGTGACATTTCTGGGCTAGTTGAAAGGTCAGATTAGAAACTATTACTCCATTTGATCTTATTTTAGATTCAAATTTGTAATACCAAACAGTTTTAACTGACAATTATCAATTTAATTACATGCCTATCAGCTATATATTTTTAACCTATAGATCTTAGTTATTATTAAGCATTCTGGAACGCTACCTAAGAGAGGCATTGGTATGTTCATTTAGCATCAAATGAGTGGTCAATATAATCGAGCATGGTGAATGATTCATGTCTAATTTGACATGCTGATACTAATATAAGCTCTAGTTATAGCGATAACATGGCTCGAGCCCATAGCTAAGATGGTTTACATGTTGCATTGTGCGACCATAAGATTTTGTGTTAAAGTCTAACATTTTTTTTTTTGGTTCAAGACATACCGTTAGGTTGCAACCCCAGTTAACATGGTTAATATATGTTCCAGGTTAGTGAAACATGTGGATATTTTAGCCATCACACCATCTTAGGACTTGACCTCGAATCAAAGTTATGGTGTACTACAACACACAACCAATGGTGTAAGCATTTCTCCCCTATCCAACTCTAACTGAACTCTAGGAAAATTCGTAAATCTCAAATGCAAAAAAAAAATGGATGATAGAAATGGAGTTGTAGTGGTCAACAAAAAAGGAGTCCAAATGGGCCCACTGTCTATCTAGGCACCTGTATTATTTTGGACTGAAGCTTGCCCAACCATGTATTAGATTAAAGTTGGTAGATCTCTATCTAATATGAGCTTTAGCTTAAACATGATGACATCCCTGAGCGAGTCCAATTGCGTATCAATTACAATACAAAATAATATATTGGTCAACTTATGGACAAAAAATTGGCATCAATGCCACAATGATATGATTATATCATTATCGGAGCAAGGGGAGCAAGGATAATTGTATAAAATAAAAGGCATGGAAGAGTTTTAGTGGCATTGCCACCATGCATTGTTGATGAATCCATCTAGTATCTTATTTACGTCTAACATTTATGCAGATCCAAGGGCAGAGCTATAAAATTTTCTTTGGGGGGCTGATCGTCAATTAAATAAACATCGTAATAATTACAATTCCTTAAAATAGTGACTAATATGAAGTGTCGAATCATAGAAGATTACACTGCTTTCGTTGCATTTTTCTCAAGAATATTTCTAAATTAATGGGTAACAAAGTGATTTGATTTGATTGTTTTTAAACTAAAAACATAATTTGAACTAATGATTTCTATTTTAATGAACTAAAACTAAGAATTTTTGTGATATCAATGAAAGAAGATCTAAGGTGTTTGAATCCACCACTAACCTCGTAATTGAACCTACATGCATTCATTCGTCTTTCATGTGTAAACAATAGGGATGAAAATGATTACAAGTCTAAAACTCATCGAATCAAGAATAATTTAAGGGATCAAACCCTAGGTATATCTTATATTCGGTTAGCATGAGTGATACACATTAAACTAGAGTTGTGAAATCACTCATCTTCCCTAGACATAAAATATCCTATAATTAAATTCTTCGACAGTAATGTCATTATATAAAACTAGGGGGTGGCACTTGCGATGCACGAGAGAGCGAGGGGAAGGAGTTGACCATAGTTAATAGGAGTTAAAAGGGACACGTGTTAACCCGCGGGTGCGATTGAACTCTCCCCGAGTTCAATCGTGATTGACTGTGATTCTATTCTTTAAATAGATAGATGAGGGTAGCTTGGGAATTAAAGTAAAACATTAAATTAAAGTTTTGTTTTATATAAGGGTAGTTTAGGAATTTCAGAAAATTCAGACTACGCCTGCCTCTCCCATTATAATAGTAAAGATTCACACCAACAATCACAAAAGACGGGTGAATGATCTCAATCTCAATACAATAAAACCTAAAACAAGGATAAAATCATATTGACATCGAATATAAACACTAATAAATTTGTTGAAAAATAACTCTCATTATGTAATCATTGTTTACAAAATAGAGAAAACCTAAATAAAATATATGAGATACAATTACTTGGCTAGAGTTTCATCTAAACCCTAAAAAAAAGATTAGTTCATGATGAGGGCGAAGAACATCGCTTTCAATGAAAAAACCCATCATTCAACTTTCACAGATCTCCAGAGCCTTCTTATTCAAAATCTCAAAATTCTGAACTCCCCTATGATGATATTACTTTCCTATTTATAGAGAGAGAGAAACCTTACTAATTAGGCTTTAGAAATCTCTAAAACAGGTCCAAAATAAGGAGTTTTCGTGGATTAAAAATCATTCAAAACAGTGCTCACTAATCGATCGGCCAAGGTTGGACTGCACATTCAATAGCTAAATGCCGATTCTCATTGGTTTACTCCCCCTTTTTAACACCCATCAACTATGGTTAAGATTTATTCACCCCTAGGATTCATCCATCCAACCTTGGTTTTAAAAAAATTAAATTTAACCATAGTTAAAAAAGAGTGTTAAAAGGGGCACGTGAACCGGCATTCGACTGAATGCACAGTCTGCTAATCACTGCTCCAAATAAAATCAACTATTGTTCTAAGTAAATTTAATTATATTTTTATTTTTTTTATATTATATAATATAAATTTACAAATTCTTAAAGGGACTAAACTTCCCATATAATCAACAAACGCAAAGTTATTTTGGGGGGACAATATATATAGATAGTAAAAATATGTTTTTTATATTTTTATAATACTACTAGCGGATGGCACGTGCAATGCACATGAGAGCGAGGGGAAGGAGTTAACCACAACTAATAAGATTTAAAAGGGACACGTGTTAACCCGCGAGTGCGATTCAACTCGCTAGTGGCACGTCCAATGCATGTGAGACCGAGGGCAAGGAGTTAACCATAGTTAATAGGAGTTAAAGGGAAACGTGTTAGCCTGTGGGTGTGATTGAACTCTCTCCGAGTTCAATCGCAATTGGCTGTGATTGTAAATAGATAAATGAGCAAGGTTTAGTTTGAAAATTAAAGTAGAACATTAAATCAAAGGCAAGCGGTAGTTTGGGAATTAAAGTAAAACATTGGTTAAAACATTAAAGCAACGATTTGTTTTTATATGAGGGTAGTTTGGGAATTTCAAAAAAATCATCTCCGCATGCCTCTCATAATAGTAAATTTAACATAACTAAATAAAATAAAATTGTGGGCCTGTGTAGATCAACAGGGACTCATATAAACATACTTAATGAAGTCGTCATGCTCAAAGATATCAGATAAGATTTTTTGGAGAAGAAAGTCCAATGACAAGTATAAGTCCAATCATGTCGATGCTCATATAGCCAACCTAGCCTTTTGCCTCCCCACTATTTTGAGTGGAGAGATTCCCATTTAGAGTGCCTTATTCATCACCGACTAAAGATGGACTTATGAGCTGTACAATACCTCATTTTATTCCTTCTTAATCAGTATATATAACCTCTCTCTCCCTCTACCCTAAAAAATATAATACATTTCAATGATTAAACCTAACCAAACACAAACCTTTGTTATTTGATTTTTCCATTTTTGCTAAACAAGATCAATTTGAGAAATCTGAAAGGGTTTTGGGTTCATCCCGGAGTAGCATGTGATGCTCTACTAAAGAAACATGTCAAAAATGACTTCTTTTGAGCTTTTGCAATGAAGAATGCTTCACCCTTAGCCTTTGAGTGTCGTTTGACATTATTTCTTAGGAACAATTTTTCTTATCCAGTGATGTAAATGTGTTTAAAAACTCATCAAAATCTTATAGTTACAGATCCGTAAGGAAGGTTTTAACAAAAGATTTTAAAAAGCACTTTAAACATACGAGATTATCATAAAAATGAACCCAATAGACGGGATATAATAAAATTTTAAGTATTGCATAATACTTGTAAATCTATCTATACTATATACTAAAGAAATTAGGATGCCTATGTGGCATCCCTCTTTGATCTTCATTTTAAGATTTGTGATGCCACATCATCACTTGATGGGAGTTATAAATACCCTCTCTTAACTCGCCCTCATTCTCTCTCCATTCTTATCTCTCTATCAAGTCCCAAGATGAATTACAATGAGGGGAGAGTACCAAAACCTCTATTAATGGTTTTACTAATAATTAAAAGTTATTTTAATAATGTTTTTTTTTTAATTATTTTTTCTCTTAATTTTTTTTGTACACCCCGTGCATCGAACGGGTATCTGCTAGTGTATATATAAAATTTTAAGTTTTTTTTTTTTTAATGGAATTTTAAGTATTTCATGACACTTGATGAATTTACTATATTTAATGTCATTGTTTCTTTTTTCTTTTCATCCGGACAAAACATATTTTATTATTCTTTCTTTCATAGTCAATTATGATTGAGATTTGCCAAACGAGTTTTCAAAGAATAGACAAACAGCCCCCATTTGAATATCGCGGACCAACTCCAGAAACAAAAACAAAAATGATAATTCATTCAATAATTTTAGGTACCGGCCAAATAAGTTATTTTCAGAAATGACTTCATAGAAACGTATATTGAGAAAACATTTTCAAAGTCGACAAAAGCAAACGTTTATCATGGAAACGCAATCCATTCACACATGCCAGTGGCGAACTCCACGACGAAGAGTGAAAGACGAGATCGAATCACAGCCAATCGCCATTGAATTCAGGAAAGTTGGGTTCCACTAACAGGTGAATACGTGTCCCCTTTAACCCTTATTAGCCATGGTTAAGATTTTCTAACCCTGTTCAATAATCTAACTTTAATTATTGGAAAAAAAAATAACTTTAAGAGTTAAAAATTCTTAACTAGAGTTAAATATTTTTTTAAAATTAAGGTTAGATTATTGAAGACTAAGGTTAGAGAATCTTAACTATGGTTAATAAGGGTTAAAGGGACACGTGTTGATTGTGGGAGTGACTGAACTCTCCCTAAATTCAATCGTGAAAGACTCCTTTTCACGCGTGTGTACACGCAAGCTCGAAGAAGTAAAATAAGAAAAAAAAAAGTCAAAAGAAGAAGCCATTGGTTTTTCCTTCCTATCTACGTTCTTTAGATTCTGAAAAGAGAGGGTGAGAAGAAGAGAGAGCTTGCCTTCCTTCTTTTTGCCTTTCTCTCTCTCTCTCTGGTGAAATTCGTTAGAATATCGGGCAGTACGGGCAGCAGCAACGGGCATCATGAACGAGAAGGCCAACGTCTCTAAAGAGCTTAATGCAAAGCACAGAAAGGTCCCTTTTCAAGCTCTTGATTTTCGCCGATCATTCTGTTATCTATAAATTTGAGTTATTTATTCTTAATTTATTTGAATTTGTATCTGATTGATCTGTAATTTTAGAACCCTAAGAAATTCTTGTGAGAATTCTATTGATTGAATGAATTTCGATTACCGTAGGATCGATTCCATAATTTGATTGAAATTTCCTTTTTTTTTTTTAATTGTTATGTTTAGTTCTAGGTTTTCCAGATCCTGATAAGGGATTTCTCTTTGGTTGAGGACAGTTTGGATTTGGGGGAAAATTCGTTCTTGTTTTATGTTTGTTCAAGCGATGGATTGGTTTTTGAAATGTGATCCTAGAACTAGACTTGATTGGATGCATCTTTGTTTCAACGAATGCTGGTTATGTTGCACGATTCTTAAAAGTAGTGGTGTTTAACCTCCTCTCTTTATGTCAATCTTAATTTCTTCCTCTCTCTTATCTCTGTAAGTTTTGTTTTTGGGCTTGGATAGTTCAATTGAAAATTGGTTCTTATCTTAATTTGTTTCCTTTTTTGATTGATTCATTGATTTTTAAAAATTGTACTTTTTCCTGGAAAGTTCAATTGAAAATTGGTTGTTTGATAAAGATAATTAAACCTAGGATCGGGTGCCATCTTCTGGGACAAATGGATATTCTTTAAAGTAGATGGTTTGTTTTGTATCTTGATTAAATTTTTAATTACTGAATATTGTGCCAAATTGCTAATTTGTTTTTCTTGTGTCGGTTGTGGTTCTCCTAATGTCTTTGCCAATTCACATGTGGTTTAAGAAATTTTGGGGTATTTTTAGCATCTACTTGTATCTTACCTGCTAAATAGATAAAACCTGTTAATATTTAATAGGTGTCTAGGGGATTAGGTCTGGCTAGGCGATGCACTACCTAACCGATACCAAGGCGATAAAAATTACATATAGACATATATTAATTATACATAATATTAATATATACAAATAGCAATTCAAGCCTCCTAGCACTGACAATATTGAATATTCTAGGCAAATTGTATGCCTATATAAATAATTATCTTCTACAGAAGAAGGTTATTCGTGAAGGGGCTATTTAGGCAGAGTTGTAGTAGAGGTCTATAATCACTCCTCAAGTCTTCCTTTTCTCCTTCCTTCTACATGCTCCCCTACCGTTTACAGAATTGCATTTGATTCTCTCTCTCTCCACAATAGCAATTGTGGTTGAACGGCCGGGCGTTCGTTTTAGACAACCTACGTAATTCACTTTACCCATCTACTCATCCATGTTGTCAATCACCTTCTCTTGCATTTGGTACACATGCCCCACCACACCAACTAAACAATTTTGTTTTTTGAATCATTGGAATACTTATTGGATGAGGTATACCTGAAGAATCATATCTACTTGATGCGGACATCAGAGCATCTAGTGTGCGAGTGTACGAGCAGAGGACGAGAGCCCCTATACATGTTTCCTTGTGGATGGATGAATGTGCATGAGGTTGATTCAAACTTTTGATGGATGATTTGGAGCGTTGAAGGCCTCATGTGCACATAAGATTCATCATGAAGACCCCACATTGAAAATATGTGCACATGGGAAGAATTCAGCATGTCTCTTTATGTTATGAGTTTAATTTGGGCTTTTATAAGGCCTAAATTGGGTTTTATGTGTGGTACTAGTGAGTTATAATGTTAGTTTAAGTAATTGAGGGTACTTTAGTCTTATTACATGTTACTAGGTTTTATTATGTTTTAATCTTGGTCATCGATTAGTTTAATGGCCTAGATTTCGTAGGAGGTTTTAAGAGCCTCTATAAATAGTTGTAAACACTCTTTTCTAAAATACATAATTTTTATGAATGAAATATGAAAGCTTTTTAGCTTTTAGAATCTCCTGTGATGGGAATGGTATGATGCCAATCTTGGAGTGATTCCAAGGTGATCTTCTCTATCTTTCTCTCTTCTTTCTTGTTCTTGTTCTTTATTTTCTAGTTTTATTCCAAGACCCTAATCCAAGAACCCTAATCCAAGAGACCTAATCCAAGATCCTATTCCCCTTGCTGTCACTTCACTCTACAGCCTTCCTACAGCAATTCCATTGCTGTCCAGCCTTCCCCCCCGCCCTATCCAGCCCTGTCACAAGCTCCAACCACCATACCAGCCCTCTCCCAACTCGTTGTATCTGTTCCAGCCCTGTTCCTTGCTATTACAGCCCTTGTGACTGTTGTAGCACCCCAACAGCGTTCCCATATCATTGTTACAGCAGTCCTACTCCATCCCTATTGCATTCCCATAATCCCCATTGTCTCTAAACCCTAAACCACAAAACCCTCAACCCTAAATTAGTCCCAAACCCTAAGTCAATTCAAACCTAAACAACAACTACCTTTTATACACCCTATTCCTAATTGTTAATATTCTTAAGAGTTTTTGCTGCTGGTTTGTTGTGATCTCATTCCATATTATTTAAAACCCCAATTCACATGCATGTTTCACCCTATAACCATTGTTGAGTCTAAATGATTTTTCTTTGAAACCTCAATTGACAGGGAAATCACATTGCTTATTGACCTAAATCCTTAAGCTAGTGGAAGTTCCCACTTCCATTACGATCACCCAATTCAGTTTGGGAAATCCTTTATTGCGGGATTGTGATTAACCTAGGTTGTTTAGTAATTCTTATTTGATTTTCTTTTGAGTAAAAGTGTGAATTTTGATTGTTTATAGGTCTTATTAATGCTACAATTTTAAACTCTGATCTCTCAATCATATCATCCTAGGTTTATTGCATTGTCTTGCATCACTACTTCTCACATCTACGATGGTGATGCTTAAACCTTTTTCGAAGCCATTAACCTTACATTTGAGCTGTTTAAGTTTTAACTCTAGATTGAAAGATTAAGATCATTCTGTCAATCTGTTTCCTTGGGCCATGTACCATCAAATAGGCGGTGCCTTGACTAGTCTGATTGATGTAGCTTATCGATATCTTGTGTCCTTTGTATCTTATCTTGTACAAATTGTGTTTTTTTAATTCTAATTTTTAACATGACTATGTTATTCTTTTCATTCAACTCTATGTTGGCGAAAAAAACTGTCCTTATTTGTAGGAAATTTATAAATGAAAAATTCTCAAAATGGGATATTTTGTGTCCGAGGAAAAAAAGAATGTTTTATTTGGTCTATCAGTGTGAATTTTCCCACCTTGACTCTTTACTCCTTGCATGGGAAAAAATGTTGTTATTACTTCTCCCAACTTAAGACCTTAAGAGGGAAATAATCATTTTATGATACATGCTAGAGCATGGAAATAAAAATCGTTGAAACCAATATTTATCTGTTTTGGCAGAGACCTATATGTTATTAGTACTGATATGTTTAAAATAAGGGGTGAATTTGACTCGTCTGAATTCGATATGTTCTGGTAAGACTTAGCTGGTAAGTATTGGTTTCGTTGGACTCGTTCAGTGCTCTCTTATAAAAGAAACTATGATTATAAATATCGTTCAATACGTATTGGCAAGAGTCCGCCAATACATATCGGTATTGCCTGGTACATTTAATTTGTTTTTTAAAATATAACAAACTATGTTTTTATAAATATATTCCGATACGTATCAGTATTGGCGGTACATAATGGTTTCGATTTTCGGTTGAAACAGTGACATAACCTGAAACCTGTATTTTAATCCTTCTGTAGAGGCTAATCAGGTTTTCTGCTCTTGGTGGCCTACTAACTTGGGCAGCTTCCAATAGAGCCTGTTAGCTAGGAGTTAAAAATAAATCCCTGTTTTGATGTACAAATCAGTTGATGCAAAATGGATGCAGCTTGATCCCGACCCACCTGAGTTGCTGCCAAATTTGTATGGATATATATTTGGGCAATTCCTTACTCAGTGGACTCGTATTATGACATCTAAACTGGGTATGAATTGGCTGAAAATTTAAAACTTAACCTAGGCAGGTATGGATATGGGTTTGACCCCATTACATTAGAGTGGCCTTCATACATGCAGGCTGCAGCTGACAGCTTGTGACAACTGTCATCTGATGCATGCAAATAAGTGTAAAAGGTGCATTAATGCTGTATTCATGCTGTTGGCTCATGCTGGTGGGTATGGTTCAAACTTCAAAGTAGTTTGTGGGCTTTCCTTTTGCACAAGTTCTCCATCTTTCAGTGTTTTTTTATTTGTTTAATTTTTTTAAATATAATTCAGTGCCTACTAGACTGTCCCCTTACTGAATGCTTTGATCCAAACTTTGTATTGGCTTTCTTGTTCCATTAAATTTTATGTTGTCTGGTGTGTATATTTGTAGATACTGGAGGGGCTTCTTAAATTGCCAGAGAACAGGGAATGCGCCGACTGCAAAAGCAAGTAGGTATCTAGGAGAAACCTGGATCATGTATTTGTACCAGAAGAAACAACATCCATATTGAGATTGCTAAGATTACTGAAAGAAATAGGCTCAACAACGTATCTTTTTAAAAGATGATGGAATTCCAGCGGTCATTATTGATATCTATTTATATGGGTTGCTAATAATGACTTGTTTGCTATGCAGAGGTCCAAGGTGGGCTAGCGTGAATCTGGGAATCTTCATATGCATGCAGTGTTCTGGGATCCACAGAAGTCTTGGAGTACACATATCAAAGGTGGTATTTTGTTTCTTAGTTGTATTCTTTGCATATGGAGCAGAATAGAATTGCATATCATGTAAAGAGAAGTGTAGTTGGTTGGGTCAGTTGGGGAAGCAGTGTTATCTACTTCCAGTTCCCATGTATTTGGCATGAAAGCAACTAACTAGTTGTTAATCCCTATACAAAAGAAATTTCTCATTCAGTCAATTTCTTAATCAGCAAAATCAAAGTTAAATTCTTTCTTTTCTGACATCAAAAGCTTCATGAGTACCCCCATTTTGGAGATCAATGAACTTCCTCAACCGGATTATGGGGTGTTATCCATAAACATTGCTTAATTTGGTGCCCCAGATTATCTGACTGCAATAGTATTGTTTCATTTTCGTGTGATCAAGCTTGTTTGTTCTACTTCATATTTTCAAAAACTTGGAATCAATCTGAGAAATGCTTTTGGCTAGAAAGAGTCATCTTGGAGAGTATTGTGTTGCATGATTTTTTTTTCTGAAAAGAATAGAAAATAACCTGAAAAAATGAAAAATAAATAATAAAACAAATGAAAAGATGAAATATCAATAAAGGAGAAACATTTTTCTTTTTGAAAAAAGAAGCAAACAAAGAAAAACAGTCTATGGAAAGCACCTATAAAAAAACACAGTGCTTGGAAAGCTATGGGATTGGAACCCTTGACCAACAAGGCTCGGGTAAAAATCCCATTAGCGAGTACTGATTAAACAGGAAGAAAAAACCATTAGCAAATAGCTTATCTACCAGAAAAAAATGTCCCTGGGAAGAGTATTGGAAGCTGAGAATTCTTTAATGTGTGTTCACTTACAAACAGGGGCTTCAGTTTGTGTTATAGGTTATGAACACCCCTGCTTTCTTGTAATTTCAATTTACACTGGTGTGAAGAAAACTGACGAGTTCTGAAAGTAATTTTAGTTTATTGTGGCACGGAGCTTGGCCAAACTAAGTGACTTAACCAATACATAAATTTCAGACCGGGTTGCATTTAAACAATTTAAGTAATTGCTGAAGCTTTAACCTCTGTACCATAGTTGCAAGGAAACTATGTAAAGGCTGGGAAGCTCGTTTCCCAGACTCGCTTCCTCAGACATATTCACTTCCTAGGAAGCTCACTTCCTCAAATAGAATCGCTTTCTAGGAAGCTCGCTTTCATCACGTCTCGTATAGTAGTCAATGAGAGTTGTATGTGTGAAGTGATGGGGTAGACCACTGTTTATAGCCTAAGGTGTAGACTCTATGTGACGCCCCAAACCCGCGCCTAAGGAATCAAGTTCCGAGACGCGTGCCCGTTCGTCATAACCACGTATGCGGAAGACTTTACCCACGAAAATGCGGGAATTTTGAACTTTTCTTATGAGCTTACATAAGCAATAACAACTGGTCATCACAATAACCCATCATAAGCAAATGCGTTACCTCACTGGCTATAGTAGTCCTTACTTTGGCGCCGCAACTGCGCCGGAAAACTCTCCAGACTCTATCAAGCGTAGCTTCTTGCCAATATACAATCGCTCCAGAATCTGAAGACATAAGATGAAGGAGTGAGCTATAAAGCCCAGCAAAATCCACAGTTCATCTAAACTATTTTCCACATATTAACATTCATCAATAATGATATATTAGTACAGTACAATTCTTATATTTATAATAATATCGTAATTCGTGACCCGAGGTCACTCAGAGCTATCTCACCCTATTCGAGGTTCCCAACCTCCAAGTTGTCAAATTCATCAAGTCATTGTCCACGACACCAGGTTATCGTTTCAGATAACCGCTTACGCTTTATCCTTGAGTCCACAGACTCGATTGACTGGGCCTTCGCCCGTGTACAACCTCTATCCATGAGTCCACAGACTCAATTATCAATCAATCGGGACTTCTCCCGATTATAACCAATCATTGGGTATGTCAACCCAATTAATCCTTAAATCATCATATTCTACACATAACCCGGGTCTTCACCCGATAACTGCCAGGAACAATACTTCTGACACATCACACTCTGTCAGGAACAACACCTCTGACATATCACACTCTGTCAGGATCCACACCTCTGACACTTACTTTATATTTTTCCTCTATGGGAACACCGACACACACACAACCACATTTGTTAGGAAACACATCTGATCGCCAGGATACACATTTGATCGCCAGGATACACATCTGATAGCCAGGAAACCCATCCAACTTGTCAGGAAAATGAAACTCATCTGACAAGCCAGGGACGCACCTCTGACTAACAGGAAACACCTGACTACCAGGAAACACCTGACCATCAGGAAACATCTGTCTATCAGGTACACATCTGACATATCACTCTGTCAGGCATAACACCTTTGACATGATACCCTTGTCAGGAAACACATCTGATTACCAGGAACACATCTGACCTGCCAGGAATAACACATCTGACATGCCAGGAACACCCATCTAATAACCAGGAAACACATCTGACATCAAATCCTGTCAGGCACAACACCTCTGACATCAAATCCTGTCAGACAAAACACATCTGACATCAAATCCTGTCAGACAAAACACATCTGACCTCAAATCCTGTCAGGCAAAACACATCTGACCTCAAATCCTGTCAGACAAAACACATCTGACCTCAAATCCTGTCAGACAAAACACATCTGACATCAAATCTTGATAGGCAAAACACATCTGACATTAACCTCTGTCAGGCACAACACCTCTGACAGCTACCATCATATATCATCACAGCCTCTGTTGGGTGCATACCTGCCGACACAGGTCAATGCCCCCTCAAGGTAACATCATTGAGTTCGTAAACTCAATACATCCCTGGGTCCATAGACCCCAATCCAACCTTGAGCCCATGGCCCAATGCCGTCCTAACTCTCCCGACTATCAGTCACGGAGGAACCCGGGCTCATAATAGATACCGCCTCTCCGAACCTAGCCAAAGAGGGACCACAGACAGCAGTTCACGTAGATTAGGTTCTCTAACCATAGGAAATCCCCAATTATTCAAGCCTTGCTTGAATAATTGAACCAGTTGGGCCTCACGCCCGTGGACCAAGTCCGATGGTATACCGTTCCGGTGTGGAACATTACCCGGCCGATGGACCATTCCATCGCCTTACCATGTCCCAACAACATCACATCATATACAAAGGTTGTCCCGAGGTGGGACTTTTACCAGGCCAATGGACCTTACCAATGCCTTAAAAACATCACATCATATCAGATTCGTTCCGATAGGGAACTTAACCAGGCCAATGGACCTACCATTGCCTTTAAAACATCACATCATATCAGATTCATTCCGATAGGGAACTTAACTAGGCCAATGGACCTACCATTGCTTTAAAACAAACATCACATCATACAAGAGTAGTTCCGATAAGGAACTTAAGCAGGCCAATGGACCCTACCATTGCCTTACAATGTCAAAATCATATCACATCACACATATAGAAACACAGTCAGGCTCTCATAATTTCCTGCGATCGATTGCACTTCCCCTGCGATTTATCGCAAATCACACTGAGCCTAAATTCTGAGCTAGAAACAGCCCGAAACCAAGGGCTCCATCCCTCTGCTCCATTTTCACTCTCATCCATACATCATTCATAAGGTCTCCGACCTTTTTCCATCCACACATAATATCACCAAACCATTCCACATAAATAAAGTAGCTTAAATAAGGGAAAAGAGAAGAGATGGAGGAGGATTTTACTTCTTTCGCGCTTTTCGAGACGTCTAGGGGCAAAACGGACACTACCAACACGTTCGGGAAAAAGATCAACGTCAAAGGTGAAGCTCCTCGCCTTCAAACCTGATTTTCCACAAATTTAACAAATACTTAACTAATCAACCTCAGTTAAGGATCCATAAACGTATAATTTTATTCTATTAAAATTCCGGGTCGTTACACTCTAAGCAAGTATCGTTAGTTTGGAATCTAAGACACCTACTTTTCCACAAAAAATCACATGTAAGATAAAATCAAAGGTATAACCAGTGTTTTAAAACCCGAAAACTCGACTCGACTCGGAAACTTGCTGAGTAGAGTCAACTCGGAAACTCGAGCAAAACTCGTCCGAGTAATGACAACTAAAACTCGGACATATATAATATTTTTTCTAATAATATATATGGTATAGATTCAAAATTAATGATAAACCATGCCTAAAATTAGATATATAATTCAATATATACTAAACATCCCCCTTTTGTTTTGTATTTATACTTAAAAGTGAGTGAAGTGTGTTAACAAAAAGAAAAAAAACATAATTTAGTCAATCGGATAGGCAGTTTACTCGATTTTTAGTTTTTTTTAAAAAAGTGCAAAAACTCGGGCGAGTCGGGGGCGAGTTGGGGCAAGTTTTTGTCAAAACCGAGTTTTTGTTGAAACTCGACTTGAAACTTGGCCGAGCCGAGTCGACTCGGCGAGTTTTAAAACTATGGGTATAACTACATATAATAACATAATAGGAATGAGAAGCCTATATCTCATTTCTTGCTTCCCATTTTCTAAGGTTTTTTTTAGGCTTACTTTCCGCTTCTCGCTTTCTCTTTGCATCTCGCTTTTGCTTCTCGCTCTGGTAACTATGCTTTGTATTAAGGATGTAGCCCCCAGTTCTCTTGAAATATCACAACTGAGTCTAAATAATTTATACAATGTCTAGTCCAAGGCCTAATAGATGTACTCTTTTGGTATTTCTAGTATGAGGCTTCGAATTTGTATTGAGGTTCTCATTCCTAGTCTTTGGTCAATATGTGTTAGCCAAGTTGGAGGAGCACATTTGGTAAATTCCTCAGATGGAAGGAGCTATCAGCAGTGAATCTTAGAGAGAGTTCCTGTAACAGTTTTTATGTGGCTGCACCTATCTTTTCTACCTCTACCTAAAAAATAGTAAGAGAATAATAATGGACTTGTTGTAAAGTGCTTGTAGTTGGTACATTTTCATGTTTCTATAGACCAGTTGTTTTCTGATAGGATTTTAACAAATGTTTGCATGTTCTTCCATGTATTTACGAATCGAATCTATCAATACTTTTGGATCTGACCAAATGGAACTTTCATACACCCTACACTTATTTCCCTTCCAAATAAGCCAACAAATAGCTCCCAGAATCATATGCCAAATGATTAGATTTCTACCTTCCATCCCGTTCCAGAACCAACCCAATAAACAATCTCAGTGATCCAACACGGAATGAGCCAGCCCCATATAGAGACGGAAAAGACCCAACTTATGATAGAGGTTAAGCATAGTAGACCAAAATTTTCTAGTGCTGCAGTAAAGAAGGTGGTCAACCAATTCTCTGTCCTCCATGTTCAAGTGAAATCTTTTAGCAAACATCCAGTTTTTGCTCATTGGGTGATCGATAATTAGAATCGTATACCTATAAAAAAAAAGTTTGAATGTTATCAAGCTCTACCATCCAAAGGAAGAAAAAATCGTATGAGGTATACCCGACTTTCATAAAATTTGCATAGTAGTTGTTCACGCATCCTAGGGATAGTTTGGCCATTCCACATGTACTTATTTAAGTGTGGTTTATTTCTTAACATTAAAATTTTTGAAATTAAATTTCGCAATTAGTTTCATAGTTTTGGAAAAACAAAATTTAGTCCAAATTATTAAAATTTTGCATTGCATTATGAGATTTTTCTTTCAATAATTTACCAATTAAAAAAATTACGAAAGAAATTAGAAAAACGTGGATTTTTTCGTTGAAACTTCAAAAAATGCTAAATCAACCATTCTCATATAAATGGTTCAAAATAGCGGTGTCGGGTGCCGTATCGGTAAGTTCAAAATAGGATACGTATCGACGTATCATATGGATACAGTGGAAAAAACCAAGATATACTAAGAAACGCTTGGATATGCAAGGAAAAACTTGGATACCTTGCATAAAACTTCTTTTAATGCAAATAACAATTAAAAACAAACTAAATGAAGACTTCCATCTATGTTTATAACCATAAATATGAGAGTTAAAAATTTTATAAGTTAAAAAATGTTTGCGTGCTGATAAAAGGTTATGAAAATACGAACCTTAGTCACTTAGTTAAGTATAAGAAAAAAAATTTAGATATTAGAATCTTACATTCAATGAGTTAAATAAGAATGTATTGAATTACAATCATAAATTTTAAGTTTAATGTAAGTCTTTTTATACTAGACTGTTACACTGTTAGTTGAATTTTTGATCATGTAGATGAAAATATTTTAAGGCTAAAATATGAGACTTTTTTTTGCTAGACTTTTGGGTTTTGGTAATTTTGGATATAATAAAATTTATGAAATTTTAATATTTGAGAAATACCTTATCATTTCAAAGGTGAAATTTTGACCAAATTCTTAAAAGGTGCTGAAACGGGGATTTTGTTCTTGAACTGAAAAGTTGACTTTTTATTCTTTAGGAAATTGGATCTAGGATAATATTTATTGAATTCAAATGAGAGGATAACCTTATTTACATATTAATATCTTACGTAACTGAAAGTCAAATTAATTTAAAACTATTTCCTTAAATAATATTTTATGTAAATAACTTGTGTGTATCGGGTTTGATGTGTGGATCCTTGTGTAAATGGAAGGAGAAAAAATTAAATTGAAAAATCTCCCATATCGGGCATATTGGGCATGTATTGGTCCCATATCGACCCGATATGAGGAAGTTTTTTTTCAACGTATCAGTGTATCAGGTAGCTCCAAACAGGATATGTATCGGTCTATGCTCAACCTCATAGGAAGTTACCATCTTCAGGATTTTTCTTGTCTAGAACTAAAAGATCTCTAGATTCTCCTCTTACCCCTCGATGTCCCAGCAGCAACAAACGATGTCACTACAACATCACGATGCCTTTTGGCATCTAGATGTTCCTGCCTGATCTAATGCGAAGCGTTCATGCAATTTACCACATCTCGGTAACACCCGATAGGTGCTGCCGTAGGCGGATCACCTCGCTGTTGTGTAACTTGTGTTACCTTCATGCAGTAATTACATATTGACTTCTGCTTGCTACCCTGGTATGATGCCCCGTTCTACCACTAGATGTTATATCTCCTTCCTCCCGTTGACATCCTAACAATTAGCATTGATAATTACAAAATGTTAGACAAGAATAGTGGTATAATATAAACAATTACATTCTAATGTTCGTTATTAATGCATGCTTTGTTTTTAAAAAATAAGTAAACCTAATTTCAGTACAAGTGTACAACACTACAACCATTCACATAATGACAAGACATATTGCACATAAAAAACTAGATCTCATAAACATCCAAGTTTGATGATTTTATGATAAATCAATATTTTTATTTGACTGATAATCAGAGAGATATATTAAAATAGATGGGAAGTAAGTACAAGATAGAGGAAGTATAATACGAACATGAGTTTACAATAGCATAAACTTGAAATAGTAAGATAGAGTAGCGGATCTTGAAGATAGAGTAACGGATCTGATAAATTAATATAAAATACATATACCACAACTTGGTCATAAATACTATATAAAGCTCAAGGACTTTAGACAAATTTAGAAACTATATAACTAGACTATTAGTTATAATGATTGAGCCTGCTACTCTTATTGAGCCAATAAGGATTGAGCCTGCTACTCATCCTTGTTGGAAAGATTTATAAGCTGAATTATGAGAATTAGAAAGTAACTTTGTACATGTTTATTGATTACATGTGCATTTGAAGATGTATTTTTATCCTTTCTTTATTTCTTTCTTTTTCTTTAAGATCTTTGTTTTATTCATCTTAATAAGTTACACTCTTTCTAAATCTTACATATGAAGTATTTACACACTTTAAATCTTACACATAAAGTATTTGTTGTTACAGTTGCGTAATTCTTACAACAGCTAATGGTAAGCATAATATGGATGATTTTAACCATAATTTCTTACCAATTGTTGTTAGGCACATGTTATAATGTGTAAGTTCAGTGATATATGTGTTAATATCATTGCTATTGAATGGGTGGCATAAATGCATGTGCATGAATGCATGCTTGCTTCAGTTGATGTATGATAATTCTGCCACATATGGAAAAGCTTTTACTGTATTGAGTGCCACAGTTTTGGATGGAACTCGACATACTGACTTGCAAGATTAACCCCAAAATATGGACTGGTCTCTGTTGAGTCTTCGGTTATTTAAACTCATGGGCTCAGTTTACTGCAGGTGAGGTCTGCTACACTTGACACATGGCTTCCAGAGCAGGTTGCATTTATTCAATGTAAGCATTTCTATTATTTCTGAGGCTTTCACTCATTTTAAACGACTCCAAACTTGCTGTCCAATGAGAAATAGCCTGCTTTGTATCATTTGGCTTTGGGTTCTATGCAGCAATGGGAAATGAGAAGTCAAATAGCAACTGGGAAGCAGAGTTACCCCCAAATTATGACAGAGTTGGAATTGAGAATTTCATTCGTGCAAAGTATGTTCCCTTTAAACGATCGCTATCGACTAGTACCAACTCTGCTAATACAAGTCCACTGCTTTTAAGTTTTGTTGTTTACCTGGTTACCAAATTAAGAAAAATCCGATTGTTTATAATAATTAATATTTATCTGTCAGATATGAAGAGAAGAGATGGATTCAAAAGGCTGGAAAACCTAAATCACCTTCAAGGGTGCAGGAAGAAAAGGTTTCTGTATCTAGGCAGAGACTTGGGGATAGGGGCGGGCATGGATACACCAATAATTTAGAACATACCTCAGAAGAGAGGAAGAACCTTCACCAACCTACTACTAAAAACAACGTTCCTGCTACAAAAAATAGTATTCCTGCACCTCCTAAAGAATCTGAGAAGGTAAATTTAACATCTTCGTTAGTTTTATATCTACTTTACAACCCCTAAATTTTCTGTTTTTCTTCTTTTGTTTCTATGCAGCTTCTGTCTGGATTTCCTTATCCATTGCGTTATTTGTTTTTGTTTTTTTCTTGTTATTTATGAAAAGAATAAAAAATATCAATTGCATAAAAAATAATAATTCCTATATATATATATATACAGAAATGGACTGCATGATGTGTCACATCATTCCCTTGGTTCACTTCATCATCAAAGCCTTATCCACTCTGCACAATAAGCAACTAGAGAGTTTGTTACTATAGCATCTGTATCTTCAGAAAATAATAGTTTTGGGGACAATTTTGTTAATACAAGTAACGAGAGTTTATCTAATTATAATTAGAAAAGAGAAACTTGAATATTACAATATGGAAGGAGATGGTGCACTTGCCACATCTTCATTAGTGCAGGTTGTTGTTATGTGTCTGCTACAAGCTTGTAGAATAATCTAACACATATTAGAGAGTAAAGACCAACCATAAAGTCCCGAGGAAACTATATATACAGTATACTGAAGTAGGGGCAGTTTGGACACACCTCAAAACAAAGTTGCTGCTATTTTTGTTGTGCACATTCTGCATTTTTGAGTTTCGTACTTTCAGAGTCTGGACACACTCACTTTGCACCTTGCAAATCCGCAAAACAGCCTCCAAACAGTGGTGGCATGGCTGTTAAAGGTGTTGCCTTAGGCAGTCGCCTAGGCAACCAGGCACTCTCAACTGGGCTCAAGCGACTTCCCGCCTAAGCAGCCATTATTAAAAATCTAACATATGTGATTTTATTACTTTAGGGTATAAAAAATTCATTTTATTTAAAGATAGCAGTTTGGTCAACAAAAGACATTTTTTTAATATACTTCTCGTGTCTTTTACCATATAATATATCAGGGTTTGTATATCGAACAAAGTAAAAAGGTTTGCAAATAGAAGAATAAGAAAGAAGAGACCATATGTGTCAAGTATGTTTTTTTTATGCTAATCTGTCATTTCTCTCGTTCAATGGTTGGACCAATTTGTCACTCATTTCTCTCGTTTAATGGGTGGACCAATTTGCCACTCTTTCTCTCATCTGTTTGTGGGTGAGTGAACCATACATGCCCCCTCTGTTTTTTGCATTGTGTTGAAGGCAGTTGTTTAGGCGACCAGACGCACAATTGAGCTCAAACGGCCTAATAACAAAAAAAGATCTTTAAATGCCCCAGACACCAAATCTATCAAAAACTCCTATTAAAGGGTTGTTATAATATAACTAAGTGTAGACCCCTCATAATTATATGTATTTTATTTATTGTATGCTTTTTTATTACTTGTATTGGGAATAGCCAAGAAGAAGGAAGAAAGGAGAAAAAGAGCTATGGCCTTTTTTTCTACCCCTTCTCTCTCTCTCTCTCTCTCTTCCCCTCCCTTGTTCAACAGTCACAATTGACTGTTAGGCTACTTTATATCTTTTTATTAAGTCTCACACTTTTCTCATTTCTCCCTCCTCACTCTCTGTTGTTTGGCTGTCATTGTAAACTTTTTTTTATCCCTCAGTCCCTCTCCGACACTTCAACAGTCATTGTAGACCGTTTGTTTTTTTATATTCCCAACACTTGAAATCCTCGTTTATTATTCCTAGAACCATCTCCAATGATGGTTCTATCAAAGTGCATCTTGATAGTGAAGATTGTGCAATTTATACGAATTGCAGGACCCTTTAATTCAAGAAAATACAACATTTACATATCTAAGATTTGGGGGATTTATGCTACAAAGAGTTCATCAGGCAACTGCCTTAGGCATCCATGGGGTCTGTCGCCCCAAGTCGCCCTAGATAACCATGATTGTTGGTGCTCACTCAGTCAAAGCTGCATGTATTTGCTTATTTCTTTCGTAGTATCCTGATATGCATCCTGGAAGAATCTACGTACTAGGAAAGAACATTAAAATGAATTTCTAAGGTGAACTTAGAAGGAATCCATCAGTCTTGATCAATGTGAACATCAAAACAAAAGGGGAACAACAGAGTGAGTGGGAGTCGTCGAGTAAGTTTTTGACAAATTTATCTATAATGAAATGGCTGTCTTTAGAGGTTCCATGAATTTGATGGTGTTTTGTTTAGGTCCTTTAGACATATAATTGAATCAAGATTGTTCAAAGTAATTATCCTTTTTGTGTAATTTCTAGGATGCTCACTCCTTTTTTTTGCTCTTTGTAAATTGTTAATACATTTGATTGGATAGTGGATTTGATGTTATGAGAGTTTTTTGCAGAAGTGTAATTAGAAGCACTAATAAGGATGCTGAGACATTAGCTAGAGGCAGTTCTCTTAGATTGCTGATTCATTCCCCTTTCTTAATGTACTTCTTCACTTGGTGAACAAAGCTGTTCTTCTCAAGTGGCTTTGAAGATATGAAAGCCTTTGGAGGAGAGTCATTGCCTCCCAAGGATCCAAATGTGGTAGTAGAAATAGGGTTGCAATAGTGATGAAGTTAATATTAGGTTACTAGCTATGTGATATTTTTTGGATAAGCATTACTGAAGTATACAAGGACTTCATTAAAGCTATAAAAGTCTAGATTGTGAGAGAGCAGAGGATGAGATTTTGGAACGATTGTACAGGGACACCTCGTTATCTTTCTCATGCCAGGTCTTTACGACATGGCAATGCGTAAAGGCGCTATGTTGAACTGTTGAGAAGCGGAAGCACTCTTTGTTGGAAAGTTCGGATGACATCTGGGTTTGGATGTTGGAATGCAGAGGCTCTTTCTCAGTTTTATCATTCTTCTCCTCTTTCCAGAGTAGCATTCTTCCTTTGTACAGCCTCAATTGGGTCCTACACAAAGAATATGGGGTAGTAGTGTCTTTTGTCACGAATTTTCTAGAACATTCTACATGAACTCCTTTTGTCGTGAGCACACTAGGAAGATTCGACATTGTCTTTTTCCTCCTTTGAGTTCAGTGGTTCACTACTAGAAGCTTGCTCGAGCACATAGTCACCAAGTATGGGTACGGATATTAAACGGCAATGATACGTTCGGAAAGTACGGGTTTTAAACGGTAAAACACGGGAAAAGTACGGGGAGTTAAAAATAATAATAAATAAATATATATATATATATATATATATATTTATATATATATATATATATAAACATAATACTAACTACTAATCATTTAACTCATAATTTAAGCTTACACAGTTGCAAAACAAAGGCAACCACACAAGAATTAAACCACACATATGCAAAGAATAAGGAGGAATACTCCTCCCCAATATGTATATAAACTGATTAACTCATATACCCCTAGACATGAAGCTCCCAAAAGCATCACAAGATGGTTTACGCGTTAAAAGAATTCTGCGTATGAAAAATGGGTGACTCGTGGGTAGAATTGAAGCTAGTCTCTTCTAGTCCTAGCTAAGGAGGTAAACTAGACATTGAAGGGGAATAACCCAAGAGAGAGAGAGAAAGAGAGAGAGAGAGAGAGAGAGAAAGAGAGAGACTTATCATTGCCGGAGAGAGGTTCCATCGGATAGCAGTCGAGTAAGAGACGAGAGAGCTGAGACTTGAGACCAGAGCGAGAGACGGGGTATTGACGTTTTGCCCTAACACATCGTCTCGTAACTCTTAAAACACGTTTAAACTTTTTTTTTTTTGGTTAAAAAAAGTTTTAAACGCGTATAAAACGGAGTACGAGTTTAAAACGCGTTTAAAACGTATTTTAAAGTTTAAAACGGCAAACACGTTTAAAACGGAGTTTAAAACGGCGACCCCCTCTAAAAGTTTTAAACGGGTTTTAAACGGGTACTTTGTGACTATACTCGAGCATACCCAAGGATGGTCAGTTGTATTTGGCATTATACGCTTTCTATGGAGGCTAGTTCTGTTCTTTGGATTTCATCGAGAAACAAAATAGTCACATCTTCAAGGAGGAATACTCACTGTTAAAAAGGTGGAGAGGAAAATCTATGATTGTGATGTAGGACCATGCAACTAACCTAGGATGACAAGATTGTGAGATCAGAAAATTAACTGCAACAATAATAAATATCATAAACTATCTAGATTCCACAGTTATAATGAGAAATTCAAAGGGAACTACTAATGTCTAGGTCAAATCACAATCCCGCTTACAAATACTCACTGTCAAAATGGTGGAGGAGAAAGTCTGTGATGCAGGACCATGCAACTAACCTAGGATGGCATGATTGTGAGATCAGATAATTAATTGCAACAATAATAAAAATCAAAAACTTTCTAGTTTCCATAATATTATAATGAGAAATTCAAAGGGAACTACTAATGTCCTAGGTCAATTGGTCAAATCACAATCCCGCAGTAATAGATTTCCCAAACTGAATTGGGTGATTGTAATGGAAGTGAGAACTTCCACTAGCTTTGGGATTTCAGTTAATTATCAATGTAGTTTTCTTACTCAATTGAAGATTTCAACCAAGTTTAGGCTCAATTGTTATTGGGGATGTTACATGCCTGTAAATTAGGGTTTCAATATATATTGAATTGTATAACCTAAAAGAAAGAAACCAGCAGCAAGCTAATGTTTATTGTAAAATTAGGGTTAAGGTTTTAAAGGGGGCTGTTTTAGGGTTTAGAATGATATTAGGGTTAGTGTATGGCTGTCCTAGGGTTTTAGAAAGAATGAAAGATAGTAATAGCTGTAATTGCAATTGGAAAAGGGTATGCCGCTGTAATTGCAATTGGAAAAGGATATGGGGGTGCTATAGCAAGGGTAGAAGTGTAGGGGTAACTAAGGCTGCAATGGGAAGCTGTTGGGTGGCCCGGGGGGGGGGGGGGGGGGGGGGGGGGGGCTGTAGAAAGTTTTTAGCAGTCAAAGGGAGGACAGGAATACACTGTAAGCCTGTTACAGGAATGAGAAATAACAGGGGGCTGTAATAGCAAGGGACGAGTTGGGACAGGTGCAGTAGAATTGGGAGAGGCCTGGTATAGTGGCTGGAGCTTGTGGCAGGGCTGGGGCAACAAGCGGCATTGAAGGGATGACTATTGGGGCTGGTGGCAGTCAAAGGGCTGGGAAATTAAGGGCAGCAAAGAAAAAAGATTCTAGGGTTTTGGGAATTAGGGTTTTACAAGGGAAACAAGAAAACAAAAAATAAAAAGATAAACAAGGAGAAGAAAGAAGAGGATAACCTGACTTCACACTAAGGATTGATCTGGCTTCACACCATCCTTTCACAGGAGATTCCAAAAGCAAAAAAGCTCTCATATTTCATTCATAAAAATTCTGTAATTTCTCAATTCCCAAAGGGTGTATTTATATGAAAAGAATAAAAACCCTAATTTCAACTAATTACTAAAATATCATTCTTACAAGCTCTAAATAATTAAACAATCTCAAATACTAATAAACTAAAACAAAAGTAATTAAACTAAGGTAACTAATAAGGGGCTGACCACCTATGATGGGTCACACCATCTTATGGACTAATCGTACCCTCGAATCCCCCCGCTCTCAATCTGACGGCAGATCTCCCTCGACATTGTCCATCAAGAACACGATCTAAGCCTCTGATGTCAGCCATCAGGCTGTCAAAGCCTTGTCCATATTTTGGTTTTCAGTTCTCAAAGATAGCCTTTTTGTTTAATTGACTTGCCATAATTAATGGCAGAACTTAAGGAGGATAACCTTTTTGTATATCTTATACATCAAAAGAGTTTCTTTTGACATCTGCTTAAATTCTGTTTGGTACTTTTATATATGGGGTTTTTTCTGTATATGGGGCTGTCTCCCTTGTTTTTGATTAACATGATATTTGCTACAAAAAAAAAATACTTTATTATGCAATTTCATGAATGTTTCTTTATGAGTTGACGGGTATCAATGGCATTACCTACAAACATAGGGTTTATGAGAGAGGAGGGGTTAATAGACTGTAGCAACTTATGTGAGTGATAGTGGTTCAGATTGTTAATGCCCCATCTTGATTGCTGAAGGCCCTAAACTCATTTCATATTCAAATTGGTAAGATTTGGTTTTCCTACTGGCTTTATAGGATGTCACACTCATTTTTGTATTTGTTTTGCACTGGTTACACTTTTTAACATCCTTAAAAGGGATTGGGATATGGGATTTCAAGATCCTGATACCTGACTTATCTTACTTGATGAACAGGTGACTTCTGAATCAAAACCACAACAGGTCGTGCAGAAACCAGAACCGGTCACGCCACTGGCCGAATCAGCAACGCAAACAGCGAATGCTACCACAGTTGTCTCACCCCCCAAAGTTGATTATGCTACTGATCTTTTCAACATGCTCTCCATGGGGGGCCCTAGCGAAAATGGTTCAGAGACATCTTCTGGTGATGATAATTCATGGGCTGGATTCCAGTGTAAGTTTCTTTTCTTAACGGTGCCCTCCGATTAATTGTTGCTACTTTCATGCTTATTGTATGCCAATATTTTCCCAGCAACTACTTTTTGGTTTTTGTTGTGATTATTGCAATTAGACTCCATTGCTGCCATTGACTTTGAACCTTAACGTGCAGCTGCAGAACCAGCATCAACAATAGAGAAAGTTGATCCAACAAAGCCAGTTGAAAAGAAGAACCAGTCCCTAACTGGAATTGAGGATCTATTTAATGATTCACCATTGGCCATGCCACCTCCAGTTTCAGAGAAGCCCCAGAAAGATGCAAAAACCGACATTTTGAGCCTCTTTGAGAAGGTATTTGCTGCGGTATTATTTAATTGATTTTCAAAAACCATATATTGAATATTGATGGGTCCTAAACTGAGGAACCAACTTGCAACACAATTTGCTGATTACTGAATATTTCCATTGTTATTAGTAATTTAGTATCATGGCACCGTAACTCTCTGGTAAACTTGAGATTACCCTAATACTGGGTATAGACTCTGACAGTCTTAACATTTTTAAGTTTTCTTAATAAAATATTCTACCGGAGCCACTGGTTTCCCTTTATCCAAGCTTCAAGTTTTCTTCTATATTTTTCACCCCCTTTAATGTTCATTTGAACTTGAGACTTGAAAGACTGACTTCAAAATTGTGTGAGCAGTGGAAAATATTATTACATGAACCAAATATTAGAATGTACTTGTAACTTATTAGCAATAACAAGAATCGGTGTATTTTTGTTAATTACTGGGGAAAGAAGTTTTTTTTTTTCTGTCTTACCTTATAGTGCGGATGTCATGCAGACCAAGATGGTATCGCCATTTTCTCTCCATCAACAGCAACTTGCAATGCTGGCACAGCAACAGTCCCTTCTCATGGCTGCTGCAGTTAAGTCCAGCACTGGGGACCCAAAATTTCCTGGAAATACACAGCAACCTAGCTCCAACGGCACCCACTTACCTGCTCAAAACTGGACAAATGTTGGCTATCAAGTCCCTGGAATGTTGATGACAGTTGCTGGACAGAATGAGGTGCAGAAACATTTGCAGGTAGAGTTCTTAAAAGCTTTCTTAAAGTGCTGTTGGATCTGAATGCCTCAAATGATTATTTATGCTATTTTGCTCCTTCCTCTGGTGCCAGGTGGGACACATCCAACCAACACAACCGGCAGGAAACTCTGTTCCTTATCCAATACCCAGGTACGCTCTCTATGAATTTCAATGAGTTCAGGGTATGGGATATTAATTGGGTTTATCCACCAAATCCCTAACCCTATGTTTGGTTGCCGAGTAAATATGTGAAAAGAGAGGAGAAGAAAAGAAAATTGGACAAAACCCAACTAAGAATTATATTAGAAATTCAAAATTTTATTTTATTTTCTTTTCTATATTTTCCCAGCAACCAAACATACCCTAAATGTATGCATATTTTCTAAGAAGTTAATTTCAATCATCATTGAATGGCTAATATGTGTTGGATGCACATTGTCGAATATTATATGCACCTTAAATTTTCATAATAAACATTGTCATCATTCTCGGTTGCAGCATGTATACTAAGGGGCCAGTTGCTCCAATCAATGGTGTGACTACCACCGGAGTGAGTAAAGCTCCCTCGGCATCCTCAGTTTATTCGACCACACCTACACGATCTGGAAAAGATTACGATTTCTCTTCATTAACACAAGGGATGTTTCAAAACCCTAAGTGATGGTTCTCATTGTGGGGAAGCAGATGTTGGCTTTGTCTTCTCATACCAGAATAGTAAATTGAATGAAATATAGCAGTTGGTGGGGTTTCTCCTGTATTGGGGTTGTAAGCTATTTGTAGAGGAAGTTTCAGTTTTTTATTTGGGTGGTGGCTTCATTTGTATGAGTAGGTGTACTGGAGTAATAAAGATGGGTTCAAAATTGCTTTAAATGTTTTTTCTTCTGATCATCTCTTTAGAGGATGAGAGTTGATATTTTCATGTTTTTCAGAGTATTGATGCATTAGGGATGCTTTTATAGCAATTCCCATGTCTATAGATCCAAGTCAGAGATTGGTAACTTTGTGCTAATGGAATGAAGTACACTTAATTTGGAAACTTAAGAGAGAGAATCTATATTAAGGTTAGGTTAATTTGGTACTGAAAAATCAGATCGTGCCAATTGGGAAAATAGTGATGCACTGATACCTGTGTTCTTGGTTCCAGCCAAACGGCCTATGACCGGCGAGTAGGCCGCTACCATGCCTCATATTCATGGTAATTAGGCTACATCAACACTAGTGCATTTTCATGTCTTCTCATATTGATGATGATCCTGTGCTAGAACTGTTTTATGTATTACACAATACACACTAACTAAGTGCCTCTTTGTAAGGTGCCAACCCGGCTAACTAAGTGCCTCTTTGTAGGGTACCAACCCGGCTTGCCAGCCCGGTTGAATTATTAATTGGGTTGGGCTTGGAATCTAAAGCTTGCGAATCCGTTTCGGTAGGCTTCTAACCAGTTTTGGCCTGACTAACCCTGCCCGATTAGGCCTAGTTTGCTTATAAGCATGATTTTACACATGATTTTTTAGGCGGGCTAGCCTGATTTGGTCTGATTAATACTTAGGCTGGGCTGGGCTGGTCTGTTTATTAATCGGGCCAAGACGGACTCGGGCCGGCCAGCCTCGAAGGAGTTAGGTATCATAGCCATCCTTGTACTTGGTTGGTATCTCTTAGATAAGGGATGCTGATTGAAATTATAGGACGAACTAAATAACGGAGTCCACAGTGCCCAAAAAAAAAAAAAAATAACGGAGTCCACGTGGACTAATAGCTACCTAACTCATAAAATCTAAAACTAAATAATGGGCTTCACGTAGCTCTCAGTATCTATCTTCTAAGTAGTTTCCGGAGATCTTTCCCTTTGGGGGAGAACTTGGCTTTCATCTGGGATAAATTTTTGTTGGCAGTTTTAAGTTTGCAACCAAACACACCTATTAACAGGGTAGATGGGAGTGAGTGAATCTTAACCACAATTGAAAGGAGTTAAAATGGGGACACGTGGCAAGAAAAGTGGAGGCCCGAGATATCTCTCCTTGCGTCACCCACCGAGGAGGTGATTATTTTCCTTTTGGTAGTCTTCCGTTTTTTCACCTCTTAAATTTTTTTTAATTAGAGTTAAATATTTTTTCAAAAAACCAAAGTTATATTATTGAATTCTAGGGGTTAGTGAAACTTAACCACAATTGATTAGGGTTAAAAGGGACATGTGTTGGCTTGTGGGTGCGATTGAACTCTCCCTAAATTCAATCACAATTGGCTGTGATTCAATCTCAATTTCTAGCTACTGTATCTAAAAATTTATTGAATTGGATGGTTGATCATCCACCCGTAATGATCTTTTGGATTTTGTGGCTTACAATTCTTATGCTTCAAGTGACAGGAATTATGTGATCATATTATTATGATTCTCTAATTGATACAGTTATAACAGGCAGTAGATGAATTTTAGGACATGCATATGTCCTAGGGCAAAGCCACATGAGGCCCAATGGGGCCTGTAGCCTTCCTCTGAACTTATGGGATAAAAAATAACAAAAAGATATTTTCATTTAGTCTATAGGATTTAGTAAGATTTTTTTAAGGCTTTGCTTTCTACTCTTGATCTGCGATTTTTTTTTAAGCTTTGCTTTATAAATTAGCTATTCATGAGTTTGTTAAAACATTGCAAATTCGAAAAAAATAAATGATATATCTTCAAGGTTTTGCATGTTTCAAGAATCACATTTTTCATATGATTCTCTAATATGTTTCGTGATGGATAATCTTTTTTTGTATGTTACTGTTTTGGAATAATTTCATATGGTCTTCTTTGCTCGCCTCTCTTACATAAAATTTTGTTCATTATGACATTACTCCCTTTCTCTTAATTGAATTGTAACTGTTTTTGCTATTCTTTTAATTGAAACTCTTCTAATATTCCTTTTGTCATTTTCAAGGGCTAATATAATGTATTTAAATGCCCATATTTGTATGTTTGCTTTATTTTACACTAGAATACATTTATTATTTGTTTTATTAGATTATATATAAAGTTTATTTGATGTGTTGACTTTAATATTCATTTAGTTCATATTTTTCAATCTTACCATTTTATTTACTATTTTACATCTATTAGTACCGTACACTCACATGCATGCATGTGCCTTCAATGTATTATATAATAAGAATAGTATTAATACAATTTTATAAACGTATTATAGTATTACTCATTATTATTTTTAATTAAAATATATTAATATTTATCTATTGAAATTTGAATCTTGAATATATAATTGAATTTGGATTTATTAATTTTCGACGGATCTTTGATTCGAATCTCTTGGATTTTTAATTGGACGGATTTAGATATATAAATTCGGCCCGAATCCGACGTACCATACATTTGGCAACTATTACTCTTTCCACCGAACTAAAAAGAGCGAAATTTTTTTTTTTCAAGCACGTCGGTGGAACACCATAAGTATAGGAGGGCCCCACCCCCCTTCCACCAAGTGAGCCTGTGTGTAACAGCGCAGGTCTAAATATGGACCACGATGATCAAAGATCTTAGAAATTTCGTACCAATTTCCGCTTAGAGATCTCTGACTTTTAAAAGAAAAACGGAAAAAATAAAGAAAGACCGTTGGACGTAAAGGAAACCTAACCTAGAAGGAACATCCGGATAAGAAGATGCCTCCATACACCACTGACACGTTGCACTCATCTGTGCATTGGACGGTGCTGAGGAGCTGACTTTGACTTAGACTTTGACTTCAAATATAACTATCATCCTAGTCTCTCTCTTATCGTAACTACTAAGTATTATCTTGTCCCTAACCTTTACTTCATCAAAATTTAACAAATCAAAAATAGCCACGTATCATACTGAAGCGTGTGTTGCTGTAAGTGGGCACTAGCCAATAGGTGTAGTGTAGTGTGGGATACAAAAAAAAAAAAAAAAAAAAAAAAAAAAAAAAAAAAAAAAAAAAAAAAAAAAAAAAAAAAAGAGAGTTAATTGTGGGTGAGCTAATATATGGTGTGTCGGTTAACAAGATATAATTTTTTATTTCATTTATGGCAAAAATGATCCGCCGCTTGGGGCGACGCGGGCCCTTTTTCCTCGTCACGTGTTGCCTTTTAACTCATTTTATTTATGCTCAAGATTCATTAACCCTTAAGTTTAAAGCATTTATCATTGGTTTTTTTTGAAAAAATCAATTTTTTTAATTATTAGATTCAAACTTATTAATCATAGTTCAAAGACAGTAAAAACAGGACTTTGTGAGGGCAAGGAGCAATAGTCGCTCCTCATCCTGAGGGGTGTGCATTAATGCTCTTCAATTATTGAATTGATCTAACGAAGTGTAGCTCGAGGGTTTTAATGCCACACCTGTTAAGATATGGAGAGGGTGCAAAACCCATCTCTTATTATGGTTTCACACTGAGCAGAAGGGCTCGCCTCAAAAGCTCCTTATTTAACAGCCTTTTCCTATAGAGAGGTAGAAAATCACTCCCAAATCATCCGGCAAAAAAGAACTTATATTCCTACTGACCCCAAGAGCAGAATCCTAACAGGAGAAGATGACCATTGAGGTATTTTCACCTCTTGGGCCAGTGGTGGGGTGTGACCTCACTGTTGAGGGAGGTATGGGATCCAATCCCTCGAGTGATGAGTCTGGAAGAGCTCCAATCCCCAAACCAACCACTAACTTACTAATGTAGGTAAATGATATCTTAAGCAAAAAAAATATATATACATACAATATACATATACATATATATATATATATATATATATATATATATATAAGGTTCCTTTCTTTGTTTATAGTTTTCTTTGATCTTCCATTCATATGCACACACAAACGCCTTTACCTTAGTAACCCAACCTCCTAACCTGCTCCCGCTCTCAACCTCGCTTTCACCTCAGGAGCTCGATTTCAACTTTTGTAAACCCCGCTCTCATCTCCCTCTCACTTAAAGGTGTGATTTTTGTGTAAAGTTTTATTTTATCCTAATTTTCATGTGAAATGAAGTGTATTTTGTCATTTTTCTTTGTAGGGTAGTATTAGATTCATATAAGATTTGTTTCATTATTAGTGATTTGTAATTGATTTGAATGATACGTTTAATAATTCAATAGTCATCTTGTTTGATGTGATGAAAATTTGAATTATGAATAATTTGATCAATTTCTTCTTATAGTTTTTTTTTTTGGTAATCAATTTTCTCTTCAAGTTTAAAAACTAAAAAATATATATTTAAATCTACAAGTAATTTTCAAGAACATCAATATATCTTTTATGTATAGATATCGGCGCTCCAAACCTTATCCTAAATTGAAATTTGATGCTCTCGCACTCTTGCTCCTGCACCTACTCTATGCTTTGGTTACTTAGGCCTTTACCACAATGCCCCATTTTCTAACTTTAGATTATTCATTGCATAAACAATTGGACTTTGCTACTGATACCTCATTAGGGCCGAAGCCATGCTCTTAGAGCATTGGATTTCAGGTGGGGCCCATTTCACATGGTAGGCCCACCTGAAATCTCATGCTCTTAGAGCATGGTCTCGGTGGTCTCGACCCTAAGAGGGTCTCAGAAGCTTTATCCTAAAAACAATTAGGACTAGAGATACAACTTATGACAATGCAGAATGCAAGGGATAATAGTCTTAATTGCAAATTTGACTTCATCGAATAGAAACCTTTTTTTGCATCCTCAAAATCTGAGTTTGATCCTGGCTCGGAGAAATCTTCACCAGACCTATTTCCGTTGCTGACACAAACCTACTTTTGATCCACTAGAACATGTAGATCTACTAGACTACAACAAAGAAGTGGTAGCAACAGAAATGCCTGCGCCTAGTTCACTCCCTATGATTGAGGTGATTGGCTTGTTCAAGGCAAGGTACCAAATGAGAAGCAGCACTTCCACTGCAAGGACTTTCACACAAGACAAGATGGTCGAGCTGACCCAAGGGATCAATCAACTGGGACTTCTCCTTCTCGCTCTCTTCTCATTAGAGATTCTTTCATTCCACTTTGAAATAGGAACAACAACAACAAGAGATGGTGCACGTGGGTGATAGTCTGTCCTAATCGAGGGAATGATAAAAAAAAAAACAAGAGGGTTTGCGCTCCCCCTTAGAATAGATACAGTAAGGAAGCGATAGCTAGCGACCAAAGGGAGAGGAAGAGATCATTGATGGCATTCCTGGTGGACAGTGCATTCACGCATCAAGATTAAGATTGAATGGACTAGAGGGGAACGGGGTTCTAGTTCAGTTTTCAGGGCTACCTCTCTCAAAAAGGCTTAGCCATTTCCTAGCAACACAAAGCAGGCTAAAAAGGCGAGAGGAGCTATAGACACATCTACTTTTTCACATATCATGACATGTACTATTGGGCCCGACTGCCACATGATCTATATTGGGAGTATCTCTTTCATAGACTTGATCCTAAGACCTCCTCTATAAGGTAAGCAAGACTGATGATAGTTAAAGGGAGCTTGTTTGAATAATAAAATGGTATAATATGTGGGAACGATTGCCAAGCCTTTTTTTTTAATCCTTTCCTTCCAATTTCAAGCCAAAAACTACTACTTTCTTACATTGGTTGGACAAAAGAGACGTGCTACCTACTCTCAAGCATTTCATACTCGAGCCAAAAATCAACATCTGTCCTTACTTTAAGCCAAAATAACTATTTTTCTGCTTTAGTAGGTGTGATTTTGGTTGAGAGTAAAAAATGCTTGAGAAAGGACTAGCAAGTGCGGAGGACAAAAAAGAATTATCAAACTTTCTCCAACCAAAAGGAATAATCAAACTTCTATTCATTTATCTTTGGGCATATATGGGTTGATTTAGTTATGGTTTAGGTCATAATTAATCAGACGTTTTAATGTCTAACTAAGGTGTTCACCACCTTCAATTTTTGTTACATAGTGACCCATAAAATTGCAGAACTATGGCATATGACAATAGTCGATCTATAATGACTGGTCGGTTCTGGCTATCCGAGGGAGCATTAATTGATAGATCTTGCTGAAGTGTAACATAATTTCAAACTGCTCCGATCGAGTTTGGTACTATCCATACGACATGAAACTATATGGGGCCATATGAGTTGATTATATCTCAGCTCAGTGACTTTGGGGATCATGATCGTAAACTACGTTAATACGTGTTTTTATGTACAAAACCGCTACTCGTTAGTTAACGTTTTTTAGAAGAGGTTGCATAATTTATTCCTAGTAATATTATTTTTATTGGGACTGCCAATCGCTATCAATTGACTAATTCAAATGTGTGTCGCAATTAGAGTGTTTCGACCTAACTTAGGCTTGGAGACCTAATCATGTGATTGTGCCCACACTCCTGCACTAGTCTGATCCAAAAACACGAGAAGAGACGAAATGCTAGTCCATACACAAACTTCCAAACTCGTACCAAGTTGCATCACGAGGCGCTACTTTTTCCTTGTGTTACCTTTAGAACCGATTGAGTACAACTGTTTTGTAGAAAGGAAATAAAATATTTTCGGACATGTTTAAAGGGGCAGAACATAGGTGTTGCATGGACATGAGAGGTTTTAAAATTGTAATGAGGTTAGCACTCTATGTGAGGAATTGTCTTCAATGACAAAGAGGAGTGCTAGCCCACTCTCAGTAACTCCACTTCAGTTTTCATCAACCACTTTCGACACTTTACATTTTGTAAGAGCGAGAGAGCTGAGGAGAGAGGAGAGAGAGGAGAGAGAGAGTGTTGGCTTTACTAATTGCAAGTAGACAGTGTGAATTGATGGAGGTTGAGCTTTGAGAGTTTTAGAGGTTGACTGAGGAGCACTATTTTCATAACCGGGCACAGGGCATCAAACGGCAGAGTGGAAGGTGCCGGTTTGACAGTGTACTGTTTGTAGAAAAAAAAAATAATTTTTTTCATTTTCCGATTACTTAAAGAGTCCGAATTTTGGAACCGACGAAGGGGGGACCGATCCGTTCGACGGGTGGTCGGTCCAATTTTGATACAGTGGGGGGGGGGGGGGGGGGGGGGGGGGGACCGAGGAGTATGGGGTTAGTCTAACCTGTTTCTGCACCAAATTACCAGCATCTCTACCTTTTTTTAAAGTGTAGCGCCAAAAATTTTACCACCATTTACTCCGCACATGGCATAGATCTTTTCCGATTTTAAGTTAATTATCCGTAACCCCCTGGAACATTCGCCCTTTTTTGTCATTCCCACCTCGGGCTACGGGTTGGCGGCCCTTTGACTAGAAAGGGCTTCTCATGAATGAGCTGTTTGTCCCATACCGCATGGACTCGCCAGGGTCTCCAAGTGAGCGTTAGAAGTCCATACTGTGGTGTTGGCCCCAAATGTATTTTCTCAACTCACACATGTTTTTTTTTTTCTCCACGATTCATTATTCATAGCCCCTTGATAGCAAGAGAAAACCCCCTTTTTAAATTCTCAAAGGATGGTCGGCTAAGGGGCACCCCACTTGCTGCTGGGCATGTGAGAAGGCCCAAGCTCCGCCCCCATGGGGCGGCGATTTGGGATCCTGCTCAGCCTCGCATGTAACGGTAAAATAAGACGTGAGAATGTGGTCATTTTAAAATTCTAATATTCTGACACTTGTCCAACCCCATTATGCTGGTTTAACTTGTCGGGTATGCATGTTTAGATTCTCGAGAGGGTACTTCCAACTAACCTTTTTAGGAAAGGAAAGGAAAGTGATCAAAAATAAACAACTCAACTTCGTTAGGGAAAAGAAAAACTAAAATCTATGAAACGAATGAAGAAAGTAGTTGATAAATTACTACGTCCTACACACGATGTCGGAGCCCACGTTACCAAGTTCAGGGCAAAGGTTGACACTTAGTACCA